>CM022706.1:722500-1375000 GCA_012295165.1 Asparagus setaceus
GAGTGGTGACACATACACATCTCACGAAACTCATGACACATATATGTGTCAAGAGTGGTGACACATAGTTGTCTACACCATAAAAATATAATGAGTATCATCATTTAACACTATAACTTCCCAGAAGGTCATCCATCCTAAGATTACTCTCACCAAAGCACACATAACTATGAAGTTTTTTTTTAGCTTATACACTATCATAAACGTTTAATTATCATCATAATTAAAATCTAAGATTTATTATTTAAGCCCATTAATAGATCCCCTCACAATTCATGTTGGACTATTAGCATTTTTTAATTATATTTAATTGTATATCTAATGACACAAATATGTGTCGTGATTTTCTATACTTTTTATTTGTGTCACTATTGTTTAATCCTTTGCAAATAAAATGACACTTTTATATGTGTCATAAAATAAGCGTGGACACATATAATTTGTATTGTAGTGACTATAACTCATAACTTTCGCCGTAACTTTTAGTGTAATAGTTAAAAGGTCTTTAACATGGTATCAGAGCAACTTAGGTTTGAATCTTGCTAGCCATAAATTTAACACAGATTTTAAAAAAATTATTACCCCTACCTGAGTCTAGATTTCAACACATAAAAAAAGCCTCTCAACTTGCGAGGACATATTAGAATATAAAACATTTACCCTCAACTCTCACTTTAATTTTCGGAGTTCTGATCTAATAGTTAGAGGGAGGTTCATGAGGCTAACTACGAAATAAGGTGATACATGTCATTTTTTTGTAGAATTCCAACTTAGATAATTTGTTAACAGGGTAAAAGATTACATGTCTTTGTAGAATTCCAACTTAGATAATATGTTAACAGAGGAAAAGATTACATGTCCTATGATTAATCTCAGGGTTTCGGATTCAGAAGTAATTTCTCTCTAAACACCGTAAGACACCTTCGAAGATGAGTGATCACTGGTCATTTATTTTAGCCGCTCTTTTCCAATTTCGTTCGATTTTATTTTAGCCGTTCTTTTGATAAACTCTTCAATGTCTGTCAGTATTAACAAGGTGATGAAAATAGTTAAACACACCTAATTAAAATTGCTTAAGTATCTTGATGTATTTGTTAGAGGGACAAATTGATATGAAAGATCCACGGCCCACAAGCCCTGCTTAGAGGACCAGGCTATTTATTTATACGAAAAGATGAGCGGTGAATGAGAGCTTATAGAAATATAATTAATGCTTTATATCCTCCAAAATATTTTTATCCAATAAGTGAGCTGTCAATTTTCTTGTCCTTAAGCGAGAAAATAAATTACGGCATAAATTATGGCAGAGCGACAGCGACTGAGTCGTTTGAATAACGGGGAAACCATACGTATCATGTGCACTTTTTTCTCATTATTTATGTGTAGTTGTAGGACTAAAATTCGATGCGATGGGACTTAAAAAATATTTTGCGTGCAGCACGTTTCCTTTAAAAACTCTTTGCACCTTGTCAGGGCTGCGGCCTTTACGAGAAGAGTGACGATTAGCGACATTGCGACACGTAACTAAAGGGTGATGCAGAAAACAAGTCCAATCTGCTGTACCTAGTAGGGTGAGTTTATCAAACTTTTAAAACTAGATTAAGACTAAACCTGATCAAATTTTAGAGTTAGTTTTTATTGATAAAAATTGGGCCAGTTTTGGTCCCAATTTTTAAGATAAAAAAAGGTTATAAAACTAGTTTAATGTTGATCCAACTTTAAATTAGTTTAGAGTAGAACTTGACTAGAATTGAACCTAATCCAATTTTTGGATAATTGCCAAATACAGGTTTAGTTTTAGTTTTCAAATCCATAAACTATGGGTCATAATTTAAACTGGTTTTATTCCTCTAAATCAACTTAGGAGGTGTTTGTTTTCATGCAAGTGAAGGATGAAAGTGAGTTTCTTTTATCATTTTAAGTATTTGTTTGCATGCAAGTGATTATGAAAGTGAAATATAAAAAATTGCATAGAATTTAATACGCTTTGATTTCCTCTAAAAAGTAGTGAAGTCATATGAAAGTGATAAAATAGTAATTAATTTTAATTAAATAATTTTAATTATATTTTATTATTTAATCTGTTTTGTTACATTATCTTCACATTGCACTTTTAATAATAATTTTATTTTTTCAAACAAACAATGTATTCACTTGCATGCTGACTTCATAAGAAGATTAAAATAGAAAGGAAGAAAAAATTAGACCTTTTCCACTATAAAGAAGTAGTGGATTAATACACTATTTTTATTCATAAATATTTAGCCAACAGTTTCAATACTCCAATAAATCTTTTTAAGTACGGTGACATCGAAAGTAATTACACTTCACAGTTTTTAGCTTTCTATATGATAACGTTAAGAATATGGCAGTTAAACCATGCTCCACGGGTAAAACGGTAAATCAATTGAACTGATAATTTAACAGCAAGGGTAATTTAGGAACCTAAGAAAAATAATTAAGTTGTAGCAACTAAGTTTAAGATACTACATATGGCACGTAGGAAAAAGATTAAATTTCTAGACCATCTAGGTCTTCTACGTATCGGCTAAATTACCATTTTGGTATATTTAGTAGCACCCTTTTACCAACAAGGTATATTTATTGGCACCGGCGACATCAAGGTATATTTAGTTTTCCAAAATTATCATTAAGGCCTATCCGACCGCCGGCGGTGAACTTTGAATATAAAATTATAGATTTTTTACATATATATCCCTCAAATTTCTCATATTTACAAATTATCCCCCCAAATATTAATTTCGAACCCCTTCTCCCTTCCTCCCTCCCTCCCTCTCGCCCCTCTCTTCCTCCCTCCCACCGCCCTCCCCCCTTCTTCCTCCCTCTCTCACTCCCGCCCCATCCGCCACCGCTACCAAAGAGATGAAAACCTCTACCCCGATTCGATCACCTACGTCACTGTCATCAAAAGTCAGATGAAAACATCTACGGTGGATGAGTGGGGCGGGAGGGAGGGAGGGAGGGAGGAAGAAGGGGGAGGGCGGCAAGAGGGAGGGAGAGAGGGGCGGGAGGGAGAGAGGGAGGGAAAAGGGGGTTCAAAAGTAAGATTTAGGGGGATGATTTATAAATATAAGAAATTTGAGGGATGTATATGTAAAAAATCTATAATTTTATATTCAAAGTTCACCGCCGACGGTCGGATAGGCCTTAATGGCAATTTTGGGATAACTAAATATACCTTGATATCGCCGGTGCCAATAAATATACCTTGTTGGTAAAAGGGTGCTACTAAATATACCAAAATGGTAATTTAGCCTCTACGTATCTGACTTCTGCGTTTTTAAAAAATAAAAATAGCCTCTTTTGTATGCTCATAATTCCACGATTTTTTCCCTTATCGATACTTCTATTTTTTTCGCTTACAAAATTTTGCTGTGTTCAACAGAGCATTCACTTTCATGGAAGAGGAAAATATGAAAGATATTTAGATTATTTGTACTTTTTATAAATTTTATACGTGAGGTGGTCGGAGCAATAAAAAGGAATTTTTCTTCTTCTTCAAGGTGGAGCGGAGGGCTGAGAAGGCTGAAGAACGACGGACGATAGAGAAAGAGAGAGCAAGAACGGTGGAAAGGAAAGAGATTGATGAGAACTATTTTGGGGGAGAAATAATAGGTAACAATTAACAAAGAAGGACAAAACTACCCTCCACTTTTCCAGCTTATTTCCAAATTTTATGAGATTTAAAAATTAAAGAAAATTCTAATTATGGAGTATCAAAGCAAATCTAATCCACGTGTATGGTATTTATTATAACCCTTTAAATCATCCGAATACTAATCTATGATTCGTAGCAGACAAGTATCCCGCATTAGAGACTTAATCTAGTTAATCCACTTCCAGAGGGTCCGAACCAGCGTTTTAGCCGACTCGAAGGGTGGTCTCAACCATCGAACCAACTCTTAGAGCTGAATCTTCTTTGCCGACTCCTTGCGAGGACGACTCGCAAGGCGGTACCTACCAAAATCTCGATACCCGCTGCACCGACTCGGCAATGGCCTTTTCAGTCGTCCCTCTTTGCCAACTCCTTGCGAGGACGACTCGCAAGGCGGTGCATATTGTCACATAGACGTCATCTCGAAGAGCAGTTCGAGTCGGCCTCTTTGAGCATCCCGGCTCTATGGACGAACCACTCGACCAGTTGGCTGACACATTGCGTAGCCGACTCAAAAGGCGGTACCACTCGACATTCCACCTGGAATAGGAAGACGGCACCGTGCCTCGAGCCTCCCACCAGCGACGAGTCGCTGCTGCATTAAATACGAGATCAGAGCCATCAATTCTCTAAGCTCTTAGATCTTTAAGACACGTCGTACCACGTGCCCCCTGTCACTTCGCATTAAATGTCAACGCGACCTCATCCACTCAGATGACCACATTTGTAAAGGTGGATCTGACTCAGCCGCCGACCCATGACTAGTCGAAGTGAACCCCATCCACTCAGCCGTAGGCACTTGTAAGCGGTGACTCGGTATGGCTGTCAGTCGACCAAAGTTACTAAACTACCTCTTGATCATTGCTATAAATAGGAGAGCTGTTTGCAGACAAAGGTAAGCAAGATTTTTACACAAGCAATTTTTAGACAGTTTACCTATTCTCATAAACATTCAACTCAAACTCTATTTCCCCACTCAAGATTATCCACTAACTTGATCGTCGGAGGAATCACCGGGGATCCAACCCCAATCTCTCACAATTTGTGACATGTACACGATATCTCAAGGATTTTCCGGCTTGGACATTCAGAGGAGTTAGAGGACCCTAATCATTTGACAATTTAATTAACTGACTGTGTGATCCATAACATCAACAGTATTCATTTCTATTCTATTTTGCACTCAAGAATAGCCACAACCGCCCACGTGTATGTTTTAATAGTAGTGAGGATCCAAAAAAGGAAATCTTAAGATGAAGATTTCTTGGCTACTCCGCGCAGGCGTAACGTAAAATCGCTACTCTAACTAATTATTTGTTAATTTAATAACTCTAAATCAGCTTGATATTTTTTTTAGTGCCTTGTTAACTTGCACGCGGTCACGAGAGGTGTATTCAAGTTCCCATAACTGCTCGGCAACCCCAAGTATGCTTACCTCAAGGTGCTCGCACCTTTCTCTACTATATATTACGTTCAAATAAACAATCATAAACTATGCATGATGCATTAAAGAAATGGGAAATTCCAACAGCCCCCTATCAAGTTTGGCCTTGGGATACCCAAGTCATTTAATCTCCAGAAAATTTTACCAAATAAACCCCGATGCAACTCGTCAGATTTGACATTGCAACTGAAAATTACGAGCGAGTAAATGACTAAGGTAGTCTATACATAAAAAGCCTTCTATTACATTTTAATATTTTCTTCTTAAAATCTATTCCCTCTTCTTTCTTCTAGTAATTGTCTTTAAATTGGAGGATTCATTCCTCTCCTTTACTTTTTTTTTTCTTTCTATCTGCTCTCTGATTTTTTAATTTTTTAATTTTTTTGGGTGCAAATTTATGGGCATGGCACTACAACAAAAGTTGTATTTATCCACACTTATTTTATGACATATATAAAAGTGTCATTTTATTTGCAAAAGATTAAACAGTAGTGACACAAATAAAAAGTGTAGCAAATCACGACACATATTTGTGTCATTAGATATACAATTAAATATAATTAAAAAAGGCTAATAGTCCAACATGGATTGTGAGAGGATCTATTAATGTGTTTAAATAATAAATCTTAGATTTTAATTATAATGATGATTAAACATTTATGATAGTGTATAAGCTAAAAAGCTCCATAGTTAAGTGTGCTTTGGTGAGAGTAATCCTAGGATGGGTGAGAGTAATTCTAGGATGGGTGACCCATGGGGTCATTATACACGTTCACAAAAAGTTTGGGGGCCATGACGTTTGGGGGTCCAGTGAGAATAAATTAAAATGTTTGGAGGTTTTGCGAGAAGTCTCAAAAGTTGGAGGGTTAAGTGACATTTGTAAAATTTAGGGTTACCTCAGAAAAAGCCTAACGTTAGGGGGGCTATTGTGAAACTTACCACTAAAACAAACCAACAAACCAACCAAAAGCATCAATTTTACACATTATATACCCCCCCTTGTCTTCGCCCATTACAACGCCTCACCTCCACACACACTCTTCTTCAACTCAGGGGTAGAGGTTTTGCGAGAACCAAACAAGGGTTCTCCCTCTTCCTCAACTATCCATGGCAATGGAGCTTCTCTTAGGAATCTCTACACTAATCATAGCTCTCATCATCTTCCTCGGTTTCCGTAGCAACGATAAACTCGACGGCAAATCCGTCAAGCTCCCTCCTGGAAACCTCGGCGGCTGGCCTCTCATCGGGGACACAATCCCCTTCATGCAGCCACATTCCTCGGCCTCTCTCGGCACTTTCATGGACCAACACATCGCCAAGTTCGTAAAAAACACCATCGAAGCATATCTTTTTATTTTCTTCAATCAAAAAATTCATCTCAACATTTTAATCTTTTGTAGGTATGGGAGGATATTTAGGATGAATTTGTTGGGGAAGCCTACGATTGTGTCGGCGGACCCGGAGTTTAATCGGTTCATACTGCAGAGCGAGGGGAGGTTGTTCGAGAACAGTTGCCCGACGAGCATCGCCGAGATTATGGGGCGGTGGTCGATGCTGGCGCTGGCCGGTGACATACATAAGGAAATGAGGTCTATTGCCGTCAACTTTATGAACAATGTCAAGCTCCGGACTTATTTTCTGCCTGATGTGGACGCTCAGGCTGTTAAGATTCTTGATTCTTGGAAGGATAATACTACTTTCTCCGCGATGGAACAAGGGAAGAAGGTACAATGAATGGAGAATTAATTTCTTGAACTACTAGCGGCATTTTTGCACCTTAACTGATCATACATATTTGCAAAACTACTCAAGAGAAATGAAAGTATCCCGGTGGGGAACGGTCCATAACATTAAATATGCACCCAAAGGTTGTTAACTGTTAGATCTGGACACGCATCTTAAAATTTAGTGATCTAATAGTTGATATTATTTGGGTGCACATTTAATACCATGAACCCAATTACCCTTGATGTTTTTCCCAAGATAAATAACTTTGGAAAATTTATCCCCAAATTAATAAATAATCAAAGTAACTTAGATAGGCTAAATTTGTAACTGCAAAGTAAATATGTCGACAAATAGTCAAATATTTACTCATCACATCCAAAAATTTATAATTTGTTGTGTGAAGGGTATTTTTACATTAATGATTTTAGAGGATATATTTGCAAATATTGAGAGTTAAGATTATTTTATATAGTTTCTTTCTCAAATACCTTTTTTCCATAACCTTTTAGATTTTTCAATCATAACAAAATGACCTCCTTGTTATCTGTAATTGTACTCAATTACTAGAATAGAGTAGCGGTCTCCATGTTATTTGTATGTGCACCGGATCCTACAAGAGAACAGATTTGGTGCCTCTTCAATATAAAAAATTAATAGGGAGACTACTATTTTTTAATTACTATCAGATATTTATTATTTGCCTGTTATGATCTACTAGTGAAAAGTGGGGAGGATCACTTACTACAAAATACGGAAAAGAACTTTTTAAAGAAATTATAACTATTGCTATTAAAAGTAGGAGTCTCTCTATTTTTTATGATAAAAAATTGGATCCAATTTTTTATAAGTATATTATTCGTGTAGTTGTTAAATATATATATTCGGAAATGTGTGCAGTTTGCGTTTAATTTGATGGTGAAGCAACTGATGAACATGGATCCTGGAATGCCTGAGACGGAGCAGCTGAGGAGAGAGTACGTTTTCTTTATGAAGGGGATGGCTTCTATTCCTTTGAATTTGCCATGGACAGCCTTCAGAAGGGCCTTGCAGGTATAAAATATCCCTAATGTTTTATTTTTCTCGTGATTTAACTTTTTTAAGTTGTACAATTTTTTATTTATTTTGAGTTAATAGTAAGATTAAGTACAAAATAATTTTGTGACGTTTATTATTTTAAGAATAAATATTATTTTTAAATGTTAAATAACTGATTTATTTGATAGGATAAAATTGTCTAAATATCTAAAAACCCTTAACTTTGGACGATTATTAGATAACCCTCCATTAAGTATCAGAAAAACCCCTTAGGGGTTATTAAAAAAGTCCTTTAAATTTAAGGTTTTTTAAGAAAACCCTCCTGAAAGCATAGACCCAATTTTCACGGCCATAAATATCTCTATATGCAATTTTATTTACTCATGTGAAAACTACAATTAACATTGTTCAGCTGGGTTTCCTGATAAATGTTAAGGTTAGAAAAGGTGTAAACTTAAGGAGGTGTATCTGATATTTTGAAAGTTACGGAGGGTTATCTGATAATCCAAAGTGAAGGAGGGCTTTTTCTGATATTTAGCCATCAAAATTCATCTACTGCTGAGCATGTTTCTCTATAGACTAGTAAACTGATAAAATTTGGGAGGGCCAGTGCTAATAGTGACATTTTCTCACCTGGAGTTAATTATCATTATAATATTGATTGTTTAAGAAATACTATAACATTGATCTTCCCCAAAGTGGTTCTGTACATGTATTTTCATATTTTGATTTTATTTATTACTTGTCTCAGTAGATGTAAGTCTTCCATGTATTATTTTTCTTGCACTTTCCTTGAGAGAATTAGTATCGTTCTGGAAAAACAAAGGGTTTTTACTTTAAATCCAAAGCTTTACCCTAATTTTCTTTTAAACCTGAGTTGTTTTATCTGTAGATATAAACCTAAATAGATTTGTGTATTTGTCTTTAAACCCAATCTCCCAAATACACTACATAAGCATGTGGTCCACCTCTAGAAAAGATTTAAAAATCATATTTTACTCATTTCTCTCCCTCCATTCTCTCTAAATCTTTTGGTAAAGAACACCCTAAAATTATTTATTGAATTGCAAAAACACCCAAAATTCAAATTTTATAAAAAATCATTCTAAAATTTAAAATACAAACAGCACAATGTAAATCTAGGAACTACAAATAGCTTCCTAAAAATTTAGAATTTATAGAAAACACTCTAAAAGTTTTAAAAATTGTAAATAACACCCTAAAATCAAAATTTACAAAAAACCCTAAAATCAAAATTTACAAAAACACCCTGAAAAGATCAAAACTTACAACCCTCAACCATGTATTTTCTTGCTATACTTATGTATGTTCTTACTATACTTTTACTATTTTAATGTTATACTTTATGTCTTTTCCAATTATACTTTCAGTCTTTTCTTTCTATGCATTCATATTTTGTGCTACATTTATGTCCTTTCATGTTATACTTTTAATAGTATGTTGCTATATTTATGACTTTTCATTGTTATATTTTTAGCATTATGTTGCTATATTTTCAATACAATTGAAATCTTAGAACTAAAATCACCCCCAAAAAGATTTGCAAGTTGCAAAAACACCCTAAACATATTGAGAATTGCATAAAACACCCAAAAAAATAAAATTTATTAAAAACGCTAAAAATTTTAAACCTACAAACACACCCAAAATCTATTATACACAGCCCCTGAAAATTTTGTGATTTGCAAAAACACCTTGAAAGTTTTGACAATTGCAAAAACTACCTAAAAATTTATAAAAACATCGTAAAAGATTGAAATACATAAAACACATGGCTGTAATTTTTTATCTTTTCAGGGTGCTTTTGTAAATTTTGATTGTTTAGGTGTTTTTGAAAATTTTGAAACTTTTAGGGTGTTTTTGCAAATTCTAAAATTATTAGGGCTGTTTGTAATTTCGAGATTTACAGTGTATATGTTAAATTTTCAGGATATTTTTTAATAAATTTTTAAAATTTTAGGGTATTTTTGAAATTTAAATATTTTGGGGTGTTTTTAAGATGGAAGGAGAGAATGGAGGGAAATAAAGGGTAAAATAAGCTTTTAAAATTTTAGAGTGAGACCACATAGTTATGAAGTGCATTTACGAGATTGGGTTTAAAGATAAATACTCAAATTTGATTGGATTTATAGGTACAAATAAAAATACTTGGGTTTAAAATAAATTAGCGTAAAACTTTGGATTTAAGGTAAAAAACCCAAAAACAAAATACTTATGTATATTCATAACTTGGTTTCGACCCTGAACATTATTATAATTGCAGTCGAGGTCCGCAATCCTAAAGATTATGGGACAAAAGTTGGACGAGAGAGTGCGAAAACTTCAGGAGGGAGTCCAAGGACTCGAAGAAGATGATCTCCTTGCATCGGTCGCAAAGCACCCACATCTAACGAAAGATCAGATTCTTGATTTGATACTGAGCATGCTCTTCGCTGGTCACGAGACCTCATCTGCTGCCATCTCGTTAGCTATTTACTTCCTGCAGTCCTCGCCCAAAGTCCTGCAACAGTTGCGAGTAATTCTCAAATTCCTTGCAATTACATACTTGTGAATAATTCAGTAGTTGAATTTAACCGATGATATTAAATTTTATGTGGTGATTTCAGGAAGAGCACACTAAGATTGCGATTCAGAAGAAGGAACGAGGCGAAACTGGATTGAATTGGGATGATTACAAGCAAATGGAGTTCACCCATTGTGTAAGCTTCTAAAAAAATTTAAAGGATAAATAAATTACAGGAAATCGTCATGAGATTTGCAGAATTCGAAGAAATCCCTCTGAAAATTAATAGTGACTGTAGTAACACGTACATGATTGTTACTTTGAAAAGGAATGATTACACTAAAAATTTGATGCTTATTTGATTAGAAATATAAAAAAGGAGGAACAATATTAGTTGAGAGTTCTAGTGAGCTGATTTTACACAAATCATAAGAGATTTTTTAATTTATCCTGCTATGAAATTAGTTGTACCTTTAAAAATGTATAACTGAAGGCTGACAATATTGGAACATTATAATTTTTGCCTATAGGTTATTAATGAAACTCTAAGGCTGGGAAACATTGTGAAGTTCTTGCACAGAAAGGCCCTTAAAGATGTGCAGTTCAAAGGTAAGTTAAATACTTCAAAAGTTTGTACATAAGATATTTGTTTTTTTTAAAAAAAACTTGTTTCTTAACTTTTTTTGGTCGATTATGATTTGTATAGGATATGATATTCCATGTGGTTGGGAAGTAGTACCCATAATCTCTGCAGCACATTTGGATTCAGCAATTTATGATGACCCACAAATTTACAACCCCTGGAGATGGCAGGTTAGCTTAATTAACCCTCTTCATTAATTTCTAATATAGTTTTTTCACAACTAACAACTTGTAATAAAAGATGGTATTTCAACAAGCTTGGTGGCAACTTTCCTTTAAAAAAATTTCAGTTGCAACTTCCCTAAAAAAATTCAATTGCTACGTCCCTTAAAATGTAAGCATAATTAATATAAAAATTAGCCTGATTTCATAGGCAGTGATGCTGCTATACCAATTAGTGTCAATCAATGTCAGGTTCATGTTTACAATTCTTAAAATGCCCTCGTATGTGGAAAAAATTAAATGTACAAACACTTGAAAAAAATCAATGTAAATATCTCCATGTCTACGACCTCAAACTTGGAAAAATAAAAAATAAAAACTAACAAACTCTCTATTAATGTCCTTAACAATTCGATTATAACATTTCTCGAAGTCTCAGATCATGCATGCATCACATGCACCAAAATACTAACCCTTATTGAATCAAATTCAGAGCAATATATTATATAGCTAACAAGCACTAGGCTGCTCAACCAAACTTGTTCAAGTGGTTTCATCGAACCTTTATTTCTCCATTTAGATTATCAAATTTTTATTTCTGTTTTTTAATTATTGCACGCGCGGCTCGTGGCATAGAACCAAATTGTTTGTTAATGTAGTTACTTTTGAGGATATGCTTATATTTGTGGTACGAACTGATAATGAATGTAAGACGCTTTAAAGTTTGCCAGATTTTCATGGGCACTTATCTAGACTCTGGTGTCCAGACACAATCATTTAATGAAGCGCTTTTTAGTAATAGTCCCCGAAATCTTTCATATTCTGATATTAATCGCAAATCTTCATATTTTGAAATTAGTCCTCTAGATGTTTCATTATTTTGGAATTACGTCCTGAAATATTCATATTTTGAAAATAGTCCAGCAAATATGTTTAGTGTTTTGAAATTAGTATCCTGAATTTTTAACATGATGATAACTAGATGGACTAATTTAAAATAAAATACTTAAAATTTTGGGGACTAATTTAATGTGAAGATTCGGCGTAATGATTTCAAAACGCTAAAAGATTTAGGAGACTAATTTCCAAATATAAAGATTTGAGAGACTAATATCAAAATATGAAAGATGTGCGGGAGTAATATTGAAAAACCCCTTTAAGGAAACTTGTGGTCTCTAGAGACTTGTCTTTTTCCCATCTCTTGTCCTAGGGTGTGTTTGGCGACTAAGAAACTAACCTAGTTTTTTTTTTTTTGGATTCAGTTATACATAGGCTTGATTAGGCTAAACTAGTTTCTATGTGGACTAATTTTGAGTTGAACCTAGTTCGGTTGATTTCTAGCTAAACTAGTTTCTATGTGCACATAGCCTTTCTTTTTTCCTTCCCACTAGATTTTCTAGGGCGATCTTATGGGGTTCTATTTCAGATTATAGGGCATGATTTATTTGTGGCCCAGTTAGTAGGCAAAAATAGGCCAAAGAAAAAGTAGTTTGGTTTAACTTTTTCACTCGGGCCAAAAATTGTTTCTAACTAAAACCAGTTTTAGCCATTTGCCAAACAGGCCCCTAGTGTACCAACAACATGTGGTTAAGGGAACTCCAATCAAATCTGAAAATGAAAAAAAATCCAAATATCAAGATGTGCAAATTTTGGACACAATCCTTTATGACTTTTGCCTTAGAATTTAAGATATTACGTAATTTTATTGTTTTCTTTGATTTTTCTTTTCTTTAATTTGTTCTTTGAAATTTCAGATATTATGTAAATTTTATTGTTTTCTTTGTTTTTCTTTTCTTTTCTTCTTCCTTTTTCTCTTTTACGTTTCTATTTGTCTTCTTTCATTCCCTAATAGAATGAAGCAGATTCCAGTTTTGACCTCTTCCTTTTTCTCAAAAATCTGGAAATTACGAATTTGTATCATCTTTGAGATTCTTGGAAACTTGAAGGCACGAATTGTTTTTGGTTAATATACAGATCACAGTAGTTTTATAAAATTTACATAATGTTTAAATAAAGCAGATAAAGTTCAAAAAATTGTTTAAAATATGTCATGACTCATGTATGTATCAGGTGTTATCTTACACTGACCAATTAGCGGTCACACTGATCAAATTTTGACAGTTCAGTTCAATTTTATAATACATTCGGATAAGTTTGGTTTAACGGAACTTTAATTTGAACCGACCGCTCCCTTGGCTCTTTAAAATCCACACATCCTTTCTTTCCGTTTGTCTATAAATTTCCTTCTCTCTTTTTCTTAATTTTTTTCCTATTATCTCAGATATCTTTTGACCCTCTTATCTGTGTTTTTTCCCCACTAATCACTTTTTTTTTACAGTAAAAATAGAGCGAGCTGCCATATATATATATATATATATATATATATATATATATATATATATATATATATATATATATATATATATATATATATATAGAGTAATAAAACAGATAGTTTGATCCAGTATGAATTTATCAAAGACAGTTTCTATTGAAACAGTTCATACTTATAATAGGGAGAGACCATAGCCGTCACCTATTACTAAAGTTATAGATGTTTTAACAAAAACTACCCCTAACAAAAACACACTTGTAAAAAAGTTATAAACAACCAGAGTTATTGAGCTCACAGGAGCTCAATTTACAACCTTTAACCAAAAACTAAAAAAAAAAACAAACCAAAAGAGATCTCAGATAAAAACAACTTTGGAGCATAATGGCTAATTTTCCTACTAATCACTTGATTAACCACACTTTCTTTGGAGCATAATGGCTAATTTTCGTAATTAAGTAGCCTGAAGAGAATGAACCAATCAACCTTACTCACCATATGATTTTCAAAGCTAGGACGATTCAGTTGAGTTTGATGAAAATTTTCAAAACTAATTATTTGGTCCCCCATATCTATGACACTTTAGTAAAATACCTTTGTGACATTTTCCTCTAATAAATTAACAATACCTCATGATCTTTTGTTTCTTGCAACATCATCAACAATTCTCTTACTGTATAATGATTCCCGTTCCTTCAAACTGCAGACGATCTTTGCAACGATGACGAAGAACAGCAACATAATGTCGTTCAGCGGCGGCCCTCGGCTTTGCCCGGGAGCAGAGCTGGCGAAGCTGGAGATGGCGGTGTTTCTTCACCATTTGGTGCAGAGGTTCGAGTGGGAGCTGGCCGAGCACGACTATCCTGTTTCCTTCCCTTTCCTTGGATTCCCCAAGCAACTCCCCATCAAGATTCGTGCTCTTAAGTAAAGATGTAGCGTACTCTTGTGCTAAAATTTATGAAAGATTTGGTTCTATGTTTGTGCTACATGAATTTGACACTGGTGAACTTGATGGATATTTTGAGAAGCATACTGAAGAAATGAAATAAACGGGAAGTTTGGATTTTGAGTATCTGTAAAATTATTTTTTGGATTATACAATGAAAGGTTTAAATATTAAATCGGAGCGAGGATGTTCTATGTTTACAAGAAAACTACAAAATTGGGCTGAAATCTGAACTCGGATAGCAACAACATTTTTATTTTTATTTTTATTTTGTAAATTTGCTTTAAATTTGTAGCCCGTAGGAATTGAATATGGATTGTTCTAGTACCTTGGAGTCCTTCCACTACATAAAAACTCTAAAGTTATAGTAAAATTGAGGGTCATAGTTATTATAATTTTATATTCTAACAATTATTAAAAGTTTTTCACTGTGATTAAGAAAATAATCTCTATTTCATAAAACCACACTGAAAACTAAAATTTAGTTGAATCCTGAAATTGTGATACTTTCCTTCAAAAGGTTTTTTTAATTTATTTTTAGAATAAAGAAAAGATAGGTAATTTTTGGGTCCTTGGTCTTGAATATAGCAGTTTTTTTACTAATGACATAATTATAATGAGTCTTAACAATCCTATTGAGCATCCTAGGAGTTAATACGGGTGACCATCTTGTTCATTATCGCATTTGGAGTAATCTTTGTACTCTATATTTAATGATGCAGCTAACTCAAATCTTTTGGATTTTTTATTGGATAGAAAACCCCTAAAAGGTCATTTTCACCGAATCTGAGCATCTACTTCTAGATTAATAATATATATAAAGAGCCAAAAGATAACATCGGGACGGGCCAGGAAACATGGACTATCAGTAACCGACCCAACACTTACTGGGCTCAGCCCTGACTAAACATTAACCTATTAAATCATTAAAATTGCTACACATTGTGTGTGATCCAGATGGTATTTGAGAGATTCTAATAGGACTCCCACAGTTTTTGGTTCGATTCCAAACAAGGTTATTAAATAAATTATTGCAATTGCTATCAGCTGCCTCAAGTCTTATATCTTAGCTTGTTATTGCTATTCTTGATTAGAAAGATTAATTTAAAATAACTCATAAGAAAGAGCGACTCTATAGCAATTTCAACTATTCGAGAGCTCAATTTTGAAATAACTTATAAGAATTACAGAACCCCATAGAACTTTCAATGTTTTGTAGGACTAATTTAGAAATATTAAAGATTTAAGGGACTAAATATCGATTTAAAAAAGCCTAAGTTGTATAAATAAAGTGGATTTATTCTATAGTACATCCTCGTGGCCCGTGCTTTAACATAGTACCATTCTTGGTATAGTAGCGCCCGATCGTACTTCATAGTTTTATCCCTCATCTACGTTACTCAATTTAGATAGAGTCGAGCGATAAAAAAAACACCAGGCAAGATTCTGAGAGCATTAATGAACCTCCAATATGGTTTATTACAAGAAAGAGTAATTTAAGAACAGGCTCGTCTTGAAATAAATTTCGGGTTCTGAATCCGAGAAGTTTTAATATTATTAATTAAAGCTGAAAGCTATTGAGCTTTGTTAAGCACTAGGAACACAGCAGCGTATGTGGGCCAAGGATTGCAGGTGGTCAAAGGGTACTCGCGCCCTCCCTGTTGTGCGCACGATAAAGTAGAAACGCCCGTTTGAATGGTTTTATTAATTTTAGGCTAAATTCTAGGAAAAATCCCTGTAACTTTGGACGATTATAGGTAGAATTTTTACATGGAAATCATATTTACTTTATCTTTCTAAATTAATGAAAATCACTTTTTGGATTTTTTAATAATAAAACCAACCTTTAATTGCTATTATTGTTGCAACGTCACATATTTTTTAGATCTATGCTTAAAAAAGACATTTTTTTTTCAAAGATGTACTCACCCTAAGTACGTGGTACCTAAGCACGTGGTAAGCACATGAGACCCCTTTAAATCACCCTTAACTAGAGTTAGGGTTTGGATTAGGATTAAAGTTGGGGTTAGGGTTAGAATTAGGACTAAGGTTCGAGTTAGGGTTAGGGTTAAGATTTGCTTCTCTCTTTCCTCATTTTTATCTCCCTCCATGGAGTTATGGCCTAATCTTAGAGAGATTTGGGGGACTAATTTTGAAATGTGATAATTTTAGGGACTAATATCAAAATATGAAAGATTTGGGGACTAATAGGAAAGACATCCTTATTTCTTGTAATTAATGTAGGGGCCCATAGTTAATCCATGGTTAAGGGAGGGGGTAGTTAGGACACACGTGCTTAGCACTCGCATTAGCTAAGGGTATTTTCGTAAGAGTTTCTTTTAAGCAGAATTCTATAAGATATGTAACATTGCAACCACAATAGCAATTAAACATGATTTTCATCAAAAAAATTCAAAAGATGATTTCCATCAAATTGAGTAAAAATAAAGAGGGTTTCCACGTAAAGACCATAATAGATAACTCACCATAACTTTCAAAACATCAGCCCCCCTTAATCCTAGGGGTATCAGAAAACCCCTTTCAACTTTTGACATTTGAAAAAAAAAAAAAATTTAAAAAACTGACCCATAACTTTCTGTGGTAAAAATATCCTTAGCATAATTTTACTGACCCATTTGAAGTATACTTAATGGAATTATGGGTTTTATGGAAAAAAATAATAATAAAGTTGAAGGAGGTTTCCTACTAACCTCTAAAGTTAAGGGGGTTTTCTAATACATCGGAAATTATATGGGGTTATCTTAGAATCGAACAAATTTAAAGGGGTTTTTTGAAAGTGGTCATCTTCGTCATCACTTTTTCCTCGAATTTTTCTTCTGTTTGGTGTCAATTCCATTAGGAATCACAAAATAATAATAACACTCTGTTTGATTTGCATCATGGATTCTTGAAAAGAGATGGTTATAGAGCAAATCATCATGTGAATCCCATTGAAACAGGACCTTTTACCATAGATTATATTACTTCCACTGAAAAAAGAAAAATGAAGAATATTTAGTGTGGACTTCACATTTTAACGACTTTCTGACGTTTCCCTTGAAAAAAGCTCAGCCAAAGAGACCCTCGACGGAGCTTGTCGTGAATCCTACATTGCTGAGTGCAAAAAAACTAGATCCCTGCAGCTTGTGTAATACTATATGTAATATTTGTTACTAAAAACTAAGTGATAGTTTTTTATAAGCTATAAATAAATACATTTTTCTAAATCCAATTATTTTGGATCACAATAATCAAGCTTAGATTTTAAACTTAATTCTGATATAGCAACTTTTTTAAGTAGAAGGTGGAGGACGTTCAGATCTTGTAATTTTTGAGGGTAGAGGAGGAAGACATAATTTGTTTGGAGGCTTGTGTTTGAATAAGAGTAGTTGGAAGCTATTTTATATTGTTTTAATAAGCAGTTTACAATATAGTTTTTTTTGATATTGTGGCATCTCAAAAGTTCTTGCAAAACAAAAATTTTCCTTAGTATAGTAGAGTTGATGTTATGTACAAATTGAAAAATATTAAAGTAGCATGAGTTGAAACTAAATGTATTGTAAATTTGTTTATTGTTCAGCTATGTAATATTATTATGTGAAAGTATAAATGCCTAGATAGGTAGGAGAATAAGATTCTTATTAGTGGCTATTTATTGAAGGAATTTGGATTCGATTATGAAAATTCTTAATCGATCTTACATTGAATTGTCCCTTGATGAAGCTGAATATTGAATATTAATGAAAAACCAGCTCTTAAAACCCATATCTTATGTAGGTAATACAAATTGATCACCCATTTACACATTCTTCTTTCAAGTTCACTTTCTTTCGGTTCTAAAACATAATAGTACCTACCCTCGCATGTGTGATCAAGAACTTATGAGTTCAAATATTGAAATGGTAAGATTAAAACCAAAACCATCAAATTTAGTGTTACATTTGTTATAACAACAAATGGATCAATTAAATAAAATGTTCACAAACTCTTTAATATCAATTCGACTTAACGAGATGATCATGCTTGCTAGATATAACACCTTTATGTCATTTTTGCCAACTTGGAACAAAATACAACAGTTTAGTCACAAAAGATTGAACTAAAAAACCTAGATCAATCTTTAGCTTAGCTTTTTGCCAAACATTATTTAACCCATTAACTAGATTTTGTTCCACTGACGTGGTTAATTGGGAGGCCCCTTCTTAACATACCAAACACAAAAAATTACACAAGCTTTAAATTGAGCGAAACCATCTTAATTTGCTAAACCAAAAGATAAAATAAAATAAAATAAAATAAATCTTCCTTCTATATTGTTTAGAATGAGTTATCCCCTCATAGCGAGGGGGTTTACTGATACACATACTAGATGAATTAAGAAATAATTAATTTATCTAAAAAAGATGCTAAATCCTTACCATTCCCAAACACTAAAACAGAACATATAGATTGAATTATATCTTATCTTATGGGTCCATCAGTTGAATCCTTTCGAATAAAATGAACTTAGTTTTTCCCCTCTCTCTCTTTTTTAAACCTTTACCAAACGGGCTGTAATTATAACAGTTTTTAAAACTAAACCCAACAACTATAACTCAAAATAACACGCCACGACAATCTAATTAATAGCAATTACATGTAACTACCAGTCACATTGCAATTACAGTCAATTAAACTTCACATTATCCTAAGTAACTAAAATCCTACTCGGAAACAAAGAATTCCTTGGAATCCAACCATTTTGCGGTTGAATTTATTAATTATGTCGATTTCACTGGCGTCTCTATTGGACAGCGACACCGGACCTACATAATAGGCTCGGGCTCGTAGAGGCTGTTAGACTATAACTCCGTAGCTCTTGTCCTCGATCCCCTTCTCTAAGCATCTTAATTAATCATAAATTCATTCGACTGTGATGAAATCTCTGATCGCCTAGTCATCTCGATCGATACGATGAGGGGAGTCCATCAACAACAAAAGACTCCTCATCGCCGACAACTTGAAACGAGGGAGTTGCCTCTCGTGGACGCAGTGGACTAAAATGCCAGGCCCGTAGAAGGGGAGCCTCGGCACGCCAAGCGCGGCAGCGCTGTCAGCGCTCCATGCGAACATGGCGTCGGAGATTACGCAGTCGGGGCGAGCAGCGAGGATGCATGAATTCGTTGAACGGGTCTTTGAGGGCCATGAAGGCATGGAAAGAGCTTAGGTGGTCGGAGGAGGAAATCGAGCCGAGATTCTCCTCACCATTTGGGAGGAGGTAATGTACTGAGGGAGGGAAAGGGATCAGTAGGAGATGGATGGAGGCGTTGAAATGGTCGTTTTTGAGTCTTAAATTTAGTCCCTCTAACCATTACACCAAAACTCCGAAGTTATGGCCAGAATCGAGGATTGTAGTTCTCTATTAATTAGTCTTAAATTTAGTCCCTCTAATCATTACACCAAAACTCCGAAGTTATGGCGAAGATCGAGGATTGTAGTTTTATATTGATTCTAACATTGAGCGAACGTACTATTGCTCGTCGCCGGGGGTGGTGATGATTGAGGCGGCGATGCAAACGGCGAGCGAAGAGTTTGGCCTGGAGTCATGAAAGGGATGAAGAAGATGCGTAGGAGTTGTTGAGCTCTCATGGAAGCCATTGATCTCCGTTCTAGTGTCGCCTTGTGTGAGAACAAAATAAGAGATAAAACAATACAGGACGACTTTCTTGAGATACTTTGCTGTAAGTCTAACAAGCTCAGATTTATACTTATGAAGGATTATTATATTGAAGGAATGTACCCGATCCATGGCCGAGGGCTCAAAGGTCAAGGGCTCAAAGTTTGAAGTTATAATACATCAGGAAATTTTAAACGATGCAGAAAATAATTCCATTTAAAATGCGCTTTTGCACGAACCCAAATTTAAAATCTGGCCATAATTTTTATACTTTTAAGAATATGTCCTATTTTCTTCTGACATGTGAGGCTTCTTTGTACTATGTAATAGCCCTCTCAAGTTGATGAATTTACTTACAATTTATTTATTTTGAAACTGTTAATAGATATATGAGATGAGTTCAACATTCCCTCAAAACAAACAATCTCACTCTCTATACTACTATATAAAACCAACTAAGGGTAGTACAAAGTTGGATGAGTGGTGAACAAGTCCTCCTTTTCAATTGTAACTAAAAGGGCAAAATATCATTTTACAATAAGTGGTCTTTTCTCTTTTCTTTTCTTTTTGCTTCTAGAATATTCTATATCATTCAATGTCATAAGAAAAAGAGCCCACATAATTGAATGTTTTCTTCACATGATTTATTTATACTAGTGCATAAAAAAATCAATGCAGGATTTTAGGTTTAAAGAGTTAAATGCACACTCTCTATAAAAAGATGAAATTATCTTCATATATATTTATTGATGCAAAAATAAAATGTTTTTATAGCACGTGCATTTGCACATGTCAAAGTTCTAGTCTTAATAAGAATCATCTAAAGGGATTTATCCCAAGTTATTGATATCACAGGTGAGAATACCACATATCCAAAAGCTTGATGGATTGTTCAATTATGTTGGACAACTAGTTAGAGAAAAAGGAAGAGAAAGAAAAACCCTATGTCGAATTCATACCCTTAGAAGCGTGAAGTCCATAATAAGCCTATTAAGTTGGTCCAAACATGGATAATGTTCGGCCATCTTAAGCCAATGACAAAGCCCGAAGTCCAATAAGCCGATTAAGTTGGTGTGAATATAAATTTGGGTTTTCCCCCTTCATAGAAATCTTTAAAATAGGGTAAGTATACGGAAACCTTTTTTTAATTTTAATTTATACATAAAACATAATTTATATAGAAAGCATATTTAAAGTAGACTTTTGGTGCAATTAACCAACTCTTAGTTAAATTTTCCACTAAACCCAAAACTGTCATTTAAAAACTCACAATCAAAGCAAGTGGCTCATTAGTTTAATGTTTAGGTCTTATTAAGAAATACTTACGTATTTTGAACTTGAATTTTTAAAGCTTATTTTTAATTTTTAGTAAAAATTTGATGGAAGGTAGTTGATTGCAATAAAAACCCACTTTAAAGATGATTTATGTATAAATTGAAATTAAAAGATAATTTCCATATAATTACCATATTTTAAGGTGGTTTCTAGCTTAGAGGGAAAAACCCTATAAATTTATACTCTAACTAAAGATTCGTTAATTTAATAATTCTAAATCGTCTAGCGTTTTGACTTCCACCGAAAACGAGAGGCGTACGCCAAGTGGACATAAAGCTCGGTAGCTCAGCTAAGCTCATCGCCAAGTGCTCGCACCATTCTATACTATCCCATTTAAATAAATTTCACCAACCAAGGGTTTTGCCCCTTTTAACTTTTTTTTTATCTCACAAAATTACTAAACTCCATGAACTTTAAACTTTTCTTATCGAATACCCTGCTTGTAATTTATAAATAATTAAAATTTACTTGAAATAAAAAACCTCAATTGGAAGGAGCGGGTGTTCTCTGTGAATGGAAAATGACTAAGTTGATAATAAAAAAATTCTCTCAATGATATTTTAGATATTGACAGTTACATGTAGAGGGTCTAGCAAGAAAAGTTGAAAGTAGATACGGTTTTCCAAAACATTCCAAAATTCCAAAGGGTTTTATGAGATGAAAAAGTATTTATAGTACCTCAAACCTACTAGTTATCTCAAATAGTCCATGCAGTTAGTTACCATTTGATTTACGAGGAATATTCCGTAACCTAACCTTTTCTATGGGTTTCCATATGTTCTTCTGTTTATATTACTCCAAACCCACCATATTTTTAAACCCGTTAAACCTAATATCTATATATTCCAAGACTCATTTAAAATTGTTTCTTTAATTTATTTTTTGGGGATTCGAGATGGGAAACGGTAATTGAGGGTATAAATATAATTCACTATTTGTGGTTAACAGATCCAACTTCAACTAGCAATTAGAACAGAGTAAACAATAGAGGGGATAATTTGGAATAATTAATATAAGCTTTGAGGGAGCTGATAGCACTTTCATTGATTTGGGGGGCTGATTCCAAATATGAAAGATTTAAGGGACCAATACGGGAGAAAAACCTACCGAAAGAATACCTGCATGCCCTTTGCTCTATAAAATATCTTAGGTACCATTCTGTTGGGATGCGGGATCAGCGCCCGCACGCCGCGGAAGCGATATCACCCGAGAGAAGGCCCAGATTTATATTCCCGTTTCACGAAGGAAACAAGAATAGAAAGTAAAATATCCCAACAAAGTGAGATATCTACTCTTTCTCTCAACAGTACTAGGACTGAATCAAGGGAACCTACAAACAATAGCCAATACACAGCAAAACAGTAAAGACACGAGATTTACGTGGTTCGGCAAGATTGCCTACGTCCACGGGAGGGGGTGAGGGGAAATTTGACTATAAAGAACACCGACGACTTGTACAATCCACAAGCTCATCCCAAAGAAAAAAACTTTGATTTTTACCCAAGAGAAATTGACCTACCTCTCTCTTGTAGAATCTCTCTAAGCTCTCTCTTTTTCTCTCTCTAGCCGTCGCCAAAAAACCCTAGTTTTTTCTCCTTTTTTCTTCACTTTTCTCCACACAAATAACCCTAGGTTTTAATTCTCTATTTATAGGGAAATAAAGAACTATTTCCTTTAATTTTGGCCGATGTGGGACTAAAATAATCGCGCAGGGATCGGAGGGATTTGTATGCGTTCACAACGTGGCCCCCACCCTCACGAACGCGCAGGGAAAGCGCGTAGGGAAAAGGCGTGTGGGTGGCCCCCACACGCGTTTTGTTTTTTTCTTCCGTTTCTCTGCGCACGAATTCGTGGGCATTCAATTGATCACGTGGATGTAGCCCCCCACGTTCACAATTCTCCACCTCGTACATCATTTGATAAACCTCAAATTTTGGACGAACACCAGAAAACACCGCGAACATTACTAGTGAGATCTCCATCAGCCAAACCAGGCCAATCCAACGCCACTATCTGCGGTACACTGCATTACCCTCAGGGATCAAGCTAACCGTAGTTCTGCAATTATTCTCCATATAGTCTCCACCTCACCCCATCATCGCCCCGAAGGGCCATGCCCTCTTGGGCAGATCAACACGGGTTGATATGAAGCAAGTCCAAGCAATGCTTAAACTTGCTACATGTGACCACCTTAGTTAACATGTCTGCGGGATTCTCATTCGTGTGTACCTTCATGAGAGAAATATCGCCTTCCTCTATGACATCTCGCACGAAATGATACCTGACATCTCGCACGAAATGATACCTGACATCGATATGCTTGGTACGAGCATGATGAACTTGATTCTTCGCCAAGTGAATTGCACTCTGACTGTCGCACCACAAGTTCACATTCTCCTGCTCAATCCCCAAATCATCTAGAAGACCCCACAACCACAATACTTCCTTCACTCCCTCTGTCATGGTCATGTACTCGGCCTCTGTAGTAGAAAGTGCGATCAGAGCTCGCAACATCGACGCCAACTAACCGAGCCCCATGTATCCTGAATACATAACCAGTAGTAGATCGCCGTCTATCTAGATCGCCCGCATAATCAGGTCCACATACCAATCAATCTGACATGTTTCTCCATCAAAATACAGACCCGTATCAATGGTACCCTTTAAGTACCTCAGGACCCTTCCGTAACCTAACCTTTTCTATGGGTTTCCATATGTTCTTCTGTTTATATTACTCCAAACCCACCATATTTTTAAACCCGTTAAACCTAATATCTATATATTCCAAGACTCATTTAAAATTGTTTCTTTAATTTATTTTTGGGGATTCGAGATGGGAAACGGTAATTGAGGGTATAAATATAATTCACTATTTGTGGTTAACAGATCCAACTTCAACTAGCAATTAGAACAGAGTAAACAATAGAGGGATAATTTGGAATAATTAATATAAGCTTTGAGGGAGCTGATAGCACTTTCATTGATTTGGGGGCTGATTCCAAATATGAAAGATTTAAGGGACCAATACGGAGAAAAACCTACCGAAAGAATACCTGCATGCCCTTTGCTCTATAAAATATCTTAGGTACCATCTCATTGATGGATCACCGCATCACGCTGGAAGCGATATCACCCGAGAGAAGGCCCAGATTTATATTCCCGTTTCACGAAGGAAACAAGAATAGAAAGTAAAATATCCCAACAAAGTGAGATATCTACTCTTTCTCTCAACAAGACTAGGATGAATCAAGGAACCTACAAACAATAGCCAATACACAAAGAAAACAAGAAGACACGAGATTTACGTGGTTCTAAGATTGCCTACGCCCACCGGAGGGGTGAGGGAAATTTGACTATAAAGAACACCGACGACTTGTACAATCCACAAGCTCATCCCAAAGAAAAAACTTTGATTTTTACCCAAGAGAAATTGACCTACCTCTCTCTTGTAGAATCTCTAAGCTCTCTCTTTTTCTCTCTAGCCGCCGCCAAAAACCCTAGTTTTTCTCCTTTTCTTCACTTTTCTCCACACAAATAACCCTAGGTTTTAATTCTCTATTTATAGGAAATAAAGAACTATTTCCTTTAATTTTGGCCGATGTGGGACTAAAATAATCGCGAGGATCGGAGGGATTTGTATGCGTTCACAACGTGGCCCCCACTCACGAACGCGCAGGAAAGCGCCAGAAAGGCGTGTGGGTGGCCCCACAGCGTTTGTTTTTTTCTTCCGTTTCTCTGCGCACGAATTCGTGGGCATTCAATTGATCACGTGGATGTAGCCCCCACGTTCACAATTCTCCACCTCGCATCATTTGATAAACCTCAAATTTTGGACGAACACCGAAAACACCGCGAACATTACTAGTGAGATCTCCATCACCAAACAAAGCCATCCAAATACCACTATACCGCGTCGCCACGCATTCTCCACCGGATCAAGCTAACCGTAGTTCGCAATTATTCTCCATATAGTCTCCACCTCACCCCATCATCGCCCCGAAGGGCCATGCCCTCTTGGGCAGATCAACACGGGTTGATATGAAGCAAGTCCAAGCAATGCTTAAACTTGCTACATGTGACCACCTTAGTTAACATGTCTGCGGGATTCTCATTCGTGTGTACCTTCATGAGAGAAATATCGCCTTCTATGACATCTCGCATCGAAATGATACCTGACATCTCGCACGAAATGATACCTGACATCGATATGCTTGGTACGAGCATGATGAACTTGATTCTTCGCCAAGTGAATTGCACTCTGACTGTCGCACCACAAGTTCACATTCTCCTGCTCAATCCCCAAATCATCTAGAAGACCCCACAACCACAATACTTCCTTCACTCCCTCGTCATGGTCATGTACTCGGCTCTGTAGTAGAAAGTCATTGTAGCTGCAACATCGATCGCCAACTAACCGAGCCCCATGTATCCCGAATACATAACCAGTAGTAGATCGCCGTCTATCTAGATCGCCCGCATAATCGGTCCACATACCAATCAATCGACATGTTTCTCCATCAAAATCTGAGACCAGATCAATGGTACCCTTTAAGTACCTCGGGACCCACTTCATCGCTTCCCGGCGTCTTTCCGGATTCGCCATGAATCCATCGACCACACCGACCGCCTGAAATATCTGGGCGTGTACACACCATTGCGTACATTAAGCTGCCAACTGCACTAGCATAGGGAACACGCTCCATGTGCGCCTTCTCTTCCGCTGTAGTAGGAGATTGTTTACTAGAAAGTCTAAAGTGTGGAGCCAATGGAGTCACCACCGACTTAGCACTTTGCATCCCGAACCTCGCGATCACCCGCTCTATGTAGCCCTTCTGACTTAAGAACAATCGCCGGTTCGCCCGCTCTCTTCTAATTTCCATACCCAGTATTTTCCTAGCAGCGCCCATGTCCTTCATCTCAAACTCTTTACCAAGTTGAGATTTCAGCCTATCTATCTCCACCCTGCTCTTAGAAGCAATAAGCATGTCATCCATATATAAAAGGAGATAGATATAATTACCTTCACGAAGCTTCCGAATGTAAACGCAACAATCATAGTCGCTTCGGAAAAACCCATGCTTCAGCATGAAGGAGTCAAATCGCTTGTACCACTGTCGGGAAGATTGTTTCAATCCATACAGTGACTTCTTCAAACGACACACATGATCCTCCTTGTCCTCAACCTTGTAGCCTTCAGGTTGATGCATGTAGATCTCTTCATCCAAGTCTCCGTGCAAGAAGGCCGTTTTAACATCGAGTTGTTCCAGCTCAAGATCGCCATGAGCAACAATACTCAATAGCACCCGAATAGAAGTGTGTTTCACCACCGGAGAAAATATCTCATTGTAATCCACACCCTCTCTTTGTGCAAACCCCTTAGCCACTAGCCTTGCCTTGTACCTTGTACCACCGAGCTCTGAAAGATCTTCTTTTCACCCACTTACAACCAATAGCTTTTCTTCCTACGGGCAATGGGACCACCTCCCATGTTTAGTTCTTCCGAAGAGATTCCATCTCTTCCTCTATCGCAGCCAACCAACTCTCACTATCCTTGTCCCGAATAGCTTCCTTGAAGGAGACCGGCTCGTCCTCCTCCACCGAGAGTGCGTATTCAACCAAATTAACCTGCCCATAGTGCTTCAGGGTTGATCAGCCCGACTTACGTACTGCTTGTATGCTCGCCTTGGCCTAGTGGAAGCCAAACTATCCTCGAGCTGCTGTTGTTGTAATGCCTGTGTATTCTCCTGCTGAACCTCCTCCTGCTCAAGCTCATCATCTACCTGACTTTCCACTTAATCACGACTAGAACCTGGTTGGTCTTTAGGTTCTATTTCAATAACCTGACACTTAGAAGTCTCATCAGTCCTAACACCATCATCCTTGGGCGCCCTAGCAATCATGAATTTCTCATCAAAGGTAACATCCCTGTTGATCACGAACTTCGAATCTTCCGTACACCAACGGCGATAGCCTTTTACGCCCTTCGCATATCCCAAGAATATTGCCTTCTTGGCCCTCGCGTCAAGCTTTCTCTCGTTGACGTGATAGTAGGCGGTACATCCGAAAATTCTGAGCCTATCATAATCGCATGCTCCACCACACCCTATAGGGTGTATCACCATCCAATGTCGAATGTGGTGAAGCGGTTCACAATGTAACAAGTCAGTAGCCATCGCCGCCCACCATTCATTGCCCAATCCAGTATGATCGCATACTCATTGCTTTCTCCGCAATGTTCGGTTCATCTCTCTGCGACCCCATTCTGGCGTGGTGTTGACTTTGTCGGTGTCGAACAATTCTCCTCGATCACGAACTCCTTGAAAGCACCATCGTATACTGCATGCCGTTATCGGATCTCGGTGTCTTCAATTTCTTTCCGCCCCGTTCTCAACCATTGTTTTCCACTTCTTGAATGTCTCGAACACCTCATTCTTATGCTTCGAAAATAAATCCAAGCATACCTCGAATAGTCATCTATGAACGAGACATAATATCTGAACCACCCTTAGAAGTGGTGCAGTGGGACCCCAAACATCCGTGTGCACATAATCTAGTATCCCTCGCTCTTAGACTTGCTTCTCGGCCGAACCACGTGTGACTTTCCATACACACAATCCTCGCAAAATCCATGCTAGGTTCCTTGATTCTTCGCCAGACCCTTTTACCAAGCAGAACTAGACCCTTCTCGACATATGCCCAAGCCGCCTATGCCATAACCGTGTGTGCTCACATGGATCTCCACCACTTCCTTCGGTTCCAACATTTGCATCTCCGTCACCATCGCATTCGAGAGTATATAAATTACCGTGGACGAACACCCTTCATCACTACAAGGGAACCCCGAACAACCTTCTTCACTCCGTTCTCCGTAATAATTTTGCAACCGCCGGAGTCCAATGCACCAACTGAGATAAGATTCTTCCGCAAGTCGGGAACATGCCTCACATCCGTCAAGGTTTGAACCACTCCATCATGCATCTTAATTTTGATATTACCTAGCCCCACCGTTTTACAAGCATGGTTGTTCCCCATCAATACGGTTCCACCATCAATGTCTCTGTAGGTAGTAAACCACTTCCTATTTGGACACATGTGGTAAGAGCAACCAGAATCAAGTATCCACTTCCCTGAGATATTCTCGCCACCTGTGACGACATAGCACTCCTTATCGCTCCCTTCCTCTGAAACGTAGCTCGCCTCTTCCTTGCCCTCTCTTCTCTCAGTCATGTTGTTGTTCTTCTTCTTTCCACCTACTCTCTTATTTGGACAGTCGACCTTGAAATGCCCAACTTCACCGCATTTGAAACATGATTTTCCCGCAAGAGCTCTCGATTTAGATCTAGACTTTCCTCCCTTGCTTTTTCCTCGCTCATTGCTCCTTCCTCTAGCAAACAATCCCTGCGCTTGTTCTTTGTTATCACCAGTAGTCATGTCACTGGTTGTAATCTTCCGAAGGTCATCTGCTAGAAGCGCCGTTCTAGTCTCATCCATCTTTAAATTGTCTCCTACAAGCATCAGTGTTTGCACCAGGTTCTCATAAGACTTCGGCAGAGACAGAAGTAGTAGAAGCGCCTGATCCTCATCTACAACTTTCACATCTATGTCTTTCAAGTCTGATATGATCCTATCAAACTTGTTGATGTATTCCCGGATTGATGAGCCCTCCTCTATCTTGCAAGTATACAATTTGGATTTTAAATAGATCCGGTTCGTTAGACTTTTCGTCATGAAGGTACTTTCTAACTTCGACCACACGCCTGGTAGTTTCCTCTCCATCTACCAAGAAAGCTACATCCCTTTCAAGGCATAGGATAATCGACGCCCGTGCTTCCAAATCCAGCTCCTCCCAATCCTCATCAGACATATCCTTGTGCTTCTTCTCTTTTCCAGCCAAAGCCTTGTGCAATTTTACGAAATCGGTCGGTTTTCATCGCATCCTCCAATAGGAAAAATCATTCTTCCCATTGAACTTTTCAATCTCGAATTTTTCTACTTTGACCGATTCTTGGTAGACGCCATTCTCCGCTTGTATTAATAAATCCGCTTCTCTCGAAATTACCGAGCACCACCTCAAACCGTAAGTTACACCACTTCCAATCGAATAAACTCGATACCAATTGTTGGGATCGCGGGGTCAATGCCGCCGTGCATGAGCGATATCACCCGAGAAGGCCAGATTTATATTCCCGCTTCACGAAGGAAACAAGAATAGAAAGTAAAATATCCCAACAAAGTGAGATATCTACTCTTCCTCTCAACGATCTTATGGTGAATCGAGGAACCTACAAACAATAGTCAATGCACAGCAAAACAGTAAAGACACGAGATTTACGTGGTTCGGCAAGATTGCCTACGTCCACGGGAGGAGGTGAGGGGAGATTTGACTATAAAGAACACCGACGACTTGTACAATCCACAAGCTCGTCCCAAAGAAAAAATTTTTGATTTTTACCCAAGAGAAATTGACCTACCTCTCTCTTGTAGAATCTCTCCAAGCGTAGGGAAAACGCATGTGGGTGGCCCCCACACGCGTTTTGTTTTTTTCTTCCGTTTCTCTGCGCACGAATTCGTGGGCATTCAATTGATCACGTGGATGTGGCCCCCCACGTTCACACATTCACTTCATCCACAAATATTAAAGATTTAAGGGAGCAATACGGGAGAAAAACCTACCGAAAGAATACCTGCATGCCCTTTGCTCTATAAAAAATCTCTTAAGGTACCATTCACTTCATCCACCACATAAACAAAAAAGACCTCTCATCTCTTTCTCAATATTAGCCATGGCAATGGAGCTTCTCCTAGTAATCTCTACACTAATCATATCCCTCATCATCTTCTTCCGTTTCGGTAGCAACAACAAACTCGACAGAAAGTGCCTCAAGCTCCCACCGGGAAAACTCGACGGTTGGCCTCTCATCGGGGACACGATCCCCTTCATGCAGCCACATTCGTCGGCCTCCCTGGGCACTTTCATCGACCAACACATCGCCAAGTTCGTAAAATCTTAGGGGGGCTTTTTTTTTTTTTCCTGTTATAAAATCGAAGTTAACCTAGCTCTACTCACTTCCAAAATCACTCTTACATCTAAAATATCCTTACGGAATTATTTTTAAACTTAATTTCTGTTTTGATTGCTATATATAATCGGTGGTGATCTGTCGTTATACTTGGGTTTAAGTTGCTCTGTATGATGTATCAGTTATTTGGATTTAACATGTTGCAGTTGGATTAAAAAATAATTTAGTTTGGACATTTGGATTTATGGATAATTTTTGAAGTAATCGATCATCTCCTCCTCAATGAAACATGATAACAAAATATGCTATTTATTATTATTATGGTTGTAGATATGGGAGGATATTTAAGATGAGTTTGCTCGGGGAGCCAACGATCATATCGGTGGACCCCGAGTTAAACCGGCTGATACTGCAGAGCGAGGAGAAGCTGTTCCAGTGTAGTTATTCGAAGAGCACGGCCGAGATTATGGGCCGATGGTCGATGCTCTCGGTGACAGGTGATATACATAGAGAACTGAGGTCCATAGCCGTTAATTTCATGAACAACGTCAAGCTCCGCAATTATTTTCTCCCTGATATTGAAGCCAAGGTTGTTAATATTCTTGATTCTTGGAAGGACAACTCTACTTTCCCTGCGGTGGAAGAAGGGAAGAAGGTACTAATGTTTTACATTCGGATAGACTCACTAATTTCACCCAAGACAGTATCTGTCAAAAAATAAATTAGTGTAAATAAGTCAAAAAAATTATCCAAGGGGTCTATTTGCCAAAAAGAAACTAGGCAGTCCAAAACAATGATAGTGCATGGCGTCATCTATATATGTGCAATCAACCCTATATTTTATAATACTGACTATCTGAAGTATAAGGAACAATAAGTGGCATAAGGAGATATTGCAAGGGTCTGTCAAATTTAACCCTATTTGCATATGCTTAATTAATTGCCCATGCATCCTCTGAGGTATTGCAGATAAAATATCAACTATATACATTTAACCCTATTTTATAGAAGAAAGTTCATCTTAAGTCGAATAAAGACCGTCTCTTTCTAACCACTCATCTTGCTTTGGGATCCGTGAAAGATATAAAGCCCACTTTGAGATTTGTGCATCACAAATCTCAAGACAAGATGAGTGGATAAAAAAGTTGGTGCACCACTATTCATTATGAACTTAAGTTCATAGGAGCCTTGCTCCTATTTTATATTCAATTTCACATTTTATCGATTAATGTTATTTATGTAAATTTCAATGTTATGTATGGTTGGAGATATGTGCAGCTTGCGTTTAACTTGATGGTGAAGCATCTGATGAATATGGATCCTGAAATGCTAGAGACGGAGCAGCTGAGGAAAGAGTATGGTTTCTTTATGAAGGGAATGGCTTCTATTCCTTTGAATTTGCCTGGGACTGCCTACAGAAGGGCCTTGAAGGTATTAACTGCTACTAAACCCTCTTATTTCTTTGCCTCCCTTGCTAATTGGGGTCTATCTAGTCGGGAACTTTTTATGTCAGTTAATGGATGTGGTTATGATTCACTCATCAAATGAACCATATGGACCTGAGTACGTAGTAATAGTTCTATTTGTGATACTTCAAAATTTGTGTTTACATATAAATCACAGCGAGAAATGGCAAATTAATTATAAATTGAGGGGTTAATTGCAGATAGACCCATGTACTATGACCCAATTACAGATAGGGCCCCTATAGTTCTATTGTTGCAGATAGACCTCTTAAGTAAAAAAATTTGCCACTTTTGCCCTTAAGAGGTCTATTAGTTGTAAGAACAACTTTCCCTTTCTCTGATAGTAAAAGAGTCAAAAGAATTTCACTCAAGGACTGTAATAATAGAATTGCAAGGCGGGTATATTCGCAACTGGGCAATAATAAAGGAGCCTATCCACTATTAACCCTAAATTGAAAATGGATAAAAAAAATTTGAACATTAATGATTCCACTCTCTATTTATTTTCACGTTTTGACCTTTCAAACTAAGTGGCAGGGTTGCCACCTTAAGCAAAACAAGCCTACTAAATCAAAATGTATGAAACAGATACAAATTCCTTCAATAATTTTAGAGGACTATTTGAGGTAATAACCTGACCCGTAGTACCTTTGACCAGTGGTGGATCCATGATTCTATCACACTGTACTTATAGAGGCCCTACCATAATTTCAGTGGTGTGCTATGTAGTAACTACAAGTAGAAATAGACAATTCTGTGATATCCTATCGTAGCTATTTGAGATACTGAGTATACACAATATAGCTTCACTACTGCCCTGTCTTAATTGCATGGTTTCTATCTTTGCAGTCGAGGTCAGCAATCCTGAAGCTCATAGGACAAAAACTGGATGAGAGAGTACAAAAGATAAAGGAGGGAGTCAAAGGACTCGAAGAAGATGATCTCCTTGCATCGGTAGCAAAGCACCCATATATAACGAGAGATCATATTCTTGATTTGATACTGGGCATGCTCTTTGCTGGTCACGAGACCACCGCTGCTGCCATCTCTTTAGCTATTTATTTCCTGCAGTCTTCACCCAAAGTCCTGCAACAACTGCGAGTTATTCACAAACTCTTTGCTCTAATTTCGATATTTGTTATTAATCATTTCAGCACTTGACTTTAATTTATGTGTAAATTTTGTTTGCGGTGATTTCAGGAAGAGCACATTAGGATTGCGATGAAGATGAAGGAACGAGGCGAAACTGGATTGAATTGGGATGACTACAAGCAAATGGAATTCACCCAATGTGTAATTGATCTCTATGATTTGCAGTGTTCACACACAAGAAATTAAAATTGACATTATCATTTAAACATATATATATAATTTAGATGATTAAGTAAATAAATAATCATATTTAAGTAGATATAGAAAATAATGGGATAAAATTTCACGTTTCAAACATTAGAAATTTTCTGTTGTTCTTATAAACTATATGGTACTTTCTTTTTCTTTTTATTTTTATTTTTAACATAAAGTTGGTCATAATCCATAAAAAAGCGTAACTGAAGCCTGATATTGGAAAATTATAATGTTTTTTTATAGGTTATTCATGAAACTCTAAGACTAGGCAATGTTGTGAAGTTCTTGCAAAGGAGAGCAATTAAAGATGTGCAATTTAAAGGTAATTTAGTACTTCAAAAGTTCGAGTATAAGATCTTTTGTGCAAAGAGCAGTTTGAACTTTATCTTTTGACCTTTTCTATTTAATTTTGATTTGTGTAGGATATGATATTCCATGTGGATGTAAAGTAGTAGCCATCATATCGGCAGCACATTTGGATCCAGCAATCTACGATGACCCGCAAATCTACAACCCTTGGAGATGGGAGGTTACCTCTATACCCTCTTCATTAGTTAATTATGAAAAATTGTTTTATAATTATTGAAGATAAAAATCTAAAAAATATCTTACTTTACAAAGTTCATGTGGATTTTGTTCAAAAACCTCCAAGAGGTTTGTGAAATTTATCCAAATTTCATGCTCCGGCAATTCCTTTGAACGGATTTGGATCCTCTCCACTGAAAAAAAAAAAAAAACAGTAGCAAAGATACTCATTTGATTACACCTGTTTATTATTCTTGAGATTCAGTGTAATTTTTTGGTTTAATTTTAGAAAACCTCCTCATTTTTGGGGTTTTGCAGATAACTACTTTAATTATTTTAATTCCACTAGTTATTTTTTTACATAAACCGCCTGAACTACTTTTAGTTCGCTGAATCTTTTGAATATTTTTCACTTGCGCCAACACCATCAAGTGTAATGTGTGACGGGTTCCCTGGTAATGCGTCACCTCTGTCTCTGCAGACGATCTTTGCGACGGTGACCAAGAACTGCAACATAATGTCGTTCAGCGGCGGCCCTCGGCTTTGCCCGGGAGCAGAGCTGGCGAAGCTGGAGATGGCGGTGTTTCTTCACCACTTGGTGCAGAGGTTTGACTGGGAGCTGGCTGAGCAGGACCATCCTCTCTCCTACCCTTTCCTCGGATTCCCCAAGCACCTCCCCATCAAGATCCGTGCCATCAAGTAGAGCTGCCCCTGCTTATTGTAGCCTTATCAATGCTTTATAGAAGCAGAGGAACCTATAGAAATAAATTTGAATTGGGATGTTATTGTCAGTCAAGATATACAGGAGAAATTCTTAGGTGCTCTGCCTACACCCCTCCAATAGAAAGGGGGCATGGATCACTAAAGGGGAGAAAGTAATATCACATTCTCCCCTCTAGTGCCACATGACCCCTTCCTATTGGAGGGGTGTAGGCATCTTGCCTACTCCATGAGTAGGCATGAATTTCTCGATATATAGATTTCGACTTCTCTACTTCCTTTATTGTAAAGAATTTGTACAACCTGTAGTGTGGATAAATAAGTATCTCTTCGTCCGGTGGATCTTAGTTATTTAGGAGAATGAAACATCTTACTTATTAGCTACAATTGCAAGGTGAACTTTAACTACATTGCAATTGTAATTAATGAGATTTTTTTTTTGTCCGCGGCAGCTGTGTGAGCGCGCTTGTGACTGAAGAGACTCTCCTTCAAGCAAATGCCAAGGAAGATTTCTTTTTGAAGTATCTAGATTATAGTGATTTATGTTGCCTTTGAAGGAGAGTTGTCTACAAAGAAGTATTAGTACTATCAATTTATATAGATTTACTGGCTAAATTATCAAATATGTATATTTATGACGCAGCGCGGAAGTTGAAATCTCGGAATCTACCGAGGGTTGATCTCCGAATCCACGAAGAGCTTTGAATCTACGAAGAAAATATAATAAACGAAATTTTATTGATGAAAAGATATGCCTCTAGGGCTTACAAGACTCTGTTTAAATAGAAAACAAATAAGAATCCTACAATGACTTGAACTCCTACTAAAAATAGAAATAAGAACTCTAATTGACCCGAACTTTACCAAAAATAAAAATAAGAAAACTATCCTCAAAAAAGACTCCCTACGATTAGGGAAGTAAATCGGTCAAATTTGGAATCAAACCGGATTTGCTTCCTAATCCAAACAGACTCCTAAAACATTACTAAAAATAGTAAAAAATCGACGAAAACGCTGATATCTCTCAATCCGGAAGGATTTGACGAAACGAACGGCAAGAAAACCGAACCTCGGTGGGTTTGGTTGGCTTCGTCTCAAAAAAATACGCGATTTAAAAAAAAAATCGTTCAAATCCGACTTACGGATTGAAAGTTACGACCCGTTCTTCGTTGCAACCTATTTTCCTCGACCGGGTCCACGTTTGGGCTTGTTACGATCCCATTTCTCCATGAAGGTATCCACAATGTGTTCTACATCAATTTAGCACCATATTCTTACCACTTTGGTATTTTCAGTTTCTACGGCAATATTAAGCTAATCATACCAAATTTCTGTAGCAATAAAAAAACTAAATTGGAAAATGGGTCCTAATAAAAATACTAATTTGATAATTTAGCCAAAATTCAATATTAATGATTTAAAGTTATCAAAGAAACTTAAAATATCAAATCGAAAAGTATGTACTGATAAATACCAATTTGGTAATTTAGTCTATATTTACCAGAGTATTAATCACTTCTAATCATGATTTTGAAGTTTATATGAAGTGACAACGTGTTTAAAATGATATCAGAATAATTCAGTTATCTTACGTTTAAACGTGTAACTGTATAATTTACTAATTTTACTACAATGTCATATTTTGGTACAATAATAGAATATGTCCTGTGAGAGGATCAATGTATGATCTTGTTAACTAATTTATTTTGGGTTCAAAATTGGCCTATTACGGTGGCCTTACTACAGATGGACTCAGCCCATTTTAGGCCTAAAGCTTTCTAAAAGTCCAAAGCCCATCTCAAGCCAAAGCCCATCTTGCCAATGGGGATGGAGTTCAGAGGCCTTAGAAACAGACAAGTCTTCTCAAAAATGTGGAGGAAATCTCTTTGTGTTTGAGGTGAATTCATAAATGGGGAGGAAATTAGGCAAAGAGAATCTTTCGTAGGTCTCCTCAAATAAATAAATAAATAAATGAATAGATTAGTTAGTCCCTTCACAGTCCACCAATCAAAAACGCCTGATCCGATCTGGATTGGGATCGTCTACTAATGCATAGTGTTTCCTAATATATACTAATGCATCTCCACCTTTGATTTTGTGGACAAGTACAAAGTGAAAGGTGGAGCCCAAAAAGTGAAAGATGAAGATGCATTAGCAAATATTAAGAAGTACTATGCATTAGTAGAGTAGAGGATACCAATCCGATCTGGTGCTCCGCCGGCACTGTTGACGAAATTAAATTATGCCATAACACCCCTCTCTTTATTAATTATTATTAGGTTAATTACTCATCAGTGGAAAAATCAAAAGAGACCAAGATCTCTAATCATCTCTCTCCTCTCTCGCCGATCTAATCTCATTCTCACCGGTAAGTTCCCTTTGCTAATTTCGATTTCTTTAGTTGCATCAATTTATCATCTTTTTTAGTAATTTCATAGCTTAGATTCTTGCCCTAAAATTAAGTGGGAGGAATGTAGATATTTGTGTAAATTTACAAATTTAGTGGGATCACCTTAATACCTTCGAATTCGTTGCAAATGTTTACAGTTCTGCTTGGATCTCATTTTGATAGAGGTTGTTAAGAAATGCAAATGTTATTAGAGTCCTTAAGTGTTTTTTGTAATTATAAATTTAGGTCTATAATTTACATAGTGAATTTCTAGGGTTGCCCTAAATTAGTAAAATTTATGTCTTAAATGGCTGTATAGACACTTCTGCTACTGATAGAATTAAATCTGGTTCTTTGGATAAGTTATGGATAAAAATTAACCCTTTTCATTTATTTGATCTTTGTCCTGCTATAGTTTTCTTTTACAGCAGTTATCATTTGTCGGAATAATCGCCATTTTCTTAAATAACGTTTCCTTGCTTTGTAGACAAAACATATATAGAAAAACATGCACACGCACATACATACATACATTGTAAATATGTTAGCAATAGTTGTGCTACCTTTCTATTTACTGACCAATTCATATTTTGTTAAATCTATTGAAAGTCACATTTATAGTTTTATGCTTGCAGGGTATAACTGACTGTAGAAGTAGTTATCATGTTCCGCAGAAAGCACAATACACACAATAATCATGAGGATGACGATGTCTACCAGGAGCAGAAGGTAATGAGTTAATTCATAGCTTTTCTATTAACTTCGAACAAGATTTGTCGCTGCATTTATTGATGTTATCAATTCCTCGTAGATTTAGTGTCGGGTTCAACCTTTAAATATGATTCTGAATGTTTCCTGAGATTTTCACGCAATTTGGTCAATTGGTTCCTACAAACTCAGTGTTTCAATTTTCTTGTGATATTCTCTTATCCTTTCGTTCTATGAACAGCATTCTCGTAGAGTCATGTCATTGAAATACATCCGATCTCTGTAAGGGATATACATGTAGCTTCATTGCATCTACTTTTATCTATTCGTAATTGTTGGATGCTCAAGGATTTTGGATAGCAAATTGAAGGAAGCTGTTTGTTATCATAAGTATTCTTTCCAAGGTGAGCTATATCTTGAGACCACGAGATACACAGATTCTTCCGATCTTTGTTGGATATTGTTACTTCACATACTTCAGCCAAAACATGTTTCCATATCTAGTTTGTATTTAGGTTTAAGAGCATATTTTCTGCAAATATCTTTTTTAATGGCAGATCAAATATTCAAGAGAAAGAAACAGGTCCCAAGAGAGCAATTCTAGACTGTTATGCAGCGTCCAAAGCAGAAAACACCACATCTTTTTTTAGCTGAACAGAATACTGTTGAAAGCTTGCTATTGCAAGTCGAACAGGTTGGATTAGGTTGAAAAGTCCCCCAAATTTGGTTTAGATTGATTTCAAGTTATCTACTTTTCTTTGTTCTTTTCTTTATTTTCCCCACCCTTTTCTGAGATAAATGCTGAGGCAAACTGGACCTGTCTCCGTGTTTCATTAAGAAGAGGTTGACAAAGTATCTCTTAGATGGAGAGTTACACAATATTATGAGTTCTCTCATATGCTCCGAGAGTATCTGGCGAAATCTGATGAAACCCACATCAGATCTGCTACAAAAGCCCCTGATCCCGTCTTTCATCTCCCTTTCCTCTTCTGAAACCCCCTATTTCTTTTTTCAATCAAATCAGAGGGATGGTTGGCGGTAACCATTCATACTGCTATGTATTGTTGCAGATAGTATGAGACAACTCCTTGGTTGATGTGCTAACCTTTTATCTCCTCAAAAATTCAAAATAAGTTGTATCCTTGTTTGTTGTTTATATTATGTTAGAGTTGTCTAGTTTTTCTGTTTTTTATCTGTAAAAAATTGGTTCTGTTTATACTAATGCTCAGTGAAGTTTAATTTTTTTTTAATGATGTCTACTCTTATAAGTCTCAAACTCAGACTCCAGGATATTTGTATGCTTGGTTTATTTAATACAACTAGATTCTTGTGAGCTTAGCTCAGACCATTTGTGCTGTAAAAATATCTTTCAATATCTGACATGCAATCTTATTCATGCTCTTGGAATAAGAAATTCTTTATAATTTAAGAAAAAATAATTAGATACTAGACTTTTGCATTATGAAGACAAAACTGATTTCAGCATATTGCATATTCTCTATTCAACTCCCATTTGTATTAGGTTCTTCTAAAACTTGTATGATCTCGACTAGATTTCACATGCGGTTTCATTCACAAAATTCAACATTTAACACCCAACAGTCTTTATGTAGGAAACTCTTTTATTGTTAATAAACAGCTGTTTTCTAGGTCCATGTCACCATACATGTTCACTATAATAACCATTTCTCAGACTTAACGCCAACAAACTGTTTTGCTAGTAAATTTTCTTCAAGCATCATGTGGTTATCAGTTACTATATGATGCATACACTTTGTTAGTAGTGTATAAGGTACAACGCGCATGCTCTATGAATGTGAAAAAGATGAGTATAGAATTTGCTCTATAGTATAGATCAAGGTAACTAAAGGGCTATCGTTTGTGATATAATTTTTAGTGTGTCTACTTAAGGGTTTTTACATGAAAACCACCTTATCTTTTGCCCCAGTTGCAACTTACCACATTTATTTAATTTTTTTGATGTGAACCAACTTAATTTGCTTACATATTCTCAATGTCACACTTTTTGATATTTTCTATTTTAAAAAAATGTGAAATTACTATAATACCCCTCAATCTAAACCAATAGAAAAAAGAAGAGAAGGAGGAGAGGAAGGGGAGAGGGGGAGGGAAGTTGGTCGGTCGATGGCATGAGAGGAGGGAAGGAGGTCAACTGTGAGAGTGGAGAGAGAGGAGGAGGGAAGGAGGAGGAGGATGAGTGGAGAGAGAGGAGGGAAGGAGGAGGATGGGAAGGAAGAGGAGGAAAGGAAGAAGATGGAGAGAGGAGGAGGGAAGGAGGAGGAGGATGAGTGGAGAGAGAGGAGGAGGGAAGGAGGAGGAGGATGAGTGGAGAGAGAGGAGGAGGGAAGGAGGAGGAGGATGAGTGGAGAGAGAGGAGGAGGGAAGGAGGAGGAGGATGAGTGGAGAGAGAGGAGGAGGGAAGGAGGAGGATGGAAGGAAGAGGAGGAAAGGAAGAAGATGGAGAGAGGAGGAGGGAAGGAGGAGGATGGAAGGAAGAGGAGGAAAGGAAGAAGATGGAGAGAGGAGGAAGGAGGAGGAGGATGAGTGGAGAGAGAGGAGGAGGGAAGGAGGAGGATGGAAGGAAGAGGAGGAAAGGAAGAAGATGGAGAGAGGAGGAGGGAAGGAGGAGGATGGAAGGAAGAGGAGAGGAAGGGGAGGGGGAGAGGAGGAAAGGAAGAAGATGGAGAGAGGAGTGGGGGTAAAATGGGTATTTTATTTTTTTTTGGTCTGAATAGTGGCGAATGTGTGACATTGAGAACATGTAAGCAAACTATGGTGGTTTGCATCAAAAAAGTAAATAAAGGTGGTAAGTTGCAATTTGGGCAAAAGTTAAGGTGATTTTCATGTAAAAAACCTTTACTTAAAGAGCTGGTCTCCACGTCCATGTCATTATCAAGGTAACCCATTTGTTGTTAACTCACCAACCAACTGTTTTGCTAAAAAATAGCTGTTCTCTAAACACTCATGTCTTTATCAGTTATTTTATGATACACATGTAAAGTTCGATATACATAAGGTAAAAGGTCAATGTTCTATTCATGTGAAACACATGAGTTTATATCAAGCCATCAAGGTACATAAGTGATTTTTCTTTATTATATTTGTTAGAAAATTTACTTGTTTAGTTTTCTGCATATCAATACCATATTTGAGCTAGTTTCGGGTGTACACTACTAGTTTATGAAGGATGATTGTTCCAATTCTCTTGGCGTAGTACATCTTCATTTTAAGTCATGAGATTGCATCGAACTCAGTTTCTTTATACTTTGTTTTCATTGGATATCCAACGTATCCTAAGATATGAATTGTCTATGGAAGTTGGTTATGCATATGTTATCTACTATGGTGATTTTGCAGTATTTGTATACAGACGTATCTCTGTATCAGTTCCGAACTTTCACGTGTAGCAGAATTAATCTATAACACATTAGCTTTTTTTCGTTCACTTGGTTCTTATTGGTTTATAATGCTTCCGTTGGCTGAATTTTCAAATAGCATTGAGTTACGCAATTTTTTGTACATCTCATTCGACTTGTTTTCTTGATGGATCCTTTTACAGATCAATGAGCTAAAAGCTGCAATTGGACCCTTATCTGGCCGCAATGCAAAGTTCTGCACTGATTCCAGCCTGAGGAGATATTTGAAGGCTCGGAGCTGGAACGTTGCTAAGGCCAAACATATGTTAGAAGAATCACTAAAGTGGAGGTCCACTTACAAGCCAGAGGAAATTCGCTGGGTAAACTATTGTGCCTGGATCCCATTAGTCTTTTTGAATTAAAAGATATATTTGTAGCTTAAGCATGGTTATTTTTCCAGAATGAAGTTGCTCATGAAGGTGAAACTGGGAAAGCATACAGAGCAAATTTCATGGATCGAGAGGGGAGGACTGTTCTTGTGCTAAGACCAGGCAAACAGGTTTGATTTAGTTTGTGAAAGGAATTTTTTTAATATAATTTTTTGACCTACACTATACTGAATATGTTAAAGCGTTTAACTTGCAGAACACAAAATCTCATGACAATCAACTTCGTCATCTCGTATATCTCATAGAGAACGCAATTCTAAATCTACCTGAGGGTCGAGAGCAAACGGTGTGGTTGATTGACTTCACTGGCTGGTCACTAAGTAACTCAGTGCCAATAAAAACTGCTCGAGAAACAGCAAATATTTTGCAAAATCAATATCCCGAGAGGCTTGCTTTTGCATTTCTTTACAATCCTCCTAGAGTCTTTGAAGCCTTTTGGAAGGTTTGAATCTTACTCTTTTGTCCGTACATCTAAGCTTTCTCAAAATTCATTTCAAACAATTGACAAATCCTACCTAACAGAACTATTGCCGCTTATACATGTTGTTCTTTTCCTTTTTCTTTTTCTTTTTTGTTCTAATCATATCGAGCAATAACCATCCACTGAAAAAGTTCCATTTCCATTCTCATTAAATCATCTCAGACGGAGCACAACGTTCCATATATAAATAAATAAAAAGAAAATTACTCAATCATGACTTCTTCATGTATTGGCCTGAGTAGGATTTATTGTGCAAGACCGTCATATATCTTCTACTTCAGCATTCTATTTTACCTCTAAAAAGGGTATCAAACACCTCTTATAGATGAGCTAATTTTCTCAACCCTCCTCCTTCCCCAACCCCAACCCACCCACCCAAAAAAAAAAAAAAAGAAAGAAAAGAAGAAGAAGAAAGAAGAAAGAAAAAAAGAGAGAGCTGATCCCATCAACCATCACACACACTTGAGAATGTTTAATTGCTCCCTCATTGTGCATGTTTGTGCATGGTCAGCTTCCTTTTTAAGTTTTACGATTCTAATCATGTATAGTGAGTGTTACAGTATTTTTATTCAAACACATAATCTAGAGGAAGACCCAGGAGATTTCGACTAGTAAGCTCTAATAACACCTTGTTACTGTGTATTGCATCAGCTCACAAGCTCTATTCTGCTGTGCAGGTTGTCAAATTGTTCCTGGATCCTGTAACATTTCAGAAGGTGACCTTCGTTTACCCAAAGAAAGAAGAAACTATGGAGCTCATGCGGAAATACTTTGATGTTGATACCCTCCCCGTGGAGTTTGGAGGAAAGAACAAGATAGAATACAACCATGAAGATTATTCTGCATTGATGAATAAGGATGAGGCAAAATCAACAGCCATAATGAGGGAGTTGGAGGAGAAGCTAACCCTTACAACCAACGAGAAATCCCCTTTGGAGGCAGCGTCTGAAACCCCACTAGTTCTGACTCAAGCAAGTTAAACCAAAGCTTGGTTGAACTATGGCACCGCGGCAAACGTTTCTTTTCATTGTATGGCAACACTGTACACAAACTGAAAAGGAGAGAAACAATAATAAAAGCAGTTTCTAGTGAGAACTGCCATCTGAGCATGTTGAACTCTGGAGATTGATCCAAAATACTTTGAATTTTCAGTTATTCCTCTGCTTGTGTGACCTCCGACCTTTTCATTTGAGGGAAAGACAAATTTCTGTTACTTCCCAATCAATACTATTTTGATATATCCTGCATGGCTCTGTTCAGGTGGCTGTGAAAGAAAAAGAGTCAAAGCATTGAGATTCACCGAAGTCTCAACAAGACGAGCAACGGTTTCCTTCAAGAATTTAGGTCCATGCTAGAATGCAGTTTTTCTTCCTTCAGTTTTCAATTTATAACAGCAGTTTAACAGTGAATTTAGTTTCTTATTTTTTTTTTCCCTGCAAAATTTTGAGCGAACAAATGATTGGAGCAATATTAAAGAGTGATGCTGATTGACCAAAGTGGAAACCTGTCAATACTACGGAAATCTACAGGAGTTCAGTGTCTTCGTTTTTTTCACTAGATTCAGTGCAGAGAGATGCTTTTCCATCCTATTGATCAATCTGCGCCTGCCATTGATTTTGTCCATTAATTTTTCCTCTTGAAATAAAATTTCACAATATACTAGCAGAACTGCAAACATCCTACCTTGGACCACTACACTATAAAGTGAGATCATCACGACTCAAACACAACCACATGTAGGATATGAGACAATGTTACATCAATTTGAATCTTTTAAAGTCAAAACTCAGCTGCCACGAGTTCTTCCATAAACTTAACAATCCAAAATTGACAAGAAAACAGTCCACATCTTATTTTGTACAACGGAAGAATAGAACATGTATAACAACAATTTCAAATAATTCCAACGTAGTATTAAGCTACATCAGAAAAGGAGAAGAAAAAACAAATGAACGAAATTAACTCTGCAAGCCTGAACAAAGAAATAACAAAAAAAAAAAACATATAAGCAAAATTTAGGAATTCGGTATTATGATCACAGAAGTCCACTTTTAAGGCTATCAAAATAGGCAAACCAAATCATGGCTTTCATATATGTCCCCTCTTGAAATTTCTTGTAGTGGCTTGATATGTGCGAACTAAAACACCAACACCAATTCCAATGCCGAGGCAAATGCCAAGACCAATCCCTACACCAACCCTCACGCCTGCATTGAACCATGAAAGCTCACCATCCTCACCTTCAATATATTCTTCCCTCGAGTAGATACTGTTGTAATCAATGTCCACGTCATTTTCTGCTCTGTAATCATGGTATTCAGATACCTGGGAGACAACAGTAAGGGTTTTGAGCACTTGCAGTAAACAAACAGAAGAAGCCATGGACAAGTGCACTAATATAGACAACTACTATAAGGAACTAATAAATATATCAATCATGAGGTAATTTTTGCAAATATTTTCTCAAGGCCAAATGTCAATAGGGAACTTTTTCATAATCATATCATGTCTTTGGTAGAAATCTTTATAGCATTGACAAAACAAAATGCAGTAATTTCACATATCAAAGAAACACATAATTATTTTCTTTTTAAACAAAGATGCTGAGTGGGGATCAACACATGTGTATTAACCATCACGCCAGAAATTTAACGCTTCTATAAACCTTGGAAGGCCACTCATACCAAGTTGTGATTAAGGACAGGTTCAGGTTCTTCATGGCACCCCCTAAACCAAACAGAACCATGTATGTTGCACATTACTGGTAATAAAGGTCTAACTAATGTTTTAAGGACACAAGATGATGACTTAAATTAAGGGGTCCTTCGAATAATCTATATCTATATTACTTATAAATGAGGATTGCCTCTCTTACCTTTTCAATTTTGATAATTTCCAATTATGCCCATTATTTATAATTAATCCATCACTAATTATCTATGACCTATTATTAACTATGCACCTCTTCACTTTACCAAAGCCTATTATTAATAATATATAATAATAAAATAATACACTGTTGATACTATTAAGAATTATACTATTAGTTAATAAACAGTTTAATAATATATAATTATTTAACAATATAAATAGCACAATTATTTTAATAGTATTACTTAAATTGAGGATTACATTATTATTTAATAATTATACTATTAAATAATAATTTATTAGTTATTTAACAGTTATAAAATAGGATTATTTACTATAGTTATCCTAAATTATAGTTATACTATTATAATAATTAAGATATTATAATATTAAATACTTAATAAGATTTAAATATTTAAATAAATTATGATTAAATTATAATAATTATTCAAATTATTACAATTATTTATAAAATTCTTTATACACAATTTTATTGTACAAATTTCATTTAAAACACAAAATTCTAAAAGTTCAATATGTGCAAATTACTTCACCCTTTTCCAGTCAACGAAAAAAAATTCAAATATAAAACAAGTATGTCCACGTGCAAAGCACGTGCGTTATACTAGTGAACATAAAAGTGAAATTAATAGTCTGATCCAAAAATGTGTTGTGACCATCCTTTTTAATGCTAACCAATGATTTAAGGCTTTGATAAGCCAAGGGAAATACATCAGAGTGAGAAGCTTTTAAATCTTACATGTACACTCTGTAAAACCAAACACAACCATTTACCTTACAGACAGAACATGATTTGTCCCATGTACAAGTCGTCATTTCATTAAGAATGTCTAGAAAGTCAATATTGTGGAACTAAAAATTAGGTCAGTTTTCATAATTCGATCTAGACTGTTAGCATTCTGCCGAAGATCAGTCAGCTTTCAGTATTTCACTATACGAATCTAGTATGTATGTGTCAAGCAGAATAATAATGCCATAATTTTCAACCAATAACAGTTATGTGTGCCTTCTATGCTATCAGGTGCATTTTCTCCTGATTCACAAGGATATATAGCTTTGGAATTTCAAATCTGCTACTGAGCTGGCTCGGTTTTGAAACATGTGCCAATATTTTTACAGCAACCTCAATTTGAAAACATTTACAAATTTCCTCTGATCAATTACCATCTCATGCAGCTCATCCTATTATTATAACCTTCTTCTATCTCCAATCTATTCCCTCTCCACCTGCATTGGGTGGCCAATCTTTCACCAGTTCAATGTTCTGTGCTCACCTTTATTCCTTTTGTTGGTTCCTTTTACATTTATCTGATTGTAACAACTAGGTCCAATTTTCTGATTGTTCCATTTTCTCTCGATAATAGATTTTTCGGATGTTGTAGAATGTTACCTCTAATCCACCCATTTAATAGTAATTGATCATTTTTTTTTTACTACCTTAAGTACTTCGCAAGCATCTTTCTTATTGAAGCTCTTGTTTTTCACATCTCTTGAAGGGCAAAACATCATATACCTTGTATGTCAATATCAGCAAGATCAAGCAGCTGATGAATGCGCAATTCAAAATTATAAGAAAGAGCTTGGTGTTTGCGCTCGATAACTAGCAATCCAAATTCCTCTCATACTTGAGGCCAGTTGTTCAAGCCAATGATCACCAATCTTGATTCTTTGACTTCTGTTTAAAAATGATGAAAGTGAGGATTTGAAACTTTGCATCCTGCTTAGCTACAGAAAGCCTTACCAATTTAACTGAACTGGAAGCCTTAAGAAGTGTCAATTAATGATTCAAACAGAATTCGTCACATGTTTCTCCTACAGAGCATTAACCCCTGACAAAAACCAAAGAGAACAAAGTGCAAACTAGCCGAACTGCATGACATGAAATAAGAATGTGTGATATTATATACAAGTCTTGCGCCCATAATCATCCGCATGAATTTACAAGACCATTATGAATGAATGCTGCAACTAAGGTCGACGCCGTATAAAGGTAATTAAAACAAACACCATGCAAAATGATGCACTCTTACCAGAAATAACATATAGTAAAGTTCCAAATTCAAAATTATAATTTGAGTTACCTGGAGAGCATATTCAGATGACACTTCTTTCCTCAGTTCAGTTGTTTCATTCTCTGGAATTGAATCCAGAGCTGCCTTCTTTTGGTTTTTCTTGCGAAAATAAAGCTGAAGAGTCTTTGTTAATATGATAGGAGTCCCCGAGAAACAACCAGCTACATAAACCTCAATTGTCGGTAAAGTCATCTCCGGGCTCAAATACTGCTTACCCTTCAAAAAAGTCGCAGCAGACATCACACACTGGCATTTCATGCTCCATTTCTTACCATGGCTTTTCGATTCCCCAACAAACCCATTCCCATTACACAACTCTAGCACTCCTGTTAGCAATAGTTCATCTCTATCAAAGACCTCAAATCTCACACTACTCGTCATTCTTATACTATCCGTGCTCACAAATGTAGCCTCTTCCGAATCCTTATCAACTCTATCTCTTCTAAGCATCGAAGAGACACAATCAGAGTAAATGCTACTTCTTCTTCCGTTAACTTCGAGAATGGTATCGGGGGTAAGTGGGATGTGGTGAACCTTGAGAAGCTCCGGAGTTGATTCATTGACCTCGCAATTGCTTACTCTCACATAGAAGACTCTCAGATCGAACCAAGGTGGCATCTTTGGGAGGTAAAGGGGGTGCATGATGATTTTCCTAGAATCTGATGACTCATTTTCTGGATCATAGGAACGCCCCATTTACAACTAAGATGTGATTCTCTGGGAAAATATAGCTAATTTTGTGCTAATTGGGATGAATCAAAGAGAGAAAATAAGGGCAAAGGTATTCAGATACCTGCATCAATAAAACCAAAACAATCAATTAATCAAATAGAAAAAGTACCGAAATTTCTATCTACTCTTTGCAAATTAATCAAAGGAAAAAAAAAAGAATTAAATACAAAGGAAGCACAAAATAACTAGTCGCTTCAAAGTAGAAATTCTTAAAAGAGATACGAAGAATCAATCCGAGAAAAGAAAACACAGAGAAAACAACCAAAATTATAACAAACCTGCAGAGATTCCACAAAAACTGAACTTTTTTCGCTCTTCACAGAAACCCTAGAGAATTGAAGAGGCTCCAGAGGTAGGAATCAAAGTACGACCTAATTATTCAACTCGTAAATTCGAATCGAATCCAAGAAGATAAAAGCTGACCCCAAAAAAAAAAAAAAATACATCGTAAATAAATAAAAGAAACCTCGCTTTCAGACTCGTCAAAGATCACACGATACGACAAAGTCGGCCGTTTTTAATAATAAAACAAAAAAATTTCGCAATCGGTCGAGACCACTCGCTAATCTCGTGCACCTACTGTTACTTTACCTCGCTTATGAGATCGATATCGGATCCTGGAGAGAGGGAGGGAGGGGGGATCCGATAACGGTGTCAAGGTCGGATCTTTATATGGATGAATGAGGATAGGATAAGGGTGAGAGTGAGGACAGGGGTGAAGCCTAAAAGGCGAGGGAGGAGGAAGATGGTGCTGATCCCCATGTAATTGTGACGTATGATTTAATGCTTAGATTCTAGAAGCAAGTATGGCCAGTATTTGAGGGATGAAGAGAGTTATTAATTAAATGATATTATTCTTGAGCAAGGAGTTATTAAATTCAGAATAAATTTGTTAATAAAGTATTTCAGAATGAATTCACGTTTGTCAAGATTTGACTGATGATGAGGGCTAAAAAAGATAAAGGAAAGAAAAAGGAAAATGAAAAAGATGAAGAATAAGAAAAAAAATTTCAAGTAGGTTTCAGTGTTTCACATAGAATATTATTATTCAATCAACTTCTCTATGTAAACCTTCAGAACTAATGTTAGTTGAGCACAAAGTTCCTTAAATTGTTTGTTAAGATTAATAAAACATAAATATACACTAAAATGTCTTTTACTAATATTAAAGCAGTTTTCAACTAGCTGCAAGAATTAAAAGTGACAATTGTTTTAATATTCATTGTTATTATTTTCTTTCAGAAATCATATATATATATATATATATATATATATATATATATATATATATATATATATATATATATATATATATATATATATATATAATCTATTATTAAATCAAATTCTTCAGCTTTTATATGTTATGCATCATCTTCTCTATGTCAATCCTATCAAAATTTAACAATTATCTTATTAATACGCCACTTGATCTTTTCTCTCCTTTTATTATTATTATTATTATTATTATTGTTATGGTCATAACCACTAATCGCTGACTTAAGGAGAAAAGCTGCTACCGATCCGACTAACGCTTGTTTGCCAAGAAGGACCGACATGAACCTTTACGCTTCAACCCACGGCCGACCAAAGACCTACCGACTTCGCCGCGATCCCTTAAACGGCTATCACCATAGCCGACGCTGGCGGGCCGGTCGACCACCGACAACCCTCTCCGCGGATGACGCGAAGGCGGTAATAGCCGCCCATCCGGCCAATCAATCGCCTCGATAGGTATCCCACGCCGCCCCCGGAAGACATGAGGGCGACCACCCATTCCTGGCCGCTAGCCACCAAGACGACGCTGAAGGCGGTGTTAGTCGTCCTTCCAACCCGTCACTCATTATGACCCTCTCCAAAGAAGCCTCCGGCCTCTCCCAACGATATGGAACGAATCCAGCTCAATTCGCCTCCCTCCGTCTTCCTGACGACGCTGAAGGCGGCACTAGCCATTCCCTCGGCGGATTACCCCAAAGGACGCCCGAGACCGCATGAGTCGACCGGCCCAACCACGACTCTTCCCTTCTCCCATCCTGCGGATTCCTCCGCCGAGCGACGGTCGACAAGATTTCAGATCTATCAACATCGCATTAAATGCACCGATAGCCCCTTAATTCCCCATCTCTCACAAGATTTAAGGCACCTCGACCCATGTGCCAGCCAATCCCATCCCATTAATAGCGAATAGACCACACCAACTCTCGAATCACCCGCGATTGAACACCTGTAAAGGCCAGCCACCCTAGCAGATCGAGAAGTGTTCAGCCAATCAGTAGCTCACACGTGGAGAGGGGAGGGCTGACTCACCAGTGGTTCCCAAACCAATGGAAAGACGAAAATACCGCCTCAACCCTAACTATAAAGAGCAACGTGAACAGCTAACGAGGTAAGCAATCTTCTCAGGGTGAATGCTTGCTCCATTAAACTATCTCCCACTCTACTAACTTGACCGTCGGAGGAACCACCGGAGATCCCAACTCCGCCTCTTCCGCAGGTCCTTCTTTATGTTGTAGGTGAATCCTTGGGCTGGAGTCAGCGTCGCTGGGCTTTAGGAGAGAAAGCGGACTCCGCTCTCTTTAAAGTTAAACTCATCCGAGGTTAGTGACTGTGATTATATACATCAACAATTATTATTTTAACTCTTTCCAAAATCAAGATCATTCAGGCCATCTCTCTCGAATTTTCATGCATGGGCTAGGTGTTATTATAGGAGGATTATTTACAAGAACAGAAGAATTATTTGCCGAAAATAATTAAATGAGAGTTGGTTGCAAAATTTTGTATCGCAAGAGATTTTTCTATCGTTCCCATATGTGTATAATCAAATGAGCTTATTTCTAACAGAAGACTTTGTTCTTATATGTGAAATTATGGGATCCAAGTCCCCCCGTTCAAGATGGATTGGGATCCTCTACTAATGCATAGTGTTTCCTAATATATGCTAATGCATCTCCACCTTTGATTTTGTGGACAAGTACAAAGTGAAAGGTGGAGCCCATAAAGTGAAAGATGGAGATGCATTAGCAAATATTAAGAAACACTATGCATTAGTAGAGGATCCCAATCTGTTCAAGATGGCCAGCCCATTTATATTTTATTCCTCCGATAAGTGCGTCATATTATATTTTATTCCTCCGATAAGTGCGTCATATTAAGACTCAATATTTTTCGCCGTCTTGTTTTTTTCTACAGGTGTTTCACGTTCCTTTCCCCTTATTAGATACATATGCTAATCATATTTATCAAATTATATGGTTTCTGGCAATACAACAGTCATTGTACATGTTACTTTGAATGGGGACTGTATTATGCAAATGTTTAGTGTAAAATATTGAGAAAGATGGATCTTGCTTACTGCTCACTGAAACACGTAGATGTGATCATTGATAAAGAGTTCGATCTTATCTTGTTCGTGTAAAAGCCAGTCAAATGAAACTTAGTATGCAAAAGTCAAATTTTAGGAGAGAAGAGTTGCATCAAATACCATTTGGTAGTGCTTTACATAGAGTGAAGAAGATGTGAGGAATATCAATAGTGCTTTACATAGAGTCAAGAAGATGCGAGGAAAATCAATCTCAATAGAGAACTGGGAGTAAATAGCTTAAAGAAACGCTTAATCAGCTGCTTAAAGAGATTAGTCAAATATATAGCTCTGCTGCAGAAATTACTAAAATCTAAAAGAATTTTAAGAAAAAAGTATTATTATAAGTCATAAAAAAAATAAGAACAGTGCAGTTCGCATCAGAAGCGATCTTCTCCGAAAGAAATTCAAGTATTATAGTATTTTACCAAAATATATATTTGTAGCAAATAACCTCAAAACCGAACCTTTACTAATTGAATATTGAAAACAGAACCACGGCATTTTTGCTTGCAGCATTTTGATGTTAAACCCAACTAATGAGCACGAAGCAATCAAGCTATTACTTATGGTTCCATAAATAAGCAATAAAGTATGATACACACTATAAATAATCAGGGATAAGATCAGAAGCGCTCCCCGCCTTCTCTGAATACTGCTTACAGGAATGAGTAACTCCTCGCTGCAGTTGAACATTAACATCAATTAAATTAGAATAGCCTTCCAAAATATTTGTACCGCATAACAACCAATCAATGAAGTCCTTAGAAACAACAAACAATCTAAAATCCACAAGCAATCGCTTTGCTCACTGTTCTGATAGTTGCCAAATATAATCCAACTGCTAAGTTGTTTGTGTTTCAGAATGGATAAAATACTTGGCCAAAATCGAAGTATTTGTTTTGCAGTATGAGTATCCACACATGCATGCTAGTGTTATAATTTGTAACATAAAAGTGAAATTTGCAAAATGGACTTATGGTATCAAAACAAACTACAGCACAAATAACTATTCTTATATACCCAAGTTAGGCTCATTAATTAAACAATATCCCAAAACGCTAAAACCACATGTTACAAGCGATAAACATAAAATGCAAACTTTCTCAATGTCATGATATATAGTTTTAGCCTTAACATTATTTGCCTCGATGCCTCCAAACTGACAAAAGACTATTATCTACCAGTTCTCTGAATACCCAGTAAAGCTTGATCACAAAGGTAAAGCACGGCCTACATCAAGAAGTAAAGGATCAGGATGCGAGGAAATATCAATCAACTTCAAGAATCAAATGTGACAGCAATTGCATTTAATGATCCAAGTCTATTTAATATCAAGACAGGTCAGGATACGAGGCAAATATCAATCAACTTCAAGGATCAATTGAGACTTCAACTACATAAAATGATCTAAAGTCGTAATTACAATGTAACAACTAACCAGCTAGACACATGGTTGACAATTATCTGGCTCGTAAGAACTCCGACACGAAGTCTCATGGGAGACTTCATGGGAGTTCACAAGACAAAACTGAATACTGGAAACAATATTTGTCAGGTAAAAAGAAAGGGTATTCTAGAAAGAGTAAATAATCTTCATGATCAACAAGGCATCACCATAGCTGAAGATTCAAGAAGGCTGCACATCACAGGGTCCAGGAACTCACATCAAGGACAAAACCAGATGTGACATTTAATTCCATACATATTTCAGGTATTGATAATGATCTACTAAGCAATATGCACGGTTCAAACATTACCACCTAAGCAAACTATATCAGCAACGAGATGCACCAACGGTAATTATGTCATTTTATAAAAAGAAAGCAAACTGCTCTTGTATGTTTACATGATCTCCTCAATATTTTAATCTAAGAGGAGTGTATGCAGACCAATATGCATACAGAATAAACATTCAGATGGTCCATGCAAAACTAACTAACTGTCTGGCATAGATATCAATGGTAGATTGCAGAGAATCAGAGATCAATATAGATTCTGTGCCATCGAGTATCACAATATACAATGGTCTCCAGTTTTAATATAATCTGTAAGGTTGATCTACTACATTCCAATCTTGAGTATGCTTGAGTCATCTAGAAAGATAAAAACATGACGCCATGAACCCTAATTTATTGATACACTAACAGTGTCGTTCCTATCTTTCATCAGCATGGGTATTGATAGTCATAATCACCCGAACATCGAGTCACTCTTCCCCAGCACCACTTGTTTAAGTTTTTAGTATTTCTTCCAATGTATCGGCACTTTGTGCACATTCTCGACACATCTCTACGGTTCTTCCCCAGCATTAGCTCTTGTTTGCTCTCCAAAGTTTTCCCCACATTCTTCTTAATCTAATTCATATTTCTTTTATCCTCTTCTATTTCAAACCCTATTTCACTAAAAGTTATAATCTTTTAAACCACATAAACTCAATTACACTACAAAATCACTGAAAATACACAAATTCTACCCCAAAAATCAACCTAATTCGCATTTGCAATTACCTTGAGAGAGGCAAGTCCAGCAAGAGGAATCAACGCCGATGCTCGATTTAAGACGAGACGAGGCGATCGCGCTGTGAAGAGGCATTAAAGACTCAACAGTTCCCAATGCCGAGACGATAGTCCTAAAAATAAAAACAATAGAAAAAGAAAGGAACTAAATAAGATGGAGGCAAGGAAAGCTAGGGTTTAGGGTTTACCTTGAAGAGAGAAGAGTGAATCTCCTCGACGGTGCGGTGACCGGAATTAGGGTTTTCGAGCGGACGCCGGCTGATCTCACGGCGGCGATGGCGGGAGTCCTGAAGAGCGATGCCATTAGGTCTCTTTCGTTCGTATTGCAGCGGGAATGTAGCGGTTTAGATGAAGATCAACCTTTGAACTGGATATGCAACTGAGGTTTGTGCTGCAAGAAAATTAAGCCCATATAAAGTCCACTGCTATATTGGGCCTTCGTGTTTTGCTGGCCCGGACTAATAAATCACTGAAATTTGTTCACCCCATCAAAAGTACGGTTTCTCAATATTAGTCCTCCACATCCTTGGGCTTTTGAAATTAGTCTCTCAAATCTTCAAATTTTAAATTCGTCCCCCACATGTTGATATTTTGAAATCAGCCTCCCAAATCTTCAAGTGTTTTGAAATTAGCCCCCAAATCTTCATATTTTGAAATTATTCCCCACAATCTAATAAGCATTTAGAAATTAGTCCCCCAAATATTTCAACCAACTGCTAACTAGATTGACTAATTTCAAAATGTTTAAAGAATTTGGGGGGACTAATTGCAAAACACTTAAAGATCTAGGGACTATGGGGGTGTTTGGGAGCGCTTAATTTTTTAAGCTCATAAGTTATGCTAGTTTTTAGTGGCTTTTAGTTTTTATAATAAAAATGTTATGAAAATTGTTTGGATGGAATAGTAATTTTTTTTGATCAAACCTAGCTTATTTAGGTGAGCTTATAAGCTAGTTTTTGAAAAGCTGGGGTATACCAGCTTTTCAAAATGAGGCTTATAAGTTAACTTATTTGATATTTTACCAAACAGATAGATATGAAAAAGCTAGCTTAAAAAAGCTAGTTTGACCAAAAAATAAGCTCCCCAAACACCTTGTATGTCAAAATATCAATATCTCAGGGACTAATTCAAAATGTGAAAGATTTGTGGGACTAATATCGGGGAAAAAAATCCTAATATACTTGTTTACATGAATTGTATAAAAGACGTATATTTGTAAGTCATCTAGAAGAAGAGATATTATTGGTGGGATACAGGACTTTTTTTCACAATGAATAAAATAATGAAACCCAAGCAATTAGAGAGTGAATTTCAAGCTTCAAAGGATTTGGTCTGACTTTTCTTCGCTGATCCAGAATCGGTCTATTTTCCCGCCAAGGTCTTGTATGGAGTATCCAAGTACAGATTATAGTTTATGCTTCCCTTCTCTTTGTTCAGCTCATTTCCCTTGTGGTTATTTCATGAGAATGATTTTAGTTCACGTATGTCATCAGTGGTGAAGCTATATAGTGTACATTGGTGTGACAAGACGTCACTATACATTGATGTCACGGGACACCTACTTTACATGCATTTTTACTTACTTTTTTGTTAATTTACTATTTGGGACACCATTGAAATTAAGGCGGGACACATCAAAAATGATAATTCTAGGAATTGTCTATTTCAATAAATTGATAAGTTACATTGAGACACCACCACTGGGACAAAATATGAGCTTCACCATTGTATGTTGTCTTATTTATATTTATTGGATTTGTATCGGTAATGATCTTTGGGTGTGCAGCCAAGCAAGAGATAGTCAAACCTGTCCGATATATTTGTACTACAAAATAACAAAGCCGTACCCTAATAAGAGAGTCACTCATTTGGAACCTTCTTCATCTCATATTCAACCTCTTGCAAGACTTGAATTTAGAGAGAAATTTGTATCAAACGTTGAGTATGGAAAACAAGCTTCTGATTGTTTTCTCCTCTTTGGAGATCGCGAACAAGAATAGTGATTCAAACAAGAGGTCCCATAGAACTGCCACAGAGCAAAAGGCCAAAAGATCTTTCGTCGAACTTCCCTGTCGTTTATAGATTTTGAAGTTTCCTTCTCCTTGGTTAGACGTATTTGACACTATAGTACAAATCATTTTTCTCGTTGTCATCGTCCAGCAATAGCTTCCACAATTTGTTAACAGTTTAATCACTAAATTAACCGGCCAAACGTAGATGAAGAAAATTTCTAAGAGGAAGCTTAATTTAATTAATCCATCTTTTAACTTAACATTCTCATACTGACTCACGATAGCACGGCTCACACAGGCTGTTCCCAAAGTTTGTTAGCGCCAAGTGTTTGTTCTCACTTCTCAGCATTGTAGTTCCCATTACTACACGAAACAATCCGTTACTGTGAACGTGGGGGCATGGGGACACAGACGCTGAGTGTCCCCATGCCCCCTCTATGCCTCTCCCATACCCCCTCCATGCCTCTCCCATACCCCTCTTGCTCTCCCATACCTCTACCTCCCCTCCTACTCTTCCTCCACACTCACCCCCTTTCTTCTATAAATAGGAGAGGTAGTGAGGTAGAGAGTGAGGAGGTTGTGTGAAGTTTGAGGAGAGAAAGATTAGAGCGGTGATTTTAAGATAATCACACGCAGTATTTTGAGAGATCTCAAGTTTGAGATCTTCTCTGTTTCAAGCTTTGTAATTTCTTGTGGTCAAATAAGAAATTATTTGTGCTGCTCCCGTGGACGTAGGCAAGTTTGCCGAACCACGTAAATCTGTTGTCTCGTCTCATTTATTTATTGTTTTATCTGTGTATTCGCTATTGCTTGTAAGTTGGTTAGTTTCTCTCTCTAATTCAGCTCCGCCATGGGCGTCACCTTGACTCCCAACAATTGGTATCAGAGCACTTGATCAGATTGGTGGTGGTAAAGCTTCCGATTTGAGGTGGTGCTTGGCTATTGTGTGGAATTTCTGAGAGAAGCGGTTTAACTAAAACAAGCGGAGAATGGCGTCTACCAGTAAAACAGTTAAAGTTGAGAAGTATGAGATCGAGAAATTCAATGGGAAGAATGATTTTTCCTATTGGAGGATGCAGATGAAAAATTCGTTGATTTCGCAAAAGTTGCACAAAGCTTTGGCTAGAAAAGAGAAGAAGCACAAGGACATGTCTGATGAGGATTGAGAAGAGCTAGATCTGGAAGCACGGGCGTCGATCATCCTTTGCCTTGAAAGGGATGTAGCTTTCTTGATGGACGGAGAGGAAACGGCTGCGGACGTGTGGTTAAAGTTAGAGAGCACCTTCATGACGAAGAGTATAACGAACCAGATCTATTTAAAATCTAAATTGTACACTTGCAAGATGGAGGAAGGCTCGTCAATCCGGGAGTACATCAACAAGTTTGATAGGATCATATCAGACTTAAAAGAAATAGATGTGAAAGTAAGAGATAAGGATCAGGCGCTTCTACTACTTCTGTCTCTGCCGAAGTCTTATGAGAACCTGGTGCAAACACTGATGCTTGTAGGAGACGATCTGACGATGGATGAGACTAGAACGGCGCTTCTAGCGGATGATCTTCTAAAGATTGCAACCAGTGACATGACTACTGGTAGTAACAAAGAACAAGCGCAGAGATTATTTGCTAGAGGAAGGAGCAATGAGCGAGGAAAAGATAAGGGAGGAAAGTCTAGATCAAAATCGAGAGCTCTTGCGGAAAGACCGTGTTTCAAATGCGGTGAGCTAGGGCATTTCAAAGTCAATTGTCCTAACAAGAGAGTAGGTGGGAAGAAGAACAGCAACAAGACTGAGAGGCGAGTGTTCGCGGGGAAAGTTGGTTTGTTATTCATTGCTCGTTTGAACTCGTGTACAGCTTCTTTGGCCTACAACAAAATTTCAAACAAAAGAAATGCCTTTATTTTAGGCATACAATGAAAACGAAAATTACAACCTTCTTCCTTTTGTGAACAAACACGAGGATCTCTATTTTCCGGGATCCTCGCTTGGGTGGGTTCTTTGCCTATGCCGGGGACTTTTTGTTCGTCCGTGGACTACCGCAATTCGATCCCGTGTAAACCCGGTTCGAACTACAGACGAGGGGCTCGCTTCACGAAGGAAACGGTTACCGAGGGGATCACACTCACGAAGGAGAGGATCGCTGCGGGGATCACACTCACGAAGGAGAGGATCGCCGAGCGGTGAGATCTACAAGGAGAAATCACAGCTATCCCCGAGATTAAGACGAAGCTTAACCTAGAGGGTATCTCAGAGTTCGACCCGAAGTTTTCTTACCCGCGATTTGTGGATCTCGACGCCGATCGACTTGTACTCGCCGGTGCTCGGAACGGCGCGTTGACGGCTCGTGGATCTCGTGAGAATTCTTCGGAAACTCCTCGAAAATCCCGCCTCAAAGCCAAAGCCAAATCCTCAAAAAATCCGAAGTCCACCAAAATCACCAAATCCAAGATCCGCCCCGAATGAGCAAGACCCCCCCTATTTATACAATAGGGGTGCGCCGGCTGATGGGTGGCTCGGCCACTTGGCCGAGGCACCTCGGCCAAAGTGGCCGAGCCACCTCGGCCACTTGGTCGAGGCACCTCGGCCAAAGTGGCCGAGCCACCTTGGCCACTTGGTCGAGGCACCTCGGCCAAAGTGGCCGAGCCACCTTGGCCACTTGGTCGGTGCCGTCGCATGGCCTCCGCCGTCTCGCTGCCGCTTTTCCGTCGACTCTTCCGTCGTTTTCCGTCGACTCTTTCGGTCTTCCGGGCTTAGTTTTGCTCCGGTGATATCGCCGTTGTGTTTGAGTCCGTGTCCGATCAACTTTCAGAGCTCAAACGGCTCGTTTGCATCGACGGACTAAGTACGGTTGATTCCGTCTCGTCGACGTTTGAGTTTAGCCAACTCGCCTCGTTGAGCTTCGTCGTCGGGTTTCCTCCACGACGCGTCGTTTCGCTGGCTCGTACGCCTCGCCGACTTACTTCATGGGTTCGTCGACTCGCTTTATGCGTTTCGCGGCGTAATCACGTCGACGGCGTTCTAGGTCGCGCCGTCGGATGGATCGTCGGTTGTCAACCCACCGTTTACGAGTCTTGTTTGGGTATTGATAAGCAATTTTTAACGCCTACAGCGAGAAGGCAAGGAAGAGGCGAGCTACGCTTCAGGGGAAGAGAGTGATAAGGAGTGCTATGTCGTCACGGGTGGCGAGGATATCTCCGAAAAGTGGATACTTGATTTTGGTTGCTCTTACCATATGTGTCCAAATAGGAAGTGGTTTACTACCTATAAAGGCATTGATGGTGGAACCGTATTGATGGGGAACAACCATGCTTGTAAAACGATGGGGCTAGGTAATATCAAAATCAAGATGCATGATGGAGTGGTTCGAACCTTGACGGATGTGAGGCATGTTCCCGACTTGCGGAAGAATCTTATCTCAGTTGGTGCATTGGACTCCGGCGGTTACAAAATTATTACGGAGAACGGAGTGAAGAAGGTTGTTCGGGGTTCCCTTGTAGTGATGAAGGGTGTTCGTCACGGTAATTTATATACTCTCTCAGGTACGACGGTGACTGGAGATGCAGCGGTTGGAACTGAAGGAAGTGGTGGAGACCCATGTGAGCACACACGGTTATGACATAGGCGGCTTGGGCATATGTCAGAGAAGGGTCTAGTTCTGCTTGGTAAAGAGGGTCTCACAAGAATCAAGGAACTTAGCATGGATTTTACGAGGATTGTGTATATGGAAAGTCACACGTGGTTCGGGCCGAGAAGCAAGTCTAAGAGCAGAGGGATACTAGATTATGTGCACACGGATGTTTGGGGTCCCACCGCACCACTTCTAAGGGTGGTTCCAGATATTATGTCTCGTTCATAGATGACTATTCGAGGTATGCTTGGATTTACTTTCTCAAGCATAAGAATGAGGTGTTGAGACATTCAAGAAGTGGAGAGCAATGGTTGAGAACAGACGGAAAGAAATTGAAGACACCGAGATCCGATAACGGTACGCAGTATACGATGATGCTTTCAAGGAGTTCTCGTGATCGAGGGAATTGTTCGACACCGACAACAAGTCAACACCACAGCAGAATGGGGTCGCAGAGAAACTAAACCGAACATTGCGGGAGAAAGCAATGAGTATGCGATCATACGCTGGATTGGGCAACGAATGGTGGGCAGAAGCGGTGGCTACAGCTTGTTACATCGTGAACCGTTCACCACATTCGACATTGGATGGTGATACACCCTATAGGGTGTGGTCAGGGGAGCATGCAGATTATGATAGGCTCAAAATTTTTAGATGTACCGCCTACTATCACGTCAACGAGGGAAAGCTTGACGCGAGGGCCAAGAAGGCAATATTCTTGGGATATGCAAAGGGCGTAAAAGGCTATCGCCTTTGGTATACGGAAGATTCGAAGTTCGTGATCAACAGGGATGTTACCTTTGATGAGAAATCCATGATTGCTAGGGCACCCAAGGATGATGGTGTTAGGACTGATGAGGCTTCTAAGTCTTAGGTTATTGAAATAGAACCTAAAGACCAATCAGGTTCTAGTCGTGTTCAAGTGGGAAGTCAGGTAGATGATGAGCTTGAGCAAGAGGAGGTTCAGCAGGAGAATACACAGGCACTACAACAACAACAGCTCGATGATAGTTTAGCTTCCACTAGGCCAAGGCGAGCATACAAGCATGTACAGAAGCTGGGGGCTGATCAACCCCTGAAGCACTATGGGCAGGTTAATTTGATTGAATACGTACTCTCGGTGGAGGAGGACGAGCCGGTCTCCTTCAAGGAAGCTATTCGGGACAAGGATAGTGAGAGTTGGTTGGCTGCGATGGAGGAAGAGATGGAATCTCTTCGGAAGAACCAAACATGGGAGGTGGTCCCATTGCCCGTAGGAAGAAAAGCTATTGGTTGTAAGTGGGTGTATAAAATAAAGGAAGATTTTTCAAAGCTCGGTGGTACAAGGTACAAGGCGAGGCTAGTGGCTAAGGGTTTTGCACAGAAAGAGGGTGTGGATTACAATGAGATATTTTCTCCTGGTGAAACACACTTCTATTAGTCTTTGTTGAGTATTGTTGCTCATGGTGATCTTGAGCGGAACAACTCGATGTTAAACGGCCTTTTGCACGGAGACTGATGAAGAGATCTACATGCATCAACCTGAGGGCTACAAGGTTGAGGACAAGTAGGATCGTGTGTGTCGTCTGAAGAAGTCACTGTATGGATTGAAGCAATCTCCCCGACAGTGGTACAAGCGATTTGACTCCTTCATGCTGAAGCATGGGTTTTCCGGCGACTATGATTATTGCGCTACATTCGAAGCTTCGTGGAGGTAATTATATCTATCTCCTTTGTATGTGGATGACATGCTTATTGCTTCTAAGGGCGTGGTGGAGATAGATAGGTCAAATCTCAACTTGGTGAAGAGTTCGAGATGAAGGACATGGGCCGCTAGAAAAATACGTGTATGGAGATTAGAAGAGAGCCGCGAACCGACGATTAGTCTTGAGTCGAAGGGCTACATAGAGCGGGTGATCGCGAGGTTCGGGATGCAAAGTGCTAAGTCGGTGGTGACTCCATTGGCTCCACACTTTAGGCTTTCGGTAAACAATCTCCTACTACAAATGAAGAGAAGGCGACATGGAGCGCGGTTCCTATGCTAGTGCAGCTTGGCGCTTTAATGTACGCAATGGTGTGTACACGCCGCATATTTCACAGCGGTCAAGGTGGTCGGTGATTCATGGCGAATCCGAAAGGCGACCGGAAGCAAAGGAAGTGGGTCCCGAGGTACTTAAAGGGTACCGTTGATACGGGCCTGTGTTTTGGTGGAGAAACATGTCAGATTGATGGGTTTGTGGACTCTGATTATGCGGGCGATCTAAATAGACGGCGATCTACTACTGGTTATGTATTCAGGATACATGGGGCTCCGGTTAGTTGGCGATCGATGTTACAGGCTACAGTGGCACTTTCTACTACAGAGGCCGAGTACATGGCCATGGCGGAGGGAGTGAAGGAAGTATTGTGGTTGTGGGGTCTTCTAGATGATTTGGGGATTGAGCAGAAGAACGTGAACTTGTGGTGCGACAGTTAGAGTGCGATTCACTTGGTGAAGAATCAAGTTCATCATGCTCGTACCAAGCATATCGATGTCAGGTATCATTTCGTGCGGGATGTCATAGAGGAAGGCGATATTTCTCTCATGAAGGTACACACGAATGAGAATCCCGGACATGTTAACCAAGGTGGTCACAAAGAAGTTTAAGCATTGCTTGGACTTGCTTCATATCAACCGTGTTGATGGAGAAGTGCGTAACTACGATTAGCTTGATCCCTCGGAAGTGCGTAGGCAACCATGGTACAATGGTGCAGCTGGTTTGGTCTGGGATTGGCCCAGCTTGACGTTCGCGATATTCTTCTGGTGTTCGTCCAAAATTTAAGGTTTATCAAATGTTGTACGAGGTGGAGAATTGTGAACGTGGGGGGCATGGGGACACGGGGCGGTGAGTGTCCCCATACCCCCTCCCCTCTCTATGCCTCTCCCATACCCCCCTCCATGCCTCTCCCATACCCCTCTTGCTCTCCCATACCTCTACCTCCCCTCCTACTCTTCCTCCACACTCACCCCCTTTCTTCTATAAATAGGAGAGGTAGTGAGGTAGAGAGTGAGGAGGTTGTGTGAAGTTTGAGGAGAGAAAGATTAGAGCGGTGATTTTAAGATAATCACACGCGGTATTTTGAGAGATCTCAAGTTTGAGATCTTTTCTGTTTCAAGCTTTGTAATTTCTTGTGGTCAAATAAGAAATTATTTGTGCTGCTCCCGTGGACGTAGGCAAGTTTGCCGAACCACGTAAATCTGTTTTCTCGTCTCATTTACTTATTATTTTATATGTGTATTCGCTATTGCTTGTAAGTTGGTTAGTTTCTCTCGGGGGGGTTAATTCAGCTTCCGCAGCGGTGTGGGCGTCACCTTGACTCCCAACAGTTACAAAAGAGAAGAACAACTCTCCTCACTTCATTTATATCTGCTCCTCTGAATTTCTCTCTCATCTATCGCCTCACTACCAAGCTCACAATGGGAACTGAAGATCAACGCCCCCTCCACATCTTCTTCCTCCCTCTAATGAGCCCCGGCCACATGATCCCCATGGTCGACATGGCCAAGCTCTTCGCCCTCCGCCCAAACATCTCGGCCACCATTATCACCACTTCGCCATGAACCTTTGTCCGCTTCGATCCAATCCACCGCCATTGAGCTCCTCCTTGTCCCATTCCCCGACTCCGTCACGCACCACCAACGTGACGGCAACGAGAACCTTGCCTCTCTCACCTTCTCTGACTTCCGCGACTTCTTCACCGCCTTCTACTCCCTCCAGAAGCCCATTGAAGAGCTCCTGTACTCTCGCCGCCCTGACTGCATCGTCTCTGACTTTTTGTTCACATGGACTACGGACACTGCTGCGGCACTCAACGTGCCTAGAGTCGTGTTCTATGGCCATGGCGTGTTTGCCAATTGCGTACATGAAAGCCTCCTGCACTACACTCCTTATGAGAAAGTTACTGATGATTCTGAGGTGTTTGCGGTCGAAGGCCTACCTCACCGTATAGAGATGACGAGGTTGGAGGTTTCTTTGGGTTTGAAATACTCGACACAGGCTATGGTGGAGTCGGTAGAGAGGAGCTACGGCGTGGTTGTGAACACTTTTGTCGAGCTTGAGCCGGAGTATGCAGAGCTCTATCAGAAGAATGGACGGAGGGCATATTACGTGGGCCCGCTATCACTGTCCAACAAAGATGAAGCAGAGAAGGCAGATAGAGGGAAGAAGTTCAATCCAGAACTTAAAGGACTCATTACGTGGTTGGATAAAAAGGAGGAGAATTCAGCTGTGTATGTTTGTTTTGGTAGCCTAAATGAATTCTCAGCTGGTCAGCTGCGAGAAATTGCACTGGGGCTCGAGGCCTCGGGCCAATTATTTGTCTGGGCAGTGAGGGATATCAATCGACAGAAGGATATCAATCGACAGAACGAAGCAGAGTGGTTGCCTGAGGATTTTGAGGAGAGAGTGAAGGGGAAGGGAGTGGTGATAAGAGGATGGGCACCACAGATTGTGATCTTGAACCATCCAGCAGTAGGAGGATTCTTGACGCACTGCGGATGGAATTCGACACTGGAGAGTATAAGTGCTGGTGTGCCGATGGTGACATGGCCTGTAGAGTATGAGCAGTTTGTAAATGAGAAGCTGATAGCACAGGTGCTGGACATCGGAGTGAGCATCGAGAGAGAAGGGAAGAAGGTGGTGAAGGCGAAGGAGATAGCAAAGGCAGTGAAGAATGTGATGGGAGAGGGGAAGGAAGCGGAGGAGAGAAGAATGAGGGCGAGGACATACGCGTTGAAGGCCAAGACAGCGATGGAGGAGAGCAGCGGGTCATCCTACTTGGAAATGAATCGTATGATTGAGGAGATTAGGGAGCATTCACTTAGGACGGCCAATGTCTGAACATGGGAACATGGGGAAATTTTCAGTTGTTTTGCCCATGTTTTTTTACTTTTGTGTTAGTGTAAACCTATGCTTCCTAAAGGTTGAAATTTAACTATTTTCAAACTAAAAATCGCCATACAAGTTGGTTGTTTCATGCATATGCTTATTATCGCTTGTCGACAGAACTCGGAAGAAGTTTATGCTTTTGCTGACAAGTTGCCAGAAGAAAATTTTCAAGAGCTAAGTAGGTAGTGCGCATAGCTTAAACATGTTGAAAGAGACAACCGCATAAGGAGAAACTGCAAATTGGAAAAGCAAAAAATATATACTACAAATTTCCCAGAAAAAAGTTACGTTACAATTGCACAAACCTGTAGCTCGACAACTGTAACTTTTGGCAAGGATCAAATCCACCATCCTCTGCGCCGTACACAGCCTATGAAGGTGTGTCAGCCATGTAATCTTCAGTCTTGAAGGGCTTTCCAGAAGCCACCTTATACCAATACATATTTAGTTTAGCTGACACTAACTATTATCAAATTAAATAAGAATTCAAAGATAGAGGATCCAGGAAAAACATTACCAGCTAATGAAACTTTTCATAGTATATCCACATTGGCCATCGACCATTGACCTTAAACTAATTATCTACCTTTGCACGAAGAAGGAAGCACAAGTGAACAAAAGTTCTCAAACAACTTCATGTTTGCCCTTGTTTTTGATGGCCAAAGCTTCCAAAAATTATTTGACATTAGAATGTCAGGGAACATTATCCATTGTGAGATTTGAAGTTGCAATCCTGCACAATGAACAAGTAGAGGTTATACCGAAAAGGGAAGATAATCCTCAGAGCAAAAAACGGTGATGGCACTCACGAACCACAATATATAACACCCTTGATTTCAACTAAATCTGGCTTTCCTGTGTCAAATAAGTTGGCATATGCATCAATATCATTCCATTTAACCAGAGTGGAACAATATATTGTGCAATGTGCGCCGTTCTTTGTCATGTAAGGCTTTCATAGAATCCTATCAGGAGTATAGCAAATAGCATGTAAGCCTAGAAATAAGGACATGAATCTGATGTTAATGGAAGAATAACCAAATCAATTATAAGGCTCTTCAATGATCAAAAGTTCGCAACCCACTGTGTATAATGATAACCCTACTGTGAGGAGGTAAGTATTATAATCTAGGTTGCATGATTACAAGGTCAAAGTTTTGAGGTTTTAAAGTGAAGTAGTTTTGGTATAAACACGATTAATACTAGCAGATGGGAGATGAAATACACACACACACACACACACACACACACACACACACACACACATATGAGATTGAGAGAGAGAGGTAACCTGTCAATTATGTATCATGTCTTTCTCTACTAGGACAACTATCTAAATTATATATATATATATATATATATATATATATATATATATATATATATATATATATATATATATATATATATATATATATATATATATATATATATATATATATATATATATATATATATATATATATATATATATATATATATATATATATATATATATATATATATATATATATATATATATATATATATATATATATATATATATATATATATATATATATATATATATATATATATATATATATATATATATATATGAGATTGAGAGAGAGAGAGGTAACCTGTCAAAGTGTCAATTATGTATCGTGTTTTTCTCTACTAGGACAACTATCTAAATCAATGACTCGTGGTGTCAAAAGGCCTAAAAAGGACATCACAAGACACTAACATTTATATGTAACGTGATGAGCACTCACAATAAAACTCTCCAAGAAGTCTCCAAATATTGGCCTGTCAATTGCTTTCAAGTTCTACTTTCTAGCAGCAGTTACACGCGCATAACTGTAACAATCGAATAAAAACTCATCCATTAATAGGATGGCATCTGAATGGAAGCACATTAGTTCTTAAATAAAAAATAAAGTTCCATTTTTTAGGATCCAGAAAAGTTAACCTGGGTAATAGGTTTTAATTCGTTTATCTGCGCATTTGTCACAAGAAAAGTAGATATGTGCCTTCGATGTAGCTCATCAAGAAGTGAATTTATCTCTGGTTACATTATTGATTCACCAACAAGACATAAGGCACAATGTTGAGGAGAAAGACCTTCTGATAATCACTCTTGGGTAACTCCTGCAGAAATAGAAAACATGTATTACACACAGTACACTTAATGTTTTGAGAAGAGATATCTGTTGCAAATGCTTTCGTGGGTCTGTTAAGACTTAAGACAAAGAAAAAAAATACACAGAGCAGTCACAAGCTTAAGGGGAAATGGAAAGATTCAAGTGGCAGCCTAGAACCAGATATCTGATAGATGAAATACATAAGGAATGCACTATGCCTAAGATGGTTAACATAATTTACCATACCAGCTTACAAAGCTTGCTAGTCTAGAAATCAAAAGGGAAGAATATTAGATATTCTCATGGAACAGTTTAATATATGTCAAGATTAAATTCTAGAATGCATCTTATCTGATGTGTGAACCATATTCATGTTTGTATGCCATATTTGCAAATATAAGAGTAGAAGCAGAAACAAACCTGGAACAGATTCCATATGCTTTATCATTTAGTATGCTGGACTATGGCAACTTTTAGAATCACCAAAGGATCATCCATCTTCTATCGCCAGCTCTTTCCTATGGGATTCATATGATGTCTCCAACAGAAAACCATTTATTTGCACAAGACAACCTCAGGGTTGCTTCGATGCACCTGTTACGGAGGAATCAGACAACCCAGAAGTACATGATTGCATATTCAATGCTTAAATGTGTAGTAGTATAGAAATACCTAAATACCAAATAGAAGAATCTAATGTATTGAGCACAACACTAGTCATAGATAACTATATCAAACTTGCCTTACATCAATATTTAATTTCGTAATTCCAGCTGGTTCAAAGTAAAAACAACTGCAGATGTTCTTGTTTAGTTTTAGTTCCTAGTAGTATAAAGTATCGTCTACACCCAAAAATTGAAAATCAGATTCCCTTTCATCTTTTGTCTTAGGAATTTTCCTTAGGGAATAACAAAGCTGCAAGCAAAAGCGAAAGTTCTGTAAAACTGGCTCTATGACCACACTTGATTTATCAGAAGAATGTCATCAATAAGTCACGATTAAGAAAAAAAAACGTTTGAATAGTAATTATAGCTAAAATGAGAATGGAAGACAGGGAAGTGGCCACACACGAAGTTTGCGTTTGATATGCCAGAACCCACTTTCTTGTATAACATCCCTGTGTGCGCATGTTTGGTATTATATCAATTCAACACCCTCAGGAATGTTAGGTTCACATAGGTGGCGTCACATTCACTCATTTCAGAAGAAAGCTATTTCCTCCGTGATGGACATACTACATCCAACCTAGTAGAAATCCAGTAGATTACCTTATTTTTCAAAAATCGCCTACTCTTTTCTTTTTTTGTTTTTCTCTGCCACACACCTTCCACTACCAGCATTATTTGCTGCATGATCAATGTCGTGCATATTAAGTCAGTATCACCACTATTATCATTACTACATCCACTCACACGACCTCTAGTACTGCTGCAGCCGTCACTATTGCAGTCCACCAACATTGTCTCTGCTGATACATAGGTACCGCCACCTCCAGCACCATTGTCATCACGAGCAACATCACCGTCATTACTGGACTATCGTTGAAATTGATGCCACCACTTCTGTTCTCATACCACACAAAATAATGTTCGGAAAAAAAAAAATGCTCAGTCACATTCCTGCGCATCTCTTAGTAATACAAAATATGACAACATTATATTACATGAATTATCTAGAATGTACCAAACATGATAATGCAACATTCTCAGGAAATGAAATCTCTAAAAACATATTTTTGACATGTGATACGGATGGGATGTTGCATTTCTCCACACTAAATGCAACTTAAAATATAGGATAAGAATGACAAGATACTTAAGGAATTAGCCGTAGCTCAATTAGTGATAAAAGGAAAAATCATTGAGATGGCTAAACAGGTGTCATGAAGATCAAAGTGAGCCAGTTATGAGCAACAATATTGTGGACCATGGCGAAACAAAGTAAGTTAGACCCAAGAGAATATGGATCGATTTGGTAAAAAATATGATACTTGTAAATATAACAGAAAAGATGTCGCTTAATAGAGCTAAATAGGAAGAAAAATATTACATAGCCAGCCCCAAAATTTGAGAAGTCTTCGTTATCCTTATCCTTCCATTTTGGTTTGCCTTCTTATTGTTGTTATCATATTGTTGCATCTTCCAGGTCTAAACACAATACATGTTGGTAAGCACCTTAAATTCATATAAAAGACAAATAAACAATCATGGAATTCCATATAGTGCGTTGAGTATAGCACCCAGAAATACAGAACGTATGTTTCTTACTCTAAACAAGCTTACACAAAAGCAGTATACAGTGGGTACATCACCCCAAAGTATATAACTCAAAATGCTTAGTCAAAGAGAACAAGCTATCAAAGTAGTCCTTGACTAAAACCAATTGCAGGCTTGCAGTTCTTTCCAGGTCTTTGTGGTTTATCATTTCCTTCTCTTTTTTCTATCCTAGGGTAAGGGGACATGCACAGGAGTCTACATCATGAAAGAAGGAATTGAAGACAAAAAAAAAAAAAATCATTAGATTAAAACACATTTGCTGTCTGATTGAAATTAGCTATGAGACCAGCAGCCATTACCTTTGTCTCTCTATGCCATAAAATGAGTGCTTGTAACAATTGAAATTAGCTATGAGATATTATTGGTGGGATACAGGAATTTTCACAATGAATAAAATAAAGAAACCCAAGCAATTAGAGAGTGAGTTTCAAGCTTCAAAGGATTTGGTCATAGACTTTTCTTGGCTGACCCAGAATCGGTCTATTTTCATGCCAAGGTCTTGTATGGAGTATCCAAGTACAGATTATAGTTTATGCTTCCCTTCTCTTTGTTCAACCCTTTTCCCTTGTGGTTGTTTCATGAGAATGATTTAGTTCACTTATGTCATCAGTGGTGAAGCTATATAGTGTACATTGGTGTGACAAGACGTCACTATACATTGGAGTCACAGGACGCCTACTTTACATGCATTTTTACTTACTTTTATGTTAATTTACTATTTGGGACACCACTGGAATTAAGGCGGGACACATCAGGAATGATAATTCTGGGAATTGTCTATTTCAATAAATTGATAAGTTACATTGAGACACCACTGGGACAAAATCTGAGCTTCACCACTGTATGTCGTCTATTTATATTTATTGGATTTGTATCCGCAATGATCTTTTGGTGTGCAGCCAAGCAAGAGATAGTCAACTTGTCCGATATATTTGTACTACAATACAAAATAACAAAGCCGTATCCTAATAAGAGAGTCACTCATTTGGAACCTTCTTCATCTCATATTCAACCTCTTGCAAGACTTGAATTTAGAGAGAGATTTGTATCCAACATTGAGTGTGGAAAACAAACTTCTGAAATTTTCTTCTCTTTGGAGATCGCGAACAAGAATAGTGATTCAAACAAGAGGTCCTATAGAACTACCACAGAGCAGAAGGTCAAAAGATCTTTTGTCGAACTTCCCTGCCGTTTGAAGATTTTGAAGTTTCCTTCTCTTTGGTTAGACGTATTAGACACTATACTACAAATCATTTTTCTTGTTGTCATCGTCCAACAGTAGCTTCCACAATTTGTCAACAGTTTAATCACTAAATTAACCGGCCAGACGTAGATGAAAATTTCTAAGAGGAAGCATAATTTAATTAATCCATGTTTTAACTTAACAATCTCATACTGACTCACGATAGCACGGCTCACACAGGCTGTTCCCAAAGTTTGTTAGCGCCAAGTGTTTGTTCTCACTTCTCAGCATTGTAGTTCCCATTACTACACGAAACAATCCGTTACAAAAGAGAAGAACAACTGTCCTCACTTCATTTATATCTGCTCCTCTGAATTTCTCTCTCATCTATCGCCTCACTACCAAGCCACAATGGGAACTGAAGATCAACGCCCCCTCCGCATCTTCTTCCTCCCTCTAATGAGCCCCGGCCACATGATCCCCATGGTCGACATGGCCAAGCTCTTCGCCCTCCACCCAAACATCTCGGCCACCATTATCACCACCCCCGCCAATGAACCCCTTGTCCGCCCCTCGATCCAATCCACCGCCATTGAGCTCCTCCTTGTCCCATTCCCCGACTCCGTCACGCACCTCCTACGTGACGGCAACGAGAACCTTGCCTCTCTCACCTTCTCTGACTTCCGTGACTTCTTCATCTCCTTCTACTCCCTCCAGAAGCCCATTGAAGAGCTCCTATATTCTCGCCGCCCTGACTGCATCGTCTCCGACTTTTTGTTCACATGGACTACGGACACTGCTGCGGCACTCAACGTGCCTAGAGTCGTGTTCGATGGCCATGGCGCGTTTGCCAATTGCGTATATGAAAGACTCCTGCACTACACTCCTTATGAGAAAGTTACTGATGATTCTGAGGTGTTTGCGGTCGAAGGCCTACCTCACCGTATAGAGATGACGAGATTGGAGGTTTCTTTGGGTTTGATATACTCGACACTGGCGATGGTGGAGTCGATAGAGAGGAGCTACGGCGTGGTTGTGAATACTTTTGTCGAGCTTGAGCCAGAGTATACAGAGCTCTATCAGAAGAATGGACGGAGGGCATATTACGTGGGCCCGCTATCGCTGTCCAACAAAGATGAAGCAGAGAAGGCAGATAGAGGGAAGAAGTTCAATCCAGAACTTAAAGGACTCATTACGTGGCTGGATATGAAGGAGGAGAATTCAGCAGTGTATGTTTGTTTTGGTAGCCTGAATGAATTCTCAGCTGGTCAGCTGCGAGAAATTGCACTGGGGCTCGAGGCCTCGGGCCAATTATTTGTCTGGGCTGTGAGGGATAGCAATAGACAGAACGAAGCAGAGTGGTTGCCTGAGGATTTTGAGGAGAGGGTGAAGGGGAAAGGAGTGGTGCTAAGAGGATGGGCACCACAGATTGTGATCTTGAACCATCGAGCAGTAGGAGGATTCTTGACGCACTGCGGATGGAATTCAATACTGGAGAGTATAAGTGCTGGTGTGCCGATGGTGACTTGGCCTGTAGAGTATGAGCAGTTTGTAAATGAGAAGCTGATAGCACAGGTGCTGGACATCGCAGTGAGCATCAAGAGAGAAGGGAAGAAGGTGGTGAAGGCGAAGGAGATAGCGAAGGCAGTGAAGAATGTGATGGGAGAGGGGAAGGAAGCGGAGGAGATAAGAATGAGAGCGAGGAAGTACGCGGTGAAGGCCAAGGCAGCTATGGAGGAGAGCGGGTCGTCCTACTTGGAAATGAATCGTATGATTGAGGAGATTAGGGAGCATTCACTTAGGACGGCCAATATCTGATCATTGGAACATAGGGAAAATTTCAGTTGTTTTGCCCATGTTTTTTAGTTTTGTGTTAGTGTAAACTTATGCTTCCTTAAGGTTGAAATTTAAGTATTTTCAAACTAAAAATAGCCATATATGTTGTTGGTTGTTTCATGTATATGCTTATTATGGCTTGTCTACAGAACTTGGAAGAAGTTTATGCTTTTGGTGACAAGTTGCCTGAAAAAAAATTTCAAGAGCTAAGTAGGTAGTGCGCATAACTTAACCATGTTGAAAAAGACACCCACATAAGGAGAAACTGCAAATTGGAAAAGCGAAATATAGATACTACAAAGTTCCTAGAAAATAACTTACGTTACAATTGCACAAACCTGTAGCTCGACAACTGTAACTTTTCGCAAGGATCAAATCAACCATCCTCTGCACCGTACACAGCCAATGAAGGTGTGTCAGCCATGTAATCTTCGGTCTTGAAGGGCTTTCCAGAAGCCACCTTATACCAATACATATTTAGTTTAGCTGACACTAACTATTATCAAATTAAATAAGAATTCAAAGATAGAGGATCCAGGAAAAACATTACCAGCTCATGAAACTTTTCATAGTATATCCTCATGTGCCATCGACCATTGACCTTGAACTAATTATCTACCTTTGCACGGAGAAGGAAGCACAAGTGAACAAAAGTTCTCAAACAACTTCATGTTTGCCCTTGCTTTTGATGGCCGAAGCTTCCAAATATTGTTTGACACTGGAATGTCAGGGAACATTCTCCATTGTGAGATTTGAAGTTGCAATCCTACACAATGAACAAGTAGAGGTTATACAGCAAAGGGAAGATAATCCTCGGAGCAAAAAACGGTGATGGCACTAACGAGCCACAGTAGATAACACCCTTGATTTCAACTAAATCTGGTTTTCCTGTGTCAAATAAGTTGGCATATGCATCAATATCATTCCATTTAACCAGAGTGGAACAATATATTGTGCAATGTGCACCGCTCTTTGTCATGTAAGGCTTTCATCGAATCCTATCATGAGTATAGCAAATATCATGCAAGCCTAGAAATAAGGACATGAATCTGATGTTAATGGAAGAATAACCAAATCAATTATAAGGCTCTTCAATGATCAAAAGTTCGCAACCCACTGTGAGGAGGTAAGTATTATAATCTAGGTTGCATGATTACAAGGTCAAAGTTTTGAGGTTTTAAAGTGAAGTAGTTTTGGTATAAAGTATAAACACGATTAATAGTAGCAGATGGGAGATGAATATATATATATATATATATATATATATATATATAGAGAGAGAGAGAGAGAGAGAGATTGAGAGAGCGAGGTAACCTGTCAATTATGTCTCGTGTCTTTCTCTACTTGGACAGCTACTAAATCAATGACTCGTGGTGTCAAAAGGCCTAAAAAGGACATCACAAGACACTAACATTTATATGTAACGTGATGAACACTCACAATAAAACTCTCCAGAAGTCTCCAAATAGTGGCCTGTCAATTGCTTTCACGTTCTACTTTCTAGCAGCACCTACACTCGCATAACTGTAACAATCAAATAAAAACTCATCCATTAATAGGATGGCATCTGAATGGAAGCACAAGTTCTTAAATAAAAAAATAGAGTTGCATTTTTTAGGATCCAGAAAAGTTAACCTGGGTAATAGGTTTTAATTCGTTTATCTGCGCATTTGTCACAAGAAAAGTAGATATGTGCCTTCAATGTAGCTCATCAAGAAGTGAATTTATCTCTGGTTACATTATTGATTCACCAACAAGACATAAGGCACAATGTTGAGGAGAAAGACCTTCTGATAATCATTCTTGGGTAACTCCTGCAAAAATAGAAAACATGTATTACACACAGTACACTCAATGTTTTAAGAAGAGATATCTGTTGCAAATGCTTTCGTGGGTCTGTTAAGACTTAAGACAAAGAAAAAAAAAATACACAGAGCACTCACAAGCTTAAGGGGAAATGGAAAGATTCAAGTGGCAGCCTAGAACCAGATATACAGTAGATGAAATACATAAGGAATGCACTATGCCTAAGATGGTTAACATAATTTACCATACCAGCTTACAAAGCTTGCTAGTCTAGAAATCAAAAGGGAAGAATATTAGATATTCTCATGGAACAGATTAATATGTCAAGATTAAATTCTAGAATGCATCTTATCTGATGTGTGAACCATATTCATGTTTGTATGCCATATTTGCAAATATAAGAGTAGAAGCAGAAACAAACCTGGAACAGATTCCATATGCTTTATCATTTAGTATGCTGGACTATGGCAACTTTTAGAATCACCAAAGGATCATCCATCTTCTATCGCCAGCTCTTTCCTATGGGATTCATATGATGTCTCCAACAGAAAACCATTTATTTGCACAAGACAACCTCAGGGTTGCTTTGATGCACCTGTCACGGAGGAATCAGACAACCCAGAAGTACATGATTGCATATTCAATGCTTAAATGTGTAGTAGTATAGAAATACCTAAATACCAAATAGAAGAATCTAATGTATTGAGCACAACACTAGTCATAGATAACTATATCAAACTTGCCTTACATCTCTTATCAATATTTAATTTCGTAATTCCAGCTGGTTCAAAGTAAAAACAACTGCAGATGTTCTTGTTTAGTTTTAGTTCCTAGTAGTATAAAGTATCGTCTACACCCAAAAATTGAAAATCAGATTCCCTTTCATCGCTTGTCTTAGGAATTTTCCTTACGGAATAACATAGCTGCAAGCAAAAGCGAAAGTTCTGTAAAACTGGCTCTATGACCACACTTGATTTATCAGAAGAATGTCATCAATAAGTCACGATTAAGAAAAAAAAAACGTTTGAATAGTAATTATAGCTAAAATGAGAATGGAAGACAGGGAAGTGGCCACACGCGAAGTTTGCGTTTGATATGCCAGAACCCACTTTCTTGTATAACATCCCTGTGTGGGCATGCTTGGTATTATACCAATTCAACACCCTCAGGAATGTTAGATTCACATAGGTGGTGTCACATTCACTCATTTCAGAAGAAAGCTATTTCCTCCGTGATGAACATACTACGTCCAACCTATTAGAAATCTAGTAGATTAACTTATTTTTCAAAAATCGCCTACTGCTTTCTTTTTTTGTTTTTCTCTGCCATACACACCTTCCACTAACAGCATTATTTGCTGCATCATCAATGTCGAGCATATTAAGTCAGTATCACCACTATTATCATTACTACATCCACTCACACGACCTCTAGTACTGCTGCAGCCGTCACTATTGCAGTCCACCAACATTGTCTCTGCTGATACATAGGTACCGCCACCTCCAGCACCATTGTCATCACGAGCCACATCGCCGCCATTACTGGACTATCGTTGAAATTGATGCCACCACTTCTGTTCTCGTACCACACAAAATAATGTTCGGAAAAAAAAATGCTCAGTCACTTCCTGAGCATCTCTTAGTAATACAAAATATGACAACATTATATTACATGAATTATCTAGAATGTACCAAACATGATAATACAACATTCACAGGAAATGAAATCTCTAAAAACATATTTTGACATGTGATACGGATGGGATGTTGCATTTCTCCACTCTAAATGCAACCTAAAATATAGGATAAGAATGACAAGATACTTAATAAATTAGCCGTAGCTCAATTAATGATAAAAGGAAAAATCATTGAAATGGCTAAACATGTGCCATGAAGATCGAAGTGAGCCAGTTATGAGCAACAATATTGTTGTCCATGGGGAAACAAAGTAAGTTAGACCCAAGAGAATATGGATCGAGTTGGTAAAAAATATCATTTCCCGGGAAGTTTTTTCGTAAAAGGATCTAAAACGAAAATTTGTCCTTAAGAAAATAAACAAGACAGAGAATAGAGTAAATGAGGGAGGACACGGAAAAAAATTATAGAGGAGAGGGAAAGAAGCTCAGGTGACCTGCATAGAAAGCCCCCAAGTGGATTTTACTAGAGGAGTGAGGTTGGGTACAATTGTATGATTCACAATCCCCGTATGAAAGTAAAAAAATAGACGTGAATCAGTACCTTTCCATACTGTAAAGAAATCTAGGAAAAATCGGACAACATTTTTTCTAACTGAATTCAAGTGAACATTTACTCTTACTAGCACACTAGTATACCGCATTTTCACAACCATCAACAATAAACAAAGGATGCAATTCACAATCAAATGGATGATCAAATGGCACAAATAAATACAACATTATCTGTTTCACTAAGTTTGTTCTAGCAACAGGCGTCGCCATTTCTCTGACATCATTCTCCCCATTACATAACCCTCCCTCCTCTTTAACACCGTTTTCCCCATTCACCAAAACCGTATTATCTTTTGTCAGAGGTGATGTCCTCCTACTGATCGATCACGCTGTACAAAATGCTGTCAGATTCGACAAATTTCCCAAAACCATAGATACCATGACAAGAGAATTCCCAAATCCCAAAGATAGTTTTACCCTAGGTCTTTTGGCTATAGAATATACAATTGGAGAAAAGAAGGGGAAACATTTACCTCAGCTTCCCTAGGTTCTTTCGGCAATTGGGACTTTCTTCTCTTCCTGCTGATCGATCGCACTGTAAGAAATGCTGTCAGATTTGATAAATTTGTCAAAACCCTAGATTAATAACACGATAAATAATACCCCAGAAACGAGGCGTCTTGGGGACCAACATTCATAAAATTAAAGAAAATAAGACCCAAAAAAAACTCATTGCCATTCGAAATCCAATCAAAAGATAGTCTAATTCCCAGAGGGGATTTCTCCTCTTCCTACAGATCAATTGCGATGTACGAAAGTTTCTTGAAACCCTATATTAGGAACACGATTAGAAAGTAACCCGGAAAGGAGACATCTTGGGAACCAACATTCCTAAAATGAAAAAAATTAAGGCAGAAAAGATCAAAAATGTCGTGCTCTAGGGTTTTTGAATGCAAAATTAACAATTTAGAAAGAAATAGGAGAAACCTCTACTTCTGCTTCCCGATGTTCTTACGGCAATTAGGGCTTTCTTCTCGTCCTATTGATTGATTGTACTGTTCAAAACGCCATCGGATGTGATCGATTCCTCGAAACACTAGCAAAATCAAGCAAAAAGGAGGAGGAGTAATTTTACCATTTTCGCTTTGATCTCTGCTCTCAGTTCTCTCCCCTTTTTGGCGTTAGAGACTTTGAATTTTGAAAAGGAGAGCGGGGAGCGGTCCTTTATTTATAGAAGTCCGACTAATTGGTCTTTCGAGTGATAATCGCGTGAGAAGCGCGTGAGAAGCACGCGTGAGCAGGGGCAAATGCGTCAAAAGCCAATTAACCGGAACCTTTTTGATGCGATCCAAATTACACTGATCTCGAAACACTATTGGTGTGTTGGGCAACTCCACAAAACTAGTTTTAGTTAATGCAATTTTTATTAAAAGTTAGTGTTTTATGTGGCAATAATTGAGCTAAAATTAAACTAGTGTTTTTTAGTTTAAATTTTAGCATCTAAACTAGTTCTCTTTTGAACCACCTCTTAGATGGATCTACTCTAGCCTAGTTAAGATAAAACCAGCTCAAACCCAATCCATTTTTAGAATTGCTAAACATATCTTAAGGGCTCGTTTGGTATGAGGTTAAAGAAATCAGGGTTAAATTTTAACATGGTAATTATTACCCTAGAAAAATTAACATGAGAACATTCCTATGTTTGGTGTAAACTTTTAATAATGATAAAACTTAACCTAAGACAAATCTCTCCACTCTCAACCAAAAATTTACAAAAACACCCTCATAATTCATAACATATAAATAACACTAAAATTTCAAACCTTATAAGCAGCCCCTAAAAGTTTTGAGATTTGTAAAAAACACCCATAAACTTTTAAAATTGCAAAAGACTTGAAAATTCAAATTTTACAAAAAACCTAAAATTTTTAAAACTAATACAAGACACGAAAATCTAAGACTTACTAATAGCTCCCTATTTATTTTAAATTTGCAAAAACACACTAAAACTTTTAAAAGTTGCAAAGATGCCCTCAAAAATTTAAAATTACAGAAAAATTTTCAAACCTACATATAATAAATTGAAAACTAGGATTATAAATAGTCCCTCAAAAATTTTGAATTTGTAAAAACCTAAAACTTTCAAAAGTTACAAAATTACCTTCTAAATTTGAAATTTACAAAAATACCATGAGAATTTCAAACATATAACTATTATGTTGAAAATATAGGAATTACAAGCAGCCCCTAAAAATTTTGACTTTGAAGAAAACACCCTAAAAGTTTTTAAATTGCTAAAACTACCTCAAAATTGAATTACAAGAAAACACCTCTCTGTAATTTTTATATTTTCAAGTTGTTTCTTGTAATATCAAAATATTTCAGGGTGTTTTTCTAATTTTTAAAGTTTTAGAGTGTTTTTACAAATTCTAAAATTTTCAAGGGGCTGTTTGTAATCCTAGATTCTCAATTTACTATTTCTAGGTTAAAATTTTCAAGGAGTTTCTAGAAAACTATGCATTTTAGGGTGTTTTTACAACTTTTAAAAGTTTTAGGGTGGTTTTTGTAAATAAAAATTTTATAGGGGCTATTTGTAATTTTAGATTTTTCAGTGTTTTGTTCTTGGCTTGATGTTTTCAGGATCTTTTGCAAATTTTAAATTTTTAGGGTATTTTTGTAAGTTCTAAAAGTTTTAGGGTTTTTTATGCAAATCCCAAAATTTTGGAGGCCTATTTGTAATTTCGAGATTATCGATGTACTACTTGTAGATTTGAAATATTTACAGATTTTTTGTTAATTTTGAAATTTTGAGGGTGTTTATTGTAATTTTGAAAGTTTTAGGGTATTTTTACAAATACTAAAATTTTAGGGGCTATTTATAGTTTATAGATTTTTCAGTGTTCTATTTTAGGTTTGAAATTTTAAGCTTTTTCTCAGAAGTTTGAAATTTTGTGGGTGTTTTTGCCAAATTTTAAAACTTTTAGGGTGTTTTTTATAAATTTAAAACTTTTAGGGGCTGTTTGTAAGTCTTAATTTTAAGTTTATTGTTTTATATTTGATTTTTTTATAAATTTATAATTTTATGGTGTTTTTACAAGTTTTAACGTTTTGGGGTGTTGTCTGCAAATTCCAAAACTTTTGTGGGGTTCGTATTTCCCTGATTTTCATTGTAATATTTTAGATTTGAAATTTTTAGTTTTTTATTTATTTTTGTTTCTGGAGGGTGTTTTTTTTATAATTTTCAAAAATTTAGGGGTGTTTTCTATAAATTTGAAAATTTTCAGGGGCAAGGTTTGAAATTTTCAGTATTATTTGTATGTTTTGAATTTTTAGGATGTTTTACAATTTTAAATTTTTGAGGGTTTTTGTAGTTTTGGAATGTTGGTGGTTGTTTGTAGTTTTCTATTTTATAAGGAGATATTTGTACTTTTTTATTTTTGGGCTTTTGGTAAGTTTTGAAACCTTTTTCGGTTATGTATAATTGCACATGGTTAAATGATTTAAGCGTAAATTTTCCACCCTTTTATCCTACCCCTTCACTTTGTTAAAGTTTATCCTCATATGTAATTAAAATTTTAACCTTAGTGAAATTTTAACATAATAACAAACATAGTTAAAGTTAGGAGAAAGTTTACCAAGATAAAGTTTAACCCCTTTACCCTTGTACAAAACAAAGCCCTAAGGATCGTATCAAAACCATCCCTATAGCAATGGAGTCGTTTTAACTATATATAGAGTTGGTAAAATTCCCAAACTTTCCAACCATTCATGTATGGTATAGATCACTTTATTAATATGGAGTGTTCGATAGAGTCTGCATTTATCTCAAAAATATTAGAACTCATCAACTGAATAAAATACTCACCCAGTGCAAAATTATTGTTAAAGAGAACAGAGCAATTTTTATCATTTTGCATAAATTACTTGCTATACACTATCATTTTACATCTATATTTGTCCCATTAAAAAACTCTCCTCATAAAACAACACAATAAAAAAATCTCAGTTAAATGACACTTTTTATGGACAGCTAAATGACACTTAAATACCACAAATTCTCCATGTTTTGCCATTTATATACTACGAAGTTATTTCTTGTGGCAAACAAATCTCATAAGTTGTTTAAAATTAACATTTTAGTACCCTCAATCATGTAAACGTGAAACTTTTCACTTAAATGTTCTCATATGACACTTAACATATTAATTTTATAACTTTCTAACCATTAATATTTGTTAAACTTGTTATTAAACATGTTCCAACTCTATTTTATAGTAAATTTAAGATAAGTTTAAAATAATTGATAGATTTAATAGCAAATTTAATAAATATTAATAGTTAAAAAGCTCTAAAATTAGCATCTAAGTCTCATGGAGAAACATTCAGATTAAACAAGCAAAATTGACTGCTGTCAAGATCCGCATGAAAATAATTAAAAATATAGTTTAAGTATTTGGTCTAAAAATACATTGTACACCTAATACTTTGAATAAAATAGCAAGCTAAAGCAAAATATATCATCTTACAATGATACAAAACTAAACATACAATAGTTTAAAATTAATTCTTTCAAGTATGTTAGATTCAAGATGATCTAGAAAGTGTGTGGGTCTAAAAGTAAATGAAGGTAAAACTTTCGGTTTAGATATTAATTTTTTTTAAAGTGAGTGAGTTTAAAAATAAATGAGCCAAAAAAACACATCTACAGTTCACTATCTTTGCGATATTAACATGAAAAAAGCTAAAATATAGTGGTTAAGACATCCGTTACATAGTACATCTAACCATTTAGAAAAAATAACTACTTAATATGAGTGGGCTCAAAAATGGAGGGAAACTTTGGGCTTAGAGGTAAAAAATTATGGATTAAATATTTAGTTAAAAATTACACAGCTTGTCGACCACTTAAAATAAAAATATAATGACTCACAATGTATACCAAACAGTTGTAATACAAAATAGATTTAAAAATAATATTGAGTTTTTTTTGTGTTTAAGAGTTGCTTTGGAAATGAGTGAGTTTAAAATACATAGTATGACTTTGGATTTAGAACGAAAATATACAAGGTCATAACAAAATATAGAAACTCACATATGATGAGTTGGTGAAAATATAAAGTGAGTTTAAGATTTGTTCGAATGAGTATTTTGGATCTCAAGAGTGATCTTGGAGGTGAGTGACTTTAATAATAAATAAAGGCAAGACTTGGGCGTATACACAAGAACTTCTTTTAGGAATAGAGTAAGTTTAAAAGGAAATGGGCTATATTTTTGTGTTTATATGCAAAAATATTTTGATGCCGCTTCATTAGCATGGAAAAAATAAAAATGTAACACCGCTTAGTATTTGATTTATAAAATACATGGTGTACCAAAACAAGAGGATTTCTATGAAAACCACCCATATAAAGAGAGGTGGTTTGCACCATTAATAGAATAACCATAATTCACAAACTAACCATTTAACCACCCATTAGTGGTATAGATTACCCTATTGGATATGGTGTTCGATAGAATCCCTAACCTAACCATTTAGAACAAACTTTTACATGTTAAAATGTGATCATCACATTTTATTGCACTTTTATACCCTCATTATCTATTTTATTTGAATAAATATATCTTCTAATAATAATTTTTATCTTAATTTGTAGATAATATAGAATTATTGAATAAGAGCCCAAATGAAGATTATTTCAAGCACAAAAGATCTCTAATGAAGCCCAGAATGCCTAAATCCAAAGCCCACGACTAAGTTTAGAAGTAAAATCTCAACACTCATTACTTTCGTAGTCAGAATTATTAATAACTTGGCTTGCAAGTGAGAATCAAATCAAATATGAAAAAATAAAGTCAAATTCGTGCTCAAGATGGTCAACCGCAAAGAAAAGACGATATCTCCCAATCCGGAAAGCAGAATTCAACATATTATATATAAAAATCACCTATCTCGACGAGACGGAGCCATCCAAATTATCAGATTCTTAAAATTTCATCAGTATCAATGAATTATGATAGAAATCTAAATTTAGGTGATATATATTCAATGATTTGAAGGCCAAGTTAAATTCTAAGAAGCCCAAGAGCATTCAAGAGAAGCCCAAGAGTTTTAAATGAATTAAATACAAAAGAAATAAAGTCCACAACGCCCATCTCTCAAGTATTGAATCAATGGTCTAGATTATTTTGAGAGATCTTATGGTTATGAGGGTTGCTTGGGGTCTAAGCTAAATCCTATGGTTGTGAGGGTTACTTGGGGGCCAAGACAAATCCAAAGATTGTGAGAGATTCTTATTATTTATAAATAGAGGGGTAGAGTGAGGGCTTGAGATTGTGAAATATTTTATAAAAACTCCATTTGGAGAGGAGGGTTACCCTTAATTGATAAGACCTTCTAAAAATTATAACTTTGTTACACAATAAATAAAATTTTTCATCCCTTCAATTTCCTTTCTCTTCTTCTTGTCCAAAGACCAAAAGGAGGATGAGATGAAGATCAGGAGTTGTTAGTTTTTCTTTTATTTCTTTTTCATTTCTTTTTCATTTCTTGTTCATTTATATGCTTTGTAGCTTAGATTTACTTTCATGCAATTTACTTTCATGCAATGTCTTTAATTTTGTATTTACTTTTTAGTATAGATTTTTCTTTTCTTTAATTCACCTTGAGGCTAGAATCCTCTAGGAAATTACCCTTTTCTAAGTGTGGAGCTAATATTTGTGGGATCCCGAGATTGTTTGAAACTAGCTAACAACCAACTTATTCCCATAAGACTAAGATAAGCTAAGTGGATCTACTCTAGATTCCTCATATCTTTAATTAATCCTCCATACTTTACCTTCTTTATTTTCCTCTTGTCCTTGCTTTTCATTTGTTTGTTTTCCTTCAATTTTCTTTCTCCTCTCTTGATTTCTTTTTCTTTTATTTGCACAAATCACAATCACTCTCCATCTCAAACTCATTTTCTTTTATTTTCACTTTACCACTTCTATCTTTAAATCCTCCACACTCACTTTCTTCCTCGCTTTGATCACACACATTTTCTAATCTCTCCACTCTCATTTTCTTCCTCGTTTTATTAGCATAATTCACAACCACTCTCTAACCTCTTCACCACCACTTTCACCATGTTTTACTTTTATTTTGAATAACTCTTAATTGTCGCGCACATAATCTAAAAAGAACCAAACTTGGATAACTCTTACTTCATGTTTTTCGTGGGATCGATAACTTTATATACTATAACTTGATCAAGGTTGTATACTTGCAACTTAAAGGTAATCCCATTTTTACCCATCAAAATGAAATATAACAACTCACATGTATAGAAAACTACAATAATACTTTCGATTTAGGAAAAAAATCTTTGCGAAGTGGGTGAATTTAAAAATAAATGAGCATAAAATCTTGAACTTATAGGAAAAAACTCATCTACCATTTGTGACATTGCAACGGTGTGGAAAAAAACCTAAAATAATGCTTAAGCATTTGGTCTAAAACATCAGACACCTAGATTCTTAGAAAAGAAATATAGTAAGTCAAAGTGGAATATAACAACTTAAACCATATGTACAAACCGTCACAAATTGAGTTTAATAATAGGTTGGTGTAGTTTCTAAGAGTGATTTTCGAGGTGTGTAGTTTAAAAATAAATTGATCTAATACTCTAGATTTATAACAAAAAAATCCTTGTAATGGGTAGGTTTGAAAATAAATAAGTATAATATTTATACCTAAATAACCAATCTACAGTTGCAACTTATGATATAACAAATTTATGAAATATAAATTAAGCTTAAAAGTAATTCATTAGAGTATTTTAGGTCAAAGACTGATTATGAAGTGAGTGAATTTAAAATAAATTAGGAATTTTGGATTTATAACAAAAAACTCTTTATATGGTCCTCCATTGTATTATTATATTATATTATTAGAGTTGATGAAGTATTTTAGGTTTATGATTAATTTTTCAAGTTGGTGGGCTTAAAAGTAAATTTGGTTAGCTTATTGGGTTTATAGATAAAAATTTTATTTATTTATTATTACTTTTTACTATATTGAACTGATGTTGCGGAGCTGAGAAAAGTTTCAAATCCGCGGAGCATTATGTACTTGAGATTAATTTTTTGAAGTGGTAGACTTATAAGCAAATTGGGTTGAATATTGGGTTTGTAAACAAAAATTACTTATTATCTCTTTTAACAATCAGCTATTGGGGTGTACTGTAGAATGAATAGTGCCAAGCTACAATACTAACCCCAATAGCGTTAGTATCTAGATAAATTTTGGCGTTTGCATGATCAAGAGTGCTAACGTGCCATTTTTAAACAAGTTATGGTATATCTTTGCCACAAAAAACTGCTCATGATATATAAGTGCTAGAACATGGAAACTTTGTGGTATTTAAGGCGTATTTAACCTTTTTTCTCTGGGCCAACTCTCTCATTTTAACACATAAAATAATTTTCCGAAAAAGGTAAATATGACTTGTGACCTTATTGGTCAGAGACAAATAAATACTCAACCTTAAAAAATAGAAAAGAAAAGAGGCTAAATTTAGAAAAGCACCATAAATTTTGGGTTGTAGGTAACCCCACCAAACTTTGTTGCAGATAACCCCGTGAACTATTTTAAGACCGCTAAATCGCCGGTGTCTCACAAGCCCATACATATAGATAACCATGTGAACTTGTAAAATTTTTCACTTTCCCATGCATGCAATACACAAATGATTAAAATGTTTCTTTAGAGAAAAGAGACTCGATCTCGTCACTTATCATTTACAAGTAATATACAGTGCCCCTGTGAGTTTTCTCTTAAAGACTTTTTAGTTATTTGTCAATTACAAATACAAGGTTTGGTGCGAAAAGTTTAAAATTTAAGAAGAATTTGTGAGTCACCCCAAAATTTAGAGGATTTTGTGGAATAAAAAAAGTTCAGAGGGTATTTGCATCAGAAACCTTCAAAGATCATCTTTTTTTTAAAAATTAACCTAATAAAATCACGTCTCTAAAAAATTGTCATAGTTAATTTAGACCTTAAAGTGAAAAAAATTACAATTACCTCAATATAATGCTCATATCATCATTGGTTGAAAAGTGTCACTAATAGGGGGTGGATACGGAGCGGATACGGTTCGGATATGGCATTTACCATATCCTTATCCGCTTTCTAAAAATGGATACGGATACTGTTGATGTATATAATCACAGTCACTAACCTCAGGCGAGTTTAGTTTTAAAGAGAGCAGAGTCCGCTTTCTCCTAAAGCCAAATGACGACTCAAAGAAAAGGATTCGCCACAACGAAGAAGGACTGGAAGAGGCGGAGTTGGGATCTCCGGTGGTTCCTCCGACGGTCAAGTTAGTAATGTGTGATAATCTGGTGGAGCAGGAATTCACTTAGAGAAGATTGCTTACCTTGTTAGCTGTTCACGTTTCTCTTTTATAGGTAGGGTTAAGGGGGTATTTCCGTCTTTCCATTAGTTTGGGAACCACCGGTGAGTCAGCCCTCCCCCCTCCACGTGTGAGCCGAGGATTGGCTGAACATCCCTCCGCCTGCTAGAGTGGCTGGCCTTTACATGTGTCAAATTGGGCGTAATCTGAGGGTTGGTGTGGTCTATTCGCCATTAATGGGATGGGATTGGCGGCGCCTGTAGCCGCATGGGTCCGAGGTGTCTTAAATACTGTGAGAGATGGGGGAATTAAGGGGCTGTCAGTGCATTTAATGCGATGTTGATGGGCTCGAGTACTGTGTGGCCGTCGTTCGAGTGGAGAGAATCGCGCAGGGTGAGGGGGGAGCCGTGGCTGGATGGCCGACTCATGCGGCCTCTTAGGGCGTCCCTTGGGATGATTCGCTGAGGAGGACGATTGGGAGCGCCTTATGCGTCGCTCTAGAGGACGAGTGGCCGAGAAGGGTAGGCCTGGATTCGTCCCACATTGTTTGGAGGGGTCGGCAACTTGTAGGAAGGGATCGTGACGGGCGGCGGGTCGGAGGGACGACTGACACCGCCTTCCGCGTCGTCCGAGAGAAGCTGTCGATGGGCGACTTCGCACCGCCTTCAGCGTCGGTCATGGCGATAGTCGCTGATGGGCCGGGGCCGGAGTCGGTACATGCAGGCCGGTCGGTGGGTTGAGCGTGGAGGTCCTTGTCGGTCCTCATTGGTAAACAAGCGTTCGTCCAGATCAGCGCTCGGCTTTTCTCTTTAATCACTGATTAGTGGTTATGACCATAACAGTTGGCCCCTTTCGCTTGGAGTCGGTTGGAAACGAGTCCAAGTGAAATGATAGCGTTACGGCGGAGGGGTTCGAGGGGGTTCAATCGTTACATCGATGGGGCGTGGTGGCGTCGTGGCGGTTTCTTGGCCATTGGCTTAGCCACAAGCGTAGAGGTGGGGCCCTCTGGGACTGCTTCTCGCCTCCCGAAGCGGTGCCTCGGGAGTGGGGTTTTAATCCTCTCCGTTGATCGCGAAAGGGAGCGCTGTCAGTGGGTCCCACCGTATAAATAGAGAGAGGTGACAGAGGAAGGCATTCGCTTCTCTTCCCTCGTTCTGAACTTGGCGATTTTCCGTGGTGGTGAAGGTCGGCATGGATTCCGATCGTCATAAGCAACTTCGATGAGTTCCTTCGAAGGTTACCCGTGACGCAAATGAGGTCTTTGCGCCGATTTCGACATACCGAGGCGCATAAGTTGGAGGCTCGTGAAATCATCTCGTTATCTGACCACGGCGAGCGAGGGCTCCCCTGTATCTCAAGCACTTGGAATGCGGCCTCCGGTTGCCATTGCACCCTTTTCTTCGAAAAGTGTTTGATGAGTTAGGCGTCTCCCCAATGCAAATGACGCCAAACTCGATAGCCATATTGGTCGGCTTCACCGTTATCTGCCGTTGGCTCTCGATTCGGTAGGCGATGGCGTCTTGAGCCACTTGGTCGGCGTCCGCGATCGAGCGCCTCACTATTATCTCGGATGTCGGAGAGTTCAAGGTTATCCTTGATCCGCCCAAGTCGATCAAAGGGTGGAAAGACGAGGTTCATCACGGGTCAGGGGCGACTTCGAACTTAGGGTGTCGTCTGGCGAGAGATTAGGAGAGAAACCCTAGAGCCTACATCCTTGTCGGTAGAGCAGCCTTGGTTAGGCAGTCGTTAACTACGGGGGCAGCGCCGCGATGGGCCTTGCTCGGCAGTCGGTTTTGCGGCTTCATGGGATTTCATCCACTCCTCAGCCCCGCCGATGGCGGAGACATCGCCGTGAGAGACGATCGGGGAAGGCCGGGAAATGGAAACCACTCCGGATGAGGAGCTCCCGAGGAACCCGAGGCGGTTGGCTCGGCAATAAGGCGAAGCATGGCCGTCCAGAAGTCGCTCAAGCGGGAGAAATGGTGAAGAAAGAAGCCGGCGATGGGGGCAATATGCGGGAAGCGGTCGTATATCAGAAAGTGTCGCCTTGGGCGGCGGGCTCGGTTTTCGGAGGACCCGGCAAAAGAAAACTAGCCATGGTCCCCGAGGTGCTAGACGGGCAGGAGAGAGTATGGAGCATCCGATAGGAGAGGAGTTGCTAGAGTCGGAAGGGCGGGAGGACGACCGACCATCGACCGAGACAGAGGGGGAGGTCGGCCCCCGAGGTACCGGTGCGGCCTCTGAATCTATGCCGGGGGAGGCTCCCATGGGGGACGGTATTCCATGCGGGAGCGACGTAGAGCCGGGATGCGGGGTCGACCATCAGGGGATAGCTCATCACCGACAGGGAAAAGAACCAGCCGGTGATCAGGGAGCGGGTTTTGCTCCAGCGGGGTGGCCCTCCCCCTATCGCGCGGTTGAGGGTGAGGATTGGAACAAAGCGAGTAGGCTGATGATGGGGGCTCTATCTCCCCTCGGCCGTTATGATGGGGAGCCGGATGCGGAGCATCGGCATAGGCCGGCATGGTGCCTGGATGCTCGCTCGTCGGTGTTAAGGTCGAGCTATGTACAAGGAAAGGCGGCGAGCGGTTCGGCTGCCGCGGATCGGGAGATTTTGACGGCGATTCCGATGTCGGCGCACATCATCTGCGGAGTTATTTGACCAGGGGATGTTTGGTGGAGGGCGAGGCATTCGATCAGGCTGCGTCGGGGCCATCAAGCCTATGAGAGGCTTCGAGAAGCATCGGCTCTGAGGCCGCCCGAGCGAGGACCTAGACCGAGCTATCAAGGAGCTTTCAATTAAGCAGCCGAGCTTGATGATTGCCGGAGATGGAGGGGACGGCCGGGTCGTCCGGACGTTTATAGAGAGCGCCGACCGGCGACGCAAGCAGTCGCTACTGAGAGGCAGGTCGCCAAAGACGCCAAGGCTCGGTTAAGCGGAGTCGGTCGCCCGTGAGCAACAGCAAGGAGTGTGTGCGACTTAAGGAATCCTTAAAGCGGAGGAAAGGGCTAAACATCCGAGTCGCTCGATTATCGGTCATCCCCGAGAACAAACCGCCGGCCATCATCGGAGAATACCGACAAAGCACGATGGGGAAGGTCGAGGTTGCTGCGGCAGGGCGGTACGTGACTTCATAGTTAAACAACTACCGTCCGAGTATCAGGGGGTCCCAGGCCGGCTTCGATATCCTCCGAGTATAGCCGGCCAGACAGATCTCCTCTCGAGATTTGAGGCAGCGGGTGCAGGATACGACCTAGGCGACAACGACGCCGAGGAGGGAGAGGAGGACGGATCATCAAGCGGTGGCTCTGCAAGCGACGCCGACCCGGGTCCGTAGTTTAGGTTTTAAGCACTCGTTTGTAATGTACTCGGCGGTGTATTTTGTACTTGTCCAATGAATGAATGCAATGAGAGTTTGTTTTCGTAGTTGTGTTTTGTGTCGCTTTCTATGGCTGAGATTATTTGGTGAATTGACTGGCTTAACATGATCTGGTCACGTTGGCGTCTTGAATGGCCGGGACGGTCTTCCATTGGGCGGCTGCCCCAGGACGGCCTCTCGTTAGTTGAGTCGGCCTTTGGGGTCACTTGTTCTTGTTCTGTTGGTTCATTGGGCCGGCTGGGCAGAGTCGATCCGCCCCAGACAAGACGGGCTTAGTTTTAGGCATAGGGCGCTACTGTAGGTGATAAGCCTTGACGTCAGCGGTACTTTAGCCGTCAGGGGGCGCTTCGAATTTCGAGCGAAGAGACGTGGGCCATAAAGGCGGGCTTTTCAATTTTCAAGCGGCGGTTCGCGTTTGAGCATCAATCTCGACCGTTGGGTTCGAAACGCCGCCCAGGAACGGACACGTGGGTATTCTGGGTGTCTATATATACCCTTACTCCATTTGGGGATTTCTTTTTGCACTTTCTAAAGACCTATCCTCTTCTTCTTTCTCAAAAACGAGTCTTCTGCCATGGCTGCTTCTACTCCCGCTCCTGTTGATAGGATTGCCAAGCTCAAATCTTGGCAATCGAAGAAGAAGAGGACTGGAGGGTCCACGAGCGATGCGATCTTCGTAGGGTTCAGTTTCTCTTCGAGAAAACGGCGTCATTGTCGATCATGGCGCGGATAAGCTACCGCTGTACATGGCGCATTTGGACAATGGATTGCGCCTCCCCCTGCCGGCGTTCGTGAAGAGGCTATGCGAACGGCTCGGGGTGTCTCCGATGCAGTTTGCCCCTAACGCCATCGCTACGATAATGGCGTTCTTGGTGATCTGTCATCGTGTTAAGGTGGTGCCGACTCTTCAACTCTTCGGCAACCTCGTCCGCGGTGAGGCGACAAAGAAGGGCGCCCATTTCTTCTTCGGGTATGTGGGTGGTCGGTTTGTCGACATTCCGCATCAATAAGGACCGGAAGAACAAATTCGTCACGGGTTTTCGGCGCCGACGAATTGGCTTGCCGCTCATGGCCGGAGATCAACAAAGGCGGCTGAAGAACCTTCCTCTTCGCGGACGAGAGGCGACTGACAAGTTCCGCCACTATTCGTGGTCGCGAGGGGCCACAACTTGTTCAAACGCCGCTGAGGGTAGCGGGCTATCGTTCGTTCGGCCAAGCCGAGGCCGACGAGGAAAGGGAGAAAGAGTTGCTAGAGGTGGCTCCCAGTTGAAGATCCCAAGAGTGGGGTTCTAGCCGACCGGGGCTCTTGAAGCTGCAACTCCCGAGAAGAAGTCGAGGAGAAATTTGTCAGTATGAGGCGGAGTGGAGGAAGTTTGAAGAAATAAGCGGCTAGGCTGCGGGTGAAGAGCCTCTCCCTCGGGTAGGGGAGGCCAAAGAAGAAGAAGAAGAAAACGACGAGTCGGTGGGGCCGACAGGGGAGGGGCTCGAGAGGGTGGTCTCAGAAGCGGTAGAGGCGTCAGGAGAACTCCCGGCCGTTGGGGAAGAGTCGTCCTGCGAGTCCTCCCTCGCCGGACTGGCGAGGTTGCGTCGGAGGGTCCGTCCCAGTCAGTGAGGCTCCTAGTCGGTTAGGCGCATGGGGTCGCCAAGGGCGACCGAGGGGCTCCGGCCGACCAGGATGATGGAGGCGCCCTCGAGGAGCCTACTCGAGGTCGTGAAGGAGGCACTGCCTGTAAGAATCGGCTCGGTGGGACCTGCGAGCACTCAAGGACTTGGGCATAGAGCTTCCTTCCGCCATCGATTGCCGAGGTGGGTCGCTGAGGTGGAGAGAGCTGCGATCGGCTCATAGGCAATCTGTGGGAGGGGTACTCGGCGAGGGGAGCCTTCCCAGGCGGCAATTCATCCTGAGCATTCCCTCCTTAGAGAGGGCACGGTGCTTCTCGGGGTGGGGCGGTTCGTCGCCTCGGGCGATTCACTCTCCCCACGATAAGGATCTCTGGAGGAGGCGCCTCGGCCGGCCTCGGCAAGCCCTCTTGAGTTACCACACTCGAGGGGCCTTGGTAGGAGGAGCTTCGTGGCTATAGCCATGCGCTGAATCGACTGGCGGAAGAAAGGTTGATGAAAAGGGAAAACCAGGAGAAAGAGCGGCCCATAAGCGGAGAAATCAGAAAATCAGCAGCTCATCATGCGATTAGGGTCAAACCAGCAATCAATCGCTGATCGCTAAAACAGCGTCGATTAATGCCGGTTAACAGTTAAGAAAAGAATCGAAGTCGGCTGAAAACTGGAAGAGACGAAGTTAAAGGCGAAAGAAAAGGGACGAAACCGGAAGTTGCGAAGTCTTCGATGAATCGGCAACCTCGATCCGGCTAATCAAAAACTATCGGAAGGCAAAGGAGAGTCATGAAAAGTCTGGCGGGGGCCTATGGGGAAAGTGGAGCTGTCCCTAGCTATCAAGGCGGGCTACGACTACTTGAAAGCCCAACTCCCTTCTGAAGCTCTCTCGACGTTGAGGCTCGCCTATCCTCCCAGGGTAGAGGGTTCTCTGCGTTCTCAAGGCACAGGAAGCGGGGAGTCTGGCTTAAGCGCGAGGGCGACCACGATGAGGATGAGGACGACGAGGAGGACGAGGATGACGGAGAGGAGGGAGACGGCGGCGAGGGAGGAGATTAGGCCGCTCTGGGCACTTTGTTCATTTTTTGCTTTGTTGTTAGTTGGAAAGTCTTGTATTGTAATATATTTTACTGGTGAATGAAAATTTAGTTTGCGTTTCTCTGCGCCGAACTCTTTCCCCCCCTTTTTTTTTGTGATGCCCTTTCTTAAGCTCTGTGATAATAGTGACTTTGGTCGGACTGGCCGCCATCTATGTTTTGTACGACATGACAAGTGGGTTGATGTGGACCATCGCTTCGGTCGGCTGATTGGCAATTTCGCTTGGTTGGTGGTCCCCCGTAGGGGAGTCGGGTCGACCACTGGGTGGTATGGTCGTTGATGGCAGTTGAGGGGGGCGCCCATTCGTTTCTCGAGTGGAGCGTAGATGTCCTCAGCGGGCCGTCCTTTAATCGCCGACTTTTAGGCTTCCGGGATGGGCGGTTGGTTTCATTTAAGGCGGCGGTGTTTTGAGATGGCGATTAGGTTCGGGGTGACCCTCGAGTTCTACACTCTTAATTTCTTCCGTTGATCACGAGGGGGCTTAGCATTTATGGGTTCTATTATAAATAGGGGAGGAGGCCATTACTTATCGTGCTCTCGTTAGGTTGGTGGCTAATCCTGTCTCTACTCGTCATCTCTAAGGTTTCAAATTGGGAGCGCCGGTGAGTTTTCTTGAGATGGTTGGGGCGGGGTGGATTCTCTCCCCAGAGTCCACCACCTTCGGGGTTTTCCCGCTGAGAGTGTCGGCGGTAGTTCCGGTCATCTGTGAAGGAAGGGGGGAAACCCCTCGTTCGCATCCAGCAATTGGGGCACGGTTTGTGATCATCACTGTATCTATCTTAGTAAGAGATAGTGGGTGCGTTGAGTGTATCTCAGAAGAAAGGCGTTTGTTTACATCCATGGATTGATTCATATTTTGTTTACATCCATGGATTCGATTTATATTTTGTTTACATCCATGGATTCTGATTTATTGTGCTGATATGGAACCATGGGGGCAGCACCCAAAATCCTTTGGCAGTACTTCGCTCATATTCTCTAGGTCGTCTTGGTGCCCTTTCATTAACTTCGGCAACAATTGCGGTACTCTCCTCGTTGAAAGAGCGTCGGCTTAGACGTCGAGGTGAGCAGAGGAGGCTACGGAAAAGTTGGACCTTGGCGTGCGACTATTAGGATGTATACCTAGGCTTGTAGTTTTAATTTTTCTTTTATTTTGGCGTTTCGGACGTGCAGACTATTGTAAAACTTTGCTTGGAATATCAATGAAAAGTCGTATTTCATGGATGGTTGTTTATTCGATTCATTCATTTCTCCTTCCTTTCTTTTTTTTTTTTCTGAAAACGAGTCGGCCCTTGTGAGGCTTATAATAAACACAAGTAGACCGAACACGGGTCGGCCCCTGTGGGGCTTACAATAAACATAAGCAGACCGAACACGGGTCGGCCCCTGTGGGGCTTACTATAAACATAAGCGAGACCGAACACGGTCGGCCCCGTGGGGCTTACAATAAACATAAGCGAGACCGAACACGGTCGGCCCCGTGGGGCTTACTATAAACATAAGCGAGACCGAACACGGGTCGCCCTCGTGGGCTTACTATAAACATAAGCGCATCGAACACGGTCGGCCCCGTGGGGCTTACTATAAACATAAGCAGACCGAACACGGGTCGGCCCCTGTGGGGCTTACTTCCTGAGTTGGCCCAATCGCGCGTGGCGGTCGTTCAGGCCCGCCATCGACTAGCTAGTTGGCGTGCGAGGCGGTCTTCATCTGCGATCCCTTTGTCAAGGTTATTACGTCTCCGAGTGCGGAGCTAACCGGTCGGCCCTTATAGTGGCGAGATCTTCGCAGAGGACGACCGAGTAGGTCGGCGCCTAGGACTTACGTGGCGCCTAGGTCTTAATTTTCGGCGGGGCGATCTACATTTGAGGCAAAGAGCAAGCTGAGTCGGCTCACGTGGGGCGGCGACTCCGTAGGGACGGCAGCGTAGGTCGGGCGCCTAGGACTTCGTGGCGCCTAGGTCTTAATTTTCGGCAGGCCGATCTGTTTTGAGGCAAAGAGCAAGCTGAGTCGGCTCCGTGGGGCGGCGACTCCGTGAGACGGCCAGCGTAGGTCGGCGCCTAGGACTTCACGTGGCGCTAGGTCTTAATTTTGGCGGGGCGATCTACATTTGAGGCAAAGAGCAAGCTGAGTCGGCTCCGCGTGGGGCGGCGACTCCGTGAGAGACGGCCAGCGTAGGTCGGCGCCTAGGACTACGTGGCGCCTAGGTCTTAATTTTCGGCGGGGCGATCTACATTTGAGGCAAAGAGCAAGCTGAGTCGGCTCCGTGGGGCGGCGACTCCGTAGAGGCGGCAGCGTAGGTCGGCGCCTAGGACTACGTGGCGCCTAGGTCTTAATTTTGGCGGGGCGATCTGTTTTGAGGCAAAGAGCAAGCTGAGTCGGCTCCGCGTGGGGCGGCGACTCCGTAGGGACGGCAGCGTAGGTCGGGCGCCTAGGACTTCACGTGGCGCCTAGGTCTTAATTTTCGGCGGGGCGATCTGTTTTGAGGCAAAGAGCAAGCTGAGTCGGCTCCGTGGGGCGGCGACTCCGTGAGACGGCCAGCGTAGGTCGGGCGCCTAGGACTTACGTGGCGCCTAGGTCTTAATTTTCGGCAGGCCGATCTGTTTTGAGGCAAAGAGCAAGCTGAGTCGGCTCCGCGTGGGGCGGCGACTCCGTGAGACGGCCAGCGTAGGTCGGCGCCTAGGACTTCACGTGGCGCTAGGTCTTAATTTGGATATGCTCCTTGACTTCGACTTGGCGTGGTTGGGCAACCCGTTTTGACTTGGCGAGTAGGGTGTGGTTACTTAATTGGCGAGTGGGATCACTGTCGCGACGAGGTGAAAGGGTTCCTTGACTCGCCCTAACCGAGAGGGAATGCCTCAACTTCGACTTAGTGAGTGGTAGGTTAAACTTGACTAAGTAAGTCGGTCGCTGTCTCAACTAGGTGAGAAGGGTTCCTTGACTCGGCGTGGCGAAGGGTTCCTTGACTCGACCTAGCAGAAGGGTCGCTGAACTACACCCAAGAAGGAAGTTACCTCGACTCGAACTAAGAGAGTGGGATGTCGACTTCGTGTTAGGAGAGAAGGGCGTCCTCGTCTCACCCGGTGAAGGGTCCCCTAAACTCGGCTCTAACAAAGTAGCCATCCCGACTTGATAGGCGAAATGGATCTTCACAATTAAGCTTTTGGCGGGAAGGCGGTTTGATCTGCCGTGGCAGTGAACATTTAGGGCGCTCCTTGCACCATTTAAGACAAGGAGGATTGTCGGGCAAAATTCTATTTATATTGATGGCTTTTGGCGAGATTTACAATGCAAATTTATTGAAAAACTTCCCGAGGTGTTCTATGTTCGAGGGATGGGGTAGGACTCTCTCATCGGGACTTCAGTGATATGTTCGGGCGTGGTTCTTGAGGGCGGTGTAGGGTCCTTCCCATTAGGCCCAACTTGCGTCACGGTGTCCTTGTCGAAGGCGCCTTCCTCGGCACTAGGTCGCCGACTTGGAATCTCCTCGGTCGGACTTTCTTTGTTGTAATGTCGGGCGATCCGCTGTTGATTGATGACTTGTCGGTGTAGGCGGTTGCGGATCTCCTCCATCAAGTCGGTGTCCTCGGCGTCCCTCGGAGTTTGTTTCTTCATCAAAGTGTTGGAGTCGGATGGTGGGCATCCGAGCCTCACTGGGGTCCTTGCTTACGCTCCATCGTCGGCATGAATGGGGTTTCCCGGTTGAACTCTTGTGGGTGTCACATGCGACCATAAGATGCTCGGCGGTTCTTCAACCCAATTGCCGAAGTGCTTGGTCGACCTTCTTCTTCAAAGCTTGGAGGATGCATTTATTGGCGGCTTACGCTGGTCCGTTACACTTGGGTGGGCTACGAAGCGAACTTGAGCTTGATCCTCCATTCTTCACAAAAATCTTGGAATCCCCATTTCTTGAGCGGGGTCGCGTTGTGCGGTGATGAATGGCGGGGGCCTTGGCCGACATCTGATCGACTTCCAGCGAAGGCTGTGATGTTAGTCTCCCGATCTTCGCCAAAGGCTCGGCCTCGATCCACTTGGTGAAGTAGTGTCATGACTACTCGGAGAATTCTGTTGCCGAAGCAATGGGAAGTGGCCCGGGATATCCGGCCCGTTAGGCGAAAGGAAGAAATTTGAAGAGAAGTAGGATACGTGGCTGACTCAGGGATCTCTGAAGAATTGACACTTTTACATTTGGAGACAAGCCACGAGTCGGCCACAATGGTCGCCAAGAATATCCTTGGCGTATAATCTTACGGGCAAGAGTTCTTGCCCCCGGTGGTTTCCGCAGTGCCCTCGTGGATTTCCCTTAGAGCGTGTCGGCCCGGTAGTCGGAGGCAGGAGATAGGCCCCAGCTGCCTAGGTAGGGCGACCGATAGAGCTGGCCGCCAATCATGAGGTAGCGGTGACCCTGCCAGCACGCCTCTGAATTAGAGGTGATAGGGCCGTCCCAAGAGTGGATGAAAGGTCCATGACAAGATTCCCAGAAGGGTCGGTTACATGATATCTGAAGGGACTTCAGCGATCTTTGGAGTGAGGAAGTGTGTCGGCGAAGATGGGTCCGGAGCTACTCAAGGAACCGGTTGATGCCGGCTTTGACAAGGCATCGCTCGTGCGTTAGTCGCGAGGACTTGGATGATCTTGAAGTTGGCGAAGTGGGGGCGGGTCCTTGACAATCTTCGTGTATTGAGCCATCCTTTATCTTTTGCGGCGTACTTGCCGTTAACTCGATGAACGACCAACCGAGAGTCGGCCAAAGACAATTAGGCTTTCGGCTTTGGTCGCTAGGGCGCCCGCAGCCGCCTATGAGGGTTTATATTCGGCCTCATTGTTGGTGAGGAACTGAAGCGATGGGCGCTGTGTGCTACTCCTCGAGTGGGGCGGCGGCCGGCTCGCTTCCCGCCTCACTTGAGGACCCGCCCACCTTCAATTCCCACCAAGGCGACTTGAGTCGGCCGGAGTTCGAGGACAGAAGTCTTTGCGGCTCGCCCGGCCCAGGCAGGGTATGGATTGGCGAGGGCTTGGTGGGTCATCTGCCCGTCGAGATGGCGAGGTGGACTCTATGAGGAAGTCGGCCAATGCTGCGCCTTTATGGTGGTTACGGGCTCGAATTGAACATCATATTCGCTGAGCTCGATCGACCACGCCACCATCCTCCCAGATGTGGTGGGACTCCCGAGGATTTCTTCATCGGGAGGCTCGTCCGCACGATGATAGGATCTTGCTGGAAATGCAGGCGTCTGCGGTAGTGATGAGTCGCGAAGGCTAGAAGGGGTAGTTCAACTCCCCGCCCTCAAGATCCGGTGACATAGTAGGCCGGCCGGATGTGGTTTTCTTCTCTAACTAATCACAGAGCTCAACTTGGTGAGGCGGCCAATCTGAGTATAGGGTTTCCCCTTCCACCGGTTGGCTCAGAGCGGTTTGGTGCTCGATATGCTTTGAGTTCTCACGGCGGCATTCTTGATCCTCCAACTTCTTCTTGGGGTCTTTGGCCCCTCGAGGATTTTGAAGAAAGGAGGCTCCTTTCTGGCGACTTAGACGAGCGCCCAGTGGCTATCTTCCCATTGAGCTTCGAATGTCCTTCATGGTGCGCTGCTCGAAGTCGCCGATGGCTTCTATCTTCTCGGGTTGATCTCAATCCCTCTCGGGTGATCATAAACCCCAAAATTTTCCGATCGCACTCCAAAGCGCATTTAGTCGGGTTGAGCTTCATCGCGGTAATCTTAGAAGGTGGCGAAGGTCTCCTCCGGTCGGTGATATGGGTGGTCGCCAATCTCGACTTCACCAAGATGTCGCCCACGTAGGCTTCCACATTGCGCCGAAGCCGGGCCTTGAAGATCTTGTTGACCCGACCTCGGTAGGTGGCGCCGGCATTCTTGAGACCGAAGGGCATCACTTTGTAGCAAAAGGTGCCTCGATTCGGTGATGGCGATCTTCTCGATCATGCTTCGCCATGCAGATCTGGTTGTAACTCAAAAAGCATCCAAGAAACTTAGCAACCGATGCCCCCGCTGGCCCACCAACCGACACGCGGGAGGGGTAGCCGTCCTTGGGGCATGCTTTGTTGAGGTCGGAAGTCGACGCGACGCCCTCCATTTGCCGCTAGATTTCTTCACGGGGCGGCGTTGGACAGCCACTCGGGGTATTGGACCTCCGAATGAAGTCGGCTCTCGTGAGCCGCCGACCTCCTCTGCTGCCTTACGCGCTCGGGCCCAGTGCCTCTTCTTACGTCGAACGGCAGGCGTGTCGGTCGACGAGAGAGTTCATAACAAATGGCGTCGGTGAAATGCGGCATGTCTTACGGACTCCAAGCAAACACATCGAGATTAGATAAAAGAAAAGCAATTATCGCACCTCTTAATGGTTCCGAGAGGTCGATCCGATCCTCGAGTGTCCTCGCCCTTATGGTCGATGGGAATCTCATGGAGGTCCTCAAGCTGAGTCGTCCTCTCGCGCTCCTCTCAGGCGTGGCCGTCTTCTCGATAGGCGAGGCGGTCAGACTCCTTTTCCTTGGTGGAAAGAGCGTAGCAAGCTCGGGCTTCCCTACGGTAGCTCGGACTACCCCCTCCTCGATGTCGGAATTTGATCATCCGATGATAGGTGGATGGGATGGCCCTTGGTGTGTGGAAGGCGTTGACCAATGATGACATTATGTGCCGACTTGATGTCCATCACTACAAGCTGGGCGTCCACGGTCGATGTACGGAGAGCGCCTTGATCGGGGAAGGGTGATCTGTCCCTCTGGAAGCGAGAATGTCCCGTGAAACCAATCGGGTGACCCAAGGCGGTGGAGCTTGGACTTGTCAATGCCCATACGGTTGAATCGTCCAAAACAATATGTCGACAGAGCTCCGGTGTCGATCATGATCCTCTTCACCTTGAAGCCGTAGATATCGGTGATATGACAATGGGTGATCATGGTCTCAGCGCGCCATCAAGTCGGCCTGTTGAAAGAGATGGATACATCGACCTTAGCTTCTTGTCGGTTGTTCACCGTAAGGCATGCTTGGCATACCTCTTCGGGCGTTATTGGATTCCCCTCCTAAGGTCGGATGGTGTGATGACTCCCGGCGGCCCTGGCGGCTTCCCGTTAGAGTGGTTCGAGGGGCAGGAACGAGGTGAGTGGTGAGATCCTGCTTTGCTCCTCGGTGGATCAAATTCTTCAAGAAGCCTCTTTGGATGAGGTCTTCAATGTCCTTCGAGGACACGGCACTCTCTCGTGTCGTGGCCATGATCCAGGTGGTATGGGAGCCAGTCTCTCTTGCTCGGGTCCTCTCAGCGGTGGTGGGGGCTTGTGGAGGAGCCCTCTCTCAGGCCTTGTCCGGGGCCGGAAAGGAGGTATTGAGGGCTGGAATGAACGGAGGGGCGTCTGCTCTTCTATCTTCCCTCTGTCGAACCGACCATTGCGGTTGTTCTTAGGAGGAGGATTTCTTGGGATGTGCCTCGGCTCCTCTCTCAGAGGCAGTCTGGAACCCCTAGCGGGATGGAGTGGAGGCGGCATAGGTGGTCGGTGAGGAGGATGAGGAGGCAGTGCTTGCCGATGGGGGCGTCTTGGGGTAGTTGTGCGTCTGTTTGGACTACAACTTGTGATCTTGTAAGCTTCCGCTTCTTCCATGTTCATGTAAGCATGGGCTTTGGTCATCAAGTGCTCGTAGCTCTGATGGGCTTCTTGTTGAGGGCTTTGGACAGTCGCCCGGTCATGACCCAGCCGGAGAGCTGCCATAGCGACTTGGCTCCTTGGTCTTGACCTCTAGCCTCTTCGCTGAAACCTCTTAATGTAGGCTCACGAGGCTCTGCGGCTCTGCTTGGTTTGGATGAGTACAGGCGAGTTTGGGCTTGGCATTGGCCAAGAAATGGTGTATGAACTAGAGCTGGTTCTCAAAGTGCCGATGGATTTCTTCTCCAACGAGTTCCACAAAGCTTAGCTTCCGTCAAAGTAGCGGGGAAGCGGCGAATAGTCGCCTCGGTGCTTGCATCATGATCATGGTGTTGTAATAGTCTTGCACATGCCGGATGGGTCCTGTCGCCGCATACTTGTCCATCGTCGGCATCTTGAACTTCTCGGTGGCGCTTGTATGATGGAGTCGGTGAAGGGTGCTCCCTCAGATGGCGTCGTGACCGGTTTGGTATACTGATTATGTCCTTTGTCGTTGGTGAAGTGATTAGGAATGGTGTTCTTGGTAGCGGTGTGAGTCTGGAGGCTGTCTTGGTGGGGCGGATCCTATAGGCTGGGAGGGCTTCGTCGGTGAGTCGAATGCTAGAAGCGGCGCTAGAGCTGGCGCCATGGGCTGGTTTGTAGAGGTGAGGTGGCACGCCTCGTGATTCCTCCGTGACTTGTCAAGGTGGGGAGTCTCGAGGAGCGGGACACCTCTGGCGCGGCAGTGGTTACGGCGGTGGAATGGCGGTGCGGAAGGCGGCCCGCCGTTGCGATGATAAACTTCTTGCTTGTTGTTAAAGCGAGGCGAGTGAAGAGGTCGATTGCAAAGGCTTGGCTGGGGCGTGCATGTGGCACATGGCTAGGGTGATCTTCGGTGGATTCACGGAGTTGGGCACAGGTGACATAGCCGCATGTAGGTTCTCAGGCAGGAAAGATCATCGCCCGTGGACATAGGCTGCAAGAAGAAGAAAGGAGGCCCCACGGTGGGCCAAACCGCTGATGTATATAATCCACGATCCTAACCTAGCGAGTTTAGTTTTAAAGAGAGCAGAGTCCGCTTTCTCTCCTAAAGCCAGTGACGTGACTCGATAAAAGTTAAGCCTACAGCGAAAAGGACACTGGAAGAGGAGTTGGGATCTCCGGTGGTTCCTCAAACGGTCAAGTTAGTAATGTGTGATAATCACGGTGGGCGGAATTCACTTAGAAGATTGCTTACCTTGTTAGGCTTTCACGTTTCTCTTTTATAGGTAGGGTTAAGGGGTATTTCAGTCTTTCCATTAGTTTGGGAACCAGGTGAGTCGACCCTCCCCTCCGCGTGTGGTAGAGATTGGTGAACATCCCTCCTTTGCTAGAGTGGTGGCCTTTACATGTGCCAAATTGAAGTGTCGAGGGTTGGTGTGGTCTATTCGCCATTAATGGGATGGGATTGGCCTTTGTAGCGCATGGGTCGAGATGTCCATCTTGTGAGAGATGGGGAATTAAAGAAATGTCGGTGCATTTAATGCGATGTTGATGGGCTCGAGTCTTGTGTGGCCGTCGTTCAGTGGAGAAGAATCGCTGAGGGTGAGAGAGGCCGTGGGCGGATGGCCGACTCATGCGGCCTCTTAGGGCGTCCTTAGGATGATTCCCGAGGAGGGCGATTAGGGCGCGCTTATCGCGTCGCTCTAGAAGACGAGTGGCCGAGAAGGGGAGCTGGATTAGTCCCACATTGTTTGGAGGGTCGGCAACTTGTAGGAAGGGATCGTGGTAGTCGGAGGACGGCCCGGCTGCGCCAGCGTCGTCGAAGAAGAAGCTGTCGATGGGCGACTTCGCTACCGCCTTCGCGTCGGTCATGGCGATAGTCGCTGATGGGCCGGGGCCGAGTCGGTACATGCAGGGTCGGTGGGTTGGCGTGGGGTCCTTGTCGGTCCTCATTGGTAAACAAGCGTTAAGTCGGATCGGTTCGGCTTTTCTCTTTAATCAGCGATTAGTGGTTATGACCATATGAATCTGATCTGGATATGGATTCTCTTGGTAAAAAGCATAACCATATCCGCACTAAGCGGAAGCGGATCTTGTTGGATATTATAGAAGCGGATCGGATATGATGGCGAACATGAAGCGGATCTGATTTGGATAGCGGAGCGACAAAAATACATATGATTGTAATGTTTAGCCTTATAGTTTTGTTGCCTATAATCGTTTCGGAATAGACATATATAGATTCTTGTTTTTCCCCTTTTCTTTTCCTCCACATTGGTTCCTTGAATCTTTATTATTTCAATTAGTCCTTCAAATAATAGAAACTACTATTAGTAGAGTGTCCAATGGGCCCAAGGCGGGCGAACTGGCAGCACAATCCCGTGCGTAGAATCTGGCAGTCAGGGCCTGGCGCCAGCCTGCGGACCGGCCCGGCCAGGTTTTCTATATATATATATATATATATATATATATATATATATATATATATATATATATATATATATAATATTTTAATATATAATTATAGTATAAAATGGTCATTAATGTATACTTATATATTTTAAGCTTATATTGTCATTAATATATACTTATATATACGCATATATATTTCTAATGTATACTATATATAATTATAGTATGATATGGTCATTAATGTATACTTATATATACTTATATATAATATATAACTATATACTAATAGAATATAATTTTCTACTACTTAGTAAACACTTAGTATGATTGATTTTTATCAAAATTTTGCATATTTTTTAATTACTCTTAAAATTATATTTTTTTAAAAACTTAATTTTTAAGCAAAAATAATAATAAATTTTAAAATTAAAAATCGGTGCTTGGATTCAGTCAGGACACGGGCTGAGACAGGATCCACTGGTCGGGTCAGGCCCCCCGTTTGCCAGGCAGGGCCGCCGTTTGGACAGCCCTAACTATTAGTGAGTTCAAAATAAGTCTCTCAAATCATTGAAATTGCTAAGGCCCCCAATTATCATAGTTCATAAGTTATTTCAAATTACTTCAAATTGTTACTTTTTACTCTTGATGAGAGAGACCAATTTGAAACAACCCGTCAGAGAATATGGGGACCTCATAGCAATTCCAATGATTTGAGGGACTAAATTTGAAGGGGGTTTTCATAAAAGTCCCCCAAATCTATGATATTTTGAATTAGTCCACCAACTCTTTAATTTTTTACTCAGTGCATCAACTCTTTAAGCACTTTGAAATTAGTTGAAATTAACCCCTCTAGTTAGCATAAGGTTGAAAGATTTGGCAGACAAATTTCAAAATGTTTAATTTATTTGGAGGACTAATTTCAAATTAAGATTTGGGAACAAAATTGAAAACACTTAAAATTTTGGGAGACTAATTTTAAAATGCGAAAAATTTGCAGGACTATTATTGACAAAATCCAGTTTTGAAATAATCTAAGAATAAAAGAATCTAATTGACATTTCAATATTTTGAGGGATTAATTTCTTCTTTTAAAGAAGATTAATTTGAGGGATTAATTTTCAAAATATTAAACATTTATTAAGGAACTAATTTCGAGAAAAACACATAAGCGTCGTGCTTATGCACGACATCTGATTTCTTCCATTTTACACACTCATAAGAACTTTGGGGGTGTTTGGTTGTTCGAAAGCGAATTGAAAATGTGTAAGTTAATTTTTTTTACAAGTGACCTTTACATCCATGTAAGCATGTAAATGAAATACAGTGTTTGTTTGAAAAACGAAATTATTGTTGAAAGGGTAATGTGAAAATGACGTGGCAATACAAGATTAATTTTTAAAAGAAAGTGAATTTCTTACTTTCATAACCACTTGCATGTAAACCAATACCTAAATTGTTAAAAGAAAATGAATTTCTTACTTTCATCTTTTACTTGCATGCAAACAAACACTTCCTATGATAATAAGTTTTATGGGTAATTACCAAAAAAACAGGTTTTTATGGGTAACTTGCAAACCCCCGTGTGCTTTTCACGCCCCCTCTGAACCTTGTTTATTCCACCAAACTTCCTAATTTTCCCATAAAGCTCCCTAAATTTAATATCGTCAATTATAACCTCACACTATAATTCTGCGTATGTATTTTATCTTACAATATTTTTTCTATAAGTATATATATATATTTTAGGATGACACACAAAGAGGAGACAAAAGGTAGAAGAGCAAACTCACTAATCCCCACAAAGGAGTCTCAATTTGGGAAAAATAAGAGTATTTTGGTCACTTTATTGCCATATGTTTGACCCATACCAAGTGTCTAAATTATCATATTGGTATTAAAATTATCTCCAGCGACACCAATATATTTAAATTTGCATGACGAGACAAATAGACCTCAAAATAAATTTTCTGGTAATTTTTCCGGCGACAGCTCGAGTGATTTGCCACATGTGCTTAGGTGGCATATTTATGATGACTTGACAACTATAGTTAGTCTTATTCAATCTATTAGAAAGAAGGATTTTCAAATTAGGGTAAAAGAAAAGATGTAATATTTTTTTTGGAACTTCTTCTCATTCTTCCTTCAAATTGGGGGTTCTTTATTGCTTGAGCGCAAAGAATCCATGATCTCCAGCAATGGAAAACCCCAAATTTAATAGAAGTAGCCCCAAATAAAAAGGTTGCTCTTTTCTTTTACCCTAATTTGAAAATTTCTTCCTCTAATAGTTTGAATGAGGCTAATTGCAGCTGCCGTGTCATCATAAATATGCGATATATGTTAGATTTAAATCTAATTAAATCTATTTGTGGGCACATATGTTACATTAATGTGTAGTGCTATCTCTCAGGCTAACCCACTAAAGTGATCAATCAAGTTGGGTTAATGGGTATTTAAATAAATTATGGGCTAAATGTGCAGATACCAGGTTGTAATTACAATTTGATGAGGGGCCAAATTGTAAAAGTGCAACACCTATATATATGGGGTTATGGTCCCTAATCTAGGGTTAACATAAGAATTCTCATCTCTTTTACCCCCATCTAAAAAGAGATCTAAGGAAGAGAAGAACCCCTAAGATTAGAAGATCCATCAATCCACACAAGATCCAAATCATGGATTCAGGTATTGCTTCGCACTTATGATGTTTATCTCTTTGGATTAATCAAGTCGAACCTCATGATTCGAACTCAAGTCGAACTCGCAGTTCGAACTCAAGTCGAACCTCATGATTCGAACTCAAGTCGAACCTCGCAGTCAACTCAAGTCGAACCTCGCAGATTCGAACTCAAGTCGAACCTCATGATTCGAACTCAAGTCGAACCTCGCAGTCAACTCAAGTCGAACCTCATGATTCGAACTCAAGTCGAACCTCATGATTCGAACTCAAGTCGAACCTCGCAGTCAACTCAAGTCGAACCTCGCGTTCGAACTCAAGTCGAACCTCGTTCGAACTCAAGTCGAACCTCGCGTTCGAACTCAAGTCGAACCTCGTTCGAACTCAAGTCGAACCTCGCAGTCAACTCAAGTCGAACCTCGTTCGAACTCAAGTCGAACCTCATGATTCGAACTCAAGTCGAACCTCATGATTCGAACTCAAGTCGAACTCGCAGTTCGAACTCAAGTCGAACCTCATGATTCGAACTCAAGTCGAACCTCGCAGTCAACTCAAGTCGAACCTCAGTTCGAACTCAAGTCGAACCTCATGATTCGAACTCAAGTCGAACTCGCAGTTCGAACTCAAGTCGAACCTCATGATTCGAACTCAAGTCGAACCTCATGATTCGAACTCAAGTCGAACCTCATGATTCGAACTCAAGTCGAACCTCGCCGTTCGAACTCAAGTCGAACCTCATGATTCGAACTCAAGTCGAACCTCATGATTCGAACTCAAGTCGAACCTCATGATTCGAACTCAAGTCGAACCTCAGTTCGAACTCAAGTCGAACCTCATGATTCGAACTCAAGTCGAACCTCATGATTCGAACTCAAGTCGAACCTCATGATTCGAACTCAAGTCGAACCTCGCAGTCAACTCAAGTCGAACTCGCAGTTCGAACTCAAGTCGAACCTCGCAGTCAACTCAAGTCGAACCTCGCAGTTCGAACTCAAGTCGAACCTCGCAGTCAACTCAAGTCGAACCTCGCAGTTCGAACTCAAGTCGAACCTCGCAGTTCGAACTCAAGTCGAACCTCGCAGTTCGAACTCAAGTCGAACTCGCAGTTCGAACTCAAGTCGAACCTCGCAGTTCGAACTCAAGTCGAACCTCGCAGTTCGAACTCAAGTCGAACCTCGCAGTTCAACTCAAGTCGAACCTCGCCAAGTCGAACCTCGCAGTTCGAACTCAAGTCGAACCTCGCAGTTCGAACTCAAGTCGAACCTCGCAGTTCGAACTCAAGTCGAACCTCGCAGTTCAACTCAAGTCGAACCTCGCCGTTCGAACTCAAGTCGAACCTCGCCGTTCGAACTCAAGTCGAACCTCGCAGTTCGAACTCAAGTCGAACCTCGCAGTTCGAACTCAAGTCGAACCTCGCAGTTCGAACTCAAGTCGAACCTCGCCAAGTCGAACCTCGCAGTTCGAACTCAAGTCGAACCTCGCAGTTCGAACTCAAGTCGAACCTCGCCGTTCGAACTCAAGTCGAACCTCGCAGTTCGAACTCAAGTCGAACATCGCAGTTCGAACTCAAGTCGAACCTCGCCGTTCGAACTCAAGTCGAACCTCGCAGTTCGAACTCAAGTCGAACTCGCAGTTCGAACTCAAGTCGAACCTCGCAGTTCAACTCAAGTCGAACCTCGCCGTTCGAACTCAAGTCGAACCTCGCCGTTCGAACTCAAGTCGAACTCGCAGTTCGAACTCAAGTCGAACCTCGCAGTTCGAACTCAAGTCGAACCTCGCCGTTCGAACTCAAGTCGAACCTCGCCGTTCGAACTCAAGTCGAACCTCGCCGTTCGAACTCAAGTCGAACCTCGCAGTTCGAACTCAAGTCGAACCTCGCCGTTCGAACTCAAGTCGAACCTCGCAGTTCGAACTCAAGTCGAACCTCGCCGTTCGAACTCAAGTCGAACCTCGCCGTTCGAACTCAAGTCGAACTCGCAGTTCGAACTCAAGTCGAACCTCGCCGTTCGAACTCAAGTCGAACCTCGCCGTTCGAACTCAAGTCGAACCTCGCCGTTCGAACTCAAGTCGAACCTCGCCGTTCGAACTCAAGTCGAACCTCGCCGTTCGAACTCAAGTCGAACCTCGCCGTTCGAACTCAAGTCGAACCTCGCCAAGTCGAACCTCGCCGTTCGAACTCAAGTCGAACCTCGCCGTTCGAACTCAAGTCGAACCTCGCAGTTCGAACTCAAGTCGAACCTCGCCGTTCGAACTCAAGTCGAACCTCGCCGTTCGAACTCAAGTCGAACCTCGCCGTTCGAACTCAAGTCGAACCTCGCAGTTCGAACTCAAGTCGAACCTCGCCGTTCGAACTCAAGTCGAACCTCGCCGTTCGAACTCAAGTCGAACCTCGCCGTTCGAACTCAAGTCGAACCTCGCCGTTCGAACTCAAGTCGAACCTCGCAGTTCAACTCAAGTCGAACCTCGCCGTTCGAACTCAAGTCGAACTCGCAGTTCGAACTCAAGTCGAACCTCGCAGTTCAACTCAAGTCGAACCTCGCAGTTCGAACTCAAGTCGAACCTCGCCGTTCGAACTCAAGTCGAACTCGCAGTTCGAACTCAAGTCGAACCTCGCCGTTCGAACTCAAGTCGAACCTCGCAGTTCAACTCAAGTCGAACCTCGCCGTTCGAACTCAAGTCGAACCTCGCCGTTCGAACTCAAGTCGAACCTCGCCGTTCGAACTCAAGTCGAACCTCGCAGTTCAACTCAAGTCGAACCTCGCCGTTCGAACTCAAGTCGAACCTCGCAGTTCAACTCAAGTCGAACTCGCAGTTCGAACTCAAGTCGAACCTCGCCGTTCGAACTCAAGTCGAACTCGCAGTTCGAACTCAAGTCGAACCTCGCCGTTCGAACTCAAGTCGAACCTCGCCGTTCGAACTCAAGTCGAACCTCGCCGTTCGAACTCAAGTCGAACCTCGCCGTTCGAACTCAAGTCGAACCTCGCCGTTCGAACTCAAGTCGAACCTCGCCGTTCGAACTCAAGTCGAACCTCGCCGTTCGAACTCAAGTCGAACCTCGCAGTTCAACTCAAGTCGAACCTCGCCGTTCGAACTCAAGTCGAACCTCGCAGTTCAACTCAAGTCGAACCTCGCCGTTCGAACTCAAGTCGAACCTCGCAGTTCGAACTCAAGTCGAACCTCGCAGTCAACTCAAGTCGAACCTCGCCAAGTCGAACCTCGCAGCTCAACTCAAGTCGAACCTCGCTCGAACTCAAGTCGAACCTCGCAGTCAACTCAATTAAATTTCAGTGTTAATCAATTATTTCATTCAAGTATTATGACACTAAGGAATTAAGTTGGTCTCTCATTCTAAATGATTAATTGAAGCAAGATGTTGCCAAAGTAACCTCTCTTGTGTAGATTGTTCATGAAGGATGTTAGATGGTTGTGTGTATACTTTTCGAATAGATATTTAATCGCCCAAAGGAAGATTAATATTTATTTAGATCAGATACGATTCTGCGATGATAAACGCTGACAATTATAAGGTTTACATGTGGATAACAAATCAATCCAAAGATGGGTTTGTTGTTTGACATGTGTTATTGTCGATGTTTGATCATTGCAACAAGATATCACTTGCGCTAATATTACCGCCCAAAGACTTGATATTAATGTTGTACAAGATATCTTGGATGGGGATATGTCATTATTTGAATTTTATTGATTACTAATTACAGTTATTAATGTGAAATCTTTTGTTTATTTCAGCTAATGCATCCACGATCAATTTCTCGCTAACATCAACTCAATTCCCATGCTAAATGGGACAAATTTTAAGGTTTGGAAAGAGAACATTTTAATTGTTCTTGGTCGCATGGATCTAGACCTTGCATTAAGAATCGAACAACCCCAACCTCTCACCGGAAAGCACTCGATGCAAAGAAGGAGTATGAGAGGTGGAGCGCTCAAATCGCATGAGTCTCATGATCATCAAGCGGCATTAGGAAGCCTTTAGGGCACGTAATCCGGCGGATTACTAAAGCCAAAAATTTCCTTGCCGAATTGAGAAGCGCTTGCTAAAACGATATAGAAACAAGCACGCTTTTAGCTCGCTTGATTTCAATGAAGTATAAGGGCAAAGGAAATATCCGGAGTACATTATGGAAATGTCTCACATTGCTTCAAACTTAAGGCACTAAAACTCGATCTTTGTGACGAAGTTACTAGTGCATCCGGTTCTCATTGCCTCTTCCTCGCACAATTTAATCAATTTAAGGTCAGTTATAACTATCAAAAGGAGAAATGGACTCGAATGAGCTCATTTCATACCGTGGTGCAAGAAGAAGACGATTGAAGCAAGATAAGACCGAAAGTGCTCATTTGGCTTATGCCCCTAAGGATAAGGGCAAGAAAAGAAAGGATGATAAAGAAGTCGCTAAGGGTCCAGCTCGTAAGAAACAACATAAGGATGATCGGGGTTGTTTCTTTTGCAACAACCGACACGTAAAGAAGGATTGTACCAAATATCACCGGCGGTCAAAAGGGTAATGCTCCTTACTTTGGTCCGCTCGAGGTTAATTTAGTCTCAGCATCTAGAAACACTTGGTGGTTAGATTCGGCTTCTACTACTCACATAAGTGTTTCTATGCGTGGTTGCCCGAGCTACCGAAAGCCAAGTGATGGTGAAAGACACATCTTTGTGGGCGATGGACAATCGGTAGATGTGGAAGCAATTGGGCACTTTAGGTTATTGTTAGGAACTAGTTCCTATTTGGATTTGAAAGATACTTTTGTAGTCCCGCCTTTTAGACGAATTTGGTTTCTATTTCTTTATTGGACAAATCAGTTATTATTGTTCATTTGGAAATAACCGGGCTAGCTTATCTTTAAATTCAAATATTGTGGAACCGGTTTCTTGAGTACTTTTGATAACCTATATTTGCTTGATACGCTTGCTTCTTATAATGAAACCCCGAATGTGGAATCACGTGGTACTAAGCGTAAATTAAATAAGGAAAATTCAAGATCATTATGGCACAAGCTTGGGTCATATCTCAAAAGGTAGAGTTGAGCGCCTTGTGTCCGATGGTATTTTGGATTCCCTTGATTTTACGACTTTGATGTATGCATTGACCGTATCAAGGAAAACAGACTAAAGTTAAGAGATTAGGTTCCAACAGATCTTCGACGCCTTAGAATTGATACATACAGATATTTGTGGGCCATTCCCTACGGCATCCCGGAATGGTCAACAATATTTTATATCATTCATAGACGATTACTCACGTTATGGGTACCTATATCTCATTAAAGAAAAATCGAGTCTCGGACGTATTCAAAGCTTTTAAGGTCAAGTTGAGAACCAACTCAATAAAAGATTAAAACCGTTAGATCCGATCGTGGTGGTGAGTACTACTGCAGATATGATGGTTCAGTGAACAACGCCCGTGACCATTTGCTAGATACCTAGAGGAATTCGGTATCGCCCCACAAGACACCATGCCGTGATCACCTAGCATGAATGGTGTAGCCGAAAGACTAAACAGACTCTTAAGGATATGGTAAGAAGTATGATTGCTCATTCTTCTTTACCGAGTCACTGGGAGAAGCACTAAAGACTGCAGCTTACATTCTTAACAGTACCAAGTAAAGCGGTTGCTAAAACACCTTATGAGCTTTGACCTGGTCGAAAGCCCAGCCTAAAGCACTTACATATTTGGGGATGTCCAGTGAGGCAAGGCCTTATAGGCCAAATGAAAAGCTGGACTCCAAAATAGTTAGCAGCTACTTTATTGGGTATTCGAACGATCCGTGGGCTATAAGTTTTATGATCCCACACTGTGAATATTTTTGAGACGGAACAAAGAACATTCTTTGAGGATGTTGAGTTTGGGGAGAAATAAGGTTAGAGACATTGCCTTTGAGGAGGAATTGGCTTTAAATCCAATCCATACCATTTCGACAATATTCAAGTACCTATACCTGTATTGTTCAAGAAATGAATTCGAACCTCAAGAAGGCAATATTGAACAACTCCCTGCTCCGTAAGAACAAACTCAACAACCTCAAGAACCAAGGCCATTAAGGAGATCCACGAGAAAGGAGAAATGCTATTCTGGATGATTATATTGTATTTCTTCAAGAACATGAGGAAAGTAATGGAATGATGGAAGATGATCCAATCAACTTCCTTCGTGCCATGAAAAGTTCTAACTCTCAAAAGTGGATTGATGCCATGAATGAGGAGTACAAGTCTATGCAAGACAATAAGGTTTGGGAACTTGTTCCATTGCCGAAGGTGCAAAACCAATTGGTTGTAAATGGATATTTAAAACCAAGCCGGATGCAAATGGTAATGTGGAAAAGTATAAAGCTGCCTTGTAGCTAAAGGCTATACCGTAAGGAAGGCATTGACTATACAGAGACTTTCTCTCCGGTTTCATCGAAAGACTCTTTCAGGACTATCATGGCACTTGTTGCTCATTTCAATCTTGAGTTACATCAAATGGATGTTAAGACTGCATTTCTCAATGGAGACATTGATGAGATGATCTATATGGTACAACCGAAAACTTTGTGTCGAGACCCAAAGAATATGGTTTGTAAACTAAGAAAATCCATTTATGGACTCAAGCAAGCTCCTCGTCAATGGTACCACAAGTTTCAACAAATAATTATCTCGTTTGGTTTTGAGATGAATATTGTTGATGATTGTGTATATCAAAAATTCAGTGGGAGTAAGTATATTTTTCTGGTTCTGTATGTGGATGACATTTTGCTTGCCACTAATGATATAGGCTTGTTGCACGAAACCAAGAGATTTCTATCAAAGAATTTTGAGATGAAAGATCTTGGGACGCCTCTTTATATTAGGAATTCGATACATCGAGATCGTTCTCGAGGTATACTGGATTATCACAAAAGAGCTATATCGATAAAGTACTCAAAAGGTTTGGCATGCAAGATTGCGCACTGTGAAACCCCGCTGCTAAAGGAGATAAATTCACTCAATCGCCCTAAAAGTAATCTTGAAATTCAGGAAATGCAGAAGATTCCCTATGCTTCAGCTGTAGGGAGTCTAATGTATGCTCAGGTATGTACGCGTCCGGATATTGCGTACATTGTTGGTATGTTAGGCAGATACTTAAGCAACCCTGGTATGGATCATTGGATAGCAGTCAAAAGGGTTATGCGGTATCTTCAGAAAACAAAAGATTATATGCTCACATACAGGAAATCAGATCAGTTGGAGGTCATTGGGTACTCTGATTCTGATTTTGCTGGATGCCAAGATAGCAGAAAGTCTACATCAGGCTACATTTATATGTTAGCAGGAGGAGCTATATCATGGAAAAGTGTCAAACAGACACTTGTAGCTTCCTCCACTATGGCAGCAGAATTTGTAGCTTGCTATGAGGCATCCAATCATGGAATATGGTTGCGAAATTTTGTCACTGGACTGCACATTCTGGAAAATATTGAAAGACCACTAAAGTTATTTTGTGACAATAAATCAGCAGTAATGTATTCCAATAACAACAGGAGCTCAACTAAGTCAAAACATATTGACATTAAGTTCCTAGTTGTGAAAGAAAGGGTACAGAGTGGTCAGATATCCATAAAGCATATTGGGACAAACTCCATGATAGCCGATCCTCTTACTAAAGGATTACCACCCAAGGTCTTTCATGAGCACACTGCTCATATGGGTGTTGTAATATTTGAGGATATCATGTTTTAGTGGGAGTTGTGATTTTATTGCTTTATGAGAATTTCGATAAATTTATGTTTGGTTATTTTCCGACGTAATAAAGTATTCTGATTATACACTCGCTACATTATGGTTGAGGATGACCTCACTAAAGTTTAAGGTAGGACCAGTTGAAAATAGGCATGCATGCATCACATTGCATGTAATTTTCATGCCGCACATCCATGATTGATCTATGTCATTTGGTCAGATTAGTATATGTGACCATTGATGGGTTTAGTCACGATAAATGTGACGACGACCGCTTTGATCCTATATTGATATAGTTGATGGACGAGATTGTTTGGAAATACCCTTATTAGTGATAGCAATTTTTGAGCTCATAATGTTATACACATTTTAAGGAAACATATGGTGCCCAAGTGGGAGATTGTTAGATTTAAATCTAATTAAATCTATTTGTGGGCACATATGTTACATTAATGTGTAGTGCTATCTCGAGCTAACCCACTAAAGTGATCAATCAAGTTGGGTTAATGGGTATTTAAATAAATTATGGGCTAAATGTGCAGATACCAGGTTGTAATTACAATTTGATGAGGGGCCAAATTGTAAAAGTGCAACACCTATATATATGGGGTTATGGTCCCTAATCTAGGGTTAACATAAGAATTCTCATCTCTTTTATCCCCATCTAAAAAGAGATCTAAGGAAGAGAAGAACCCCTAAGATTAGAAGATCCATCAATCCACACAAGATCCAAATCATGGATTCAGGTATTGCTTCCGCACTTATGATGTTTATCTCTTTGGATTAATCATGTTTAAGATCCTTCAGATCTAACAATATAAGCATAACATAACAAATCACATGAGTGGTTGTCAGAAATGTTGGTCAGAAATTTTATTTTTGGGCTTGTTCGTCTCAGCATGCAAATTTAAATATCTTTATGTCGCCAGAAATAATTTTAATACCAATCTGGTGATTGGTATTACTTTTACTATCAATCTAGTAATTTAGCCTATACCTAGTTTATTGATATGTAATTTGGTCTTTTGAAGTTATTTTCTTGGCACATGCAGAGTTGTTTGAAAGGATGTGCGGGGCTGCTTTGTTCATTTGAAGTCACACGTTGGGCACGTGTGGGGCTATTGAGGGGGTACTTTGGCCATAGAAGGCAATGTGCTTGGCACGTGCATGGTTAAGGCTGATGATGTTAAAATTGGGTGTAGGGTTAGGATTGACGCTCTTGAAATTATGGGTTCCGTCGGAATAAACGTGCGGGGCTAGTTTTCTCTTTTTTTTGTGGTGTTTTTTTTGGGTGGGGTGGTTTGGGGGGGTAGGGTTTGAAAATTTACAGTCTCGTGAAAAATGGCGCTCTACCATTCGATCACACATCCTCTCAGAACCATCCGCATGTCACAACTTGGGGGGCAAATTATCAAATTGTCCCTCATGTTTTGCAAATACATGAACAGAACCGCCTGTGAAAAATGACACTCTATCATTCGACCACACATCCTCTCAGAACCGTCCGCATGCCACAACTTAGGGGCAAATTATCAATTTGCCTCTCCTGTTTTGAACGGTTCAGAACCGTCCGCTCGTATTTGAACGATTCTTATATGAATAGTAATCCTACCATTCAAGCTGGCTCGCATCGACACCAACATATTCCGCATGCTTGTCTCGTGCGAAAAAAAATAACGAGCCGCGTAACAAAAAGTACCGAGTGCCACAGTCTGATCTCTTTTGGCAAGCTTATCAACAGGAGCATCCTCGCTCAGTGCTCACCCAAAAGGGCCGAAACGTACTAACGCTAATCCTCTCCGGTGGGCCCCACCGCTCAAGGCGGGAAAAGAAAAAGATGCGTCCATCCTCCAACTGCCTTTCGATTCCCCTCCTCCACATATCCATGATCCCCTCCCCCCATCCCCCTCTCTATTTTAACCTAAAACGCTCCGCGGGGCACCGTACCGCCTGGAACCCATAACTCAAGCCGTTATTCTTACTGTTCCGGTTACTTACTGCCGCGTGTCCTAACGCATCGAATCCTGCCCCGCATCTTGCTTTGTCCTCGCGGGGCACCGTATCGTGTTCCGTGCCCTGGCAAATTGAGAGAGAGGGAGGAGGTGGTGGAGAGCGGGTGGGATCGGATTCTCGCTGCGATTGGGTGGAGGTCAGCGGATGCTTATTTAGACCGGAGAGGATGCGGATCCCTAAGAGGCCTGTTGCTGCCTTCTGCTTCTCCTCCTTCTCGTTTCCCGCCTCCAGATCGCCTATAAATACCCCGGCCTCCTCCAGGTCTCTGCTCTTCTACTCGATCCCCAATCTTTCCCAAAGAGGTAGCAACTCTTCCCCTTCTAGTTCTAATTCTAGTTCCAGATTATCTTTATTTAGAAATAATTAGGGCTCGAAATTGTTAGACATCCTGTTCTTTTGTTCCCTAATTTCGAAAGATCATTCGTATTTTGCTAAAAGGTAGCTGTAGTTCTTGATTTTATTTATTTAGGAATAGTTAGGGTTTCGTCTTCTTCTAACGATGATTCTAGTTTAGTTCAAGAAATTTTTAGAACTCATCCTGTTTTTCTTTTTTTTTTTTTTTTCGCTCGATCGAAAATTTTAAAGACCGTTAGTATTCTGTCTCATTTAATCGCTCTTTTCCATCTAATTTTCGACAAATTATTACGTTTCTACGGCTCTTCTGTGCGGATTAGAATCCTGCGTGTATTATCGCTCATTTTTCTACTAAATAAATTCTCAAGATTACTGCAGAGGTCATTTTTCGTCGGTTCTTCTCTTCAAGTTTTCATAATTTAGCTAGTCAATCTGCTTGATTTTATGTATTATTGGACTATGTTAGTGTTGGGTTCTTTTGGTGTCCAGGTTGTAGCTTGCTGATTGCTGTATAATATAGGTTCTAGTGCTAGTAGTATCAGGACACAGCTTCTCTTGTTGTTGATCAGGATGTACTTCTAATTCTAATTCTAAATTATCAGAAAGAAAATAAGGACTCTTTTTCTTCTGCTGATGATTCTAGGTTTTCTGCAAGAAGTTGTTAGCATTCATCTATTATTTCATTTATCGTATTTTTCTAACTTAAAAATAAATCATTAGTACACTATCTCGCATTGCTCTTATTTGATTTTTTCTAACTTAAAAATAAATCACTAGTACAGTATCTATCTTTTGTGGATCAATATTCGTCTTCTATTCCGGCTCATTTTCTATCAATTCTCAAGATTCCTTCAGAAATCTTCAATTTTCATAATTTAGCTTCTCAATTTGCTTGATTTTATGCATTATGATTGTTTTAGTTTCCATGTTGTAGCTTGTTGATTGTTGGATTTCATAGGTTCTAATGCTGCTATCAGGATACAGCTTCTCTTGTCTTAATGCTGCTATCAGGATACAGCTTCTCTTGTCTCCAAGAAGTGTTTGGAGGAAGTTGAGATTGGAGAGAAGAGCTCAGGTTTCAACATGAGTGGTGCTTGTCCTAATTCTATTTTTCTTTAATTAGAAATTTTTAGGGCTGTTCCTTCTTCTGGTGGTGGTGGTGAATCTGGTGATGCTAGCTTTACTTCCAAAAATTGTTAGAACTCATACTGTATTAATTTGAATCTTTTTATTTCTTTTTTCCTTGTGAACTTTAAATGATAATACTTTGCATCCTCCTCTTATCACTTTTTTTCTCCTGATTCTCAAGAAAACCATTAAAATCCACTCTCTCGAGAGGATGAGAATCCTGCTTCTATCCTCACTCATTTTTATTGAACTCGCAAGATTCCTTCAGAAGCCATTCTCTTCTTTCATTCTCTTCAAATTTCCATAATTTAGCTTACTCAACTTGCTGGGTTTTATGTATTATACTGCTAATTGGCATTTGGTTGTTTGATTTCCATGTTGCTAATTAACTGCTGGATTTTATATATTATGGCCTTCAATCAATATTTTATTCCATGTTGTAGCTTTTTTAATTGCTGGATTTTATAGGTTCTAGTGCTGGTATCAGGATTCAGCTGTTTGGTCTCAAAGAAGTCTCTGGAGGAAGTCGAGATGGGAGAGAAGAGATCAGTTTTCAACCCAAGTGGCTCTGGCTATAGTGTTGTTGATCAGGATGGGTCCACATGGTCCTCGGCGAAATGGGGTCAAGAAATTCCAATTGGGAAGCATATCTTTTGTAACAGGTCTTTGAATATGAAGAATGTTGTTGCAGTTGGGTTTGACATGGATTACACATTGGCTCAGTATATGCCAGAGACATTTGAGTCCCTGGCTTATAATGGCACTGTCAAAAAGCTTGTCTATGACTTAGGATATCCCACCGAGGTTTGTGCAGAGATACATAGTATTTTTTGTATAGTTAATGAATTTTATTTCTGAGTTATTTATTTATTTGCCTGTGAGTGGTTTTTTTAATTTATGTTTATTCAGTGTTTCCTACATTCTTTGAATCTCGAGATAAGTCCTTCGGCACAGAAGGAATTCTTTTAGCAAAAGTGCATCTAGGGTATCTAACATTTTAAACTGCCGAAGGGGATTCTTTGTTTGATTTGTTATGACATATTTGTAGAACATATATAGTTAGGGTTGGTAGTTTTTTTTTTTTTTCCTTTTTGTTGTTTTTTTTTTGGGGTGGGGGTGTTTGCAAACGATTTTCCTATAAGCTGAGTGTCAGAACACTCCTGGAAAATCGTACTTTTACAAGATAGGCTAAGTATAGCTTCTGAGTTCTGACTTGGGAAGAATAGGTACTAATTTAATTCAATAGCATAACTTTTTAAGAAAGAGAATTACCTAGTGATCTATGCTACGCTTATGTTGTGTTAGTTACTAAGCTTTACATATTTGATGCTATATGTACAAATGCTTCCCCACAGGTGATTTCTTATATGATAAACCTTCTGCCATTTATTTGAATTAGATAATCCAATTATAAATGTTCAAAACAATGCTTTGTTATATTCTCTTATCATGTCATTTGAACTTTCTAATCGTGGTCCTGTTGAGCCATCATAACTGAGCACAAAACAGATGTAAGATTTTACATTTCTGTGCTATCTCATTTGCCGCTTTTTTTTTCATTGCTTTCTAAGATTTCTTTCTGCTTAATACAACTGACCACCTTTTGCAATCTTCTACAATATTACATTTTTCTTTAGAATGCATTGGCTTTTAGCTCCAGTTATCACACGTTTCTTGTTAGATTAAAATGTAAGGATGTTTTTGTTTGCAAGTGAAAATTCAGTGTCACTTACTTTCATCATCTCAGAATTTATCGACTACAATTGCGTTAATTAAATTAGTTAAAAATTGGTAAACTTTGTTACATAATATGCTGTTTGATGTTTATTAGATCATTAAAGTATACTGTTCTCACAATGTGCAGCTACTGGAATGGAAGTTTGATTGGGAATACATGGTCAGGGGCCTTGTTCTTGACAAGAAGAGAGGCAACATATTGAAGGTTAGGCTTGCACTTAGCAAAGTTGTTCTTTTACGTGTTATGCGGTGATGAATTTATTGCATTTTTACGTGTTATGCGGTGATGAAATTATTTATTTATAGTTAATGGGCCTAGGAGATCTAGAGGTAGACCTAAAAGAATTTGGTTGGAAACAATTAAGGACATGATTATGGTTAACTTGACGGAGGAGATGTCCCATAATAGAATGGAATGGAAGAATAGGATTCATGTAGCCGACGCCAAACATTTGGGATAAAGGCTTTGATTTTGTTGTTGATGTTGTATTTATTTTTTCATTTCATGCTTTCCACGCATCAATTCGTTGAATACTTTCCACTGGCATGGTTAGGGCTCTTCACATCTTCAAGTTGAAATAGTAATTGCACCTTTTTTCTATAAAGCGCCAATATTCATGATCATAATGGGGGTGGTGGGGGTCGTCGAGCTTGTTGAGGCTATAAAGAATACTATGGATAGAACTAATTTCACAAAAAATCTCTGTGGAACTGACACAGTTTATTAAGAGATTCATTTAACATATTCCAGTACTATAGCGAATATTGGTTGGAAGTGATCAATAGGCTTTTATTCATTGAAATTACAATCTTTGCTGATGGTATCTGCCTTTTTTAAAGTTGATTGTGTTTAGTGTTATGAGCATAACAACAATGTCCTTATCCTAAATCCAGGGTACTATATGGATTCTTCTCTTCTATTATGTCCCCTCAATTAAATTAGTCACTATCATATTCTTATTAATTGCTTATGCTAAAATTTTCTTTAGGCTTACCTCTACTTCTCTTGTTGTATGAACTACAACCTTTTCCTATTTGTTGTATTATTGTCCCCTGGTGTACATGTTCAAGTTAGCTCAGTCAGTTCTTCCGTAGTCCATCACTAGGAGGAGCAAATCTGTAATTTATATGCACTCATTTCTTGTCATATCTCTTAGCGTATTTCTACAAATCCATCTTAGTTTTAACATTTTGATATACTTATTTTTTAAACATTTCTTAATTGATCCATAAAGTTGTATCTGTCCTTTAGTCATTCTGTGCTTTATTGGTCCTATATTCATCCTATTGAATTTTCCTTCTATTCATGGGTTTTCTGAAACCACATGCACACTTCTACTTTAACCATTTGACTTTTATCTTGCATTATCTGACCTTCCTTAAGAGTAAAAGGTCACTCTAAGGTATTTTACACCAATTTGTATTATACACGTATTAATTCTCACAAATTTGCTAAAATTACATTCCATATATTCCATTTTCTTTCTATTAACTTAAAATCCTTTAGATTCCATAGCCTGTTTTTCAACTCGCTACTCCAGAAGTTGCCCCTTTCCAAAAGCTTCCAACCATAATACTGTGTCACCATAGCACCATGGACCATAAGGCTTCTTTTTGAATATGCACATTCATCCATAATTAATGCAAAGAGAGAAGGAGTGAATGCTGATCAGTGGTGTAGACTATGATGGTAGGGTATGGCTTTATCTATTTATTCTCATCTTAGTTGCCATCATGATGTACATAGCTCTTGATCCTCAAATAAAACCCTATTAGATACTTGCAACCCCCAACCACACACAAAAAAAAAACCCCACACCCACCCACCCACACAAATCATCTCCTTAGAAAGTCTTACCATAAGTTTTTCTAGAGGTAAAAACCTTACAGAGATCACTTCTCTTCTCCATGTACCACAAAACCAAGTTAGATTTTGGACTTAGATGTTTCTTTCTTTCTTAATCTTTTCTCAATTTCTCTTCTTCCATATTCTTTGTGTGGTTTATCTCTTGATTCTGTGATACTTTTGATGATTTTGTATATCTCCTATGTTCTTGTATGTAAGGTGCCAAACTACTAATTCTATGTATCTCTCGTATATTTCTAATCTTCAATAGGAATATATCACATCTTACAGATCTCCCAATTTTTATTTTATGTAGAGAACCCTTAACCTTACCAAGCCCGGTTTTTCAACAATACCTACAGTTTATACTATGAATTGAACTGTTTGGTTCTACCTAATATTTTTTCGTGTGATTCTCATAAAAAGCAGAGGATTGACTTGCAAGCACATAAGTAGCAGCAATAACGCATTTGGTTGTTTTCAGATGGATCGGCACAAATATGTTAAAGTAGCATATCATGGCTTCAAGGAGTTGTCCAAGGAAGATAAAGTTGCAGCTTATGGGATCACATTGACAAGAGATTCATTTGATGAGCCAGACTATGCTCTTATAGATACACTTTTCTCTCTAGCTGAAGCCTTTTTGTTTGCACAGCTTGTGGATTTCAAGGATAATCATCCTGGAAAATTTTCTTCCGAGGCAGAGTAGGTGTCTTTAACGCTTAAGAAATTTGCATTATATGAGCCATTTTCTCTATTTCGTATCACCATATGTAAGTAATTTGCATTGGCCTTTTTAGACTTACCTACAATTTCTTATTGCAGTTATAGCGGGATGTATAGAGATGTAAGAGCTGCAGTTGATTTGTGTCATCGTGATGGAACATTGAAGCAAATGGTTGCAAAAGAACCCGGGAGGTATGTTGTGAAAGAGATGTTTCATCTTTTATCTTGGAAAGATATTTATGGCCAAGTAACATTTGGCCATTTAGATCTTTCTTGATCAAAAAAGTTTTCAAAATTAATGAGATTCTTCACAAGCATACATTTATTTATTTGTTTATTTATTTTTTAATTTTTTTGCGTGTCTATCCTAGTTTCGTACTTTCTCAATTGTAGAATGCGTATGATACTTCTTGTTTCCCCCTTGTACATTTACCCCTTGTATATCTGTTTTAAAATCATTATCGTGTTTTTGTTTCTGTATTGTATTTTAATGCTTGGTAATATGGATAATGCAGTGATTTGAAGCTTTGTTGACATTTTTGGTTGAACTTGACTTTTCTATACATTTCTTCAGTCCTGTTATTGTTAGGATATGGCCATCATTTGGGACTCTGTCAAAATGGGGTCAGATTTGGAGCTTGATCAAATATTATAACATCCATAAAGAGTTAAACAAGTTATGTGTCTGTCTGTTAAACCTGGGCTTACCCCACTACAGGGTACTAAATTCCTGAGATGGTCATTCCTTAAAACCCTCATGACTAGTTGAATGGTAGCAGATCTACCTTTTATTTCATGCAATATACGCTCATACAATCAAAGGGTTTCATTACAAATTCGTGGGACCGCAAAAGAGTGCAGACAGCGGTTGCACTAGGGACGTTTGGTACATTATGTTGATTTATTTCGCAAGTTGGAAAAACATGAGCCTACACCGCCAATGAGCATCTCCAGGGCTTTCCTAGTATATTGATTTTAGAAGAAATTGAGATGGCAAAGACTGCTACAGGGAATTGCATATTTCTAGGCATAAAATAAGCCAAAATACTAAATTAACACGTTCTAATCCTTTTCTTATTACGAATCAATTTATGAAGTTATAATGATTGATGTTCTTAGTTGTTTCCTCTGATAATCTTGACTTTAATTGGTCAGGTATATTACCGAGGATTTGGCAATTGTACCTATGCTTAAGATGCTACGAGACTCTGGACGAGCTACATTTTTGGTGACAAATAGGTACCTCTCTTCCTCATATGCAATTTATCATCTGGAGCATCTTCTTATTCTAAGCCTTCAATAACGAACTGGACATGTCTGACTTATGAATCTACTGCTAGACAATAAAGTATGAGAGATTCTAGCATGCCTCTTAGAGTTGAATGCTTATGACAGATGTATCATATGTCACTGTGGATTCTGATCCTGATTCCTGTCATGAGATTCTCTTTTTGGTCTCTTTTTCTTTGTGGGAGGAAGTGTAGGTGTGTTCTGGCATGCAGGGTTTGTATATATCCTTAGCAGGAGTTAAAGGAGTAACAGACCAAAACCTAGGTGCATGGTCAGGGGACACATCTTCTTAAAGGGCATTGAAAGCCTATTGAATACAAGACTTGATTCTGTTGTAAAATTAACCAAATATTTGCTTTACATTGACCATGCTATCCTGCTATCATCTTTCCTTAATTTTCTGATGTTTGTCATGCAGCTTGTGGGATTACACAAATGTTGTCATGAATTTTCTCTGCGGGCACCAAAATTCTGATGGTGACTCTTCTTGCAACTACAGCTGGCTTGAAAATTTTGATGTGGTGATCACAGGCAGGTCTGGATTTTTTCTTTGGCACCTTGGAAGTTCCTTTGTCTCCATCTAATGTGTTATCAAGTTTTCCTTGCTAATGACTACTATATATTTTATATAATTTTATTATTTCTTCTAATACATGTTCTGCATTAGATCAGAATTATGTTTCTTCCTTTGATGCTTTATGTTCTACTGCATGTATGTATTCACACAGTTCTCTTTAGATTGATCTTAGAAAAGGGTATTTGATACTGCATGTTTTTCGGTTTTCTTCATTAGAATGAATTCTATGCCCACCTCTTGCTTTTATGCACACACACACACACACACACTCACACACACACACACACACATGCACTGTGGTGCTGCTTGGCAAAGGGATGAGTGAGGGAATGATAAGTGTAGTAGTAACACTTTTCCTTGCCATAAACTCATGTATTTACTTTATTATTTTACAAAAACATTTATGATGTAAAAGTAGGATGGTAACCTGTTGTTAGTGCAATGAATACACTTTATGCCTAAAGTTATTCTTTCAGAGGAATAACTTTCTCCTTGAAGAACCTTTCACAAATAGAAAATAGTGCTATCTTCACTGACTACTTATGACCTTATTCCAGTGTTTGTCCATTGGGTGATGGTTATATGCTTTTCTTAGATTAATGGTGAGTAGAAGTTAATATAAAAGAGGAGTAATGCTGTTTTAACTCTTTTTATGAATTTTTAAGAAATGCCATGGTATGCCCTTGCTTGACCTAGGCAGACCATTGTCAAACACTTTTGATAGAAAAGAAAGGGGAAACAGAAAGAATAAAGCTGACAGGATCCCAGCTTCATTCAATCAACAATCAATCTCAACAGTTCCGTAATGGATTGTCAGTTGTTCAGCAATCAAGTAAGATCTCAAAAATGGGCCCTTATTATTCAAAAACTCCCACTTAAAAAAATGATAAATACTGATCAAACTCTTATGAAGATCAGGGATCAGAATCAAAACTAAAACTTAAATGAAATTTAAGCATCTAATGAAAAGATAATGCACACAGATAAAGATAAAATTAAACACCTAAAGAAATTCAAAATCCTAATTGATTTCAAAATGTAACAACAAAAGATAAGGATTAGCCTAAATTCTAAATAAATTCAAAATGTAAAGATAAAGATACTAATATAAAGTGACGCCAATAGTTGGAAGAAAATAGTCTGACTCCTAAACTTTAAAATATAATGTTCGAAATCCTGAAGCGCTGTAGAATATGTCCAGTAAGTTTCTCTTCGCAACGAAATTGAAAATTTTTATTGACTTGTTTTATTCTTATTGGAGTTGCATTAATATTTACAGCTGCAAGCCGAGCTTTTTTCATGAAAACCGTGCAAACATTTTTGAAGTTGATGCTGAATCTGGGATGCTTCTTAATACTGACAATGGCACCCCCATTCCTCAGGTTAGTAGAACGAATATCACATTCTTGTCACCTTCCCCTTCTAAATCCCTTATCCACCTAATATTCTTGCGTTCAGTATTTTTGCTCATTGTTATTATTATTTTTGTTTTCGTGATAAGATTGGGTGTTCTTCACCAAGGCTACAGAAAAAGGCTTGCAGAGTTTTCCAGGTGTGTTGCACTTGCAGTATCAAATGTTAAATATGATTCTTGATTTGCAAAACACTGGTCAATTCTGTTCACATGCATTAGTTTCTTGTAATTTTTTAATGAAATTAATTTTGATCTCTCTGTCTGCTTGGAACTTCAGGGAGGGAATGTAGCTCATTTGCATAAGCTCCTCTCAATTGAATCAAGTTCTCAGGTGATACGTTACTTTATCATTTAAGTTTCTGAATATTAATATTTTAAAAAAATTGTGTACCAGGTGTGAAGAAAAATTTGTGCTGTAATTATTTTAAAGTATTCTGCCATTAGTAACTGTAATTTTCTGATGTTTAACATTTGGGGAGGACTACATTGTAGTGGGTTTTTATTCTTGGGTTTTTTTTCTGTATTCCTTATTAGAGATAGCATAACTATTAGTTGAAATTTGCTTCAAGAGCTGGATTTTATATACACCACCTTAGATCCTTTTGATCTTTGAACCACATACATGCTATGGATGAATCAAGAAGGAAGAGTTTCCACTGATGGAAACCTTTTGAATTATTATTCACTGCTATCATACTTTCTTCTTCCTCTTTCCTTTCTATATCAGTAGTTACTCTCGTTAAATTTAATCAATTCCACCAAAATATTTCTTACAGAAGCTTTGCTAACTTCAGATATTCTTATTTTTGACTCAAAAAATCAAAACCATTGTGGGAAAAGCTTTGAAAGTCAGTCCTATTGCAAATAAACCGTATGAATCAACACTAAAGTGAAAAGGAGTCTGAGACCAGGCTCAATTAGTGGCTGAAATGAAGCAACTTTTGATAGTCATGTATTCTGTCGTATATGCATTGCAGAGTCTGTGTGGTTAATCCAGGAACTTATTATCTTTGTTTCAATTATTCAGATCACTTGCATGCTTGTTAAGCATGTGAAGTACCCTCTTCAGTAAATGCTAGTATTGGTCTGCATATAAGTACCGTATATAGGAAATGCCAGTGCTCGCCTGGGTATTTCACTTGCATCTGAATGCATACCTAAATTAACTCTGTCCATACAATCATTGAATATTGCCCTTGTTGTCTTTAGTTCTTTCCAGACAATTGTATCACTGATTTTCTTTCGCTTCCTTATTTCTTTATCAATTGTATTATGAATAGCTTATCAGTCGAAATCTAACAATTAGTCTTGACTGTCTAACTTTAGAGTTGCTAAAACTATGGACCAACACACACACGCACAGGCCATGCACGCGCACACACACTTTAGTTATAATGAAAATGCTTGGTAGGATGTTTACACCCAAGATAGATCTTCGCTTGGCATTTTTCATTTCCCTCTTTGTTTATTTATCTGTTTGCTATGTTATGTGACCTTACGAAATTTGCCTTTGGTAACTTCTCTTATCTGTAAATGCTTGATTTAATAGGTTTTTTTTTTTGAAGATTAAAGCTCTAGAATGCATGTTGATTTTCACTTGTGATAGGTACTTTATATTGGTGACCACATTTATGGAGATATTTTGCGCAGCAAGAAACAACTAGGTAGTTTACTTTTGTCATATATTATTGCTATGCCTTTGTTCCAATTTTATATTATGTTTTGCATGAACATGCTTTTGTTATGGCTCATGTTACCTACCTTCGTACCACACATTTGTCATGGGTATATATGAATGTCAGAAGTGAAAGTGATATGTATCACATGAATGAAATATAACCTTTCCTATTAAAGTAGTCCTGGTTTTGGAGCTTAATGTTGCATGGAAGAATTGACGAGACTTTTGATTGGGTGTAAGCCTTATGTTGTCCACTAGTTGATAGAAAAAACTTTCTTCCTAGAAAGCCAGGGATGATTGCCTCAAATCCTTGAAGGATAGTTATCAGGAAGTGAGACCTTCTTAACCATCAGGACCATGCAACCTAGAAACAATTCAAGATACTATTTTGAGGATTGCATACTGTTAGGGAATAAATTGGAATTATCCCGGTATACTTCATCTATTTAAACCGGTTTCAGTCTTATTCTCTGCTGGTACTAAACAGAGAGTGGTGAATTGCAAGAAACAACCAAAACTAGGATAGGAGCAGCTTCATCTCTGAACTCTTTTTGTTATTTAACTTTTGTGAGCGAGCACTGGGTGGGTTGGGTGAGCACTCACAGCTGTGGGGGTGGGAAGGCTGGGTGTGCACATGCTCCTGCTGCTCCTCCTTCCATCTGTATTTGCTGCTGGATTTTTGCAAAAACTGTCTGTTAGATAACTCTAAGTGCTTATAAGAAGAATCATGTGTGGAATGCATGATTGTTCTATTACAGAAATTAACATGTAAATCTCTTTTAATAAATTGGAGTATATTGATATTTCTCAAATCCTTCTGTTGTATGAGTGTTAATATTTATTGTCAAATATTAGGTTGGAGAACAATGCTTGTTGTTCCAGAGCTGGAGAAAGAGGTTGAGCTTCTTTGGAAGTTGAGGGATACACGCAAGGTATATCTGAAAATCTTTCTTTAGAAAGTTATATCCTTCTCCCAATCTTATTTCTTTTTATTTTCTTTTGTGGGAGGCGAGGGCAATGGCTGGCACTTATAGGATCCACATACCCCCATTTTGTTCCCCTTGGAGTGGCAATGGGGCACCATTGCCAGATAATAATCTAAATGTAGCAGTATTTTCTATTTTACAAATAGCATAGAATTCTTATCATTCCAAGACTAACATGCTACTGTTCTTTTTATTTGATTTTGACCAGTTTGTCCCCATTAATATTTGTATTGCTTTTTATATCATGCTCAGGAGCTTCAGAATTTAAGAAGAGAGAGAGATATTGTTGAGGATGAAATCCATCATCGTAACTGGTCTCTCAAGTAAGTTTGATAATAATTATGTCACGTTCTGTCATCTTGTGGAAATGATAGTTGCTGATTGGGGTTAAAAGGTTTTCCATTTGGTATAAGTATAATGCTTCTAAATTTGAATAAATGATTGAAGTTGTTTTATTTTATTTTGTGCATCAGATTCTTATTTAGTTTCTTTTACATTTATGGGAAAAATATAATAACACATATCAGTATTTAAATCTCACCAAAACACTCTGAATTCACATTGATAGTGGAACAATGATGGTTTAACTATTCAATTTTGTTTCCATATTATTTGGTATATTTGTTTTGCTATGAATTTTGTATAATAATATGGTTTATCTCAAATAATTTCTTATTCAGGTTTGAAGGCCTTCATATTGATGAAAAGCAAAGTTGCTATCTGAACTTCATAAATTGGAGGTGAGTTTAGTGGTTTACCTACAATCATGAATTTCTTTTAATCTAATGCATGTTTTATTAGACTAGACATGTGTATATTTATCTGACAATAAATAGGACTGTGCTGACCTTCAACTGGGAATATTTACTGAGAGTGGTGAAGACAGACTCGTCACATGTCGTCACATGAAACTATATAACATAAGTTTGAAAGTCTTAGTGAGGCACACTTATTAATTTTTTTAAAAGGGGAAACTTTGTCTATTTTTCTTCATTTTCTTAATGCTAATATTTTACTAGACACGTGCCCTGATAGCTCTCAAAAGGGAACAGTCCATGATCATCGCATTATCTATGTTGATTGTGGATGAACTTTTTTTCTTTTATTTATTATTTATTCAGTAACTTATATATGAAAAAGAACAGGTCTACTGGTGTAGGCTCGAGGTCATTAGAATTGTTGTATGGCTAAAAAAGATGGTTAAAGAAAAATTTTAATGAATTATTATACGTTTTGGAAACTTAAAACTTTTAGTTGAAGTTCTACTATTTTAGATAGAGATTACAACTTGAAGGGATGGGCATAAAGAAAAGCCAGGAGAAAATTCTAGAAATGAATGGTCAGATTTTGATGGGAGAACCATGAGTGAACGTGTGACAGAATTCCCCAGTGAGTTGTAGTTATAATAGAATTTATACTTTTATTGATTTTGTCATGTTGTTTGTGAATTTGTTATGCTATTAAATGTTCTCAAGGTGAAGGAATTTTCTTTCTCAAGGTGAAGGAATTTTCTTACTTAATGTTTCTTTCTTTACATGTCAGTATTACCACATTTTCATGTTTTTTTTCATGATATTTTGAGGTCAAACTTGTGCGATGACATTGGAATTAAACTTGAGATGCATATTAAATTGAAATTGAAAAAAAGACTGGTGGGTGTATATTTAACTAGTGTATATATGCACGTTGTGCATATGTGACACATTCTTATGTTTATAGAACAATAAATATAAGGTTCATGGATTTCTCATTTAGCCTTGAGGCTGTAATTTTTCAGTATTCTTATCTGATTTTCTGTGAACTTACGGGAAGAACATATCTTCAGATTTCAGCTAGATATTTTGGTAATATATTTCTGATTTATTCTTGACAACTAAAAAGCCATCAGAGTTCAACTGTGCAAGTTCACAGTTTCTGTCAATAGCTACTGAACATGGTTTTATATATATCTTGTGTTAGTAGAAGTTAGGCAGATATTGGGTTCTTATATATCACAGTAACTAGTTCGTATATGGTTTATTGGAATATAATACATACTCATGCAACTTAAAAATCTTCTGTAAGTCGATGATCATATTGAAAGCAGCATTAAATACTAACTGGAAAATAATTTGATTACTCATGATGCACTTTTCTTTACTTCGTGAATTTTTCTGAATTATAGTTACAAAGAGACAATGCTCGCCAGCATCATCAGCAGCTTCAGCGTGAATGTCACTTGAAGGTAAACTTAATAGTCTTAAAACCAGCAAAGCTTATGATCACCATGAGCTGGACCTTCTATACATTTAGTTCATTCCATTGACTAAAATTTCCTTTTGATAGATTGACATGTCTAATGAATTTACTGATGGACATTCTTATACCATAAGACAAACATCTCTGTACATCAATTATGCTTGTTGTTGAAAACATATTCCGAAGTGCTACTTTAAAGGTCTGTGGCATAGGCATTTTTTATTGCCAAATTTACTCTTTCGCTGCTACAAAAAAAAAAAAAAAAAAAAGCCAAGTGTTCTATTTCATGCGTTTACTTTGTTTGAAACAACCTATCAAGACATCAAGGATCTGTATGTACCCACAAGATGCCTGTAGGGTCCTATTATATAAATTTCTACTATGTGCATGGTTTCCTCTGGAGTCGGGGTTCGTGCATATTTCTAATTTGCTTCAAAGGCTGTCATTGTACTGTCTCTTGTATGTGGTCCTACCGTGTGCCTCCTCCCTTTAGGGTGTTCCATTTGAGCTGCTTGCTTACAATGGTACGCTTTGTTCTATTGTATGACTTCTTGATAGTGTTGATCAGATCCTTTGATATCTATTCTGCTCTTGGTTCTTGTTGAAAGAAGTAATCAAAGAGAATTTTTAGTTCCCTCTGTTGGATGTTATTTATAATATCATAAATACAAAGAGACTTGTCCCTAACCAATGTGGGACTAAACATACATAAAGAAACAACTCTCAACAGTTCTGAAGTCCTTTTTGTTAGATTTCGGCTCCTTATTATGTTTCCTCACCTTTAGTGGTCTTAGCAGTTTCCATGTTCGTATCATTTACTACTATTTGTCAGTTTCAGCATGCAGCCTCCACACTAAAAAACTCTCTTGATTGCCAAGAGAGTTTAAGGATAATAATATGTAAAAGAGTGTTGTATCCATATATTAATGCTTGGTAGATAATGAACACAAGGTTAAATTGCTGTGTCTGTTTCTTCTGGAGCCTGAAAAGTCTCAAGTGTTAACCAAATGATCTACAGTCACCTGAATCTGGAAGTGTTGTTGCAAGCTATCTTATGTAGCCTTTCAGCTAACTTTTTCTCCATCTTGATCCAGTTTCATGCAGTGTGGGGACAGCTTATGAAAACTGGTTACCAGAACTCTCGCTTTGCTCATCAGGTATCTATTCCACTGAACATCAAGCATTTGATACTTTGCTGAATACCAGTATCCATAAACATTAAACTGTTTTCATGTATGAAATGTGATCTATTCATTTCTTGCATACATTGACGTGGACTGTAGTGCTGAATCAGATGGTTCCAACTAGTTTTACTACAATGATAGCCTGTTTTATGTCATGCTTGTGCTATAATTGTGCTATGTGCAGGTTGAGAGGTTTGCTTGTTTGTACACCAGCAAAGTGTCGAACATGGGCTTGTATTCTCCTGAAAAGTACTATAGACCAAGTGAAGACTTCATGCCTCATGAATTTGATATCCTTGGAGCTTAAGCTGCCAAAGCTGCAGCAATTAATTTGAGGACCAGAAAGCGGAGTTGATGGATGTCAAGATAAAAATGTGTTTAGAACACACTGATTCTGTCAGACATTGCTGATGCACAAGTTCTCTGTTAAAAGTGTTTTTAGCTTCCAGATAAGGGGGAGAAAAAAAAAAACATTACCTAAATGTAATTGTAAATGTCCGCCTAAATGTAATTTGAAACATTCGCCTTTATTCAACAGGAAACATGTTTTCTAATCCATTTGTGGAGTGGGAGAAGGTTTTTCAGGCATTTCTATCGACTTTGTGCTGTTTTCCTTTGTGCAACTGTGATTTTATTGTACAACAAGCATATATCATTACCATTGTTTCTCCGGAGAATATATACATCCTTTGTCGACTCTGAAATCAGTGTTAGGAGCAGCAAGGTGCATAGGTTATCACAGTAACGGGTGTTGAACCCCTGCTGGTGCAGTGCTGGTTGATGTACAGTGTCATACTGTTTGTTAAGAGGATAAACAGGAGATGTGCAAATCCATAGTTCGTTCTCTACCTTATTGGGCGCGACCGTGATTGCTTTTCAGCTGTTTGTGTTTGTTTTGATGTAATTGTCAACTTATACATCCCATATCAGTTGTGTGATCTGTCATAGTAGTTGAATGCATCGTACTCTATATTTTTTGAACTTTAAGTTACTTTTTTGAGGCGAAGAAACTAGGGTATCAAAATTGAAAATGGTGTTAACTTTGGAGTATTTAGGTGCAGTTAAACCCTAAATTTTTTTTCATATATTTTAGGTTTCTTATAATGGTGTTTTACTGATTTGTTTATGGATCACCCCTGAGGATGAGACCGGTTTTGATTCCAACAGTGCGAGCCTCCTGGACTCGTATAAAAGTTAAAAAGGGTTCTTCCGATAAACCCTAAACTCAGGCGGTTATCTGATACCAAAGATCAACCGGCAACTGGCGCTTTTAAAACTCGCTTCTCGTTTTCGGTCTGCATTCCCATCTTAAGATCAACCAGAGCTCTCAGCGATTCCGCCCATGGCGGGTATCTTAGCTCGGAATACCTTTCAGTCTCTTCAATCTCCCCAACCTCTCCCCCATCATCCGTTGCTTCTTCCCCTCGCTGTTCATGTTTATATAGTCGTAGCGCTCTAATTCGTCCCCCCAGAAAAACAAACCCTAAATTCTCATAGCATTGGTACTATCCTTTCTCTTTCTCTTCCTTTGTTCTTCGTGGCGACGCAGAATTCGATCCGAACTGCAGACAAAGTATGGACCAAATCCCCCCAACTCCATCCTTTAACCCTAGCTTTAGAGCTATCTTTTGTGTCAGAAATAAATACATTGAGTGGATGGTAATTTTGTGGCTGTTTGTTTACCTGCTTAAAATCTTACGATTCTTAGTTTTTCTATAGCCACGACAACCCGTCGGGATCTTGCACCCTCAAAGTCCACTGAACGGAGAGATTAATCGATTATCATTTTGAAATTTGTGAACATTATGAATGCCCTCGTTGTTTTTATACGGGACGACACAAAGTAATTATCAGGAGGAAAGTGTTACTGTAAAGTAATAATTTGCAAGAAAATTGTGTAATACACTGCAGAACAGCATTAATTGGATATGTATGAATAGAAAGTGACGATCTATATCTCTCTGTTCATGCAGTCTAAGGACTAATCAGTCTTAGACCACTTAAAAAGACATGAAGTATTGTACTGCTAAGTAATAAAAAAGAAGAGAAGAAGGCTTAGGAAAAAGAAGACAATGTCCGTTTCTGAACAGTAAATGACATTAGAACAAAGATCATAAACTAGTTTCTTTGTTGGTGCATTTAGTAATATATATGGATTGGTTCATGCATAAATATGTCTCACTTTGATAGCGACAGGTTTGGATCATTACGTCTTCGATCAGCGATATAAATCAAAAGCGACTATGAATCCTCTATCCCCAATTTTAGGATCATTGCATGAATCAATTTTCTCTAGACAGTTATTATAGTGGGCGCATTCTCTCCCTTTTAGTGACTGGATAGAGCACGGATTCTCTGTGGAACTGTTAAAAGTCTTGGAAACTTAAATCTGATTTACAGCAGGTCTAAAAAAATGGATTGGTGAGATATTCTTGAATCTGTGAATCATGTACTCTTTCTACTGAAACTAATTCCACGTGCAATGGGGATTTCTAGTATGTTACTCAATTAGCACACAGATAAAAGAAAATCTTCTGGGAAGAAGTTTTTCCAGACACATAACGGGTAATTTTAATGTTGACAACCTTAATCACCACAATTAAAGAGTTTTTTCTTTTTCTTTTTTTTTCTTTTTTCGACATGGTAGATTAATAATTGCAGAATCTGATTTTCTTAGTTGTGCTAAATATACTAAATATTTCTCTTCACCCTTTGTTATCTAGAATGTACAAGACCCCAAGGTTTTAAACACATTAGGTATAGAGTCAGTTGCATGTTGGGGGTAACTGAATGTTTTTTCGCTATTGATTCTTAGCGATTTTATAGCAATGGTGACAAACATACATCAATGTCCTGTCAAAATTGGATATATAGATGCTTTTTTGCGTAATCTATTTCAGTAGAGCATGTGATAAGATAACCCGAGGTAGAGCACTCAATGGGCTAGGGTAGCCCCCGTTTTGCTTTGCCAACCTCAGGAAACTTCGAATACAGGTGTTGATCACCTTTGTTATCTAGGCTGTATAAAAATCACACTGATTAGGTACTAAATCATTTTTGGGTGGTGAATGTCTTGGCCTACTAGCTTTACTAATACCTGTCTCTCTCTCTCTCTCTCTCTTTTTGTGTGTGGGCGCGTGTGTGTTGAAGTCTTGTATCTTGTGGTGGAAGACATACATTTAATGCATATTCCAACCTTGTTTGCTTGTCTTGTTCTTGCGAACCAACATTCTTTTGGAAATTTTCCTTATCTGTTTGATTTATTTATTTATTTATTTGTTGTCTCAATGTTGATGGTGATAGTTATTATCTTAGATACGAGCTGGACCATCTGCCGGGCAGGCTTTTATTCATCATGGACAAGAATTCAGTTCACAACCCTCCTACTCAAGAATTAAGGGTTTGAAAGTTTTGTGTTATTTCTATTTTTTTTATTACCATAGTTGTCAGCGTCTAACAATATGCATATTATCACTATTTTACAGTTAGATATAAGGTGCTTCAGTATGCAAGTTATTTGGTTTAACTATTTGTTCAAATTTGATCTGGAAATATTTTAGGAGTAATCAAACACTTTATTTTCATATTAAATAAGTTGACTATGAGCATTGACATTTAATCCCTTGTGCTTTATTTTATTTAAGCACACATTATGTTAGTTCCTCTTAGATTTTCTGGTCTAGATTTTACACTCAATCTTGAAACTTATAGCCAAAATTTTTTGTTTGCCATTTCTGCATGCTTTTACTCTATGAATGCTGTAGTTTTCCAAATGTGTTATTTTTGTCTTTTTATTCTTTCCACTTTCCTCCTGAAGTATTGAAAATTCCCACCTTTCATGTGATTTGGAGGCCATTATAAGCAAAATGAAAGAAAAAAAAAAATCATTTGTGACTGGCTGACCAATATCTGTTTAAAGCTTGAAAACATAATTGGTTCTGTAGCTATCGCTTGGGGGTGTCCGCCTGTTCGGCAAACAAAAAGTGGGTCTGCAAGTGTGAAAGTCATTTTTTCTTTGGTGTGAAAGTGCATCCATGTTAGCATGCAAGTAAAATATATTGTTTGGTTGGGAAAAAAATGTTCTCGAAAAAAAGAAGAAGATGTGACAATATTATTTCTAGTTATTTAAATTCACATTACATTTTTTATGATATATTTTATTAACAGTGGTTCCACTTTTGTCTTTCATGGTGTCTTTAGCACCTGACATTGACGTTTTTTGCATTTCGCTCTCATATTACTTTCAATAAAGCACACACCAGGCATGACTGAAAGTTCGTTTATTTTGACATTAAAAGTGAGTTTACTGTCATACTTGTTTCACTTTCATGCAAACAAACACAAATATGAAAATGGAGATTACTTGACAAAATTCCTTGGCTTTTCTTACATCCTGTCTGACTGAAATTACGTATGGGAATCATTAGATACAGTGTTGTGCCATTGGCTGTCAGCTCAGAGTTTGTATTGAACTTTGTTATATGTTTGTTATATGTCTAATAATTTCAATTTGAAGCCTCATCTGATTTATATGAAGTTTAATATTCAAGCCTTTAAATATATTACTAAGATGGCGTGGATTGTCATTTTGCTTCCATGTTTTCTTAGCAACTGTCAGAAATCAGGCCAATTGCTCTTTGCAGTGGTATGTAGACCTTGAGTTTTCCATTTATGGTTATACCTAGCAACTGATTTGGTTACTTTTCCAATCTTCAAGTTCCACCATTTTCGGCTTTCCTTGTTGTTTCCACGATTGTTACTAATTCCACCCCCCACCAAAAAAAAAAACCACACACACACACACAACACGCGCGCACACAAGGTCTACATTGTTCTAATTAGTCTAGCAATATGCAGAGGATGAGGAGAGAGAGCAACTTACAAAAGAGGTTGCCAAGGATGGGAGTACCAGTAATGTCTAGTAATCTATGATCCGTAGTTCATTATGATGCTCATAACTATGAATTTTTCTTTAAATGTGGGCAAATGCATTCTAATTGACAGTCGTTTCCTGCAGTTTTTGAAAAGAGTATAAATGCTTTATTTCTCACTGAAATGGTTCAAGGCCTGAGTCTGACACTGAAATATTTTTGCGAGAGGAAAGTTACTCTTAAGTTCTATCCTTTATTCTTGTGGTCTTAACTCTTCCCTTGTCTAGTTTTTTACGGTCTTTTCTTTCGCAGATAAATTAGCCTTCTGAGAAAGGCCCTTTGAGCCCCAGATTTCGTGGCGAACATGCACTACGCCGATATCCAACTGGGGAGGAGCGTTGCATTGCTTGTAAGCAGCTATGTGAAGCGGTAAGTTTATATATGCCATTATACAAGATTACTTTTGTGTCGTACTCAGGGAAACCCTTAGATTGAGCTCAGATTGATAGTATAGCATCAATACAATTGCTTGGTTTCCATAATACAGTATAAGGTGCATGGTCGTTTACAAGCTGAATTTAGTTCCTCAAATTCTATTGATTGCCAAAATCAAGAACTGTGTAATCTTACCACATTTGTGATCGCAGATATGCTCAGCACAAGCAACTGTGTAATCTTACCACATTTGTGATCGCAGATATGCCCAGCACAAGCAATTACAATTGAAGCTGAAGAGCGAGAAGATGGCAGTCGACGAACGACAAGGTATACAGCCATTTCTTATGCTGGATATCGATCTAAATCCTATATAGTTTCTGTGGTTGTTTTATCACTTTCTTTATGGGTGAATATGCAGGTACGACATTGATATGACCAAATGTATCTACTGCAGATTCTGCCAAGAGGCATGCCCTGTAGATGCCATCGTCCATCGAGGGCCCAAACTTTGAATTCGCCACTGAAACCCACGAGGTAAATAACACAATTAAATTTACTTGGATCTCCCTTTCTCCCCACTCAACACTTTAATTACTATTCTCATGATTTCATCATTTCCAGGACTTGCTCTATGATATGGAGAAACTACTTGAGAACGGCGACAGGTGGGAGACTGAGATTGCCGAGAACCTCAGATCCGAGAGCCTATATCGCTAGTCTCTATTGAGCTGCGTTCTGCTTCATTTCGCTTTAGCTTAGCCAAGAACGTAACCTCTAAATAAGGCAGCTCAGTGTAAACACAATACCATCTTTGTCAGCTGAAATTATTTGAACAAAGAAAGAACAATCTATTGCTTCATTGAGATAAAAAAAAAAAAAAAAAACCCAACAAGTACAAAAACAAAATCAAAACACAAGTGTCAGCAAACGACAGCCTTCTTCTTCGCGGCGAAGCGATAGACGACAACACCAACTCTACTTCCAGGCAAAGGAGGATCAGAGTGAAGAGCAACAACCTCAAACAACTTCCTGGCTTTCCTAAAAAACACGGCATCCCTCTTCTTCCACCTCCTCAAATGCGCCATCACGAAAACCACTTCACCCTTCACCAACCAACTCAGCGTCTTCAGCAGAGGATCAATCAAATGCTCGTAGTACACGACATCCGAGGCCATCACCACATCGAACTTCGTCGAGACCGACAACCGGTCCCCTTCATCTCCCCAAATGAGCTGGCGGACGTCGACGGACCCACCGAGGGCGGCGATGACGTCGGCGTTGGCCTCGGCGTTGAAGAGGAGGTTGGGGAGCACGTGCGGGAGGTCGGTGAGCGTCACGCGAGCCCCGAGGATGGCGGCGGCTGCAATGCCGACGAGGCCGGTGCCGGACCCGATTTCGAGGATCCTGAGAGGGGAGTTTAGAGGAGAAGGGAGGAGGAGGGTTGAAGGGTTCTGGTCGAGGAGGGATACGAGAGTGGAGGCGGCTGGCCAGAGTTGAAAGGAGAGGCCTTGAGAAGGGAGCTGGCGGGTTGTTAGGGTTCTGGCGATGGAATCGAGACGGTGGCGTTGTTCTGATGGCTGTTGATGCTGTTGGGGGTTTAGTAAGTCGAGGGAAAAGTCGTTGTCTTTTGATTGAGGGAGGAGAGTTAGGAGTAGATTCGTGTTGGAGTTATCGTCGTCGTCGCTGTTACTTGTCATTTTTGGAGGACGAGATTTAGGGTTTGGGATTTCAGGGGGTTGACAGGTGGGCGGCGATGATCTTGTTATTGCACGCGCTGATGGGCCCGTTAGCGAATTGGGTAAGGACCGTGTGCTATCTAAGCAGGGCCCTTATGGTAATTATGATTTATGGGCTTTTGGAGGCCGATGTGATCTGCGTGCTTATGGCCTTTGTTTAGGCCGATAGCAGGGAAAATAAAATTGAACGAGTAGCACGACTTATTTGGAGATTGAAAATTATATTAACTTTTCAAAAAAAAAAATTTATTTATATTAGAATATCTTGTATGCCGTGGGGTATATTCTGACCTATTCATTTCAAGCTGTTGTGATAGGGGTGTAAATGGTTCGAATAAAGCTCGGATATGATACTTATCCTACTTGTATTTGCCTACCAATCACGGATATGGATGCGGATATGCCTTTGTAAGAAAAATTCATATCCATTTTCGCTAAAAGCAAATACGAATACATATAGGCATGCATATATAAGTAGATATACATGCGGATACAAAACTGATATGAGAAAATTAGACGTTGTTGGAAAAAAAATATATGGTTCATATGATACAAGAGAGTTCATTAATATGTTCGGTATATCTGAAAAGCTAATATTAGATCTCTTGATCATCAAAATTAATCTTAAATACAACAACAACAACAACAACAAAGCCTTTATCTCAAATGTTTGGGGTCGGCTACATGAATCTTATTCTTCCATTCCATTATGTTATGAGTCATCTCCTTCGTTAAGTTAGTCATAATCATATCCTTCTTAACTGCTTTCAACCAAGTCCTTTGGGTCTACCTATTATCACTTTTTCTAACCGGTGCAGTAGAGGTCTCCGTTGTACATGACCAAATCATCTTAATCTATTCTCTCTCATTTTGTCCTCAATAGGAGAAACCTCTAATTTACTACGGATGCACTCATTTTCTATCTTATCTTTTAATGTATACCCACAAGACATTGCAACGTTCTCATTTCTACTACAGAGTTAATCTTAAATCTATCTAAGAATTAAATTTCTTGCTATTTCATGACTAACATATATTCAGATATTTGGGATACGAATCCAAATATTTCATTGCATATTGATATTTGTAACCATATTCTATCGGATATATATTTTAGTAACCATATCCATATTCTAATAGGCACAGATATAGATATTTCCTCGGCTACTTTTTTTTTTTTTTTTGTGCAACCTTGGACCTAAAGCCATCTCTCTGTTCATGCAGTCTAAGATGATTTGTATTCATACGAATGTAACTCATATTACAAGTTTACAACATTTCGCATTCATTTAGGGCTGTTTTGATGTCAGCCATCCCTCTGTTACTCACTGAATTATTGTACCTTGGAAATCAACTTCTGTCTATCTGATTTTTTTTCTTTTTTTTGGGTTTAATATCCATCATGGAGGATGATTGGCTTGCTATCCTATCCTTGGTGAACCAAGAGTATATTCAACTGAAGTGCATTAAATAAAGAGAAAGAAGTATTATTTCGACTGATTTTAAAATATATATAAAATAAACAAAAGAAGTGTTTTACTTCTGCCACTTCTACTTTATAATTTTATACGTTATTGTTTGATCTACATTAATTTCTCATACTTTCTGTCATCCAAACTGGCTCTTGGAAGCGCTGAAAAGGCAGTCTATTCATGATAAAGAATTGTAAGTGGCCTACCACCGCAACTGGGAGCCCCATTCAATCGATCTTTAGCCCAGTGGATGCATTTACCCGCAAAGACAAAACCCGACCTGCTTTAGTAAACCCATTTCCCAACCCTAAAAATCGCCTGATCTCCGTCCCCTTCTTCTAGATCCCCCATTTTACTCGTGCAGTCCACCGTCAACCGTCCGTCGCCGCGTCTATAATCCCTCTTTACCTTTCATCTCTTTCTCTCTCTATTTATTTCCTTCTATTGGATGAAAAATATAGATATTGTATAATATTCTTGTTATAGGTCCCTCTTGATTTTCGTTGGCTATTTGCTTGCTTTTAATTAGAAATCTTCTGAATTTGGTTATTTGAAGCTTACTGATTCAGTTGAAAATGGGAAAGTGGGGCTTGTTTGCTCATTGACTTTGTTTCAGGACATGATTTTTTTTGTGACCGTTTACTGAAAAAGTGAAAAAAAAATGCGATATATTTCAAGAACAGGAAATGATTATTGTATCCACTTATCTTAACATAGAAATATTCTTTTCATTAAGAAATATAAGCTGAATACAATTAAAAGAAAAGTTTACAGAAGTAAGAAAATCAGAATTATATTTAATTTCCAATTGTTTTCATAAGCAGATAGCATTGCTTTCCCATTTATTTCGCATTGTTTTCATAAGCGGACAGTATTGAGCTTTTTTGTGTCATTGCATTTCTCCATACCTGAGTAGATGAGGTTCAGAATAATTAGCATTCTAGACCTCCTGCATTTGAATAGAGCATTTGGCTTTTTTTGCCCCCTTTCCATTTACCATGTGTTGTGATGCTTCACTGAGTGCCATTATGTGATTTCTATCAGTTAACATCAATAACCATAACTCAATATTCTTCGGGAATATTGCGCCATTACCCTTGTGTTGTTACCAAGAGAGTTGAGGTTGTCTTACATCGAACTTTTCAAACCAATTTAGAGTGACCTTTTTAGATGCCTATAGTTGAGATTGCATCACTGCATTCTAAGTATATGTCATTTATGTTCTTTTATGCACTATGTTACCTGGATACTTCTATCATGATGCCGTACCCGTATCCGACACGTCCTGTACCCGTACATGTGCCCAACACTTCTTGGACACTTCTTACATATATGCCTACATTCTTTATATACTTATTGGATATATATCCTACATTTACATCCACTTTTTAAACTTTTTGGACAAGGGTGGGGTTAAGTTATATTCACTTAAAAACTATAATTTCAAAGAGTAGCTTGCATGTCTAGCTTAGAACTATGATTCCAGCCGTGTGCCCGTACCATACCTTTTACAAATTTGACTTGACCTGTGCCCGTACCCACACTGGTACCAGTACCCATGTCCATGCAACTTAGTGCACAAGTATATGATGTATTAAGAGTAAGCCTTTCTTGATATTATTTGTAAGCTAGATCAGTTGATGGGCCTGAATATCAATGTCTGAGAACACGCAATGAATACAAGATCAATTATCTTGAAAGGCATTGTATTCTTAATTTAGTACACTACTTAGGAATTGACAAAAGCACTATCTATTTCAGATGGATTCCTGCACTATTACTAGAATTGAAAAACTTCACAATTTCCTCTATTGTGGGAACTCTTTATATGGACTTTGGAATGAAAATAAAGATAACACACATAGGCAATGACATGTAGATGATGTAAATGTAAACATACATACTGAGAGATAATTTGGTAAATGAACCGAATGAGAACTACTACAAGTTTCTTTTGGTTCACAAACTTGCTATCATAATGGGCATGGATAGTTTAATACATAACTAGGAAGGTCGTGTATTTAGTTTATTATATAGAAATAAAGCATTAACATTGTTGATAGCACAGGAGAACTGATTGTATACATTCTTCAATTGAGTGCAAGGCAAATAATGCAAAGCTTAGCTATTTGATATTATGTCACTGAGAATTGCATGGGTTATTTCCCTCCCTCTATTAATTCAACTATTGGCAATTCCCTCGCTCTGACCATTAATTCCTCAACTATTTGCAATTCTCCGCATCTCAACCTTTACCTTCCCTCTGACCATTAATTCCTCAACTGTTTGCAATTCTCCACATCTCAACCTTCTAAATACATTTTATGGACTTTCATTCAGGCGTTTAAGAGATGAATGCTAGTTTCTCAACAATATGCAGGCGTGTGGGTCTGAGGGACCTAGTCTCAAGTGCCCCTGTGTACACTGGTGCTAGTGGTATTTACACCATTACCTTGCTAAAAACTTACCTATCTGAATTCTTCTATTAGTAGTTCCACTAAATTAAAACCAAATATATGTCTTATTTTTAGAGGAATCTGGAGGGCTAAGCTTGGTATTCCGAAGATGGGCCACCAAAAAGACTGCTGGTTCTACCAAGAATGGCTGCGACTCCAACCCAAAGAATCTTGGTGTGAAGAAGTTTGGTGGAGAGGTGAGTACGCTTTCCAAAAGCTTGAGCTCTATCATTTCCTTTGTTATTATTTGATTAATTTTTGTTAATTTTGCAGAGAGTGATGCCTGGTAACATTATTGTTCGTCAACGAGGCACCAGATTTCATCCTGGGGATTATGTTGGCATGGGAAAAGATCACACTCTGTTTGCCCTAAAAGAAGGGCAAGTGCGGTTTGAACGCCACAAACTGAGTGGTCGCAAGTGGGTCCATGTCGATCCCAAGGAAGGCCACATAGTTCATCCCCTTTATATGACTGCTTCAGCCGAAGCTGCTTGTTGAATCCAATTGTGTGCTAGTTAGGAGTTTTGTTTTGGGATCAGATGAATTTACCTTGGAAAATAAGTACATGCTCATGTTACCAGTCTATCTGATGCACCTACAGAACCTAAACTTGTACATTTATTGTATGATGCTTCTTTGTGAAAGTTTACATTGAGATTGTTGGGGAAACGATAATGCAAACTGCAAGCAATCCATCTGTCTGGGAACAGTTGGTGCTGATTTTACAGTTGAGTCAGTGAATATGACTTCTCTGGTTGGTGGTGAACTTTTGTACTCTTTCAGTTGCATCTAGATGCATTTTTGCATCTTGTATATGATGCGCAACCATGTGTAGTGTTGCAACAAGAGTATGGTTTGGTTTCTTGAAGTTCGAAGTAATCACTGTCAGTTGGTATTAAGTAGTATTGCTGTTAATGCACTTCAACATTTGGTTGGGTGGAACCCCAGAAGGGGAGAATATCATTCACTTTTTAAGTTGAAACTTGTAGAGGAGAGATCGAAAGTGATATTGGTGCAAGTATACTTTTTTGGCTGTAATGTTTACCACATCACTGCAGCAGAAATACTAAACTTTGAATCGGACTTTCCTGTATGCCCTTGTTTTGAGTGTACTCCCCATGCTAAAACATCTTTAATTGCCCTCCATGTATGCCCTTGATTACCATAAATCACCTCAAAGGAGAAACCAATTATCCTTGCAGAACAAAAATCCACCATTTCTGATTGCTGAAATAACTTCTACAAATGTGTGAAAGAATACATTGCCTTTGTTGCACTGTACAAGAATCTCAGACGAAAGCCAGAAAGACTTGAGCACTGGGGTTGTCATGAAGCTACAGAAGGTACATGAGGTGATTCAGAATCAGATACATCAAAATTTGTGTCGCCAGATTCAAACCTTCTTCGGTTCTCAATAGCAGCCTGTACTCTCTGATTGAACTCTTCATCCGAACCTGATAACATGTACCGCAGCTTGAAGTTTATGCGGTTTTCCACCAGAACTTTGTGCCTAGGAATTATTCTACCCTCTAATGAATAACTCAAAAACCTGCAAGAATATGATTTCTTAGTTCAACCGAAAAAGAAAACCCAGCATCTCCTAGAATTGCAAACAATACGTAGATAATGCAGGATGTATAGAAGGATAACAGAAGATTAAATTGTTTGAAATAGCGGGCGCTTCAATTATAGAAAAAACAGTTAAACTGCATACACCACCTGTATTGTGAGGGTGTAGCCCCTTAGCCTCTATACTAATTTAGGAGGACTTGCATCCTCGAACATGAAATTACTTCCCAACTTAGGTTAAGATAATACATGTTCAATATTAACTTTTACCTTCGGATTAACTGAAAAACAGAACTAAACTGCCATCTAAGTTGAGGGTAAAAAAATAACAGTCGTCCAAGATGTTAAGTGCTTTTAGGGGTGTAAGTAGCTAAATCACCATAGTACAAGGGGTTTGTCTGCATTTAATCCTAATAAAATGTTCTGTTCAAAGTAAACATAGCAAGATATGAAATGGCGGAGAAATAAATTGGTTGAGGTACTGAACTTTTCTACAAAGTGTGGGCACTTTGGGAGGAGTCAAATCAGACACATACACGTATACACATTCAATATGCACCCACATTGTACACCAAATCCAATCTTCCTAAAAGAAAATGCAACACAAACTGAAAAACATTTAAACAAGAGACTCATAACTAGTGGCAGTACAGTCAGAATCAGGATGTTCATCTAAAGGGCCTTGTTTAGTTCTAAAAATAAATAGAATACCTTGGAAATTCAATAAGATCCTTCAGTGGGCGTACCATAACTCTCCTCAAATACAGATACTTGGGGCGGACGATGTCCAAATTGTACCTGAGCAGCATTGGGAAGTCAGCTACCATCACACCTAGTAACCGAGGCCGAATTCCTAGTGATAGATAGTAGTTAACATTGACCTCCAACTTCTTTATGATACTGCATCCTACAAGTTGCGGGTCAAAAGCAATCACTTTCGCAATATCAGTTCGTGTCACACAAGCTTTTGTTAACAAGAAAATGACCTGCGAAAAGGATAAGAAGCTTGAAATCTAAACATTGCACTGAAGGAGAAAAAGAAGCATTAGAATGAGAAAAGTGCCAAGAATAATTTGTATAAATTCCACTGAGATAGATATTATGCAACATAAATAATCCTTCAGAAAATCTAGAGGTACATTTGCCTATTGAAAGATACAAGGAGAAACAGGTTTAATACGATCTTCCATGAATAAGCATGACCTAGAATGCACTGTAGCACTCATTCTTATGGATAACAATCTATTTGGATTCGTGCAGCTAAACAAAGAGAACTGATTACTGTTGTCAGACAGCATTTGAGATAATGCAAAAAAGTATCCTTCGACAATATAAAAAGTTGATTTTCCTTGGAACTTATTGTATATGATTAACCAACTGATTCACATTAGTCCCACCCCTGGTTGTGGATCTAGGATCAAGTAGGAACTAGGAAGACAATGGCCTAAAACAAGCCAGAATGTTAGGTATGTAAAGCAACTATACATAATAGAATAATAACTTTCTACATCAAGTCTATCTAGAAAAGAATTTGTGGATACACTTAACTGTAGAATATGTTAGTCTCCTTACGGAATTCCATAGGATATTGGGGTTCTTCTAAAAAAAATGTGTACGAGATCATCAAAGAGCAGCAAGAATTCCAATAGAATAATGGTGTCACGCCATCAGCAGAAGAATCCATCTACAGAAATAGTTTGAAGTAACCAAGTGTATTCATTTGCCAGAATGGAAGGAAACGTACCAATATGCTGCCTTACCAAGAGGCAACAACCAGGAACTCCAATAAGAATTAGATACCACTTGATGTAATAATCCGGGAGAGCATGAGATAACAAAACTTAGTTTACACAGACAAACTTTACCATCCAGAATTACTAATAGAAAATCTAGCTAATTAGTTAACTTTTTAAGTATTTCTTTCTCAGATTGGAGATAGGAATTCATAAAGTGTTGATTGAAGTCCAAACAGAAAAGGAAATTGATACTCTGAACACAATAAGTAAATGAAAGATACTAGGTAAAAGCATTCACAAAACTATACTATCAAATTGGAATGAGAAGCATAGGACTAACCACTGGTCGGATTTTCTTGTAGAGGCTATATGTTAGCAAGGGTGGAAACTTCACTATAGCACTACCAATGGCTTCTTCTTTGATGCCTAGGTCCTTCAAAAATCGTACCTGCACATGAAAAAGAAAAGACACTTGGTATCAGTGAGATTAATGATAGAAGAACAGTTTTAAGGCTTTCTCTTACCATGTTACAGACTATGTATAACATGTATTGAAATGAAAAAACAGAAACTCCTTGATACAGCGTGCCAAAGAAAGAAAAAGGCTTTCACATCTCCTGTACTTCTTTACAGCATTCTATTTAATGAAAAAAGGTATCCAAATTCTCTTTTTCTTCGGGAAAAAGAAGAAGGGAAGGATAACTTCATCTAACAAACTTAAATTTATGATATCTGACACAGCTTGCACATATGGAAGATAATACCTTGGGTGCAATAGTTGTCTCCAGATCAACACAGAAAATCATGGGTTTCACTATAAGTATTCTCTTCATTCCATCACGTCGAATACCAAGGTAATACAGATATTTCACAAGCGGCTTCCACCTTTCCTCTATGCTGCAGCCCATCAGTCGTGGCTTGAAAGCTAATAGCTTGCAAGCATCCTCGGTACTCAAGCCAAATTCCTTAAGGTATTGAACCTGAAAACAGAAAGTTGCAGTTCACATTCAACAATGAACTTAATTAAGTCCATAGATACTACCCATCAGAAGCTTATACTAAATTTCCATAGATACTACCCATCAGAAGCTTATACTAAATTTCATGTTTTAATATACTACCCATCAGAAGCTTATACTAAATTTCCATAGATACTACCCATCAGAAGCTTATACTAAATTTCATGTTTTAATATATATATATATATATATATATATATATATATATATATATATATATATATATATATATATATATATATATATATATATATATATATATATAGAGTAAGGCTCCTATGAACTTAAGTTCATAATGAATAGTGGTGCACCAACTTTTTATCCACTCATCTTGCCTTGAGATTTGTAATGCACAAATCTCAAAGTGGCCTTTATATCTTTCACGGATCCCAAAGCAAGATGAGTGGTTAGAAAAGTTGGTGCATCACTATTCATTATGAACTTAAGTTCATAGGAGCCTTGCTCTATATATATATATATATATATATATAAAAGGCACCCACGTATCTTATTTGAAAGTTTGAACGAAGAATGTTAACTGTATTTTGCAGAGGACTAGTGAAAAATAAGATAGATACAACTAGAAATCGATCAACCAGCTTTACCCTCCTAGCAACCAGAATATATCCAAATTAAATATCTGCAATTTTAAACTTCAACTAAATAGTTGGCATTAACAAAATGATTGGCGCCTCGTGATCAAGGTTGATCGTGACTCAGAAGGTAAACATTATATGCCATCAAAAAGTGGGTGGGAAAAGAAATGGATTTCATTATATGTAACCTAGGGATCATCTGTGAGGAATTATAAATGGGTTCAATTACATTAGGAGGTCACTACACATTCAAAGGCTTTCCTATACTACAAGAACATATATAGGATATAGATTCTTACAAAATATTATATAAGTCAGCAGCATACAGCTTAAGCAATCCATATATTGAGGGAAACTCTAAGGCAATATCACATTAGAATGTAGGATGCATATAGATGGAGTTTCATTAGTAACAATGAGGTCTTATTGTTGCATCTAAGCCATTTGAGAAGTAATTGGAAGAATTTAACATGAATAAGCAATTAAAAGGTTTGTTCTATCTTCATAATAATTGGAAAGTTAAGAAACAACATGGGTAAACCCATAAATTACTGGGACAACTGGAAAAAAATGTTAATCCAAATTACTAGTGAAATGCAAACACCTTACTATTCATTTCATCAAGGCTAAAGAACCCAAGCACTCGAGGATAATCAAAGACCATAGTGCCAAAATCCTCCTTGTTCATACCCATCTCAGAGTAAAACTTTACACGCGACACCAATTCCTCCATGGTCAAAGTCAACACTTGTGGACATCGAGTGACAACAAAACCGACCCAGTCCCTCCTCAGTCCACTCTCAATGAGATAGTCAACAATCTGATCCATTTCTTCCAAGCTTCGCACCAAAATCGAGCTTGCTTTTACCAATACGACACCAAGAGACCTTCCCTTCACATGTATCGTCTTCAACCATTCTGCTACCCTTCTCACTTGCTCAAGATCGCCAGAACACATGCATATTGCCTTACCAATCTGTGGGTATGTCATTGAATTATGCTTCAACCACCTAAAACACACATACCACTAAAAAAAGCTAAAACTTTGTATACACTAAAAGAAAATTATTAATCAAAAGATTCTTACTTGACAAGGGCGACAACTCCAGAGCTCTGAATGCAACTCTTTGCCCTCGCATTGAACGACACGTGATTGAACTCTGAAACCCCTTTCATGGCCGCCGCCCCAATCACAACCCTATCAATAAACCCACTCAATCTCGAAACAAGATTCTCAGAATAGTTCACACTGAGCTTCCCAGCTCTCAAGGCCCCCTTCAAGATCTCAGCAGCGACCCCTCTCCTGACCTCAATCGCCTTCCTAATCTCCTCCTCATCGCTTTCAAGAACAGCTCGATTGAGATCGATTGGGTACTGAAACTGCTCGGGTTTGGGGAAATCGACGGATCCAGGGAACCTGGCGATTCTTCGAGACGCAAGAGATGCTTCCTCTACGATTCTCTTTCTCTGAAGCTCGTCTTCGTCTAATTGTTCTTCATGATCGTCGTTGAGAGGTGCTGAGCCTTGGGAATGGAGGAGGAAGAGAGACGCCGACTTGGCGTTCTGGCGGCGGGAGAGATTGGAGGGGATTAGGGTTTCGATTGTGGATGAGATTTCATCTGATGATGTTGCGCTGATTTGGGTGGAGATGAGGGGTTTGAGGGAGGAGGGAGGGGATCGATGGAGAGTGAAGGAATTAGGGTTAGGGTTAGGGTTTGGGCGAAGGGAGCCATGGAAGATTGAGGAGGAGAAGCAAGGACAGCGGTGGTAGTGGCAGATCATTGAATTGAACGGGGAAAGAGATTTGTTTGGTTTCTTCCCTCCAAATTTGCAACGGGTGGGATATCATAAAGCAAGAAGATAGAGATAAAAGATATTTTGGCTATTGATTGATATAGCAGTGTAAAATTTCACAAAACCCCCTGCCCTGTTTTCGGCAAACCGCCACCAACCGTCCAACCTAAATTGGGTTTCTTTTCCGCGTCCAACCTAAATTGGGTTTCTTTTCCGCTCTCACAGTGATTTGATATTTTATACGTGTAGGGGTCCATTAGATAATTTGAAACTTTTGGAAGGTTATGTAAGACAAGCAAAGGTCAGGGGCGTTTTGTGAAATTAGCCCTTACATTTTCTTTTTTCTTTTTTCTTTTATTACCTTTTTCCTTTTCTTCTGTCAAGGAAAATAGACTTCGTAGGTCCCCCTGGAATGACAAGAGCCAAGCATCTCAACAAAGATAGAGATTTGTAGACCCTGATTGAATGCACAGCACTCTACTTGTGTTGCATCACCAAAATAATGTACAGTCTGTAATAAGATTGGCATAGCTCTAATTAATATTAGGATACTAACAAAGATCTATTACTAAATCACAATTAAATTGTGATATTATAGAAACTAATGTGAGTAGTTTACTTGAAAAATGTTAAAAATATTGTTTATAAAGAGTTGATAATTCCAGATCTAATACCCATACTCCGTTTGCAACAAAAATTTTGAGCTCCCACGGGCTCACCATAAAAAGATCTGCATTTTCAGGTACAGACTACGCTTCTTCTCTTGCTCCCTTATTTTTCAAATAAAATCGCATTCTATTTGGACGCACAAGGCAACACAAGTCCCTTCATTATCAAAGAGCCAAAGAACATATCCACTTAAATAAATTCTCAGAAACAATGTAAGTTAAGCCCATCAAAGGCTCAATACAAAAGTAACTAGAACTAATGCGAAGCTAAGGTACTCTTCTTTGGTAACAGAAGTGGCCTCTGGTACATAATTTATCTTTGGCCGCAGAAGCAATCTATAACAACTCATCAACCGGCAATGCTCTGTTCGAAGGCACAGAGCTTTGATCATGCGATAATGGGCTAGGTGAATAACATAGCGCAACCAAACTGTCATTATATCGAACATAAACCCGACTCATATTCAAGTTCTTAATAGATACACACAGCACAAAGTGGAACTTATATGAATATTCTTACCAAAAAACCGGGAAAATGGGACTCATTTCAGGTGGTTGCCAAACTTTTCAAGTCTTGGATAACCACAGAAGCAGCATTACGCCCAGGCGCACCCATCACACCACCTCCAGGGTGTGCGCCACTCCCACATAGATACAACCCTTTCAGAGGTGTCCTGTAGTCTGACCTGAAGAGAGAGAGAGAGAAGGAAAAAAAAAAACCCCATGGGATGTAGTGAATCATTTGGGATGCTCTCATATCTACATTCAAATATATTATAGTGACTTGAATTAGATTAAAGATGTATATGCACGAAAACCAAATTTTAGAAAGAAATCCATGTTAAGCGAGCTAGTAGAATGCAGAAATTTTGAACATTCTGAGAGGCCAATGGGAGATGTAACATAGTTATCCTCAGTTTTTCTTAAGTAGATGCATTAAAATCTCCTTCATATCTTTATCGGCATGCTGTATACAGCCAATGAACTGTTTCTCATGTATGATAGTGTTCATTTCAGGGAATAGTGTAAATGTCAACATAGCTCTAGAACGCAATGAAAGAATAAGCTATAATGGCATACTCTTTTCTCAAATTAGAACATACCATCCTTTAACTGGCCGCATTAAGAATAGAGAATCCAAGCTCATCGCACCATGAAAAATGTTCCCCCCTGAAAAAGTTTGCCAGATGCATACATAAGGCATCTAACTCTCATCAACTGAAGATTATTTATAGTACTTTAAATTTGGTTTTAATGAAAGAAGGTAAGCATAGGGGAAACAAGTTTTCTCTAAATTCCAAGCAGACTATCGTAACTGGATAAATCCAGCTAGTGAAACTTACCTGTAAGGCCAATTTCCCTCTCAAGGTCAGGTGGTGTCAACATGTCATAGCCAAGAACAGATGAGCTAAATCCTGGTGCATATTCATCGATCAAGGAGAAACATCTCTGAGCAAATGATTCCTGTAAATAACACACTGTAAGTCACTCAGATGCTGGGGCAACTACTAGTAACAAAAAATTTAAGCATACAAAGCAGTGCCCCTTTTTGTGAACAGCCAAGTCCATCCAAGATAAATTGGGACACTACTAGTCTATATACCAGCTTTTAGTATGAACAGATCTTGAGATCAAACAAAAAAAGAGAGCTTAGCCTCCAGCAGGGTAAGATGCAGTATGAGGGTAGCACTAAATTTAAAATGCCAGGCCCATGTTAAGCATAATATTCATAACAAGCAAACAAATAAGTATCTCACTTGCTCAAATACAAAAATGTCTGGAAATGTCTGGAAAAAGGTGAGAAAATCTTATTATTCAACAAAATAAATACATAATGCAAAAAGGTCTACATACGTATAGAGAATAATGGATTTATATAGTTTATTTGCTATGCAAATATATAGTATTTGCACTAGCTTCATATTATTAGAATGGCCTGAAATTTGCGGAAGCACAAGTACTCGAAAAAGGAGAGGAAAGTAGAGTGTTGAAAAGTTTAACATGACGAGTAACAGGTATCAAACTAATTTAAACACACTTCCATACGGTCGATTTTGAAGTTCTATTGTTATAACTGTCAGTAGAAGACAGCAACAACAAGGCCTTCATTCCAAATTACAGGGGGGGTGCAACACAATGACTCCCCAGGATGCCACGCATCCCAGTACTGGTCTCACCCAAGCAGGGCTCCAAGAAAAACATGCATAAACTTCATATACTACAGTTCATACAACAATTTCATAATTCTGTTGCGCTGAAACTATTAATGATGAAATGATATATGAGGGGATATCAAACCTACCCTGATTTTAGGGTCCTGCCAGCTGCCTTCTGAGAGTTTGTACGGTGTGTACTGGACAAAGAGATTAACAACGTGTTGACCTGCAGAAAAAATGTGTCGCTTACAATAATTATGTACATTAGAATGGTCATAGAGTTGAACGAGTTGGTTTCTAATAAATTGAGCAGATTCTTCTATTAAAAAAATACGTACCCTAGAACTAATTCCGATCAAAGTATTGCAAAGGATGTGGCTTTAAGCCACACTTAAGTTTACAGTTTTTGCAAAATTCTTATATCTAAATTAGAATTTCATCTTTTAAGCAAATCTCTAGATAGCTTGTATAATGATAGAAATTTTTTCCTTATATAGATAAATAATAAGCAAAAGCTGGATAATAGTTGATAAATAGCTATCTAAAGACCACATTGTGATATGCTTAAAGTAACTCCAATAGAAACTTAAGCACCATGCATTGCATCAATAAAAGAATATAGATAGTACTGAAAAACAATAAAATAATGACATACCCGGTGGAGAAATGGTCTTGTCCAAGACAGAGGGAATTGTCATTTCAATAAGAGGTCTCTTTGAAGGTACACCATTCAAAGCATCCTTGTATGCTAAATCAATCTCCTCCATACTTGAGAAAGACAATAATAAATCAGGAAGACAGATATAATCTCTCGGAGCAATTCAAGGAAATTGTTTTAGGATAGGCCAGCAGAAAACTATAAGAGTGGATTAGTTTCATTTTTCACTTTTTACATATTTTTTATTTTGTTTTATTTTTGGGGTGTTTCTTTTATTTGAGTATTTGGGTTAAGTTAACAAATTTTGGAGAAGACTTCAAATTTCATACCTAAGTGAATAGGAATAAAAGAGTCAGCTTCATGATTCAGCTACTACTGTTGGTGTGCAAAATTACCAGTGATGTTACCATGTAGAAATATCAGAAGTAGCTTAAAGCATGAAGTTTTCCTTGAAATTTAACATGTGGATAAGACGAAAGTATGAAGCGAGGTGTTACTAAGAGTAACTTCTAAATGATGTTACTAATTAAAACAAAAACTTCTAAATGATGCAGCCATGAATGTGAAATGAATTGTCAGAATACCTTTCAGAACCAATATGTATGGTGCCCACATGTTGAGGGCCAGCCTCAGGATCACTATTGCAGCATAGAAACTGAGGCAACCTATCAACAGCTAGGTTAATCTTTGTTGTTCCCTGTCATTGGACAATGTAATGTTAGCTAAGGTATTTTCATTGCATAACATGTTCCCAGTGAAGTAGTTTAATATAGTTTCTGCGAGGGAAAACTGTATAAGTAAGCATAAAAGGGAACTAAGCTCCAAGGTAGGGTAAAGATTATTGAAGGGGAAAGAATGTGATACAATTATTGAACATAAGAATATCTAATCCAACCACATAAGAACTTATTTACAGTCATGTCCAGAAACCCATCTAAAACTGAAAATTGAGAGCAGTATAAAATAAAAACATAAAAACTGTGATCGTAGTTTTTCCCCCACCAACCCAAAAGAACTGAAAATCGAATTGCATGGTTCCAATTTCATGATCCGGTACTAGATCGTAGGACAACTCGATAATAAGGTTTCCTACGTTAATATATGTTTGGTACATAAATATCATAATATATTTGTTCTGTCATCTAAAAATATCAATAAGCAGAAGTACCCATATGACATAAATAATGTGAGATGCCTTTTGGTATGATTAGGCATTTGATTAAAATTACAAGAAGAGGAGCATAAATATGAATACGATCACATGTTATGATATAATGCAGTATACATACATGATGATTTCTGAAAAATTGAATATGCATATGGTCACATGTTATGATACAGTACATTACACCTACATGCTGATCTCTGGAAAATAGAATAAGCCATGACATAGATACACTACGAACAAACATCATTCTGGGCATTTTGTGCTTTTTTCATCCAGAACGTAATCAATAAAAAGCGAAGGACTTAAATCGCACAAGAACGGAGTTGAAATACTGTCAACTTACATAAATTAGGAGTAATTCAAACAACGATTATTCATTTTAAAAAAATAACAGAACAGTCAATGAAAGAGACAATTCCACAAATTTCAACAAATCATACGTATATTCTACCATCATCTCAACTTATTTTTTAAGGATAGTCGATCAATACCTACTATCCATATTTAACATATATGATTCTTATAGGTGAATTCTTTTAAACAATTTATGATCATGAAAGACCTGTATTTGATATGCATATTTTAGTGTTGGAGATTCTTATGTGTATCAGAAACAGATGCAGCACGCCTTTCAAAGTATCTATTATTCCACATCTAAAAATCACTAGAAAAGGCCTTATTACTTTGCCAATCACTTAAAAATACTTTAAAACAAGGAAAAGTAAGTATATGTATAGCCAATAATACATAAGAAATAAATTATTCTGCAAGAACTTGGTTGGATTCACAACCATCACCATTTCCATACTTCCTCAATCTAATTATTATCACATACAATGTGATGTTGAATTCCAGTAGTCTCAATAAAATTTTCTCCTTCATGTTTTCAGTTACTAGTTTGTGCATTTGGTATCGATGTCTGTAATTATTTCACAAAGAGTTTTGGATCATTTACATCCATGTGATTGAATATCCATTACTTAATTCACCACCCAAGAAAATATATATATAGGCAAGACTAATAACTACATAGGTACAATATCTCCCCAAGAACAATTTATGCTACAAAAAATTGCATATGTAAACTGGAGAACTGTCAATTATTGAAACCTTAAATGCATTACAAAGCAGGGTGTATTTACAGATTTCTATAACACAATACGGGCAATAATAATATGTGTTTCAATTACATTGAAGTATTTCTAAGAAAGCATTAACTAAATTTAGGATTAGAATTTAAGTAAAACACACTGATAAAAGATGAAGACGTTAACAATAGTGAAGAGAAGTATTATGAGGCTGAGGGAAGTTTTGTTGGTTAAGACATACAAATGAAATTCTGCTCTTACCTTTTGACAATAAAGAAATTACGTTCTCCATCATCTTCCTTAACAATGTTACTAAACCTGATAGATTTTGGTCTTTTATAATTCAAATTTAAAGGGTAAAGACCTACATCTACTTGTTTGTCTACAAAATACTATTTAGATCTATCAAAGGCATGTGAGAAATAATCTACTAAAACAGCAGGATTCCAAAATTCCATTTCATTAGACATTTGAAACATAAATCATGTTGAAAGCTCAAATGCTTTTTTAAAAGTCTCATAAATAATCCCATGTTAATATCTTCAACATCAAAAATAAATTCCAATAGTTTATATTACATTAGCCCTCTAAAAGAGTTCAAAGAAGGGAAAGGCATGACATATGTATCAATATCTTGAAGACAAGGCATCCATTACTTGGCAGTGAAAGATCTTTCAGTACGAGAATCTTACTGAACTGTAGTCGATATTTTTAACAGCAGAGAGAAATTCTTCGGGAAGGACATCTGGAGGCAGTAACTCCTGCATAGGTGAAGGGGTAAATTTTTTTTTTTAAAAAGCCACTTTGTAAAACCATATCAACGAACCAAGACTTAGTAGATGTGTATCAATAAGGTATACAACCACAAGGCAACTTCATCTCAAATTCTTGTGGAAAATCTAGTAAGGGCAAAATTTACCGGTGAGCATGAGAGCATCATAACATGGATTCTGCAAATATATTTGAAAATGATAATCAATAATTAACCTTACCACAAAAGTCTTATATGGGGTTGTGTTTGACAAAACAACTGAAGAATGCACCTTTGTTCCATCAACCAGTTGTACCTAGGTAATTGTACCAAGTGCATGAAATTATAAGAAAATAAAAGAAAACAAAAGAAAACCAGGTTCTGTGATTAACATGAAACAAGACTGACCCCGATTACTTCACCAGTTTTCTCATCCACTAGCATTTGGGACACCTAATAACAAAACTGTAAAAAAGTTACTGCCTTTTGACAAGATGTTAGTAAAGGAACAGATAGGATATAAACATATAAGAGGACATGCTAAAAATAAATTCAAACATGAAAAAATCAGGCAGTGAAATTTCTTGTGATAAAAAGGGTTGCAGAAGACCAGTGTACTAAAAGTTTTAAAAAGAAAATTATTCTTGGCTATTCTAAAGGATGCATGCATGGACCAGCAAATAGTAGAAGCATACCTCCGCATTGGTTAAAATTTGAGCTCCAGCTTCACGAGCTGAATTACTTATGGCCAAGGACACTGAGCCCATGCCGCCTTCAACATACCTACACAACATATTTACCTTCCTCAGAGAGATATTTCTATTAAGATGAAGAAAAGAAAGAATGTGTCAAGGAGTATATTCAGATTTATACTTTCACTGATTTTCCCTCCAACTTATCTCATTGACTCCTCATACAAACATTTTCTACTAAAATCGTCTTTTTTGAGGCGATAAGCATTTATCTTTCTTACTTTTGATTGAGATTCTTAATTTAAAAATATTTACTAAATTTAGCACCAAGTGCAAAGTAGCACCATATTTCTACATCTGTGATTAAGATTCGGAAACCATCAACTATATTGCTACTTTTATCTGTACAACCAGTAGCTTTTAAACCCTATAGTATTGACAAAAAACACTTGGAAATGAGAGCCAAGTGAGAAGCCACCATAGTCTTATTCAGCCTCATCTTTTATTACACCAAGCGAATGTAGTTGACATGTTGTCCATTAGGCATCCAATTTAAATTAGTAAGTTTGCAGTATTGAATGTAGTTGACATGTTGTCCATTAGGCATCCAATTTAAATTAGTAAGTTTGCAGTATTAGAATATCTGTATCATCTTCTCTTTGCATATATACTTCTACTGGCACGGATATCACATGGAAATGAAGTTCCACTTTAGTACTTGACCAAACACATGCGTAACCTAAATACAGCTTGACCAAAAACAAAAGAAATAAATCTGACTGCATTTCTACCTAGCCACAGAGAGCAACCAAGTCCCTGGTGCAACCTCTTGCCAGATGTTTCACGCATCAAAGGTTCCTCAATTCTCAACAAATCATTAATTTCGCCCTGTTATAGCCTTACTCTTACTGCTCATCTATATATTATCAGGTTATTTCATCAGGAAGTATATCAATATATCAATTTTGGGCCTGTTGCGAATTGTAATGCAGCATATGCTCTCCATAGTTTACATCGGCTATATGATGGTACATTGGATATGTATCACATCTTGCTTTGGTGCACTTTACAAGAAAAGTTTGTCCTAAATGAATCTTATGCAACCATGTGCCTTTATTTGACATTTATATCATACTGGGATATGATGACTCCATATTGCTAACTCAATTCATGGACTGAACTATAAAACTTACACTATGAATGCATCAAGAAAGAGACTGTGCACTAATTACATGCCTTCAGAAGCCCATCCTTCAACAAGTATATATCATGGAAAAACAAAAATTAAGCCAGAGTTCAGGTACGTACGACCACACTCCACGCTCACCATCAGTTTCCCCCATTACATGATGTAGCAAAACATATCCTGAGCCAGGAGTGTGAACAGTCGTCTGAATCAAAGTTTCAGGAGTCAGATGGGCATTCCTTAATCAGAAAATTGAAAAAGTAGAAATACTGCAGCTACCTAGAAGCGTTTTACAAAGAAAGTTATAAAGGTGCATGTATGAAATTTTTTTTTGAAATATTAGGTAGCAATCTGATTAACGAAGCAAATGGATTTATAATTTAGTTGTTTTCTTCTATACAACATGAATGGAAATGCCAAATATCCAATAATAAGAATGAAGAAACTAAAGATGGAAAAAATAAGAACCTAAATGGAGTAGCCCTGCATGCCACTTCATGATAATTAGATAAGAATAAAAAAATCAATGAGCTGTTACCTACTAATTTAAAACTAGCTATATGTGCCTGCTTGGGAAGCTAGGTATTTTCTGTCAGAGAGCTAACCGTTATGCACTTGTTTGTAGAATTGTCATAATTAGATGCAATTATGGAAATCATGTATGATTATGTTTTTTTCCACCAACAACTCCACATCCAAAAGTCAGATTTGATCCTTGATTAAATTTTCATTTGGAGGTGTTTATGTTCCATGAAATATGTCGAAAATAGGTTGTCCATCAAAATGAAGCCAAACCTTATCTAGGCTAGAATTACTTCGTGATTTTGGTCCAATCATAGTAAACTTGATCTTTACCTCCACTATGATTGATAAATTTGCTGGTGATTAGCAATACTTGTTCTATATGATATCTATTACCTAACCATACACCTTTACCGTCAATAAGATACTCTTCCTTCCATCATGAAAACAAACTGTAAAAAGAGGCTTGTTGTTTTAAGAAAATATTAAACTACATCTCAAGTTTAGTGTACCTAAGCCAAACATCTAAAATCAAGATGAATTTGGATGTAGCAGAATGCCCTCAGCTAGACCAAAGAAAAAGCAAACCATAAATTTCAAATAAAGATGTTTTACCAATAAATGGGAACTGAATTTAATCAAAAAAATTTAGTTCCCTTAGAGAAGCACGAAACAAAAGAAATGCTGAAAAGAGAAGAAGCCAATTTCTAACGATATACTGAGAAATGTTTTGAGGAATAATTACCATACTCCCAATCACTGCATCAGTAGCAAGTGTTGCCTTTAAAACATCTGACTGCAAGAAGCAAATAATTCAGTTAGTACAGCTTTTTAGGTTAGTGGATGTGGCTGAGGCGAGTGGATTATAGAAGGGAGGTTGTGGAATACCTCACAATTCCTACGACATACTATGTTGATAAAAGATGGTGAGTTATTAATTCATTTAATAGTGAGAAAAATGAACATGTGGTACACCCTTTAACATGAAGGCAGCTGTTGGTACAATACAAAGCACGCATGTACAAAGGATGGGATGTGTGCATGGTCAGCTCAATGCAACTAGAGACGGACTTATGATGCAAAACTGCTCAGGTTTGTATTCTTAGATCATTTGCAGTTGTGTAAGAAATTTTTTTATGTTTTAAGGAACTGAACTTAGCAACGATGCAAACTATAAATAAATAAAAAGAAAGAAAGAACAGTGGAAAATAGAACAGATCATGTAATAATTCTACTGAGAGGAATAGGATAAAAATCTAAACTGGCATATAAAATTTTAAACTGGAAAAGTATGGCAGAGATGAAGCATGACAACCTCAAACCAGTTATTCAAGACCTTCGATGATGGTGAAACTAAAAGATCTACAAATTCCCTGTCGAAACTAATATGTTAGCCCACAAAATAATGAACATTTCGAAGCATATAAAGTATGGTAATAAACGCATCTTACATATATCAACAATCAAATTTGCTGAGAAGGAAAGGTTGTGACTAAAGAAAAACACTTACACCATGTCCTTCTGTCCCAATTTATAAGCATGTTGGAGAAAATGACTCCAAAATGCTGACTTATGCAACTTATCTTTAACCTGGTCCATTAAGGATCCTCCGTCGTGTCTAATTTCTGGAGTGTGTGAGTCTAATAGAGACTCCATAAATTTACAAAACTTCTCGAGCTGTTCCTCATACCTGCATTGCAGGAAACCATATGTACATATGTAAGGTAACCTATAACTATCTTTCTAAAACTTACAAAACTCTGTTAAATAGAATGAAAATTTAAAATTTTCAAGAGTAGCTCTGAACTATAATGTTAGAAAAGATACTATCAAAGTAAGTTATCACATTAGCAATCTAATCAGCAGCTCCATCTCCATTCTCATATCTATCCATACATACTATTTTACTAAAACAACTGCCACTGGTTGGAGAAACGCGACATGTGTTAGTCATTCCTAAACTATCTCCCTTGGAAATAGCTATTATTTATGTATTTCTAGCTTCTATGTTATTATCCATATCTTGAGATGGTTTAGGTTGAAAATAGTTACATACATATTTATTTCATTAATATTTTTAGTTTCCAATTAGAAAATAACACTCATAGGTGCATTTTGAGTTAGTATTTATCCAATCATAATATTATCACAATATGTGTGCAACAACACAAATATTAAATTCCATGCATAACTACTAGTTATCTACATAAAACATCTTTGATAGTTAATCATCCTTACAATAGAGTTTAGAAGTTAATTAACCCCTAAAAAGAGAAAGTTTGCACCTTGGATAAGCATCCGCATCCTTTTTAGAAAATTTTGAAATCTCCGAGTGATTCAGTTCTTTATCCGGCCCCAAAAGCAAATACCGGCCATCAAGACACGGCGTAAACGACGACGGATTCCTTCGAAGAAGCTTTAGCCCATGCCTCCCCAAATCGAGCTCCCTTAACCATTAAAAAAACAAATAATAATAAAATAAACGAAGTAAAGAAAAGGTAGAGAGTTTCGCCGGTGAGATTACCGGATGACTGAGGGACGGAGGAGGCTCTGGAGGTAACTGCAGCGAGAGAAGCGAAAGCCAGGGATGATCTCTTCTGTGACGGCGGCGCCTCCGATGACGTGGCGCCTCTCGAGGACGGCGACGGAGATGCCGGAGAGGGCGAGGTAGGCGGCGGCGGTGAGGCCGTTGTGGCCGCCGCCGATGACTAGGGCGTCGTATTTCTTGTTGAGAGTGGGAGGGGCGGCGGCGACGGAGGACGAGAACGCGCGGCGGAGGGAGAGGAGTGACATTGACGGAGAAAAGGTTTAATTATTATTATTATTAGTTTGATGTGAGGAGGAAGGGAAATAGCAGTGAAGAAAAGAGGACAGAGGTCAAATGGTGGTCTTAGGAGACGATGGAGCGAGGAATGGAGTGCAGTAAATATTAAATTTTATAATATGCTACCAGAAATCTTGCGCAATGGTCCCATGGTCTAGCGGTTAGGACATTGGACTCTGAATCCAGTAACCCGTGTTCAAATCTCGGTGGGACCTTTTTAATTTTGTTTTTTTTTCAAATTCTGTTCACATTTTGATTTTTTTTTTCTTCAAATTCTGTTCATAGCTTGATTTGCATAGGATCAAGGAAAATTTTTTTTAATGCATAGAACCGAGGAAATTCAAAATTATATATATGATGATGCTATCATACTCGGGTTTGATGAGCCTGAGACATGAGGTTCCTGCAAAATTGCCATGAAAGCAAAACTATAGTGCTTGACGCCTGTGGTAAATAGAAGGGTCATTCTTATAAATATTACCCAAGAATGTCCCCTTTTGTAATCATTCTTAAAACAATATTATTTTGAAAACTCCCCTCCATCCAAAACACCTTTTCTTATTTCCTTCCCTTTTCCTGGTAGAACACCCCATTTATTGGATTCTCCTATCCAAATGTTAAGCTCTCAGTCCTTTCTGTTGCTGACTTTAGTTGCTACTTACTACAAGATGATTGAAATATTATCAACTTATGTCATTTTATAGTAGACAAAGAAGAAACGAATACCGTCTAAAACCAAAGATGAGACATATACTCTATATTCTATCCAATTTTTTCTGTGGAAAGAGGCATGAAAACCTCACTCAATGATCCATTTACAGCAACCAGCAAGCAAACCACAACAATCAGATATAAGTTGCACAATGTACAATTCTAGCCTGAGATTTCACCAGTGAGAAAACTGCACCAAAGAATCAATTTCTCTCTCTCAAGTCCTCATCGCCGAAAGCATTACCTAAAGGCTCAGGAAAAATCTCAGTCGAATGTCTCTTTCTCGAAAAAGAGCACTCACCCAAACTCCCCTGCGACCTCACAGTACAAGACCTCCTCAATGTTACATCTGACGAACTCTGACGCCAACTTCCAAAAAATGCCCCATTCCATGAAGCCCAAGATGATGTACTTCTCAACTGAGCAGAATTTGAATTCGAACAGCTATACAATCTCATTATCTTTAAAGGATTCTCTAAAGCTTTGACTACATATCTTGCTAAAGGACGTCTAGATGGTTTTGGGTCTAAGCAAGTTTTTGCTATGTATGCTGTCGCCAATACCTCTTGGGTGAGGTCCTCGTCTAAGACGAGGGAGGGGTCTATGATTTTTGTAAGAGTTTCTTTGTCGTATAAGCTGATGCATTGTAGTGTGTGGTTGAGCCAATTGATTGTTGTGGAGTCGTTGGATCCACTGAGGCCTAGCTTGCCTGTGACTAGCTCGAGTAGGACTTTACCGAAGCAGTATATGTCATAGGCGCATGTCGGAGCTGGAGAACCTGAAAGTAAATAATTAGAACAAAATGTCAAAGGAAATAGAATTTTGGATATCTATAGCTCAGCTGTAGTTTACAGGTCCGTGTTTTCGTTTATTCTTTATAATTCTTAATTATCTGTTTATTACCCCCCAAAAAATTTAAAAGATAAAAGTATATTATGTGCAAGTATACGCACCAGAAGTGCCTTGATCAGATGTCCTGTGGTCAGGTTTCCTGCATACAAGCAAAAACAATTGAGTATGAGTATAAAAGCATGTCATGCCAGAGAATTGCATACAAGAGAAGATAGTTTATATTCTGAAAGTAAACCTTAAATAAATGACTGTTACATCGATCATCAAGAGTAGAGATCAAATGAACGTAAACCATCAAGGTTAAATTTCTTCTTTTGCAGACATTTTGCTAAAGATGGATAAGATACTGAATAATCTTATTGATCAAGTTTGAGCATATCCATCTAAAGATGGATGGAGCTTAATATGCTCCAACATGCACAAGTAACACAAGTTAATGAACAACAAATGTGTACTTGTATACTGCTAAAAGAGCAACTGATTTTCTATTTTAAAAATACATTGAAGTATATGGCGGGTAATTAGTCTAAGCCGATTAATATAGAAAGGTGCTAGAAAATGAACTTACTGTGATCTTCGCAAGAACTTAGTGAAGACATTCTGATATCCATCACCTTCTTGTGCACAGACCTCACTTAAACTCCCTAGACGGACTTCAAATTTGTCATCAAGAAGGATACTGCTAGCTTGCACATCTCTGCAATTATAGTTGAAAATTTGTTAGAGTAGCCCTAACTTGGTTTTATTTCTCTTGAGGTTTGCTATTTATAATACTATATATGAATCCTAATTTGACGCATTAATTAAAAAAAAAGATGGTTAAATAAGAAGAAATTATGATTCACAAGTAGATGACATTTAACATAGTTATATAAGCAGACTGCAGATATGTTTTTTTGTTCTTCTTATCCCCTTTTGGTAAAGCTAATTGATGGGCTACCTTCCTTCCCCATAGACGACATTGAACTACTCATTTCTATACATTCTCTACTCAATAGTTTACAAGTGCTAGATATTAGGATACTAAAAATAATGCATGTTTTGAGATATGTATGTAAAAGTAACAGAAGACAGGCAAACGGCATGGCGTGAAACACATAGCTGTCATATCCTCGAACATCCTTAGCTTTTATGATTGGTAGATGAAGCAAAAGAGTAGCAAAAGGGCCTTGTGAAACACATAACTGTCATATCTTCGAACATCCTTAGCTTTTATGATTGGTAGATGAAGCAAAAGAGTAGGAAACAAAAGTTAAAGCCAATGTGTCTAAGAATGAAAATTGGAAGATATATATGGAGTGTGGATTCAGTCAGAGCCAAATTCATGACATCCTATATTGAAAAGAAGACACACAAACAGAGTTGTATGATCATGATAGGAATAACGAATAATAGATAGGGGGGAAAAACAGTAGTAGCATTCGCACAAACTTAGAAGCGAGCTTTTACCTATGCACCAGTGGTGGATTGCACTCATGATGCAGAAAACAAAGAGCCTCAGCCACCCCAACTGCAATCTTTAACCTTGTAATCCAATCCAATGACACCAACTCCTCTTCTTCCAACTTAATCTCCTTATACAATGAACTAGCCAGGTCCCTATGCGGCATACACTTATAAACTAAAAACCTCTCATTTTCCTTCTCCGAACACTGCCCAAGAAATGGAACCAATCTCGTATGTGAAGCCTTTGCAAATAAATCCACTTCTGCTACATACCCTTCATGCATAACCGTCGCCAGATCAATCCTCTTCACTACAATCGAAAACCCACTTTCAAGAACACCGCTGTAGAGATCACCAGAGTGCCCTTTCTTGATAAGGGTTCTATCGCTAAATTCTGATGTTGCAAGAATCAATTTGTCATAGCTAAACACTTCTCCGGCATTACCCTTGTTCTCTGAAAGAGCCCTAGAAGGTGGTGGCGGGGTTATTTCAGAAGACACGGGTCTGATACCGATCCCTCGTTGATCAGCAGTTCGAGCTCCAGCTCTCATTAAGCAAACTGCAATCAATAGAACCAATATAATTGACAGACCAAGAAACCCCAAAACCCCAGCTAAAACGTACTTCCATAGCTGGCTTTTCTTCTTCCCATTGGAAGAAGAACTCGGTGGTGGAGTTGAAGGGCCATCATAAGCAATCCCCCTTTCTCTGTAGAAATCCTTGCAATCAATTGGGTTTCTCTGATTCGGCTCGTTCCTAAAGCAATTCAATCCAACAGATTGATTCCTACTCTTATCATTTAATGCAACAGTGCCTTGAAAATAATTGGACGATAGATCAACAACACCAAATCTGTGCAAAAACATCTGAAACCCAACCGAAACCGATCCATAGTACAAGTTATTCGACAAATTGAACACTGCAGTGCTCACATTAGGATTAGAACCAGTCTGAACTGAATCCGGCAAAACCCCAGTAAAATTATTCGATGAAACGTCAATTATCTGCAATCCTAAAGACCATATAAAATCCGGAACCAAACCTGACAATTCATTTCGACTCAAATTCAGATCCGTCAACCTGCGCAAATCCTCAAGCTGAGTCGGAACAGAACCATTAAGCTCATTATTCGACAAAATCAGCGTTTCCAACTTCGTTAAAATGCTAATAGATGTCGGAATGGACCCAGAAATCAAATTTCCGGCCAAATCAAGAACCGATAAGTTACCTAGCAGTCCCAGACTGTACGGAATCGACCCATTAATCCTCGCCGACCGAAGAACAAGCACAGCAAACGACCGAGAAAGCTCCGAACCGAACCAGACCGGAATCGGACCGGGAAGCGCGAACCCAGTCGAATTGAAAAATTCAAGGCGCGAGAGCTTTTTCAGACCGTCGACGTCGAACTTAGGGTTGATACGACCGAGCCGGGTTCGTCGGAGACCGGAGAGGTTTAACCCGATGACGTGGCCCGAGCGGCACGTGACTCCGGTCCAGGCCGAGCACGGGTCGGCTTTCCTCGGCCAGTCTCTCGACCGGAGGCCGAGAGTTGACCGGAGACTGTAGAGAGCGGTTAATTCGGTTGTTGAGGTTAAGGGTTGAGTTGATGCGAGAGTGAAGAGAAGAAGAAGGAGGAGAAAAGGGAGCATTTTTTTTTCCCCTGTTAGCTGGGTTTGGATTCATTCATCAGCTTGATTCATTTTGTTTTTTTGTATTTTTGCTGTTTTCGAGATGAGAGAGGAGTAGTAAATGCGAGGAGTTAATGAGAACAGCAGAGGACCAACCGCTGCTACCGTTGAAGGCACTTAATTGCTCCTCTGTAGTTCTGTGCTCTGTTAGAGAGAGAAATTGAGGAAGAAATGTTTGGGGTTGTTTTTTGATGAAGTATGGGTAAATAATGGTGGGAGGGAGGGAGAGGAGGAGGGTAAATGAGAGATCACATGAACAAGTATATAAAAGTAAACTGTTTTTTTAGTTAGTTTTATGTTTGATTAAAGTCTCACGCCTACTTTTAAGGGGGATTTGACGGACGGCGCCGCCGTTGACTCAAATTATTAGTTGATTTATTGATAGTTTTGAACACTAAATTTGGAATTGGAATTTTTTTTGTCATATTAGACCCTAAATTTTCTTAATTTTGTAATAGAGCTCTAAATTTTCAGATTTTTATGCTCTCAAATCCATTAGGCTGTTTTAAATAATCTCCTTTAAAATAAGAAGTTTTTCATATTAAACTCTGAATTCTTTTAATAATTTTATGTTTGAACCACAAATCTTTCTATTCCAAATAAATATCCAAATCTGTTAATCTCAATAGTAATCATATGTTCTAAAGTTATGAAAAGGTCCAATCAAAGGGTGTTATTTTTAAAAACTTAATAAATTTGAGGGTATATATTAGGAGTATAAACTACAATGGGTCTAATATAAACTTATGAAATAATTTAAGATTTAATATAGCAAAACTACTTTGAAATTTGGGAAGCTTTAGTTACAATCACCTTCAGCGTGTGTTGTTTGCTGCTCATCTTCATGTTATGAAATAATCTAAAATCAAGAATATTACCAACATTCTCTTTTGTATTTATTTTGACATGTATATCTGCAATTACGTTGAAAACGTGATACACATGATAAATATTCACTGTCAGTTTTGATGGAACCAACATGTAAGATACCATAAAATTTCTATTTTTATTAAGAAGTATAACATGATATAAATTTTTAATTCATGTTCCAGGAGCTTCAATGTTTTGAATAAATCAATTATTGTCAACTCTGTATACATGTTGATATTGTTTTGGAGTTAAATACATACCCATTGAACTCGAAGAAAGCTATACAATCAGAATCCTATAAATATGCAAAACAACCAAAGGGAAGAAACCAAAATACACAAAGACCCAACAAGCTCTTACACCAATCTCATCATGCCACGCAAGATTCAAATGCATTCTCGACTCCGGCTACATAACATTAACACATGGCGAGCACCCACAGGAATTTTGTAAAATATTTAAAACTGTGCATTTAGATGTTCCTTAGCTACGCCTAAGAATTTGATACCCACTGTCCTTTGGACCATGGGGAAATTTCCTCATCAAATAAAAAAATAAAAAAATAAAGAAACATTAGCACCATGATCCTCAAGTTAACAATTGACCAACCTCTTTGGGTATCATCATTCGACAATTAAGAGTGCAGAATTTTTTCTAGAGATAGCGATAGATGAACAACAACAGACGAACATTTTGCTTCTAAAATCGATGAAATCTTTACAAATTAATATAGTGGAGGCCCGCAGTCTATGCATACTGGATCACTAAAAAGCTACATATATTATTGGTCGTTGAACCACTTAAAAGTGTCGATGTCCTGTATGCATCAGTGGAATAGGTTTAGCTAGGCGGCCACTAGTTAAGCTAAAAGTATAATGTATTTTCCTGTCTCATTTTCCTTTTTTAAAATGATGATTAATTGTATCATGAGAAATTCTCAACAGCAATTAGACCAGTTCCAGTTCATGGTCATACGAGCTTGAGAAGGATGTTAAGAAAGGAAGTCTCTTTTTTTTTTTTTTTTGATAATGAGGCAACCATGAATCGAACTCAAGATAGTGGGAGCCATATTGAAACCTCCCAACCATCTGGGTCATCAACGGTGCTTAAAGGAAGTCCTTCTTAAAGTTACTTTTTTAGAAAATCTATTTTATATTCGTGATTGATAGAATTTAGAATTAAGTTGTTCTAATACCATCTTAAAATCTATGTCACTACTCCACAACTTCGAGATAGTGGTGAGGATCGAGAGTATATTTTTATAGCCCAACAGCTCTTGCTTATATCTGAGGGAAGCTTAGACTTTGAAATTGGGAAAGAACTATGTAAACAAGTAACTAGAAATGGATAATTATGCTATTAATCCTAACTTCATGCAAAAGAATAGTCAAGCTGAGTGCAAGATATTAGCTAAGAAGAGTTGTAAATTTTGTGAGAGAAATTCGTAGTCCGAGAGTGACCGAGCATTGAAACATAATGGATTCGGATCCTCTCCACTATCAAAAAAGTAGTAGATAGACCACTACATAATCACAACCATTAATTACGGAGTCGGTGGTTGTGATTTTTTCTTTGGATGCAAATTAGGAATGAGTACAATACACGGGGGTATGGTGAGTGTTAGATTTAGATTGTATCATAACCGCCTACTAAATAATCAATGGTTGAGATAAAAGTAGTAGTCTCTCCACTACTTTTTTATAGTGGAGAGGATCCAAATTCAAACATAATATGCAAGTAAACGATCATAGGTATCAAGGACACTTTGAGTTAATATGCGATAAAATATATATGACTTATATATCATAGTAGTGTTGCAAATGAGAGGATTGTAAAAATTTTATAAATATGCAAAATAAATGAAATGCATAAGTTGGATATTAGAAAGTAAACATTGTGGTTTATTGTCAGGAGGCAAATGTCATCCTCAACTAGTCTTCTGTGCGCAGAATACTGTGTGAATGTTCAAACCAGAACGCAAACAAAAATTTATTGAATTTTCCACTTATCCATAATTTAATTGTAATCAAATAAATCAATTAAGATTCTAATATGGAAATGTAAGCGGTCAAAAGAGTACTATGAAAACATATTGAGATTTTCCAAATATATTATGCTAAGCAAATATAACTAAAGTTTTCCTAAGCCTTCTCTGTCCAATTTATTTGGTAATATATTACTCTAGTGGTACTCTTCAAAAGGAAGAAAGATCAAAATGAATGGTCAATACACGAGTATGAACAGGCCAACTTGTCTATCACTTTCCAGTATGAAGTGTGTAAACTATTGAACTCTAGCTCCATAGAAAGCAACAAACTAGTCGGTCAACATAAAGAGCCATTTCTTATATAGTGTCTATGAATTCACCAACTAAAATTAGGACTACTATAAATTTTTCCTTCAGAGGGAAAAAGAACATCAAAGTGTCAAAACCAATTTATACAAAAGTTTAGATTAAGATAATGCTGAGAAAATCAATGAGTTTTAAATCAGTACTCTAGCATATTCTTAATTAATCAACAGGTGTGTGTTTTCTGAGAATAATTATAAGAGTTGACATTACAATCCCATTGACAGCAGCAATTAAGCACACAAAAAGGGATAATTCAAAGTTGACAAGTAACCAAGATGCTTAGTTTAGTTTTTTATTGATACGCATGGGACTTAAACATATCCTAATATGGGCCTTGACTATGATTTATGTATAACTAAAAAGCTGATACGCATCAAGTTGCTGTGTTAGCAAGTAAATTTCCTTTGCTGTTGTGATTCCAACTAATTTAAATTTTGGAAGAATGAGTCAACTCAAACAAAAAAACTTATATCTTTCTAATCTTTTGTACAAATAATAGCAAGCCAAATATGAGCTTGATCACTCATGTAATCGTCTCTCTTGATTTGATTACAAGGGATATGACCAGCCGAGGGAAAGGAATGGGCGTAGGAGCGAGAGCAATATTGTCTATTTGTTTGTGGGAACGGCTAAGAAAAAGTCTAGCTTGCGGAATCGTAGGGAGATCCCACGCGCGTCGGTGGTGAATAATGTTGGACTGTCTTAATCAGCGTCGACACCCGCATGTAAACGGAATGTTATGAATTATTTAAAAATATTTTTGAGAATTTTCATTGTTCTCTCGAAAATTCAAATCATCTCACTCCTATAGGATATATTCTGATAAAATCTGCATTCGTGATAGTTCCAAAAAGTTAGTGATTTTGGGTTATCTGATTCATATTATATCTAATTTTATTATAATCCGAATCTAAAATAGCAGATTGCCCATAAAGGTGTGATATTTTTTCAGATAATTGGTCAATGTATAGTAGAGAGAAGCACCATATGCTTGGGAAATCAGACGGTATTTAAATAGACAAATTTTAACCCAACTCAAAAAACTTTTAACTAGAAAATGACCATTAGCTTAAATATAAATCATTATTCAAAGATATCAATCGTGAAAGAACTGTTGTGCGTAGCGAAAAATTTCGGCAGCACCTCTGCCGAACAATGGCCACAACAAGAGAGCTAGATCGCAATAAGAATTCCGTCTCACCAAGGAAACAAGAATCTGAAGCAAATATCTCAACAAAGTGGGATATTTACTCTTCCTCTCATCGCTTCTAAGACCGACTCGTCGAGGAACCTAAAACTATTACAAATCAAATCAACAGCAAAAACACCAATTTTACATGGTTCGGCAAGTTGCCTACGTCCACGGGACAAAGAGGGGGAGATCTACTATTTGAGAGAAAGAGAATACAAATAAGGTACAAATCTCACACCAAAATCCTAGAACAAAGCTCTCTAAACCCTCACAAATATCTCCCTCAAAAGGATGTTCAAAATTATCCTCTCTAGCACCTTTAAAATAAAAGGAACAGGTCTATATTTATAGAACCCTCTCTCTCATCTTAGGCCTTAAACAATTCGATGTGGGACTAAAAAACCGTGTCAAAACATATTGGGAAGAGGAGGTGGCCCCCACTGTTCACGCGTTTTCTTTTGAACGCGTGAACAGTGGCCCCCACGTTCACAATTCTCCACCTCGGCGAAGTTTCTTTCAAAACTGAGCCGACATCAAACAACCAAATGTCCCACTTGTTGCGTCCAGGACGAAGTGGAATAAATCCACGACAACGGACTCAATCCACAACTAGTTGAGAACTCAAACGAGAGTTCAAATGATTTCCTCTCCATCAAAACCAACACCGGCTGCATCATAAAGACTGCCTACGTATCCTCTTGCCCAAGGAATTAAGCCTTGCGTAGTTCACCCAAATGGCCGCCAACGGCCTCAACAATCACGAATGTGCAACAAGTCTCTGTAATGATCAAACTTGTTGCTCGGAACCACCTTTGTGAGCATATCTGCTGGATTGTCCTTCGTGTGGACCTTCACAATCTCCACATCACCATCTTCAAGAACATCACGAACGAAGTGATAACGAACATCAATGTGCTTTGTTCTCGCATGAAGAGCCTGGTTCTTCGCCAAATAGATAGCACTCATGCTATCACAATGAATGGTGACGGACCGTTGCGATATACCAAGTTCCTCCAAAAGTCCTCGAAGCCAAATCGCCTCCTTCACGGCCTCGTAATTGCCATATACTCGCCTCGTCAGACAAAGCAATCGTAGGCGCAGGTGCATCTCCAACACACCGCTCACGGGTCAAAGTGAACACATACCCCGTCGTAGACCGGCGTTTATCCAAATTCCCGGCATAATCCGAATCAACATAACCAACACACAACTGCCCACCTGTAGTGTCCCGCTCATAAACCAAACCAATATTGAGCGTACCTCGAATGTACCTCAAAATTCATTTCACGGCATTCCAATGACCCACTCCTGGATCGTGCATGTATCTCGAAACCTTGCTCACCGCCTGTGATAAATCTGGTCTTGTACATACTATTGCGTACATCAAGCTTCCAACTGCGCTCGCATATGGAGTCTTCGACATCAACTCTCGATCTTCAACTGTCTTCGGTGAAAGGTCAGCTGAAAGCTTTAAATGGGCTCCTAATGGTACACTGACTGGCTTCGTATCCATGCTAACATGGAACCGCTGTAGAACCTTCTTCAAATAAGCCATCTGTGTCAAACAAATTTTGCCCTTCTTCTTGTCTTTGCCTATCTCCATCCCCAAAATGCGCTTAGCCTCACCCAAATCCTTCATCTCGAACTCCTTTGAAAGCTGTGCCTTCAATTCATTTATAGCAGACCTGGAAATAGAGGCAACCAACATGTCATCGACATATAATAACAAATAGATATACGCACCTCCTTTCAACTTGTAAAAATATACGCAAGGATCAAACTGGCTCCGAGTGTACGAATGACCAAGCATAAAACCATCGAATCGCCTCTACCATTTGTCGAGGCGCTTCAAACCATATAGCGATTTCTTTAGTCGCAAACCAACTTTTCTTTCCTGCATTTCGGAATCCCAATGGTGAGTCATATAGATTTCTTCATCAAGATCACCATGAAGAAATGCGTCTTCACATCCAACGATCTAATTTCAATCCATATTGTGCCACCAATGCTAGCAAAATCCGAATCGACGAATGCTTCACCACCGGAGAGAAGACCTCATTATAATCAATACATTCCTCCTGTGCATAGCCCTTCGCAACCAACCTAGCTTTGAACCTCAATGGAGTGCCTTCAATGCCCTCCTTCTTAGTGTATACCCACTTGCAACTAATTACCTTCCGTCCCTTTGGAAGCTCAACAAGCTCCCATGTATCGTTCTTGTGAAGAGACTCCATCTCTTCCTCGCATAGCTACCGCCACGAATCGACCTCGAACTCGCTCGGCCTCTCTGAATGTAGTAGGTATCATCTCATCGATACTCTCCACAGGAAGTGCATATGCAACTGCGTCGGCATACCGTGCTGGCATATGTATGTTTCTCCTCTGTCTCCGAACCACAATAGAATCATGAACCTGAGCCGTCGGTCCCTGATCCTGCACATCTGTACTCATATCCTCCGTGTCACCGTCGTGCTCGCCTGGCGTCACCTCAGTCGGCACTCTAATGGATATTGTACCATCTGGACAATGTGGAGTTGCATCGATCTCCACCACCTGTGATATCTCCTTCGTCGGGTCACTCTCCACCTGATGAGAGTTGGGAAGCTTCAAGATAGAAGCCTCATCAAATGTGACGTCTCTACTCAGCACAATCTTCTTATCAACTGGATCCCATAGCTTGTATCCTTTGACACCACGCTTGAATCCTACAAATATGACCTTCCTAGCTCGAGGTTCTAATTTATCTGTTCTCACATGATAAAATGCAGGGCACCCAAATACCTTGAGCTGGTCATAATCTCGTGCTGGCTCTCCTGACCACTTCTCCATAGGGGTCTTTCCCCCAATCGCAGATGAAGGCAGCCTGTTGATGAGGTGGCTCGCATATGTAAGTGCCTCAGCCCAAAAGATCTTCTCCAAACTACTATGCGCCAATAAACATCGAATCTTTTTCAGCAAAGACCGATTCAACCTCTCTGTCACCCCATTTTGCTGCGGTGTATGACTAACCGTGAAGTGTCTCTCTATGCCCTCGTCTCGATATAGCTGCTGAAAGGGGTCTAAAGTATACCCACCACCGTTATCGGATCTCAACGTCTTGATCTTTCTCCCAGTCTGCAGTTCTAATCTCTTCTTCCACTCCACGAATATATCTAGGACTTCACTCTTGTTCGTCATGGTGTACACCCAATATCGCCTAGAATAGTCATCAACAAACGTGACGAACCAATGTCTACCACCAAGTGATGCCGTCTTGGTAGGATCCCAAACATCTGTGTGCACGTAGTCCAGAATACCCTTCGTCTGATGGATGGCTCTTCCGAACTTCACCTTTGTCTGCTTGCCAAGAACACAATGCTCACAGAACTCAACTTTTCCACTCTGGGCTCTCTTTAATAGCCCTCGCTGCATAACGCTGCGGTGACCTTTCACTGTGTGCCTAACCTATAGTGCCAAAGTCGCTCTGTCGCCTCACGAAACAAGCTGAAACAGCGTGGCCAATCTCGGTGTTTCCATTCAGATAGTATAAATTTTGATTGCGGACTTCCTTCATCACCACTAAAGATCCTTTAGTAACCTTCCCTACACCGTTTTTGAAAATCATATTGAATTCCTTCGCCTCCAAAGCTCCAACTGAGATAAGATTTTTCTTTAGCTGAGGAATAAATTTCACATCCTTCAACTCACGGACTACTCCATCGTGCATCCTAATCCGCACAGTACCTATCCCACAAATGCCACAGGGTTGATCATTTCCCATGACAACAACATCCACGTCGACTTTCTCAAAAGATGCAAACCAGTCTCGCCTAGGGGTCACATGATAAGTAGCGCCGGAATCAAGCATCCAATCTGATGCTTCCACATGATTCACCTCTGGAGTAATCAATAGAGAATAGCACGAATCGTCGGAATCATCGCCTTTAGCAATATTCACCTTCATCACCACCAAAGATCCTTTAGTAACATTCCCTACACCGTTTTTGAAAGTCACATTGAATCCCTTCGCCTCCAAAGCTCCAACTGAGATAAGATTTTTCTTGGTGAGAAACAAATCTCACCTCCTTCAACTCACGGACTACTCCATCGTGCATCCTAATCCGCACGGTACCTATCCCATAAATATCACGGGGTTGATCATTTCCCATGACAACAACACCCGTCGACTTTCTCAAAAGATGCAAACCGGTCTGCCTAGGGGTCACATGATAAGTAGCGAGAATCAAGCATCCAATCGATGCTTCCACATGATTCACCTCGGAGTAATCAATAGAGAATAGCACGAATCGTCGGAATCATCGCCTTTAGCAATATTCACCTTCATCACCACCAAAGATCCTTTAGTAACATTCCCTACACCGTTTTTGAAAGTCACATTGAATCCCTTCGCCTCCAAAGCTCCAACTGAGATAAGATTTTTCTTGGTGAGAAACAAATCTCACCTCCTTCAACTCACGGACTACTCCATCGTGCATCCTAATCCGCACGGTACCTATCCCATAAATATCACGGGGTTGATCATTTCCCATGACAACAACACCCGTCGACTTTCTCAAAAGATGCAAACCGGTCTGCCTAGGGGTCACATGATAAGTAGCGAGAATCAAGCATCCAATCGATGCTTCCACATGATTCACCTCGGAGTAATCAATAGAGAATAGCACGAATCGTCGGAATCATCGCCTTTAGCAATATTCACCTTCATCACCACCAAAGATCCTTTAGTAACATTCCCTACACCGTTTTTGAAAGTCACATTGAATCCCTTCGCCTCCAAAGCTCCAACTGAGATAAGATTTTTCTTCAGCTGAGAAACAAATCTCACCTCCTTCAACTCACGGACTACTCCATCGTGCATCCTAATCCGCACAGTACCTATCCCATAAATATCACAGGGTTGATCATTTCCCATGACAACAACACCCCCGTCGACTTTCTCAAAAGATGCAAACCAGTCTCGCCTAGGGGTCACATGATAAGTAGCGCCGGAATCAAGCATCCAATCTGATGCTTCCACATGATTCACCTCCGGAGTAATCAATAGAGAATAGCACGAATCGTCGGAATCATCGCTGTTGATGTATATAATCACAGTCACTAACCTCGGATGAGTTTAGTTCTTAAGAGAGCGGAGTCCGCTTTCTCTCCTAAAGCCCGGCAGCGCTGACTCCAGCCAAAGGGTTCGCCTACAACAAAAGAAGGACCTGCGGAAGAGGCGGAGTTGGGATCTCCGGTGGTTCCTCCGACGGTCAAGTTAGTAATGTCTGATAATCTGGTGGAGCAGGAATTCACTCAGAGAAGATTGCTTACCTCGTTAGTTGTTCACGTTGCTCTTTATAGTTAGGGTTGAGAGGGTATTCCCGTCTTTTCATTAGTTTAGGAACCACCGGTGAGTCAGCCCTCCCCCTCCACGTGTGAGCCGATGATTGGCCGAACACCTCTCCGCCTGCCAGGGTGGCTGGCCTTTACAGGTGTCAAATCGCGGGTAATTTGAGGGATGGTATGGTCTATTCGCTATTAATGGGATGGGATTGGCGACGCCTGTAGCTGCATGGGTCCGAGGTGCCTTAAATACTGTGAGAGATGGGGGAATTAAGGGGCTGTCAGTGCATTTAATGCGATGTTGATGGGTTCGAGTACTGGGTGGCCGTCGCTTGAGTGGGGGGAATCACGTGGGCGAGAAGGGAGCCGTGGCGGGTGGCCGACTCATGCGCCCTTTAGGACGCCCCTGATGATTCACCGAGGGGACGATTGGGAGAACCTGGTGTGTCGCTCTAGAGGACGAGTGGCCGAGAGGGGTAGGCCTGGATTCGTTCCACGTTGTTCGGAGAGGTCGGCAACTTGTTGGAAGGGGTCGTAAGGGGCGACGGGTTGGAAGGACGACTAACACCGCCTTTCGCGTCGTCCGAACGGGCTAGCGGTTGGAGGGTGATAGCTAGTCGCCCCCATGTCGTCCGGGGACGGCGGCGTGGAATAGTTACGAGGTGGTCAATTGGTCGGGCGGACGACCGTTACCGCCTTCGCGTCGTCCGCGGAGAGGGTTGTCGATGGGGCCACGTCACCGCCTCTCGCGTCGGCTATGGCGATAGCCGTCTAGAGGATCATGGCGAGTCGGTAAATGCAGGCGGTCGGTGGGTTGGGTGTGGAGGTTCGTGTCGGTTCTCATTGGTAAACAAGCGTCCGTCCAGATCAGCGTTTGGCTTCTCTCACTGATCACTGGTTAGTGGTTATGACCATAACAATCGCCTTTAGCAATATTCACCTCATTGGCCTTCGGGCCCTTTTTCTTACCATTTTCTTTCTCCTTGAGCTTTGGACAATCTCTCTTCCAATGTCCCTGCTCTTTGCAGAATGTACATTGGTTCTTTGACAATTGGTGGCGGCTTCTTGACTTTGACCTCCTTCTATTACCACCTTTCGGATATGAGCTTCTACCTCTCGTCGACAAGGCCTGCTTTGAAGTACTCGCCGCGGAAGTCTCATTGTCCTTCCTCCTCAAATCATGGTTGGTCAATGCGTTAGTAACTTCACTATAGCTGATAGAAGTACGTCTGTTCAACAAAGTGAGTACAAAGGTGTCATACTCCTCATCCGGTAAGGAGCCCAATAAAATAACTGCCTTGTACTCATCCGTTATCTTCTCATCAATATTTGTCAAGTCGGACAACAACTTAGTATAGTTGTTCACATGAGCCGCTAGTGAGGTGCTCCCGGATATCTGAAACCTGAAGAGTCTTCGCAGCAAGTGCAACTTGTTCTCAACACTCTTCGTGAGATACTTATTGTTGAGAATTTTCCACATCTTCATTGCAGACATCACCCCAATCACATCATATTTTAGCTCCTGTTCCAAACAGGACCTGATCACCCCACACGCGTTCCTATTTATCTTATCCCATACCTCCTCTTCATATTTAGGTGGCCTCTCTTGGACCATGATGGTCTCCTCCAAATTTTGAGCATTGAGCATCACATGCGTCGGCTCATCCACAAACCAAAGTTGATTTTGCCGTCGTACTTCACCACATTAATTTTGGTGTTCTGAAAACCAACTTGCATTTGTATTGTACTCGCCATTGACTTGCTGCTTTCACCTTCTTCTCCCATTGCAAACTAACTCCAAATTGTAGAGAAAGAACAACTTTGATAGGATTAAAGAATCACCCAACTGAACCCTAGATCGGATTCCAAATATATTTCCTAACCACACGAGGAAAGCGAAATCTCCAACGGTAACTCCTAATGCTATCTCCACCGAAGCCGAGAACTCCAAGAACTAAGCTTCACACAAGAATCTTCCTCCACCAAACTCTAAAATCCTAGATCTGAAATCTGGGCTCTGATACCACTTGTTGTGCGAAAAATTTCGTGACATCTCTGTAGAACAATGGCCACAACAAGAGAGCTAGATCGCAATAAGAATTCCGCCTCACCAAGGAAACAAGAATCAAGCAAATATCTCAACAAAGTGGGATATTTACTCTTCCTCTCATCAGTTCTAGGGTGACTGTCGAGGAACCTAAAAGCTATTACAAATCAAATCAACAAAGAAAACACTAATTTTACGTGGTTCTAAGTTGCCTACGCCCACGGACAAAGAGGGGAGATCTACTATTTGAGAGAAAGAGAATATAAATAGGGTACAAATCTCACACCAAAATCCTAGAACAAAGCTCTCTAAACCCTCACAAATATCTCCCTTAAAAGGATGTTCAAAATTACCCTCTCTAGCACCTTTAAAATAAAAGGAGCAGTCATATTTATAGAACTCTCTCATCTTGTGCCTTTAAACAATTCGATGTGGGACTAAAAAATCGTGTCAAAACATATTGGGAAGAGGAGGTGGCCCCCACTGTTCACGCGTTTTCTTTTGAACGCGTGAACAATGGCCCCCACGTTCACAAGAACAAATTGAAAGTGATTATATGACTACATTAAACTAAAAAGATAAGTCAATCCTCACAAGATTTCGGCCAAACACAGAACACACTCAAACCAGAATATGATCAATTCTGACCCAACTTAAGGGTTGCCAGCACAAACCTTAAGTCTTGGTAAGAGTTAAACTAGTCTATTTAGATCTTTTTTTTTTTTTTGGTATCATACTTAATCCATTTAGAAGTGTGAGTTTGGGTAAATCTTTACAATATCAATAATACATTTGATCCTTTTGATATTAAATCCTAATCATACCCTAATTAGAATTGGTCAGTATGAAGTTATCTTTACATAGTTAAAGAGATTATTTCTCTATTTTGCCTTCTCAATAAATTAGTTTTTATTTCTCAAGCATTGCAGTGTTTGCACCTTAATTGTGTTTAGATTTTTAACAAAAAATAAGAAACAAATTACCGAGTCATTTGCGACCTTGCTTATGTAGTAATTATCTCAGGTTAATTACTGCAGGGTTGTATTTGGCGGATAACTCAGTATGCATAGTTCGAAAGATTTATGATTCCTTATGAGAAACTTGGCAAGTCTCTTAATAATTAGTTAAACAACTGAATATTTTGCCCAAACAATGGTAATGATTGATCTATTAATAAAGTTGTCTCATTTATTTTTTTACTTTCTATACTCAATTTGTCTCCTTTATTGAGAGTATCGGAAATTGCAGGGGCCTCAGATTTGTGGCATTTGATGGATTATGCAGAGAAAAAAAAAGGTAAATTGAGGGATGCGAGCTTGAACTTTAGTTGCTTTTCTTGATGGCTGAGTTGGTGGATTTAGGATTTAAACTTAAATCCATTATAATCAAATCAAGAAAGACAATTACATGTGTTCTGATAGAATCCTTTGCTCTGTTAGTTCAGACATCTTCACTCTAAAAATTGTTGGCTCTAAATAAAATTTGTATTCTCATATTTAAATCCAAAACAAATTCCAGGTTATACACTTGGAAGCAGGCTCTTGCTTAATTAGTTATTTTCAAGAGGGGCTCTTCATTCTTTACATGGGCAGCATAAAAATCGGCCCAAACTGGGGAGGTTGAATGGGCCTATAACAGTGATTTTAAGATTAGGATTTCGTGTTCATATTGAGACAATCTAGGTCTTACCTATACGACAAACCAAAAGGAGGTAGAGGAACAAAATTAAGCTTGAAAAAGACAATAAAAAGATCAATCACCTGCATCTTCAAAGAAATAAACTGCAATTGAATCAACGGTTTTCGATGATTGAGTATATATAATAGGTTTTTTTCAATATTAGTCCCCAAATCTTCATGTTTTGAGATTAGTCCCTCAAATCTTCATATTTTAGTCCCCTATATCTTTTAAGTGATCTGAATATAACCCTCTAGTTAGAGACGGGTCGAAATTGAGAGAATATTCTGTTTTTGGGGTGCAATACCAGTTATATATCTTTATTCATTCAAATCCAATAAAATAAAATAAAATAAAATACTGGAGCACAAATTGCGAAAAGATTTATGCAATATTAGGCTTTACCGGTCACAATTAACAATTTGGATGAAAAATGTACAAAGGAACTAAGTTCAAAACACTTAAAAGATTTGAAGGACTAATGGTTTGGGGATTAATGTGAAAGTATGAAAGTTTGAGGGGATTAATATAAAAAACCTAAATAGTGATTTTTTCAGATTTATCACCCATTGGTTATCAAGGGATAGATACAACCGATAAGTTTAAAACTCTGTTAGTCAAAGCTTTCATTCATACATGTGAAACTTATTCTTTTGTCCTTACTTACAAGATTTATGATAATAGAGAAATTTTATAAGCAAAAAACCAAATATGATGTCTCTCTCTTTCTCAATTTATGAAACTCGAGTCACCTTGACCCTGCTTAGACCATTGTGGCTTTCAAGCCTTTACCTTGATAAATAAGGAATCTATGCTTAAATAGAAGAGCAAGGACAAGGGATAAGATATTTAAATCGCATCAATCAAGTACAAATAATTAATAAGAGATAATAAACTAGGCAATCCACTACCACAAGTGGTTATTATTATATGAACTGATTCGCGTAATTACAAAGCGGGCAGCCTGTACTGTGATAAACAATCAATGAGCATAGTAGATCTGTTAATGACATTTTCATAACATGCATGTTTAGTTACTCTAACTACACTGCTCTCTTATAAGCTCTTCCTCGCCTATGCAAGATAGAGATTGCAATTAATTAATCGTCTCTTGCAGAATAACAAAACAAGATATATAATAAAAGTTATAAATTATTCCATCTGAAAATTTGTGAATGCAACATAATAAGAACAAGGCAAGACATGGAATAATTTATATTTCATGGGTTACATGTATGAGCAATTATTTAACTGCAAGCGGAGAAAAGAATATGCTTAGTCCGATATGCACATGAGTTGATCTCATAAAAATAAAATCCACCGCTTTCAGTCCTATTTAAATAGCATACATATTGTTCCATAAAAAAAATAAAATAAAAACATAAATAAATGGCATATATATTGTAACTAACCAATATATTAAATTGAAAACTTTAGTTGTTTTAAAATAAGATGGGATAATTAGAAAAAGTTACCGGACTTTTTGGTTAACAAACGTCACAAACCAAACTAACCAGAGACTTTGCACGGGCAACCTGCAACAGGGGCAAAAAAGTAAATTTTCACGGAAAACAAGCAGTGGGGTAGGACGCATATAACAATTAAAGGGCTAGAGAAGTAATTTTTCTCTCTAGATATTTTCGCAAGATATTTTTAAGACTTAAGGCCCTCGGGAATCAACGTGCACGTGGCCCCCGATATAGAATCCTCTCTCAATAAATGCTCTCCTACATGGGCCCAATAATAATTTAAACCCCAGAAGAAATTAAAGTAGAATAATTGCCCTCAGATTTTAACAAGGAAAGAAAAACGAATAATTCAAAAAAAAAAAAAAACCCTAATTCCAATCAGAATTTTCCAAAAAAGATTATAAATTCCCTCCCTAAAAGCAAACTTTTTAATAAATTCAAATGGGCCTTTTATAAGTTGCGCTGGGGACCACAAAACGGAACAGTTGGCGGATAAGAGCACGAAGAAGTATTACTAAAACAACCAGCAGGTAACCAGACCGCGGTAAAGTCACCGCCCCCAAGCTTTTCTATAAAGCGAGGGTTTGGGAGCCTAGGGTTTCTCGTGCTCCCAAGAGGTGGATTTATCTTATCCCCTCTTTCTCTCGTCCTCTAGGGTTCCGATCCGTTTCGTTCCTTTCTCCGATGGCGGCTTCCGATGTCGAGTACCGCTGCTTCGTCGGCGGCCTCGCTTGGGCCACTGATGACCAGGCACTCGAGAAGGCCTTCAGCCAGTACGGCGAGATCCTCGAATCCAAGGTCTAAACCCTAAAAACCCTAACTTTTAACTTATTTCTATGTTTAAACCCTAGATCTGTAGATCTGATGTAATTTTTGTCACAGATCATTAACGATCGTGAAACTGGGAGATCTAGAGGATTCGGATTCGTTACCTTCAGCAACGAGCAGGCCATGAGGGACGCGATCGAGGGGATGAACGGACAGAGCCTTGACGGGAGGAGCATCACCGTCAACGAGGCGCAGTCTCGTGGTAGCGGCGGTGGAGGCGGTGGGGGTTTCGGCGGTCAACGCCGTGATGGAGGCGGTTACGGTGGTCAGCGCCGTGACGGAGGTGGCTACGGAGGCGGCGGCGGTTATAACCGCGGTGGAGGCGGCCGTTACGGCGGCGGGTCAGAGGGTGGTGGTTATGGAGGTGGTGGATCCCGTTATTCGAGAGGAGACGGTGCTTCTGATGGAAACTGGAGGAACTGAGCTTGGATTTGCTCCTAAGATTTGAAGTGTGCTAGGGTTTGGTTACTGTTTTTGTTTTTGATCGCTATGAAAATGTGTGCTTGGGTTCTGGTTCTATGTTTTTGATCTTTAGGTTTAATTAAAATGTTCTGTCTAGTGTTTTAAGAGAGGGGTTTGGTACTTTGAAACAGGGAACAATGGAAATTGTGGTCTCTTGTTAGTAAATCTGTAGGGGTTTGGTGCTTTGAAACAAGGAACAATTGGTAACATGTGGCCTCTTTTCTTAGTAAAAGAAGAATATTGATCCTTTCTTGTATATCTCTTTGTCAATCGATCTTTGTGCGTGCTGCCTTTAGCAGAACTTTTTCAAGCCTTGGGGGCGAAGAGGGTTGCTTATTGAATGGGTTTGTTTACTATAATGAAAGTTCACTTAAACCATAAATTCGATTCTTAGTTTTCTTAGATTGAAAACTCGTAGTTTCATCTAAACTAGTCATCTATACAATAACAATGTGAGTAATCTTAGATCTAGGTAATCGATCTCTCAATCACTTCGGCTTGAGTACGACGTCACAATCACATAACCAATTGCAAGATTGTAATAAAAGTGTTTAAAAACAAAATCAATATCGTTAAGCACAATTGAAATAAGTTTTGCAGCTTTTTGATTCCGCAAACCGTTCTCCGAAGAATATAAGAGAATCAATGAAAAATGCTGTAGAAACTGAGATTCAAAGGCATGCTGTAGAAACTGAGATTCAAAGGCAACACTCCTTGTAGATTGATGACCAGGTCATAGAGAGAGGATGCTATCTGAAAAGCTCGAGGGAGACGGAGATGTCCTACCTCTCAGTTAGGTCACTTTCTTCTTTGGAAACACTAGAGGGATGATCCAATATCACAGTTGCAATGAATGGCTGTGATTCAATCTTGAAAACCTGAAATCGCTCCAGTCTCATCAATGAGGCAAGGAGGCTCAAATGGATGAGCTTGGAATCATACTCATCGATGAGTATCGTTGCAGATTTTGCATTTGAGATGATTCTCACTCTTTTTGGTCTCGGTCTTGATCCTAACTTGTTATAACCCGCACAAAACATCTCAAACATATATTAAAACTATATGAACATTTGTTGTTATTCAAACTAAGTCAATTGTACGGAAAGATCCTAATCTTTTATTGACATTCCTTACTCTTTTTTGGCATTGAACAAAATATTTTAAAAGTGTTATTTTGATCATATGAGTGCGACGGAAGCATAATTTCTTCTAATTGTGTTTGTGTTATTTTCATCAAATGCTTGTGTTGCATACAATATCATTACACACGAGTGAATTATAAGTAGCCAACAGCTTCGGTACTATAAAAAAATCATATTTGAGTAATTAATGCTCTCTGATTCCCCTTTAATTCGCTGCAATTTGTTATACGGAGTTCCAATTTGTTATAGCGAGTTTCATCGTCAAATTCTTAATTTAATTAGATTTCAAGGGTAGATACAAAAGCTTATTCGCCGTTCATCCTCTTCAACTAACCCCTAGTTCCTTCATTGGTCCACTCGATCAAGCGCCTTCGAGTATCCACGAACCACTACAGAATTTTACGACAGATTATCTATCTCAATCACAGATCCTTCGACGATGGGCGGTGAAATAGGCAGAGGAGTCGTCCTATTTTTCTTCTTCTCTTTGATTTACTTTCTCAATCCAAGTTCTATAAAATTTAACAAGTGTTAATGCTCATTCTCCAGCAGGTGGGTCTGATTTCTTTGGTTCGTAGATCTTGACTTTTTTGTTCTTTATAAGTTTCTTTTTTGATTGTGCCCGTGTTTCTGAAAGGGATAAATTACACTTAAGTTCTCAAAGTTTGCCCGGTATTACACCAAACCACCCTAAGTTTAAAACCCTACACTTAAAAACTCAAAGTTTCTAAAAGTTGCGCTTTAATACCCAATGCAAAGCAACATGAGAATTTTGCCTTGAAAATTCTCATATGACAGTCACATGCTATTTTTAGAATATTTTTACCCTTTTCTTTGTTAAATCTATTGTTAAACTTTTAGAAATCCTATTTTAAGATAGAATTAAGGTAGATTTAAAGTAGAATATTGAGCGGATAGATTTAATAAAAGGTAAGGTTTAAAATATTCTGAAAATAGTAATTTAGTGTCACGTGATAATTTTCGAGGCAAAATTCTCACATTTGCATTGCATTGGGTATTAAAATGCAACTTTTAGAAACTTTGGGTATTTAAGTGTAGGATTTTAAACTTAGGGTATTTTGGTGCAATATTGGGAAACTTTGATAATTTGAGTGTAATTTACCCTTCCTAAAAATTGAAGTCTACTAAATACTTTTTTCCTTGGGTTTGTACATAGTCAACATAGTAATCATTAATCTATTCTTCAATAGATATAAGATCTTCATGTAACCACTAATCTACCACCTCTATAAAATTAAGATATGGGTAAATTTCACTAAACCCCTAATATATTTGGGCGTTTGGCACTAAACCCCCAATACTTATGAAAATCTCATTAATGCCCCAAATTAATGATGTTAGTTCATGTATGGTCAGTGACCAAAACACCCCTAATCAAATTTGGCAAAAAATTCCCAATACGTTTTTCTCACTTAACCCTAATAACTTTTAGCAGAAAACCTTCAATAACCACTACTTATAACTTTCAGGGTTTTGTATATAATTTTTAATTTTTTCAGGAGGTTGTTAGTGTTATTGGGATTTTAAAGGGGTTGTTTGTAATTTTAGGTTTTGCAGGAACTCTTTGTACTATTTTAAATATTTTGGGTGGTTGCTCTTAATTATCAAAATTTTAAGATTTGTTTGCAATTTTAGATTTTCAGAGGGCTTTTGAAATTTTTTATTTTTCGGGGTGTTTGTAATTTTGAATCTTTAAGGGTGTGGTGTCTAATTTTCATATTTTTCTGGGATCTAGTTGAAGCTTTTCGATTTTTTTCAAGGATTATTTATAATTTTTGGAATTAAAAAGGGGTTGTTTGTAATTTCTAGATTTTTCAGGGGTTATTTATAATTTCATACTTTAGTGGGCTATGTATAACTTTTATATTTTTAAGCGGCTTTTTGTAATTTTATGGTTAAATATGCAAATAGGAATAATTTGAGAGGTATATATTGGTTTTGAGGAAAAATATTCGTTAGTGTAAAATTATGGAGTAACGTTGTTATTGGGGTTAAGTGCAAAAATCAAAATATTTTTGATTTTTAAAATTCCCAAACCTATTGAGGGTTTCAAACATTTGGAGGGCTAAGTGCAAAATGATTAATGCAAAATGATCAAACTTATTGGAGGTTTGCGATATTTACCATTTTAAAAATTTAAGGAGAGACAAATAGTAAACCACTAATCCCTCACGTTATGATAAATAAGATAAACAAATATCAATCACACCAAAACACCGAAAATATCAAGAAGGCAATACCCACAAATATTAGAAAACCCCTGTTTTCTGTTTTCGGAGTGGTGTTAACTGCAGGGATGATCTTCGGATGATACATAGAGGGACGAAAACTTGATAACCTTGATGCTTCTCCAAATGGGATTAGAATCCAATGGTTAATGAAACTGTTGGCGATCAAGTTATTAAAGAGTTCAAACTGTAACTTATCCACGTCCGAATACAACAGAATCATGCCAATAACTTGTTTTGGATGTTGGCTCTACATTATCAAAATGCCACTGGCATTAAGGAAACAAATCCTATTTGCAATAGGACTATTGTTCACTGCATATGCAGTGGAAAAATCTAATCAAAATAATAATATTAGGATAAGGATTTGAATCATCTCTGACACCTCCTTTGTATATAAAAGAAAAGAGAATTAAAAATATAGTTATTAGAATTTTTTAAAATTATGGATAGTTATGATTTGATTAGAATACCAAATATTTGATTATAATTAGAAAGTTCTAATTATGGATAATTTTAATTTCAAAATTATAGGAATTTCAAGAAAACAGGTTTAAAGATTCTCGATTTGTTAAATCAGAATTTTACTTTTTCCTCAAAAATTGAAATTTTAATCGCGCTTGTGGATTATGTATGGGTTTCTCCAGACTTGTTGATGAATATGGTATAAGAATTTGATGAACAAGGTTGGAGAATATTTTGAAAGAGTCAGGAAGCATATCGAAAAAGGAAGAAGACAACTGAGAAAATACAAAATTATCCTTAGAAACAAATTATGAAGGGTTATCCGATAATCGTCCAAAGGGGTTTTTCTGATATTTAGCCAACTTTTAATCGTAAAGATGTCTAGATACATCAACGGCTACTGCAATCATCTTGTCTGGTGTTGAAATTGAAGCTGCAGCAGTCAAAAAAGAAAGCATACGGGATGAGCTCATGATGTGGACTCTATGGATGTGCTCATTATGTCGCTCGTCAGCAGAGATCTTATCGACGTGCTCATCAGCATTTATGCATACTTAGAATTAATTAGTGAGTTTTGTATACGAGCATTCGAAAAACATGAGAGGGCATATAAGTGCAAAATGAGTGCAACTATAAGTTAATTAAGTGCTATTAGCCTTTTGATAAGGCTAACAAATGATCACATGCTTATTTCTTATTCAGGAAAAAGGTTTAGACTTTTTGACGCCTATTATCCTGGCACGTACAGTATCCAATCCAACATAGCACAATTCTTCATTATTATCCTTACTAAAAGCTTGTTAAAAGCAACATTAGTTATCAATTGTAGATTTCTTCATGATAAAATTGAGAGAGAGAGGACCAAGAACAAGGAGGCTCTGAGGCAACATAATACAAGCTACACTAACTTGAAAAAGACATTAAAAAAACCAAACATCCAGTTATAGCATACATCACATAATTTTTTTTCTCTATTTATTCAGCATTAATCTTTAAACCATACTAAGTCTAACATGATAGTACTCTTTGTTTATGCAGATGAAAAACATCCAGGCACATCTAAGATGTTGATGTTTGAAGGGGCAGCACGCTTTCAACCTCTTTGGCCTTCTCTGCTTCTGAAGCCCTCTCAGCAACAACCTTCGACATTCCAAACATCTGAAACATAATCCATCACAGCATTTTAATATAGTTACAGGGATGGCTGAAGAAATAAATCGATGAAAACAAACAATTAAGGGAAAGGATTTGTTACCTTCTTGATGGTCTTTTGGAAACAAGTTTTGTGTTCATCCATGGAAGCATGAATGAACTCGTCAATGTGATCCTTAACATCCTCCAAGAAAGTAGCACTCTCTGACTTCTTCTTCCTGCAAGATTGCAAAGTTGGATCGATTTTCTGAGGTTGCTGTTGCCCTCCAGACTGAGTCTTCTGTGATTCCATCTAGAAATCGAGGATATTACTTGTTGAACCTGACTGTAGGAAAAGCAAACAAGTAAGAAATTTGCCAACAGGTAATATCCTAAAATATAACTGCAACAATAAACCAAATGAAATTTATTTCAGACGTCTCAAGTACATTTCAGAAGGAGTCTATCACTGCATCATTCTTTTAGTTACTAGAAATAAGCAGATTAAATGCATGTATAATTATCAAATAGTTCTAGTTGTCTGAAAAGATGAACTCCCAGCAGTTTAACAAAATCCCACAAGGCATAGTTCATATAGTAATCGGTTAATTTTGACATTATGCCTTTGCTGATTTTATGCGACCCTCTCAGCAAGTACTGCGGTTTTCTTAAGAGAAAAGGACCTCTCCATGTAATGAAGTAACAGGCTGATAAGCGCAAGCCGAACACTGGATCATATTTGCACAATATTCTAAATGAGAGAAAGAACCGAAGAGCTCATTATTAATCTACAAAAAACATTGTTTGCATAATCTACTGTGATTCAAAATTGTCCAACACTACAAGCAATCTACCGCAGGATGAAGGCTCATGCACACATTTAAAGAAATCAATATCAGATATCAGGCAAGTTATCATAAGTATCATTCATCATACTCATACTTCTCCACTAGATAGGAATCTATAGCAAAAAGAAGGCTAATATGGACGTGGCAAAGCAATTAATATCAGCTGCAATTTGCATTGTCCTCTCTAATTATAATAACTCGTACAATTACGAAGGCCAATATGCTTTTCTCTAAAAAGAAAGCCAAGATGCAAAATTCAGCAAGCAACAACAATCAGGAGCAACCATTCCAAATTATAACCATAATTCAGAAACTTCGTAGTACTACCTATAAAACGGCTTAGGCTACTATGCTCTCAAATAATCAAGCACTACATGAAAGCTACCACAAAACAAGGCCATGAGGACGTGACAGTAACAATACAAGTTTCTGTATTTTCAATGTCTGCTTTAGTTCCATTTTCATGGACAACAATGAATGATGTAACCATGCATCTAGAGAGATTTAAACAGAAGCAATTTATAAAATCTCACAGCTCCTTTGATAACAATATCATATGGTCTACAAAGCATCGGGGTGATTAGTGTTACTCTAAAATTTATAATTCTTCCTTTATTAGGAATATCACATACCAGCTTATCCTGAACTAATCACCTAATCCATATGTAAAGCTACCACACTATAGCACTCTCCTGCCTTTTGGATATCAGTGAGGTGATAAATAATCTTATCAAAACCTTCTCATTTCTTCAAATATTACATAATACGAAAAGTAACAATAAATCTGCTCACAAAATTTATTCTAACAAAGAGATTGCAAAGGACCATAAGTGCAACCGGAGGAGAATACAACTTTAGAAGAAACTAATTTACACAGGACTCTTATAAAAAACCGGTATTTCAATTAACACATTATAATTGGACAAGAAACTGAATACTGCATAACTTATTTTTTTAGCGTATAGGACACTGGACATTTTTGTGGACACAAAGGATAACCACCGCATCAAAGAAGGTATCAGTTTGCCACTTGTTATCAACACTTCCTGTCTCAAGTTACACATACTTGACTATGGCCAGATTTTAGACTATGGATGGAATAAATTAGTTGAAATTTGAGTTCCTACACGCATTTGCATAAACATTGATAAAAAATATCTTTGCTGTAACTATCTCGAATTTCTTGTGTAAGGGGAAAAATAGACACATATATCCACATCCATATGACACGGACTTTTTATTATTACATCAGACATAGCATAAAAGCTGACAATACAAGAGGAAGTAATTTCAAATGATGAAAGAAAAAAAAAGTAAACTTTGTTTCAACAAGTCACAAGATCCAAAGAAGAGAGAATAAGGATCAAGTCATACATGGATGTACTAAAGTGGGTTTGGGTGGGTACAGTAGAAAATATAAGCAACATTGATGGCAAACAACTACACAAATTACCATGTGAGCACATGAGAATATTTTTGCGAATATTCTGATGTCAAATTAACATAAGGTAGTTGCTAATTGCACTCAAATACAAGTATGGGAATGTAACTGCACACCAATCTTACAGAAAGCGACGGTGTATGTCGAGGCAGCACCTAGGCGTTTGCCTATTTTTAAAATTATTTAATTACCTTAAAAAGATGGCTTGAAGAGAAGAGGAAGTAGTTGAAGTGCTGGCCGGAGAGGACTTCGGTGGCCTCCAAGAGAAGAGAAGGTGGCGAATGCAGTGGTGGGGATTCGTCGAGAAGAGGAGGAGGTCGAGGGGCTAGTGGCGTGGCTGCGGTGGTGGGGATTCGTTGAGAGAAGAGGAGAAAAAGAAGAGGCAGAGTGGCTGCGATGCTGGGGGTTGGTTGAGAGAAAAGGAGGAGGCGGTGACCGGTGGGGTGAGAGAGAAGAGGGGAGAGCAGAGTTAGGGTTTGCCGGTTTGGGAAGTGGGGAGAGAGGGGGGGGGTTGGGTTTTAATATCTTAGCGGGTTGGGTTTGGATTTGTGGGTTGGGTTTGTATTGAAAATCATTTTTTGTTTTGTAATTGGGTTGGCCTGGGCCAAATTAAGGGTTTTTAGTACTTTTGTTTTTAAAAAAAGCTAGGCGGCCTGCTTAGTGCCTAGCACTGGGCGCCGCCTAGGTGGTTCCACCGCCTAGATTGGCCTCTCCGACCAATTCTAGGCAGCTGGAGGTCCGCCTAATTCTAGGCGTCCGCCTAGATCACTTTTTAGAACACTGGGAAACTATAGGGTATATAAGTGCAATTTAGCATAAAACCGGCAGCTGGTCATGTGCCTCGAAAGCGTTGAGTATTATTTAGCTAAATAAAATATCACGGAAAGAAAAAAAGGCGAGAGGGTGCGGAGAAACGCTTCTCTATTGTAACCCCCCCTCACCCTCTCCCCCTCCCCCTCCCGAGTCACCCAAGCTATTATTTTTCAAGGTTTCACTTGCTGCTAGCTTTGCGATTAGGGTTTTTGCAATTGAAGCACAGTTTTGGGTATTGCGTTGAAAAATGTGCCACTCCCCTCCCCTCCCCTCCCCTCCCCCCTAACCCCCCCTCTTATTATTTAGATCCATCATTGCATCTAAATTGTTACCCATTTTTGTTTAATTTGTGGATTGGTGAAAACTTAGGGTTTTATTTTGACCCCTTTTAGGTTTCATGTGCTTGGATCTTGATGAATATTGCATGAGTGAGCAACTAGGGCTGCTTTATGTTTTATCTTATCCGATTGGTTTCAAAAGATTAATCTTTTTTTATTTGGGAAAGAGGAAGCTAGTTCGAGTATAATTCTAAATAGCAATTGATTGTGTAATTTGAATTTTTATGTGTAGAGTAGGCAAAACCTGCAACACATCCGATCAATTGTTTTTTTAATTTTCATCCAAGCAAAGAGTATGTTTATTTTTTTATTGTTTTTCCTAGATTTCGTTCTTAGGGATAAAAAGTTAAAGCTTTCCTCGATCTGAAAGGATATGTGAAGCTTTCCTCAATCTGAAAGGATTTGTGCTTTCTAAATTCAAGCCCCATTGTAAATCTCTAACCCTAATTTTTTGATATTGCATTGTATCATATGCATATTATAAATTGGATATGTTTGTTTATGATACTGTTGAGTATGAATTACTACTAGATAATTGTGTTTATCTTCTATATTAGTTAATTATCTTGATGTGTTATGCCTACTGGTCAATATTTGTAATTAATCATGAAGAAATATGCAATAATATATTTATTTATGGCAAGAATGAGCCATGAGTATAATATTTGCTTAAGAAGTGATTTTATTGTTTAGATCTTAAGCATATGAGACCTCATAGTGTAAGGAAATTTCATTAGTAATTGCCATGTTAACTGGACCACATAGCTTCTTAATTTTGTCTTTAATAAGGTCAGAGTTGATGTCCACTAGGAGCCACCAAGCTAGTAATGTTAAGCACTTCATAATAGTGAGGGGGAACCATTTTGTATCATTCATTTTGGGTAAGAATAATATGATATGTGTATGCAATTGTTGGGTACTGATAATATAGATTATATATGTATACAGTGTCATAGCCATGACGAGAGGCTAGATGTGTCAATAATAATGCAGGACAAGCTAATCAAACATATTTATAGTCAAATGGAGAAATCAATTCAAGGGATAAATCCGAGAGAGGAAGAGAGTGGAGTATGGTAGCAAGAGTACTTTAAAGAGAAGTGTTCCTACTTTTATTTTTTGTTTGGAAATTGTGAGTATGTTTATAGACTATAAGAGATTGTGATATCAAATGTTGGTATTTGTATACGTGGTTGACTCTAGAATCCATTTGTATAAGTTTCTGGGTCAAATTTGGTCTTTCATTTTGAAAATACCTCATAAATGTAAGCCTTTTGGATAATATTTAAGAAGTTAATAAAAGTTCATAGTTGTACAGTGAAGTTCTTCTCATCCTATCATGGTTATTGTCTCCCATCATGGTTTAAATATGAGGACAATGTGAATCAAAAGATTCTGGTTTAAATATGAGTTGAAATGCACTATATTGTTAATCCAATCCAAATTCTAGAATTGAAATTCCAGCACTTTCCAAACTGTGAAATTGAAATTGAAAATTCCAGAATTGATATTCAAGTCATTTGAATTGAATCACTAATTTGAGATTCTAGAATTGAGGTCTAGAATTTCAAATCAAATCCTTGATTCCAAACGCAACCTAAAAGTCTAAAACAATGAATTAAACTAAAAGTCCAAAAAACTGAACAAAATTGACTAAAGTTACTAAATTAATACCTAAATTAACTAAAGCAGTGCAATTTTTAACAAAAATCATTACAAAAAATGACAAAACAGAGATTTAATACGGAATAATAATAAATTTACCTGGCTTGAAGGTGGCCGGAGGTGACGATTGGGGAGGACAAAGAAGTTAGGGTTCGGGTTCGGGTATTGCTTGGGGAGTTGGGGAGGAGAAAGAGTTTTTCGGGGTGGGGGTCGGTTTTTTATTTTTTAGGTAGGAGAAGAGGGGAGAGAGAGAATTTGCCAAAAAGTCCCTCAAATTGGCCGGAGCGGCCAACTTAGGGGAGAGAGAGAGTTTGCCAAAAAGTCCCTCAAAATAATCAGTAATTCAAATTAAAAAGCTAGATCGGAAAAGGAAGGAGCGAGAGACAAAAAGACGCGCCTGTGAACGAATGCGAACGAACGAATGAGAAGTCGAGGCCAAGAGAGAGAGAGAGGGGCTTATATTGTATTCAGTACATTCTTGTGCAACAAGAAACAGGAAATGCTGGGTTCGAGTTCACTGGAATCACTTCCGGAACTTCAATTTTGGTAAAATCATCCTAGATCCGATTTCATAAGGTGAGAAAAAGCGTGCACTTATTAAATTATTACAGATTATAGAGCGAATAATAATTATGAGGTATTTGCTAATTTTATATACACACACAGACACACTACCTATGGGACTGCCAATACGATCATCAAACTAATATACTAATGAGATAGAGATGACTTCCACTAGAGATGGATAGTAGATAACACCACCTACTCAGCCGTAGGGGTTCCTCCACTAATTTTTGATAGTGAAGATGATCCGAATCCGTTAGCATTATTTATCCTAAATAAAAGTAGAATCATTGTAATTCACACGAATAGAATAATATTTATAATTGAAACAAATCATGAACATCTTAGATATAAAGGGACATTTCAAAATTTAAAGAACGAACATTTTCACTTGCAAATAAATGAGACCAGAATCAAAATTTTCTAGAAGCCCGTAGGAGCCACTTCTAGAGTCCACATCGCCCGGTGCTGATACTGCGATGGACCAATTGTCATGCTGCGATGAGGACGTCGCACAATTAAGGTGGGGTGATTGTGATACCCAAGATTTAGTCCCACATCGAATATTAATTGAGTGATTGAATGGTTTAAATAATGAGTCTTGAGAGCCAAGTGTAACATTAGCTAGTCAATTTTGACAATGGATTGAACCAAACCACGTGTTGCACTCCGTGGATCTCAGAACTTACATCGCGCCAACGGGTTCGCTGGCCCAGAGCGTGACAACTTTCTAGAAATTAGACTAAGGTTTCACCTTATAACTGCACGGCAAGAGAGATTCTCCCGAAAATATATCCTCTCAAATTTCAGTCACCCCACATAACAACGTAGCACGCCACATACAGTAGTAGAAAGAAAGCACAAGGAATGAGTTGCAGCACCTTTGTCATTCCAGTCCAAACTTTTTAAATGCATCAAAACGCAAGCAAAGACTTGAAACTTGAAGACCGCAGAGAATTTACAGTACTATCCTAATCCAGAAGTTTCAATTATATAAATTTAATAAAGATCAACAGCTAAAATATATAAATGGTTTATTACAGTTTTATCCCTCATTGGATATAAATGCTTGAGGGAGTTTATACAGTTTTATGCTCATGAATTCAGAGGCACCAACGTACTGATGTTGCGCATAAAAAGAGAACTTGATGTGATGCAGCAACACCACCAAGCTCCTCAAAGGGCCTCAAACAACTCCGAACTCAACGAACGCATCAGACTTTACAATCTGAACTCCTCGAGCCCAATAGTTTACCAGTCACTTTACACTCAAAAGATAAATAAAATCATGAATTTTTTTTAAATACCATCACACATGATTTTCATGCCTGATCCTTTTATGATCCCTCTCAGCTCTCTCTAGCCTTCCCATTGCACGTGAATCATCAGAATCCCGGTATTTTGAAGGCGGATATTGATTCTGATAATCATAATCCTTTCTCTTTCTGCCAGAAGGCTCTGGAGAATGGAATTCCCCCTCTTCAGCATTCTCAATTTCTTTCTCAGTCACAAGCTCTCCATTCTCAATGCCATGGTCTTGGTTCTTATGTTCTTGCTTGTATTTCGACCAGCTTTGCCTCCTCTCTTGTTTGACCTTATCTTCGTCAGTTGCCAACTCAATACCACTTTCGAGCTCTCTCTCAATAAGGTCATCATCATCCATGACGTCCATTTTCCTTGCAACTTCACTTCGTTCCTTCCTACGTTTCTCCAGTGCAGCTTTCACCTTGTCCTTGTCGATCTTATTTATAGCATCCAATGGAGAGTAGCTTTTGGGGCCTTCATTGTGTCCCGAACTTTTCTCTCTTGATTGATTAGTTTCCACTGGATCTTCAATTGGACCTTCTGAAGCATTTCCTGACTCATGATGGCGACGATCTTTTGAATCTTTACTGTCATGGTCATTTCTTTCGTTCTGTGAAAGCCTCTGGGGTGGATTTTGCCTATCAGTATGCAAACTAGAATTTCCAGCAGTCTGATTTTGTGATGGTGTCTCCTCAATAGCAGATGATGCTTTCGGGGGAGCCCGATAATTGACTACACTTGCAGAGCTCCCTTCTGTTTCGTTTCCATGGGATGGTGCTGTCCGGTTCTGTTCATATAATTCCAACATTTGATTGCTAACCTCTGCATAAGAGAATAAGTTGGATAGTTAGTGAAAAGATAGCAGTCAGAAAGAAGCAGCTCTTGAGGCCATACTGCTCAGACATAAATGGCCAATAAAAAGAAAATTTTCTTGATGAATATAATTAAAGGCAACTCGAATAAAATGAAAAGATGAATGGGAAATTAACTGCTAAACTAAATATATGACCGGATTACTTTACATTGGAAATCTCATATCATTAACTACAGGTTGGTGAAATATGCAAGGCCCTTTCAGGAGCCAAATTCTGTATTCTCGATCATTTGAGTGGGAACCAACTTCCAAACAAGGAAACAGATTCATCAAGAAGGAAATGCATGCTACATTCTAATTATCAGGGAGAACTCTGAAACTATTACAGAGTAAGCAGGATGAAAGGAAAGACGATAAGGTTTGCTATAGGATGTTGTGTTACTTCTTGAAGCCAAAGAGCCAAGCAAAAGCTCATTGAGAATCATATCCACTGGTTCATTTTCATGACCTTTCAATGAAATAAGGCCCACTATAAAGCATGGCGTGAAGTGTAAAAGCTCTGCAATAGAATCAATCAAGATTTAATGAACTTGTAAACCAGTCACTTAGCTCCATGGTACCAAGTCCCTAGCAGCAGTAACTATGTGTGAGAGGTGGTTTCAATCAAGATTTAATGAACTTGTAAACCAGTCATTTAACTCCATGGTACCAAGTCCCTAGCAGCAGTAACTGTGTGACAGGTGGTCACATCACAACTTTATTGTAAAATACAGCTTAAACAGGCACTTAAAGGAAGTGGAGAGACTGGCACACTACGCCATAATCAGGAACCTTGATGTGCTCGGTGACAGGCAAGGCATGGTTAAGCAGCATGGGCTTAGGTTAAGTGGCCCCTTCAGTTTTTGGGATTTACATTCACAAACATTTAGAAAAAGTAAGTCAGGTTTAACCTGTCCAGACTTTTTAATAACTGAAATCTAACCCTAATTCTACACCATCCTTCTGTTGGTATCTTTCTTTTGTAGCCCCCAATTACTAGGTAATTGTACCTTAGAAGTTATTATCTTAGTCATAAATGCTGAATATTTGATTAGACTACCCTTTATAGAGTTTTCCATAGTTATTTTCCAATAATTTGTTGAAATTTTCTCATAACCTTTTGCTTCTATTAAATCTAGTAATTAGAAAAGGAAAGGACTAGACAATTAAATGTTAGGCATTGGTTCCACAATGTACGATGATTTTTGCTTGGAAAATCATAAAAGAAAAGATGACCAAAGAAAAGCAGAAAAGATGAAGACCTCCTTTGGTATTAAAATTTTGATTTTATTAGGGCTTTTTTTTTTGGGTAGCCTTACCTACAAAAGACATCATTACTATTGGTTAATTGTATTTGTTTTTGCGAATATTTTTAGAACCTGATTATTAAGAAAGTTTTATTTTAGCATGTCTAGAGTTCATTCTTCCTGTAAGCCTATAAAGACTAGGTTTTCTTTAAAAAAGCTACGAATATATTTATGAAAAAGTTATGATTTCTTCAGATTGCACAGAACAATCTTGGGTGTGAAGACTAGTTTGAGGGCGTGAACCTTAATCGGCATGACGTTGTTGATCCAAGGGCTCAGGCATGAGACAATTATAATTGAGATTGGTGTGATACCAAAAAAGTGGTTAAGGAAAAGTAAAACAGAACAAAATAATCATAATCTTCTTTCACTATCTTATGTCTCTTCTCCCAAATTTCCTATTTGTTGCCGTACTGCCTTCCAAAAATTCAAACTGCACAGTCCCCCATCAGTTTGCCACCTACTTGTGTCTATTGTCTTCTAACACACTGGTCAAAGCTAAAGGGGTCGATGGTAGTAAATAAAGAAAACAAGTCTTTTAAGGTCATGCAAGCAGGAAGGAAATCTTTCGGAATCCGCCGGCACTGGAAAAAAAAAGGTTTCTAATAAATAGACAAGATAATCCGATTGAAAATATATTGAATCATTTCATATCTGAGAATTATTAGTCTACGCAAGAATGTTAAAAGCTGAAAACAGGAGACATCTTGAAATGTTGGTATCTCATCACGTGATATATGGAATGATAGATAAGATAAAGCATTCCTAGCAATTCTCATGGTATATTTTAAAATTCCTCATGGGAATGGAAGTTTCAATAACATAAAGGCTGAAAAATCCAGTGCCAAAAGTTACCAATAATAAGGGAATGGAACATGTCGAAGTATAAGCAGCATGTCAGAATATTTAAAAGGGATACAAACCTTCAAGTTGCCGTGGGGTGACATCGAATTCTTGCCACCAGACCTTGTCACCATCAGAGGGAAGCTTCACTTTCAGAAATTTGGCAGCGAGAAATATAGCACCAGCAGCTATATGATGAGGCTTAAATTGCAGGCAAAGCGAAGTACGTAGCCTGCACACTCCTTCCAGTGCGTAATAAATACACATTATTGAGAATTCAAAATTAGAAAAGAAAATGTAACTTGGCATACCCATCATTAACAAAATTCCAAGCAACTTGTGCAAGGGCATTTTGCGCAACCTTGAATTTCTTTATTGCTTCCACAAGGGGTTTATATGGATGATGTACATTAAGATCAAAACCAAGAGTCGCTAGTACTACCCGTTCCCCCAGTAAGATAAGTTCTTTCTGTTGTTCATACACTTCCTACACGCAAAAAATAGCAGCTATACATCACTTAAAGTAGACAGTAACAGTAACATTTTTTTACGAAATAACATTTTTTACAAATAACAACAGGAATCATGTGTATGAAAACAAAAGGCGCAAAGAAAATACAACTGCAGTTCATAATTCTTTTAATTCTAGCTAAGTGTTACTATCCAGGAAAAGACTGCCATGTCTGAAGTAATCAGAAGCTTAGCATTGAATCAAGTGAATATAACAAGAAAAATGAGTGATTAAAGGGTTATAGCAATGAAAGAAAATTAGTTCTAATGAACTCAAATTTATTACCCTCTGTTTGATTCTCTGAATAGCAGCGGGATCCTTTTTGTGGATAATTTCATAGGACACAAGAATGACATCCTTCAAGGGTCGAGGAGTTTCTTCAACCTTTCCAGCCAAAAACATGCAAACAGTGGCTATAGTCTGCAAACCATATTGCAATAAAGTTAACCATCAAGATCAATGACTTAGAAGCAGACTACCCTAGTCCTTTGTTAACATTAGTTCCATCAGAAGTATTTTCTGTCAGGAACAGTTAGAATATTAAGCAATAGAATATAATAAATATCGATGAACCAATTGCAGGGAGGCAGCAGCTACTTAAGGAGTAGAACTAATATTTCCACCACAGAAAACCTTAAACACCAGGTTACAAATGAAGCACAAAATAGGATCCAAAAGCATGAAATAAAAAAAATACCTTGTTTCAAAGAATGTTTGAGCCACTATTTGGCTGAGATAAAGCACTGTGAAATATGTTTACCTCAATGAAGCTTTCAAATAGACAGTTATATCAATGCAAAGTAGTCCATTACCTTAAGTTCAGAGGTTTGACTTGAAGGAAAATCGAAGATATTCAAAAAGAAGTGCGTAGGATATATAAGCATGAGAAAGAATTTGTTTAGGTGGAGGATACGGATTTGTAGATAAGGAGTAACCTCATCATTATATGATGATAATAACAAAGGATAGACCAAGATGACTGTACAACCTAAGAAAGAAGGAATGTGCAAGAAGGTGCAAACAGATGCAAGGTGTAAATGTAGAGAAACTAGAAACCAACAGAAAAACCAGGTAAACATAATCATAACACGTGAAACACAATCCGACCAAGAATACACATGTATGCCTGCAAGAAATGAGGGGAAGTGCAAATAAGTGAACATATTTGAAGATTTTGAATTCCAGAAATGCTCAAAAGAGAAAAGTAACATCTTAAAAAATGTAAGACAAATCTAAATAAAGAAGAAAACAGAAATGCATGGCACAGACTGACAGAGGCAGAACTGACCCTTGACCTTATTGGGACAAAATTTTCCTTTTAAAGGTCCGAAATACACTGGCCGGACACAAGCACAAGTGTTTGGTATTGTGAGCCTAAACGTTTTCCCACCATGAAATTAACTTGTAACTACTTTTATATCATGTAATTTTAGTTGAATATGAAAGTAATAGGTAAAGTCTCATAAGTTTAGAGTTCATATGTCTGGTGATAAAATTTTGTTTTTCTCGTTTCATTTGTACCCTGTTGCAAACCCAACTTCCAAGGACTGGTGGAAAAGGTTGGTTGGCCAGAGACTCATTAATGAGTACTGTTGCTAGAACATGTAATAGCTATCCTACACAAGGTTCAAAGTTATTCAGGCCCAGGCGACGAGCCCGGTGTACTTCAAAACTCAAATCTAGGCATGGTAGGAGAGTTTCAACTGAATTTCACTCGATTTTGGTGAGTCAGCTCTTTTATAAGAATTATGGATATTACAACAAAAACCTAATACCTAAATTGGAACCACGTATACATTTAAGTCATTTTTACTAAAAAACAACATTTAAGAATATCGCATTACATAAATATCCCAGGAACTATACATCAACAATAAGAGAATACATATCAGCAACTAAAAGTATAATCTTTTGACTAAGACTATGAAATCCATGGAAGAGTGGTGTTTTAGTTAGTAGAAAAATAATAAATAATTTCAGGCACCTGTATAATACCAAATGCCAAGTAGTTACTAATACTTCTGAAGAGCAAGGCTCCTATAAAACTTAAGTTGATAGGGAGGAGTGTCCACCAACTTTTATATCCATTGATCTTGCCTTGAGATCCGTGAAATCAAGATGCACACAAATCTCAAAGTGGGCTTTATATCTTTCACGGATCCCAAGGCAACATCAATGGATAGAAAAGTTGGTGGATGACTATTCCCTATCAACTTAAGTTTATAGGAGCCTTGCTCTACTTCTGAAATCATTATTCAAACACGAGTTACATTTAGAAGAAAAAATCAACAGAAAATATGACAACTTGCCCAAAACAGGCGAAAGCATTAAACAACATAAATGCTGGAAGAACCTAATTCTTACCCTCCGATCATTCTTTGCATGAGACTGGCGAAGGAAGAAGCGATGGCAGAAAACAATAGCAGTGGCGATTGTGACCTGAGGTCTGCATTAAAAGCATTTGCCATCACTACCAAGTAAATCGATCAACTAATGCAGATGTCACTTGACACTTGACATAATGTATTCTCACAGAACCAAGAGTACCAATAAAACAAAGGATAAGTCAAGAGTATGCATATTGTAATAGCTCCGAGGATATCAAACAAAATAACCTCTATAAAGCAATCAGCTAAATAGATTGGCCTATCAAAATTTATCATTATACAAGTTTGTTAAACTTCTTCTTCAAACATATTTTTTAGGTTTTCGCTTAACATTAATCATATACCTTATTTGGGTTCTCGAAGACTCCACTAGTAGTATGATTTTCCATGGATTAGACTATGATAACAATATTTGATATAGATGACTATTAACAGCTGAATGTCAGCCTGACTCTTCAATAGTTTTGACTACTCGAAACTCTGAACATCGAGCTGTTTACTCATTATCTCTCATCATACGTTGATGCAACATGTGGTTACCCTAACAACCAAGATGAGACCAATAGCCGTATTGCATGACAGGAATATTCTTCTTCAAAAGGGACCCCTCTTTATCCGCGCCTCCAAATAGTGAATAATCTTAAAATATGTTGGAGCTCCTACTAACAGGTCAAGGCTTTCAAGTTTGAAATATCTCATTTTCTTGCTTTCACATGTATAAAATAAATTCAAAATCATTTTTCCTGATTCAGTTGTTAAATTTCCACAATGACATATGATGATATGTATAATTTATGATTTCATAACCTAACCTTAACAAATCTTGTATATTTGATGTGCTTAACTTTGCATTGTAGGTTTTAATATTCATCATTAGTAGCTATCCTTCTAAAATTTTCTCTTAGGGCATGCACATTAGTTCCATCCAAGTTTTCATTTCATATCATCCATGTAGACCTGTGCGCATTGATCATTTACAAAATTACATTGACAATTTACGTCATCCTACATACTCGTCCTCCATCACAAAATCATTCAGTGATTCAAATATCATTTGTTACCAGTTATCTTATTGGAATGAAATTATGATGTTATGTTAAAGAAAAATTCCTGAATGATTCTTAGGCACTTCACCTGGCCAAAAGTTCCCCAGACCTAACACATCTGACTGGCCACCTAAGTTCTTGATTCAGGACAAGAATCTGCTTCAAGTCTTTTGAGTTCAAGATAGAGTCAAAGGCCAACCAAAAAATAGATATATTGTGGGACATGACAATTTATTTAAGCAATGGATCAGATGGAAGATGAGCAAATTAAAGTTATCTCCTCTCAGATGAATATTAACATTAACAGGGAACACGCTCCACTTATCAAGAGGAGGGTCTTCAGTCATACCTGGGTTAGAATTCAAAACATGCTGTAAAACTGACTCTGACTAGTGACTACGTATTAGGATAATATGACTACATAGACGATATATAACTAGTTAAACATGAAAGAGTTGTATGCTCTACAAAGCCAATAAATTTATTGTATGATAATAAATAAGATTTTACATGCCTATTTATAGTTGTCATTTCCATATTACGATATGAGTTGTCCTTAGATTACATTGTACAGAAATTATATTGGTAATAGGTTACTGACAAGGAGACATAATTTTCTATTTCCTTGTGATCTTAAATTTGTTCACAACCTATGAAACATTATTAGGATAAATTCTCTTTTATGGTTGCCACATGTTGTACTACTATATGTGATAGAGTGGTGTGTCTCAACCACTAAGCCACTAGAGTAGAGACTCTTAGTAACATGTGGATATTTGTGGAGACAAATATTGAACTGGACCAATTCTAGAATACTCTTAGACCTATCACTCTCATGAAGGAGAGTTATTCTAATCACAATATACAAAAAATCCTTTTGACTTGAAAATGTTATTAAGTCTTATGTATAAATTATATAGTTTTGGTATTGTCTACAGGTGATGTCTAATCAAAGGCTATACATGGACATATCGGACCATTTAATGAGCGCATGAAGGGTCATAGTCATTTAATAGAGAATCTGTCACTTTCAAAGTAGAAGAAAATATCCTTGATTTTATCTTTTATATATTGGATTAAATCCAGCCAGCCACTTTAGAAAAATGTTTTCAAATACTTTATTTTATATATTAAAATATATTAGCTATATATATTTCATTAAAAGGGTTTTCTAAATTTTTTGTCCAATTATATTAAAAAATACACATAAGTTTTGGGATTGACAGTGACTATGGAGGTCTAATCCAACAAACTTATATGAAATATTAGTTGACAGAAGGATTAATATGTATATTATAGTGATATAGGGATCTCACAATTAAATCTCTATCCTTTGTGCGAAAGTTGCAGCTTGTTCATGTGCATGATTACAACTACATTAGTAGGGACTAATTTACAGAGCAGAGAGGTCCTAAATGAATCCCACGCCACATGCTCTTACAAACCCTAGTCATTGAAATGATTGCTTTGATTGCTTAGAATGAATAAAGTCATGACATTAACTAAATGATATCATAAGTCATGAATTACTTTTCATGACTTTAATTAAATGATATCATAATGCATGAAATTATTTCTCATGTATTTACAAAGTAAAGTTATGAATGTTTGACCTTAATAAAGATATGAAGTTCATAATAAAGTATTAAGTTCATAGGTGAAATGTCATAATTACATAAGGGTCATGACTTACCTATATAAGGTTTGAGAAACCTAATAATAACCATTCATCTCATCCAAAACAAAAGCCATCACTTTTGAATGACTAATTAGAGATGAATTAGATTCATCAACGAGCATCACTGTGAAACTTTGAAGGTTTTACACTTGTGTAATTCTTGTGAGGTAACACGTTTACTTTCTTTTAACAAGTTATTATACATCACGTGTTTGATCATGGTTCAAGTTATTATTCTTTTATGAAAAAATTAATTTATTCCTTATATGATTAGGATTACATATAGACTCAAAACAACCTGCATATTTATAGTTGGAAGTTATTTGCTACCTGCGAGGATTATAATCATACTGGAGTTCTTACAACAACTACTGCTCTCTGCAAACAGTCCATTGGACTTATACCAATAAAAACTATTTCCACTGACTTGCATTTACTATTGCTTCAGTTAGTCAGAAAGTTATTCCTCACTGCAACAATGCTACTTCTATAGCATAATCAGATATGCTACAGAGCAATATTAAAAGAAAGAATAACTAGCTGTTTGTTACAAAAACGCATACCAAAAATGAAGAGTCAATTTTCAGAAGATGAGATGACAAACAAAAAGTTACAAAAAATGTGGAGATAACAAGTGAACGAAGCTATTTTCTGAAGCCCTCGAAATTGTGCATGAAACCAACAAGGCTACAACTAGGGGCTACCAAATATAGATAAAAGAATATTATCAATTAATCTAGCTTAGGAATAGAAAAAAATTAAGGACAATTCAATTTTTTACAAAATTGTCCATAAACCAGATGTAAGAAGTAATAAAATACAGTAACAATGAAAGAAAACTTACACTTTAAGTCTCATCCCTAAATCCTGCAGAAATGTGCAATACGACTTACGAAAATATGCCTCTTTCTTAAGGTCAATACCATCTCTTCGAGATGGGGAATTTTCTTCAATTTCCTTCCGGCTAAGATACCAACTGGAACCAATGTGATCACCTTCCTCCATCTTATCGTGAGAAAATCTGTAGGGACTACTTTCTACCATTCCGTGATGTGAAGGATCCCCTGGTAATATACCAGCCATATGAATTTGTTTGTCCAAGACAATGGGTTTAATTTAATCTTTCTTGACTTATCATATCTTTACCATTCCTGTACGCAACAACAAGAAACATAAGCAACACTATCAAAGCACAAAGATTCTAAGAAACTAGGAACATTGACAATGAGAAAAGACTCTAAACAATTTTTTCAAGTAATCCTGTTCAATTTAGTACCTCGCATGAGTTGCAGAGAGAAATCTGCTTACAAGTAATAACTTCAGCTGGATGACCTTTTATCTTTTTGTAACTTTTAGTAAAATTGTTAGAAACCACCTTTCCTTTGTTATTATTATTATTTTTATGAAAACCACCTTTGCTTGATGGTATCTTTGCAATCTCATGCTTTTTTGAAACTTCTGGTTATATGATAATCCCTCCCTCCCTCCCTCAAAGTTTCAAGGAGGGTTATAAAGGTGAGGAAAGAGGGAAGCAAACCCAACCCTAATCCTAACATTTACCCTAACCCAAACCCTAAACCTAACTTGAACCCTAATCTTAGTTATGGGTGAGTTAACAGGGGTCTCACGTGCTTTGCACATGCTTTAGGGTTTTTGGGGTAAAATGGAAGCGCGTCTTTTTTAAACCAAAAATGTGGAAAAAAATAGTGGCATTGCAAAGATACCATCAAGTAAAGTGGTTTTCATAAAATAAAAAAAAGGAAAGGTGGTTTCAATCAATTTCACCAAAAGTTAGGTGGTTTTCAAGTAAAAAACCTATTAATTATATCCACAAATCACTTGTATACATCTTTTTCAATGAGGCCACACCACATGGATCATCATAGATTGTAGAAACGACTAACGAAAGAAATCTCAGGATGACGATTCGATTAAGGAGGGAAATATGACGATTAGAATTAGATAATTAGTTGAGTTCATTCTCATAGCTTCCGCAGTTATGATATTCTATTACTAAAGAATTGTTCGTGTGTTGGTCCATTGTAAACTGAATATAGGTCAGCTAGTTGTGATAATTGGGGAAGCTGATATCCTATAAGCATGAGGAATGAATCTCTAAAATATTCTTCTTGATGTGTAAATATATGTATGAATCGAAAGGCAGGAGAAATTTTAATATATAGATCCTATATCATATGACCTATATAGCTTTGAGTTTTTACTTCTTTCTCTATATTTGACATATATCCACACGTGTCTCTCACATCCAGTTTGTAGCCATACCATATGAGTTTTCGTTGCCGACCATATTTGTACATCCACTCAAATCTATAGTTAAAAAATGGATATGAATATAGTAATTAGTAAGTACTATATATGAACTACATCAAGTCGTTGCTCCTAAGATCCTATAGTTAAACGGTTGGCTTCTTTCAAACCGTCAAGCACTAATGCCTACTATATTGTCAAATGATAGCAACTTCAGAAGAGGTTCATTTCAACCCAATGGTGTACAATATTGACGTTATATAATCATAATAAATCTATCAAAGTAACCAACCAATTGGCTCTAAACTCCAACAATAACATGGTCTTATTGCTCCATTAACTGGTCATTGACATGTAAACAGTTAAGTTCAATCTCAGAGAAGTCAAGTGAAATGTTCATGCATAATTCTCACTCCTATTGCTCCTCCTTTGTTTTCAATGCAACTCGAAGCTCATTCTCCCCATAAATAAATATATTACGCGTATTTCATCATGATTATTTATAAATATCGACTAATAGTCATAACACATCAAGATAATTAGCCAATAAAGAAAATAAAACAACATTATCTAGCAACAATCCAGTTAACATTATTGTAACCAAACATATCCTGTTCATAAGAAGTAGATGATACAATGCAATATTAAAAAAAATTATGGTTAGAGATAGACGATGGAGATTGACTTCAAAAATCACAAATCCTTTCAGATCGATGAAATATTCAATTTTTTGATTCCTAAGAAGAACGAAACCGAGAAAAAAAAAAACAATAAACAAGAACGAAAACACACTCTTTGCTTGTAATGTTGCAGTTTTTTCTATTGCTATTTAGAATTATACTCGAACTAGCTTCCTCTTTAGCAGAAAAAAAAACAAGATTAACCCTTTAAAACCAGCCAGATAAGATAAAAGATAAACCAGACCTAATCGCTCAATTCATGCAAAATTCATCAAGATCCATGTATAAGAAACTTAAAAAGTGTCAAAACAAAACCCTAACTTTTCACCAATCCACAAATTCAAAAAATCAATTGACAATTTAGATGCAACGATGAATCTAAAAGATAAAGGGGAAAAAGAGGCACCTCTTTGAACAAAATACCCAAAATTTTGCTTCGATCGCAAAAACCCTAATTGCGAAGTAAGCAGCGAGCGAAACCCTAGAAAATAAATAGCTTGGTGACTCAGAGTGTTTAAACAGAGATGCTCTTCGCCACAGCCCCTCACCTTTTTTCTTTCGGTGGTATTTTAATATTTTATTAGGCTGAATAACACCCGGCACTTGCGAGGTACGTGACCAGCTGTCGGTTGACTAAAAAATGACTGATGAGATGGTTGAATAACTAGCAGGATTATTCGAGTGCGATTATAGGTTTTTTGTACGTTTACTATAAGGATAAAATTCACTTATATACCTTATACTTCCCCCTAAATGTGCACTTATATACCCCCACTTGCATTTGCGTGCAATTAAATACCCTATTGTTTTAAAATGGTGCAGTTTACTACCAAATGTTAATTTGACATCAGAATATTTGCAAAAATAGCTGTTTGCCGTCAATGTTGCTTGTATTCACTACTATACCTATCTAAACCCACTTTAATACATACATGTATGACCTGATCCTCATTCTCTTTCTTCCCATTTTACTTGCAGGAAAACATGAAACCGGCCCCAAGAACTTAAATCCAAAAAACACAAATTGAATTAAAAAAATCAATTTAAATCAAAATAGTTGAAACGCAGTAACCAAAATACACCCAAACTACACAAACTCATCATGCTTGCCCTTTTATTCAAAATTCAAATTAAAAAATTGATTAAAGTTAGAGATGAAAGGGGGTAGAATGATTTTATTAAAAAGTTGATCACTTTGGACAACTCATTACGAGCAGAGTGACGGGAATCAATATAAATTCAATGAACTAATGAGTCAAGAATACTAGCCAATGCTATTTTCTCCTCTTTTCATGGATCCTTTTAAAACAATAGGGTATTTAATTGCACACAAATACAAGTGGGGGTACATAAGTGCACACTTGGGGGAAAGTATAGGGTATATAAGTGCAATTTAGCCTTTTATAGTAAACATATAAAAAATCAAAAATTGTTTCGAATAATCCCGATAGTTATCATCCGTCTCATCAGCCATTCAGCCGGCAACTGGTCACGTGTCTCACAAGTGACGAGTATTATTCGGCCGAGTAAAATATCACAAAAGAAAAAAAGGCGAGGGTGCGGCGACGCGCTTCTCAGTTGTAATTTCTTTGTCTCTTCGAGTCGCCCAAGCTATTTATTTTTAGGGTTCTGCACTGCTCACTTCGATTAGGATTTTTGCAATTGAAGCACAATTTTGGATATTACGTGAAAAAATGTGCCTCTTTTCCCGCTTTATCTTTCCAATCCAGCATTGTATCTAATTTGTCACTCACTTTTGTTTAATTTGTGGATTGGTGAAACTTAGGATTTTATTTTGACCCTTTTTTACGTTTCGTGTGCTTGGATCTTGATGAATATTGCATCGATGAGCGACTAGGGCTGCTTAATGTTTTATCTTATCCAATTGATTTCAAAAGATTAATCTTTTTTTTCTGAGAAAGAGAAAACTAGTTCGAGTATAATTCTAAATAGCAAGTGATTGTGTAATTTAAATTTTTTGTGTAGAGTATGCAAAAACTGCAACACATCTGATCAATTGTATTTTAATTCTCATCCAAGCAAAGAGTAGGTTTTCATTTTTTATTGTTTTCCTCGATCTTCGTACTTTAGGATAAAAAATTGAAGTTTTCCTCGATCTTTAAGGATTTGTGCTTTCTGAATTCGAGCCCCGTTGTCTCTCTAACCCTAATTTTTTTTAAATATTGCATTGTATAATATGCCTGTTATGAATTGAATATGTTTGTTTATAATATTATTAAGCCTGGATTATTGCTAGACAATTGTGTTTATATTCTATATTGGTTAATTATATTGATGTGTTTTGTTTACTAGTCAATATTCAGAATTAATCATGAGGAAATCCATTGTAAGACTTTTAATTATGGGAAGAATGAGCCACGAATTGCATTGACAATAAAGGTAGGTAATAGGACTGAGAATTATGCATGAGTCTTTCACTTGGCTTCTCTACCATTGTCAAGAACTAGTTATTGGAGCAATAAAACAATGTTACTGTTGGAGTTCAGTGCCAATTGGTTGCCTAAAACCTGGGTTAATTGCGAACACATCCCACGAAGTATCAATGAGTTGCACTTACTACCCCTATAGTATTATTTGTTGCACTTACACCCCCTGGAACCTAACACCGTCTAACCTCTGTTATCTTTAGGTTGCATTTATTTTTTATTGCCTAAAATACCCTTATGGTTGGACTTCCTTTTAATCCATCTCCTTCTCTTATTTTGCCCTCATTGCTCCCAAGAAGCAATTGAAACTAACCTCCTAAATGAACTCTTTAATGAGGAAGGAACAGTTGAACCATAGTTTAATTGAGGTTCAATTTATCAATAGTATTGATTTAGATGACATAAGTTTAATAGAAAATCAACAAAATAAAATCATTGGCAATGGCATACCTAAACAAATGACATAGATCAATTCATCAAATCATGATAAAAGATTCAACTTTCAAATAAATCAAATCATTTAAGAACATACCTAAATACCATATTAAACTAAACTAAAGTTAACACTTAAAGATAGAATACAATTGAAATAAAAATCTAATAGTCTAATAGATTAATAGTTTAATACCACATTGAACTAAAAATCTAAAACCATGAATTAAACTAAAAGTCTAAAAATTGAACAAAATTGACTAAAGTTACTAAATTAATACCTAAATTAACTAAATCAGTGCAATTTAACAAAAAATTATAAAAATTGACAAAACAGAGATTTAATAACAGAAATTGAACAAAAAAAATCGAAAAACAATAAATTTACCTGAATTGAAGGTGGCCGGAGGTAAGGATTTGGGGAGGACAAAGAAGTTAGGGTTTGGGTTCGGGTATTGTTTGGGGAGGAGAGAGAGTTGGGGAGGAGAAGAGGAGGGGCTCCAGCGGTGGAGATCCGGCGAGGAGGGGCTCCGGCGATGGCGATCGAAGAAGAGGGGGGTCGGGTTAGGAATTTCGGCGGTGGGAGAAGAGGAGAAAACGCGAAAGAGAGAGGAGAGGGAGAGAGGAAAGAGACAGATAGGGTTAGAAATTGGGTTTTCGTTTGGTTAGTGAGTCGGGTTTGGGTTTGAGCCGGGTTGGGATTCAAAAACATTTTTTTGGGGCCTTCATTGCATATTTGTCCCTTGCATCATCTTTAATTGGTAAAAAAAGTCCCTTAAATCTCATTATTTGCCAAAAAGTCTTTTAAATCATGTTTTTTTATTGCCAATTCGTCCCTTTGGTAGGTGCAATTATTAATTAGGCCGTTAACTTTGATGGAAATGGATGAAAAACTTGTTACACCCCTACGCTACCATTTAGAATCTCACCGACCCATTTGATAATAGGTTTATACCCGCAACCTAAAACCCAACAAGGCTTATTCTTCAATGTTCATAACAGCCCTAAAACCCACCAAATCATTTCCCTCCTTCTTGAAAGCGGAAAAATTTGGGAATAAGGGTATTTCAGTTGCTTGGGAGGGTAAAATATACTCCAGAAGGGGGGGGGGGGGTTAATTTTACACGGTGGGTTAAGGGTTCACCCAAATACAATTAGAAAAGTTAACAGAATCCCTAGCAGAGGGACAATATGGCAATAAAAATATGGTTTGAGGGACTTTTTCGCTATTAAAGATGATTTAAGGGACAAATATGCAATTAGCTTTTTTTTTTTACCTTTTCGTTTTAAAACTGGGTTGGGCTGGTCCTATATGCAGGGATTTTTATGTTTGTTTTTTCTCTTAAAAAGCTAGGTGGCACAGCTTAGCCGCCGCCACCTAGGAAGTTCGAGCGCCCAAGTTGGCCGCTCCAACCAATTTTAGGTGGCTAGAGGGTCGTCTACGCCTAGAAGCTCACCTAGGGCGTTTTTTAGAACATTGACAAGATTGTTCCAAAAGCATTTACAAAAGCACTATGCAAGTTGTATGAGATGACGACCTTGTAGTTGTTGCTTGTTTCAAAATTTTCTCGGATTATTACTAACACCAATGATCCCGAACTCAGCCAAATTGTCTCTTAGGATAAGAATTATATCTTTGGATAAGCAAGTAATCGTAACCTTTATTCTAACTCCTCCTAAAGCCCTTTGATATTTACTCCTTAATTAAAATCAACTAAGGAAAGTCAGTTATCAGTTAAATTCCAACCTCTTACTCAAAGAAACCAATTTCCCCCATTCTACGATCAGATCTTCAATAATCGACATTGAGATGATCCTTCAAAGCAATAACTTCTCTTTCAGTAAATCTTTCTCTTTAAATGCATCTCAACATAAGTTTGCATCCATCCATTCGATTTTACGGAATCCCCCAACTAACATTAAATCACTAAGGCTTCCATTATCTTATAACAGAGAGGTTTACTATATGTGTGTGTCAAGATTAATTCATTTGCTAATAAATTAGGCTTAGACTTTTACAAGCTCTATTCATTCAAAAGGATATGAGAGTTTTCACAAGTTGTCGTTTGCTATATGCGTGTATTCACTTCTAAGTTCCTCTATTTTCTGATTTGACAGTCACTGGATCACTACTTGTATACTCACAATGCACAAGATAACAACTGTACGGAGAAAACAGAGACAAAAGAAACCAAAATTAAACTTCAAGATGAAGAGATTGCATCCCTTATTCCTGTCCCTTAACAAAAAATATTGATACACTCTACGGTTTAACAAAATTTAGTCGTAATCAAATATCTTCGAGACATCACTTTTGCAAATAACATAAGCCTTCTTAGTCCCATCAGGCCTCATCAAAGTGTTAACCTTCTTTGTTTGGATGCTATACAATTTCTCCACTGCTGATCTGATCTTCTTGTTGTCTGCTCGCTTGTCAACCACAATAACGAGCGTGTTGTTAGTTTCAAGCTCCTTCAGTGCTCGGTCGTTATCGGATATTTCAGAAATTGGTAAGGATCTCCACTGTTTCTTGAAGAGGCCTCACTTCTTCTGGCATACTCTGAGCTCCTCTCTTTCTTCTTCTTCTTCTTCGAGGTCTTGGGCTGTGCTGCCTCAACCTGAGCAACTTCGACAGATGCAGCTTTAGTATTTGGTGCCATCTGTTTACGTAGAAATAACTTCAATATAGATACTCACTTGTGCTTGAAATACACCAATCCAAATGATGCAAACATTAAAAAAAAGTCAATTAATGGACAAGAACATAAAATCAAATTCATGGACCAAAACATGCCATCACAGGTTACCACCCCCACGCCCACACACCAAAAAAAAAGTGATAATAAGACAAAATATTTTTATTGGGAAACTAGAAGATATTCTCCTTATTAAACTCAAACTTCGACATAAAAAACTGTCATAATTTATTAGAAGTTTGGTTATCAATGGAATCATACACATAAAAATTAAGTTCTTGTGATAAACTAGAGAATCCATAGCTTCTCAGTTTCAACTCAGGACAGCAGTCACACCAATGACGACTCCCCAGAAGGAATGGATCTTTCGATTAGTTTAGCCCATGCTTCATTTGTCTCCATGATGACCTTCAGTGCATACTCCTACTCACCAAGATAAACAAATAACAAAAAAATCATAAAAATCACGCATTAAAGGGGAAGAGACCGCAAACTTTCGCCAATAACATGTGACTGTCACACAGAGCTGCATATGATGTAAATAAATATACAACAGAGAAAGCAAAATAATAAAGGCTCTATAAGAGACATTTTCCACATTGTCTTTGTAGCCTGTATGTTTTCATGAGTTGGGAGACATAATCTGATTGTCTTTTTATTATTTGACTTACTATTTGTTAACTAAATGCTCATTTTTCTACTTAAATATGCACTAGCTACTGATGCTCTGATTGCAAGACACAGAAACTCAAATAACAACCGCCCATTTGGTTCATCAATAAGGAATCATGTCAATCGCCTCACGTCCTGTACATCTGTACCCCTTATCTTACAGGAAAATTCAGATTCTAGCTACACTGGTATTTTAACTTAGCTATAATAGAATGCCATAAGTTGTATACCCCTTCTGATTCTCAATAATACTAGCAGACATTTTACACGCTTGTTGCTTATGTTGCACAACTTGATAGAGGAGATATCTTGCTTTTCCATTTGTAGAATATGTTTGTATATGTAGTCTCAGATGATAAGTATCGGCAGACATCCTGGAGCCAAGTCACTAAAATAAGCAGATCAATCGCAACAAGAATCCGGAAATCTTAGCTTACTTTTTAGCCCTCACAAGCTTTCTATAGCTAATCCAGTTTCCTTGCATGGCAAAATATTAAATCAACAATAGATGACAGAAGGATTCATTTGTCAAATTACTAGCCATAATAACCGGTCAATATGCCATAATAGCATTAGCATCACACCTCAACTGAAGCAAATAGCATCCTAACTTTCCCAATAGACCAGTTAATTTATTCTTTATTAAGAACATGATTAAGATGGGACTGAATTTTATTTGTTTAAGAAAACAGTAATATTAGAAAAGGGTCAATCTTACATAACGCCCAAACTAGGACCTATTTTCAGAAATAAAAAAATTCAGGCTGTTTATCTGCAACACACAATAAGTTTCTGAAAATTTTCTCAAATAAAAAGAGTCGAGCAGATTATCTACAACAGCCCCAAAGTTGAGGGAGGATTTTTGAAATTACCTAACATACAGTCAAACACAGTGATCAACAGGGTAAGACTTCCAATGCTCTCTAATAGTCATTGAATCCTCTATCTCTACATACTATTACATAATCAAAAGTACACTAAATACACGTCTAAGATCACCAGTGATTTCATCTCAATAGCAGCCTGTAACATGCCTTTGATGTAAAATTACAACTTACAAGACATCAAACTTATGAAACTTCTTGGTAAAAAAATTGCTAATAAAATTTGACATCATTTTCTGACAAGCCCCTTTTTATACAAGTACAAGAGCTTTATATTTTACAAATGAATACATCTTTGGATCTTTAATTTAAATAAAAAATTGTTACTGTGAAAAAAACTGTATGCTACATTATTAGCTACCCAAGCTATGGATTACAAACAAACGTTCTCTAAATTAAATGTTATCCTTGCATACACAATACAGTGGTATATAACCAGATTTCACTACAGCTCTTTCACAAAGCTCAGCTCTCTCTCATCGAAGATTGTATCAATCTTGCCTCGTGGAACCTACTAAGGCCAAAAACTTGCCAGGATGTGGCAGTAATTTACTTGTCCCGAGCTTCTTTTGGGAGCAAATCATGTCTTCTGAATCTAAAGTTGAACCTTTTACCTGCAAGAAACCAAAATAGCTCTTTTTTTTTCAGTAGACAAGAAATGTTGAAAAGAAGGAAGACTGTGCATTAAATTTTTTTTTTGGGGGGGGGGGGGGGGTGGTGTGGAGGTAATGGAACAAAATATAAGTATAGGTATTACACATATGTAACAAATTATTCAGTCATACAAATGATGGGTGCACCAGAAAAGATTCACTTCCCAGGAAAGTGAATATATAGGATGTTTCTTTTTCTTTTTCTTTTTTTGGGAAAGCATATAAGATGTTTCATAGACACCATGTAATATAACCATGGCCCTTGTAAAAAATTTGGAAAAGTGAAATATCGACATTAACCACAGCCTAGTTTGCAAATAACATCATGATGTTGTTTATTGATTTTTCTTAGAACAGTGTGAGAACAAAGTTGCACACAGCTGGCAAAAGTGCCCAAGTACATAAAGAAACACTTGCAGGCTTGATGCAAAAATTTGATAGAAGAATAATATAAAAGAAGAATACCTCCAGGCTTTCTTGAGAAGAACTTAAATATCTCATCAATTATTATTACCTATAAAAAGATAAAATTCACAGTAAATTAAACAAAATGAACAGACAGCGAGAGATAAAGCTAAAGAAATTATACACACGATGCAAATACTATGAATAATGAATGTCGTGGAAATACACAATGTGCATTACAAAAATGTGAATAAGAGATTCTAGAGACTACACATCACCAAAGTCTATCATGAATTACGCACTCGACCAGGAAAGATTCATAACACATTTTTCGCATGATATCTAATTGCACAAAAAGGATTAGTTACAATGTAATTGATGTGGATACAGAATAATATTGGTATGTAAATTTCAAATGCAAGCCTTTCGTAAAACATGCACCTCAGAAAACACCTTCAATACCTCGGCACAACTTAAAGACTCATAACCAAAAGGAAGTTGGAAAGAAATCAGACTGTACGACACCTAATGCTCTAAACAACAGGACACAGCATCTTTAAATGTTTATGTTTTTGGGAAAATTTCAACTTCATGTGTCCCTCACATTACAATATAGAGCAAAACTCTGAAATGGAAAAGAACAGTTTCCTGAGTCTTTGATTTGAAAGTAATATACTTTCCTACCGAACAGCGTGGATAAGATGACCAAGGCATCTGTTTCCTGGAGCTCATGGACTTGAGTTTAATGTACTTTTCTAACCAATAGGATGGTTAAGATGACAAATGAATCTGCTTCCTTAGTTTTTGGTTTCGAGATTAATTACTGCCATCTGCAACAGAAACATCCCAAGGGGATTTTTCCTTATCAACCAGTGTACAGCTGAGGGTGTCACAATAAGCCCTGACGAATGAGGTGAATGCTCTAAGAAATCTGGATTATTGAGTTACTAAATAGAGGTGAGTGTGGCTCACACATGTGAACCAAAGTCACAGGAAATAGAATGCCAAGATTACTCACTGCACTGATACCTAATAGACATATTGCATATATTATGCATGTATGCACATCAATATACATGTTTCCATGAGCTTATCAATGAAATAGGTCCAAGATGGTTAGGTTTTTACCATCACCAGTCTAAGTGAAAAAAAAGAAAATAAATAAATAAATAAATAACTATGACCAGCTAACCAACAATAGGCGTAAATAATCTACTCTTAACCTCAAAAAATTAAATAATAAAAATCAAAGCAGATTTTGGAAAGAATTAAATACTAACAGGAATGGACAGATATAAGACAACCCTCCAGTCAGCCCAAGTTAATGGAGTCACCTGAAAGACAATGGATAAGTCAGTTCAAACAGTTTTCTTGTTTTTATATCGTAAGTTCTTTTTCAGTAATCAGACCAAGGGGAAAATTTTGATGGAAATGAAACATGGACTTACAGAGAAAAGTACGGATAGAGGTTCAATATACAAAATTAGTACATGGAGGAGCATAGTCAGCACAATTGATCCCACAAGCCAAAGATTACTCCAAGGAGGTATAACCCTGGAAAACATAACGATAGCTGGTCAAAATTTTTTTTGAGTGAAAATAGCTGGTCAATTTTTCAATATAATTATTTCTTATGGAAGGAATAACTTTTTCCAAATAAATTGAATTACTAGCTTATTGGCAGTCATATTCCCAGTGACTGCGGGGTAAGCAAAAACATGCCAACAGATCAAACAACACATATTGTTAGTTGAGAGACAATAATGACACAAGTTGCAACATAATTATCACCATCATTTCTTCATAATAAAAATAGGCCATCCACCAAAGCACGGCAATGGAAATGGTCCAATACAGCCTCAAGATCACAAAGGTCCACTAGAGCCTCAAGTTCATGAAGCCATTCCAATGTCTAAGCACATGAATATAATTACCAATATGATCATCAAATGTTCTTTAGGATGCTTACAAACAGTTGCAGGAAGCAGATAATATCAGATATAATTAAAGCTTATGAAGCATCCAAGTATGCTAAAGACCTATAACTAAGTCATATGCAAGTATGCTATAAGCCTTTCCATAAAGAGGTATGCTATGAGCCTATGACTAAGTCATAGATCAAGATAAATGGTACAGATTTTCAATTTCCATGGACAGCATTATTTTCACAGAAGTATTACGTTATTATCATATCTGCTTGCAACTACCACAAAATTAGGATGCCATACATCTGATACTTGTTTAAAGTATTTTATAAAGGCAAGATGCTAAAAGCTAAACTGCTTGTCTAGAATGAGATTAGAAAACACTTCTGTCAAATCATCCTGTAAGAGAATAATTTACCAAGAGAGAGGTAGTAGGATTTCAACCTACATAAAATGTGATGAAAATCTGAGAAAAGGTTAAGTATCTAGTGGCTCCAGCCAGAATTTTCCATACAATCTAAACTATATGAACTTATGGATTAGTTGGTTTAGATGCGGAGAACATAGATCATGACAATGAAACTGAGCCTCCAAAACTAATTGACTTACAAAAGTGACTGATTTTCACTTAGGTTATTTAAGGCATTGAACATTTCCACAACTACGAGCACAGTCATTGACACGGTGGATGGATGCCGATCATCAAATATATTGCATGGATATGCCGTATCCCTTGTTGAACAAGTATCAAAGTTAACCTGAGATAATCAATACATAGAACAAATATTATGTGAGATGATTAGAATAAAATCAGGCCTAAGTATGAAAATTAAAAAATAAAATAAAATGAAAATAAAAATAAAAAGGAAAAGAAAAGAAAAGAAAATTATGATCATGTTTGTGAGAAGAAAGGAAGCCAAAATCATCAAAGGAGTATCAGTAGAAAAAGGACATTATAAGCAGAATAGATATTAAGGTAACTGAAACATGTCACCGAGAATACAAATAGAAATAGATTAGAAGCAAAAAAATGGAAGGCAAGAAGAATAACACAACACTACAAATGCATCCCTGTTTATGATTTCTTGAAAGAAAAGTCAAAGCCGTTAGTTTACTAGGTGCTTCAGGGAAGTCGATTCTAGTTTTGCCTCTATGAAAGGCAGAACATCAATACCGCACTGAGAAACATTTAGTGGAGATAGCAATTCATGACTTAAAGCATGCTGTACACAGTAACTATGAAAAACAGTACCTGAAAATATAAAAACAAGTTATTTACTACATATGGTTAAGAAAGAGTTAGGCTACAGTAATGGTAACAAACAGAAGATGACCAAGGAAACTCAGTTCTCTCAATGACATTCACAGAAATGATAAGATGGAACATTTCAAAATGCTGCTGTGATTATTTCATCTATTTGATGTGCTTAATTAATGTATGTAACTCAGTCTGAAATGTGAAGTGATATTTTTATAATGTGCATCAAACACATGATGCATAGAGCTGAGATCACGAGTAGTCATGAAACTTGGTATTGTTTCTAAGAGTACCAGAGCTAAAATAAACTTCGCCAATTCTACTTTAAATATTATTGTACATATAAATTAAAATTTAAACAAAAATAAACCTGAAAGACAAACTTACCAACTCTTTATATGGAAGTTTGGGACCGGCATCAGAATAAACAAACCACCAGACAAACCCCACAATTGTAGCAAGACCAACATAAGCTGGATAACAAGATAAAGAGTTCATAAGCATTTAATGAGACAAAGTTTAACTGTAAAATAGTACTGCCTTATACTAAGTTGACAAGGATTCATCTAGCATCCTATAATAAGTTTAAATTTTTTCTAAGGTCCATAACTTCAAATCAATCAAGGTTATACAGCGAAGCCCCTTGGCATGTGGTAAAGATGTTGCAGTCAGAATGATGAGATCGTTTGGAATATGATGTTTACAAATTATTGTAAACTCAATTGACATTGATTTCAACTTTTCAAGTTAAGATACAGAAGAAAAAGAAGCAGAAAACATTTCGAATATAATGTTTACGAATCATTGTAAACTCAATCAATGATGATTTTGAATTTTCAAGTTAAGATACAGAAGAAAAAAAAGCAGAGAAAGATACCAGGAGCTGCAACAAGTTAACGGAAAACAAGATTTATGAATCCACAAAAGAAAACTGCATAAATATATGCAGGTCACAACCACGTTGAGTAAGTTTGCACTCCCATTATGCAACAAGCCATATGACTTATACAGCTTATGCAGCCAAATACCAATTACATGAACAAATATGCTTTTTAATTATTTTAACCAAACCCAGTACTCAATTTATTTCAGGTCAATTGAACTATTAAACCAACTAAATAAACTGTAAGGTACTAAGATGCTAGAGGGTATCCTCTTAGTTTATGCAGGAAATCCCCTTTTCCCTTTTACTCTCCTCATAGAGCAGTGGTCTAGTGATACAGAGAAGTGTCTTGCAGACTTTTCCCCTTCTTCTTTTGCTGCTGCTACATGTCATTAGCATTGCTGCAATTCCTCCTTGTTTTTCTCCTCTTCATTGTTATAGTCGTTAAAAATGCAAAATTCTCTGCCAACTTTGTTTATTCCTAGAATATCTTAAGAGTGTTCCTAAGTTTCAATATTTTTCCTCATTTTTCTGAACTTTACGGGCTTTGGGGTACTTTCCATTTATGTACAACCAATGTTGAAAATAGCGATAACGCATAGCGTAACGCTCACCTCCGGTTAACGTAAAACGTAAAATAGCGTAACTCTTAACGTAGGTTAAATAGTTTATTATTATTTAAATATTTTATAAATACATAATCTTCAAAATCAAATAATATGAATAATCATCACAATTTTTAAACATATCATCATCAAAATACTATCACAAATCAATCTATCATCGCAATTTCACAGCAAAATCAACGATGTATGCCTTAACAATCATTCCAAAAGCATAAAATACTTCAAGTTCGAAACCAAATCATAGAAGTTTTAACAAAACAAGCATTTCTAAGTCATAAGTTTTAATAAATCCTACAAAATGAGTCATCCTCCACTAAATCCATAAGTTTGATGAAGCGAGCAGCGGAGATGATGAAGACGAAGTTGAAGGAAGAAGAATACGGAGGAAGGGTTTTTTTATCTGTAGAGGCGGAAGCAACGAGAGCAAGAGGATTTAGGATTTAGGCGCGATTTTCATTTATGAAAAGCGGGGTCCACCCACTTAAACTCAATCACACCCATCAAATTCTTTTAAAAACCAATCCCAGCCCTTGATCAATTTAACCTAAGCTATGGAGCGCTATGAAGACGCGTTACAAAGCGTATGCTATGGATAAAATAGCGCACGTTATTTGGTTTCTACGCTATTTTCCAGCGCCACGTAGCGAAAGAGCGGCGCTACGTTACGCTATGCGTTATTTTGCGCTGCGGAACGCGTTATTTTCTACACTGTATACAACTTAAGAACTAGAAAGAGAAAAACACTTGAGCACATAAGCAGCTAGGGACTAGGCGGTATGTTCACTGCCCAGATCAGCCACGAGTTTCTTACAACCTTGAAAATCAGTCCCTAGAGACTATTAACTTTTTAAATATTCAACATGGGGAACGCCCACACTCTGTGCAATGTAGGTCCACCCATGATAGCATAACTAGTGCATAGGGATCACCTCAGAACCACCCACATGCGAGCAGGTGGTTCTGAGGTGCATATGGGGATTGCCCTTCTATCTTTCCCATTTGCGGCTTAGAACCGCCCGCTGACATGCAGGCAGTTCTGAGGTGATTCGGACTCATCTCTAGTGGTTAACAAATGATGATGAGATCCCAAGGCAGATTTGCTTCTATATTGACCATTATTATCTGAACGACTGCATTACTACCAAGTTTGTAGTATTTGCAAATGAAAACTTATTTAGTATGTTGACGTAGCATCTACATATCAGGTGCATTAGAGCCGAACAAGGAAGATTAATTATACAAAATGGTCACCTGGAATACTTCTGCATAATAAACACATTTGTATACACAGACAAAATTATAGCTAAAAGAGCTTTGAGAGTCAACCAATGAACCGCAAAACCTATTATTTAATGTAGAATATGAACAAAAATATAAATGTCCTCATTATCTAAATAGAATCAAGCTCTTTAATCATGTATAATATAATAATACAAGGGGGCTTTTCAAAGGGCATGTGAAATGCCACTACAAATTTCTATTAAAAAAAAAGCTACACACACTTAGAATTCGAAAAAAATCGAGAAAAGTTCAATAAAAGACAACTTTCATGCATATCTTGTATATTCCTATTTCCTGTTTTCAATTGATGAATCTTACATAAAACAAGTTAAAGTCTATGTTGCACGGGTATGGGTGCAGGTACAGACACGGACATAGGTGCGAGACACGTCAAATTTGTAGAAGGTAGGATATATATATATATATATATATATATATATATATATATATATATATATATATATATATATATATATATATATATATCGAAGGACTAATTTTGGTCCTTGGTAGTGGGGTGACTCATTCTCATCCACACATTTTCAAAGAAGGAAAAAAGGTACCATTTTCAACTGGGGACCTCTCTCTCTTCCTCTCTCTCTCTATATATATATATAAAAGAAGAATGAGTATCCCTGGTACCAAGCACAAAATTGGTGATCAGTAGTGATGTGGATGCTTCTCATCCACCCCATTTAAAGGGGTCTATTTAAAAATGGTCCCCATTTGATTACCCACCTATTAAATGAGTGGATGAGAAGTTGACACATCACTACCAAGCACCAAATTTGATGCTTGGTATTGAAGTTGATGCTTCTCATCCACTCGTTTAATAAGTGGGTAATCAAGTAGGGACTATGTTTAAATGGGCACCTTTAATTACACACACCCACACGCGCGCGCGCACACACACCAAATCATAAATTTAATACCAAAATCGACATAGTTCAAATTTATTTTTCAAAATCGACCTATTTTTAGCCATGTCAGCATGGAGCGCTGAAAGGCGGTCGATTTTGAAAAAAAACTAGTTTTGAAAGTCTACAGGATTGGAAATCCTGTGTAATTAGTGGCCTATGCTAATCACTTAGCAATTCACTAATTATACGAGATTCACAATCCCATACATATTTTGTTCTGAAACTTTTTATTGTATTGTTAGTTGGCAAAGTGGTTAAAAGAATAAGTGATAAGTTATGGGTTAAAGGGCATGGGTTCGAATCTTAGCCAAGTAATGAATTAACTTTTTTCTTTTACTTCTAAATCGATAAATAGAAAAATAAAATAATGTTGGCAATAATGAGATTCGAACTCAAGCCAAATCAGTTATTTGAAGTCTAGCTAGCTTCGAGCAAACCACCTGGCTAACCACTGCAATCATGTTTAATTTGAACTTCAAATTATACACGAGATTCCCAATCCTGCATAATTAGTAAAGTTTGTTAATTACATAGGATTGGCAATCCCGTACATTACAAAAATTATGTTTTTTTTTCAAAATCGACTCCCTTTTAGTGATGCTTGTAACGTGGCTGAAAGTAGGTCGATTTTGATAAATAATTTTGAACTAGTTCGATTTTGGTAATTAAATTTGTGATGTGGTCTATTTCAAAATTTCTATATATATATATATATATATATATATATATATATATATATATATATATGAGCAATATGGAGAAACTTGGTACCAAGCACAAGTTTTATGCTTGGTAGTAAGGTGACTCATTCACATCCACTCATTCACATCCACTCATTCAAATGGGGATCACATTCACATGGATTGGAAAGTGAATGAGAATGACACCTCACTACCAAGCACAAAATTTGTGCATAGTACCAAGTTCTATATATATATATATATATATATATATATATATATATATAGTAAAGCTCTATAAACTTAAGTTGATAAGAGATAGTGTCCACCAACTTTTTATCCATTCATTATGCTTTGAGATTTGTGCTACACATCAATGCTATCTTTGAAATTTGTGCATTTATTTTTATCACATGCTAGCACAAATCTCAATGCAAAATCAATGGATAAAAAATTGGTGAACAAAAACTCTATCCACTTAAGTTTATAGGAGCCTTGCTCTCTCTCTCTCTATATATATATATATATATATATATATATATATATATATATATATATATATATATATATATATAGTAAAGCTCTATAAACTTAAGTGGATAGAAACACTTGTCCACCAACTTTTATTCCTTCATTATGCTTTGAGATTTGTACTACACATCAATGCTATCTTTGAAATTTGTGCATTTATTTTTATCACATGCTAGCACAAATCTCAATGCAAAATCAATGGATAAAAAGTTGGTGAACAAAAACTCTATCCACTTAAGTTTATAGAGCTTTACTCTCTCTCTATAAACTTAAGTGGATATGAGCACTTGTCCACTAACTTTTTATCCATTCATTATGCTTTGAGATTTGGGCTACACATCAAGGCTATCTTTGAGATTTGTGCCTTAATTTGTATCACATGCTAGCACAAATCTCAATACAAAATCAATGGATAAAAAATTGGTGAACAAAAACTCTATCCACTTAAGTTTATAGAGCTTTACTCTCTCTCTATATATATATATATATATATATATATATATATATATATATATATATATATATATATATATAAACTTAAGTTGATAAGAGATAGTGTCCACCAACTTTTATATCCATTAATGTTGCCTTGGGATAGGTGAAATCAAGATGCACACAAATCTCAAAGATGGGCTTTATATCTTTCACGGATCCCAATGCAACATAAATGGTTAGAAAATTTGGTGGATGACTATTCTCTATCAACTTAAGTTTATAGAGCTTTACTATATATATATATATATATATATATATATATATATATATATATATATATATATATATATATATATATATAGTAAAGCTCTATAAACTTAAGTGGATAGAAACACTTGTCCACCAACTTTTATTCCTTCATTATGCTTTGAGATTTGTGCTACACATCAATGCTATCTTTGAAATTTGTGCATTTATTTTTATCACATGCTAGCACAAATCTCAATGCAAAATCAATGGATAAAAAGTTGGTGAACAAAAACTCTATCCACTTAAGTTTATAGAGCTTTACTATATATATATATATATATATATATATATATATATATATATATATAGTAAAGCTCCTATAAACTTAAGTGGATATGAGCACTTGTCCACTAACTTTTTATCCATTCATTATGCTTTGAGATTTGGGCTACACATCAAGGCTATCTTTGAGATTTGTGCCTTAATTTGTATCACATGCTAGCACAAATCTCAATACAAAATCAATGGATAAAAAATTGGTGAACAAAAACTCTATCCACTTAAGTTTATAGGAGCTTTACTCTCTATAAACTTAAGTGGATATGAGCACTTGTCCACTAACTTTTTATCCATTCATTATGCTTTGAGATTTGGGCTACACATCAAGGCTATCTTTGAGATTTGTGCCTTAATTTGTATCACATGCTAGCACAAATCTCAATACAAAATCAATAGATAAAAAGTTGGTGAACAAAAACTCTATCCACTTAAGTTTATAGAGCTTTACTCTCTATAAACTTAAGTGGATATGAGCACTTGTCCACTAACTTTTTATCCATTCATTATGCTTTGAGATTTGTACTACACATCAATGCTATCTTTGAAATTTGTGCATTTATTTTTATCACATGCTAGCACAAATCTCAATGCAAAATCAATGGATAAAAAGTTGGTGAACAAAAACTCTATCCACTTAAGTTTATAGGAGCTTTACTATATATATATATATATATATATATATATATATATATATATATATAGTAAAGCTCCTATAAACTTAAGTGGATATGAGCACTTGTCCACTAACTTTTTATCCATTCATTATGCTTTGAGATTTGGGCTACACATCAAGGCTATCTTTGAGATTTGTGCCTTAATTTGTATCACATGCTAGCACAAATCTCAATACAAAATCAATGGATAAAAAAATTGGTGAACAAAAAACTCCTATCCACTTAAGTTTATAGGAGCTTTACTCTCTCTCTCTCTATATATATATATAGTGCAAGGCTCCTATAAACTTAAGTTGATAAGAGATAGTGTCCACCAACTTTTATATCCATTGATGTTGCCTTGGGATAGGTGAAATCAAGATGCACACAAATCTCAAAGATGGGCTTTATATCTTTCACGGAAAAGGCAACATAAATGGTTAGAAAATTTGGTGGATGACTATTCCCTATCAACTTAAGTTTATAGGAGCATTGCCCCTATCAACTTAAGTTTATAGGAGCCTTGCTCTCTCTCTCTCTCTCTCTCTCTATATATATATATATATATATATATATATATATATATATATATATATATATATATATATATATACAAATTAATAATTTACATGAGATTGATATTGTTTTTCATTCACATGTATGAGAGCTAAAATCCCTTAACATTTTTATGTTTCAAAAATGTTTCTTTTCTTGAGTAGATTATAAATTGAAAAACCGCTTCTTTTGAACTAGATACCCAAATGACACTTTAAAATCATACAAATTAACATTTGTGTGTATATATATATATATATATATATATATATATATATATATATATATATATAGAGAGAGAGAGTAAAGCTCTATAAACTTAAGTGGATAGGATCCATTTGTCCACCAACTTTTTATCAATTAATTTTGCATTGAGATTTGTGCTAGCATGTGATGCAAATAAATGCACAAATCTCAAAGATAGCATTGATGTATAGCACAAATCTCAAAGCATAATAAAGGGATAAAAGTTTGGTGGACAAATGCTCTTATCAACTTAAGTTTATAGAGCTTTACTATATATATATATATATATATATATATATATATATATATATATATATATATATATATATATATATATATACAAATTAACATTTTTATGTTTCTCTTAAAATTTTGATTTTGTGATATGGATTTTATTAATTTTAAGGTTATTGCATGGTGATCTTTGTCTAAGATAATATGAGAAGCTATTTTTTTCCAATTAGAAGTATTTTAACGCCATGTAAATAGATGCTTGATGACATTCTATATTTTGAAGTTAAGGTGTATACAAGGTGACGACATTGGTACATGATCTGACAAAGGTTCACTTAATGATAAAAGGCAACTATCATTCTTTGGTAAAATTTCTCAAGGAAGTCATCGACAATGAAGAAAACTTCTAAGTTCTCAAATTTCAATTGATTTAAGGATATAGATGTTTAGTTCATATGTAATTTTTTAATGTGTTGATTTGAACAATATTCAGAAATAGTGATTTTATGCAATTTTTTTAATGTGCATATGTTTATGTCGCCCCTTGGAAATCAAAGGCATAACTCTTCAGTGGGACAAAATTATATATAAAGCGTTTCGAAGAGGGATTGCAGGCATCTCTCGTCCTACAAATTAAAGCAAATCATAGTTACAATTATTTAATTTAAAATTTCAATAAATCTTACTCATTATTAAATCAAACTTATTATTAATTGCCGAATTTAAATAATCATCTGTTTTTAAATTATTGTAAAAGATAATCAATAGGTTAAATTAAAAGCCGTGCTTGGCACGGGCCTGAAGACTAGTGTGTGTGTGTGTGTATACAAATTAATAATTTACATGAGATTGATATTGTTTTTTCATTCACATGTATGAGAGCTAAAATCCCTTAACATTTTTATGTTTCTTTTCTTGAGTAGATTATAAATTGAAAAACCGCTTCTTTTTGAACTAGATACCCAAATGACACTTTAAAAATCATACTTATGAGCTGGGTATGGCCTGAAATGAACCTGACCAGAGTCCAATGAGTTGCAGAAATTTGAGTGAAATGCAAGATAAATGTCCAAGGAGTATAAGACGAGTGTTTCCAACTAAAACATTTATAATTGATTACAAGTCTGAATAAAATGTATATTTCCAAGTAGTGTCCAAGGAGTGTCAAGACACGGGCATGGATACGGGAAGTGTCGGACACGGATACGGGAGCTTAGATGAAGTGTCCGGGTAGCCTATGTTAAAGGTAAAAGTTGAATGAACATGGGATATTTCCGTAATAAAAATTTAAAATTTATGGAAAAGAACTTCCACTTTCTTCTAGGTCATATTCAATGTGGATGCGTGGTCTTCCATATATCTATCCCATTTTTTACAGTACTTCTACTGCAATATGATAAACCTCGATACTTATAAGAAGAGATTTTCCACTTTCTTCTAGTTTATATTCAAATCCATGTGAGTGTGTACTTCCATGTACCCGTCTCTTGTTTCAGTACCTCCATTGCAGTATGATAAACCTTAATACCTCTCGGGTAAAACTATCTCAATAATTCATCTTTCAATATTATCATGCACTTTATCCACAGCTTAACAGAACTATTAACTTCCACTCAGCTACATATTTCCATCAGAGAAGAAAACAAACATTATACAGTTCATGATGTGAATGGCAATAAGTTTAGTTCCTTTATTTACAGGGAATGAAAAGGTCTTACAACTACTCTTTACACAGAAAATAATAGCTATTGTGCTTTGATGATCTCGTGATTGATAAAGCGACTCCATCAGGCATCAGTATGATAGATGGAAATAGTTTCATAGGAAAGTTGGAAGTACATGAAAATAACATAAAAGTAAGATAAGTTAATGAGTTGATATCATTCAGACTCTGAGACATACCTCCAATTACTAAATAACGCAAAAATAGCCATCCAGTAACTACAGCTTCATTAGCCTGGAATAGGAAATGGACAAGCATTTAACCTTGAGTTATCAACATTTATTATAAGGAAAATGACCACATTTGTATGCATGTAAGTGTATATACATGTGCCCATGTATGCATACATCCATATGTGTATATGTGCGTTAATTGCATATAGAAGTATGTATCTATGTAACTAAATATCTATGCATGCATGTTTAGAGAGGCGGAGGCTAATATGGCTCCTTCTAGGAGGACTCAGAATCAAATCCTTCGCACTCAAGTTGAATGACTGGTAATCAAAATGAAGACCCACTCTCTGTTCAACTTTGATATACACTGTGTAAAGTGCCTAAAAATAGAAAATAAATGGTTTTTTTTTTCTTTTTCCTTTTTCTCTCATAGGAATCAAGTAAAAATGAAAGGTCAAAAGTAGTGTGTCAGTTTGATTTATAGTTGGAGCATACAAATTGAGAATGAAAACCCTATCCATTTTATACAGGTACATTTCATAGGAAAATGTTTTTTTTTCTCAAGGAATCAAGTAAAAATGAAAGGTCAAAAGTAGCGTGTCAGTTTGATTTATATTTGGAGCATACAAATTGAGAATGAAAACCCTATCCATTTTACACAGGTACGTTTCTAGGACACCAAGTACTTTATTATGTTAACCAATTTAATAAAAATCATGTCCACGTTTAGAAAAAAAGAACATACAAATGTAACATGCTAATGCAATACTGTGGATGAGATGCTTTTCAGTAGTAACATCATAACAACACAGGCATCAAATACTTCAATAAGCAAAGGCAGAAAAGAAAGAAGAAATTGGAAGAACAGACATGTATCCGAGTACGAAGCAAAGTAGTCTTGAATACAGCCAAAGATTTATATAGGGCCTGAAATTTATATCGGAAATTTAAATCCAGATTCATTTTCGGTTATGTGAGCTATTTATTCGAATCCATTGCGCTTTTACCACCACTGATGCTCTACTCGCTGAGCGTCAGGGAATATCAGCTTCATTTAAACTCCATCCTAATTAGATTCCACAATCACCATTCCAGTAGTTTAAAAAGATGCCATATTCCACAAAACAGCTAATATAGCTTCAGGGTTGCTGTTTCGTGCAACCTATGATGGCCTTTTCTCAATGTATAAAACTGTTGACAAACCTGCCTTGAAGCTTTCAAGTGTAACATTGTTAAATTTTTAGGTGCTCAAAATGCTTTTTATATATAACAATTTCTCAAAGAACGCTCCTCCATTGTTTGAGTTACCTCCATCTTTCACTGAATCACCGGATAATCATTGAAGATACCCAATTTCGGATAACAGATGCATCCGTCTTCCTTCTTGTATTGAATGGCCCAATCACAATCAGAGTTATGACATGAAATCTAGATGAGTCTATGTCCATAACATTGTGGTTCCATCCCACTTTAGCAATTGCATGAGCCGTTCATGTCATTTGGATGCTCTAAGATACATCTCTTTCATTCAGACCCACTCTCACTAATTTCTTATGCAAGTTCCTCTTTATCATCTTCCAATAAAATGCTTGAATAGTTCACAACATAAAGCATAGAAGTTTATTTAGGTATGATGAGCAACAATTACAAGTTAAAACTTGTAGGTTGAAAGAACATCATAGTCTTGAAAATTGCAGACTTCGCAGTCCAAGTTTGTTCCAGAGTATGTTTATTATGATATAGTATAAGCACTTTCATCATTGACCATTCACCATACCTTGCGGGGATTAGCCATCATCACATTTCTATCTTGTTTGTTGAAACCAATTGCTGTTGCAGGTAGGCCATCAGTAACCAAATTCACCCAAAGTAACTGGACCTGTAAACATTAAAGGTAAATTTAAAAATATATAACAGAAACAGCAAAATTTAAGCTAATAAATAGGAAAAACAAAGTAAAGTATTTATATTAAGAATCATTACAAACAGTGTTATCTACAATCGGTATTTACTATAATTTAAGAAACACATGCAATCTTGTTTAGAAGTAAAAAGAGGAGGGGGGAAAGAAAACTTTTAAGATCTTTGAGAAGTTATAAGAAGAGAAAAAAAATTAAAATCAGAAGCACCTCATTTACAACTACAAAGCGCTATAAATGCGAGCACACATTATGTTAACAAATGCTTACAGGAACTAGAGTATCGGGCATCCCAAGTACTGCTCCCACAAATATACAAACTACTTCTCCAATATTAGAAGAGATCATATATCTGATGAATTGTCTTGTGTTATTGTATATAGCTCTTCCCTCTGCAACAGCCTGCCAAAAAATTTAATAAAATAAAAAAATAAAATAAAAATAAAAATAAAAATTGTTAGTGATGGGTTTGAATACTTAGCTTATAGAAAAAGTTTACTTGAAAGTTAAATACTAAAAGAAGCTTACAGCAACAATTGAAGCAAAATTGTCATCTGCCAACACCATGTCAGAAGCACTCTAGAAATTTCAAAAAGAATCAAAATTAGTAGAGAGCTCATAAATAAAACATGAATAAGACATCCAAGAGTAAATATGGTGACCAACCGATATCATTAAATACAAAAAAATTGGGGCTGCAAGTAAAATTAATGCAACACACTATTAAAAAACATAAAAACCCTGGCTAGCTATATCTATTTGAAAGACAAGCTTATGAGCTATGCAGAGTTCGATCTTCCTAATTGTGTTGCATAGGACCACAAAGCTAAGGTTTCCAGCTTGCGAAAAAATTTATGCAACCATTATCCTTCATAGCAAGTACGAGAATTAAACTAGTCATCTTTTTTTTTACCTTTTCCTGATTTTACTCAAATACTGCAATAATTTGGAAAGAAACAAGGAAATTATTTAGTAGAACTATAACATCCATGAACGCAAGCTTAACAAAGTGATATGACATGACAGAAGGCTTAAAAACTGACTTATTCCAAATAAATGATCAAGGTGAAAGGTGGTCATCTAAATTGCATGGAAACGGGTATGGGTGCGGATGCGGGTATGGGACACGATAAATTTGTAAAATGTAGGGTACAGAGACACGGATATATATATATATATATATATATATATATATATATATATATATATATATATATAGAGCAAGGCTCCTATAAACTTAAGTTGATAGGGAATAGTCATCCACCAACTTTTTATCCATTGATTTTGCATTGAGATTTGTGCTAGTATGTAATACAAATAAATGCACAAATCTCAAAGATAGCATTGATGTGTAGCACAAATCTCAAAGCATAATAAAAGGATAAAAAGTTTGGTGGACAAGTGCCCCTATCCACTTAAGTTTATATGAGCTTTACTCTATATATATATATATATATATATATATATATATATATATATATATATAGAGAGAGAGAGAGAGAGTAAAGCTCCTATAAACTTAAGTGGATAAGAGCCCTTTGTCCACCAACTATTTTATCCATTGATTTTGCATTGAGATTTGTGCTAGCATATAATACAAATAAAGACACAAATCTCAAAGATAGCATTGATGTGTAGCACAAATCTCAAAGCATAATAAAAGGATAAAAAGTTTGGTGGACAAGTGCCCCTATCCACTTAAGTTTATATGAGCTTTACTCTATATATATATATATATATATATATATATATATATATATATATATATATATAGAGAGAGAGAGAGTAAAGCTCCTATAAACTTAAGTGGATAAGAGCCCTTTGTCCACCAACTTTTATATCCATTGATCTTGCCTTGACATCCGTGAAATCAAGATGCACACAAATCTCAAAGCATAATAAAAGGATAAAAAGTTTGGTGGACAAGTGCCCCTATCCACTTAAGTTTATATGAGCTTTACTCTATATATATATATATATATATATATATATATATATATATATATATATAGAGAGAGAGAGAGAGAGTAAAGCTCCTATAAACTTAAGTGGATAAGAGCCCTTTGTCCACCAACTATTTTATCCATTGATTTTGCATTGAGATTTGTGCTAGTATGTAATACAAATAAATGCACAAATCTCAAAGATAGCATTGATGTGTAGCACAAATCTCAAAGCATAATAAAAGGATAAAAAGTTTGGTGGACAAGTGCCCCTATCCACTTAAGTTTATATGAGCTTTACTCTATATATATATATATATATATATATATATATATAAAAGTTGGTATCCTATCAACTTAAGTTTATAGGAGCCTTGCTCTATATATATATATATATATATATATATATATATATATATATATATATATATATATATAGAGAGAGAGAGTAAAGCTCTATAAACTTAAGTGGATAAGAGCCTTTGTCCACCAACTTTTATATCCATTGATCTTGCCTTGACATCCGTGAAATCAAGATGCACAAATCTCAAAGTGGGCTTTATATCTTTCACGGATCCCAAGGCAACATCAATGGATAGAAAAGTTGGTGGATGACTATTCCTATCAACTTAAGTTTATAGAAGCCTTGCTATATATATATATATATATATATATATATATATATATATATATAGAGAGAGAGAGTAAAGCTCTATAAACTTAAGTGGATAAGAGCCTTTGTCCACCAACTTTTTATCCATTGATTTTGCATTGAGATTTGTGCTAGCATGTAATACAAATAAATGCACAAATCTCAAAGATAGCATTGATGTGTAGCATAAATCTCAAAGCATAATAAAGGGATAAAAAGTTTGGTGGACAAGTACCCTATCCACTTAAGTTTATATGAGCTTTACTCTATCTCTCTATATATATATATATATATATATATATAGAGAGAGAGAGAGAGAGAGAGTAAAGCTCTATAAACTTAAGTGGATAAGAGCCCTTTGTCCACCAACTATTTTATCCATTGATTTTGCATTGAGATTTGTGCTAGCATATAATACAAATAAAGACACAAATCTCAAAGATAGCATTGATATGTAGCACAAATCTCAAAGCATAATGAAGGGATAAAAAGTTTGGTGGACAAGTGCTCTATCCACTTAAGATTATAGGAGCTTTACTATATATATATATATATATATATATATATATATATATATATATAGTAAAGCTCCTATAAACTTAAGTTGATAGGGAGTAGTGTCCACCAACTTTTATATCCATTGATTTTGCCTTGGGATGTGTGAAATCAAGAGATGCACAAATCTCAAAGCATAATGAAGGGATAAAAAGTTTGGTGGACAAGTGCCCTATCCACTTAAGTTTATATGAGCTTTACTCTATATATATATATATATATATATATATATATATATATATATATATATAGAGAGAGAGAGAGAGAGTAAAGCTCTATAAACTTAAGTGGATAAGAGCCCTTTGTCCACCAACTATTTTATCCATTGATTTTGCATTGAGATTTGTGCTAGCATATAATACAAATAAAGACACAAATCTCAAAGATAGCATTGATGTGTAGCACAAATCTCAAAGCATAATGAAGGGATAAAAAGTTTGGTGGACAAGTGCTCTATCCACTTAAGATTATAGGAGCTTTACTATATATATATATATATATATATATATATATATAAAAGTTGGTATCCTATCAACTTAAGTTTATAGGAGCCTTGCTCTATATATATATATATATATATATATATATATATATATATATATATATATATATATAGAGAGAGAGAGAGTAAAGCTCTATAAACTTAAGTGGATAAGAGCCTTTGTCCACCAACTTTTATATCCATTGATCTTGCCTTGACATCCGTGAAATCAAGATGCACAAATCTCAAAGTGGGCTTAATATCTTCACGGATCCCAAGGCAACATCAATGGATAGAAAAGTTGGTGGATGACTATTCCCTATCAACTTAAGTTTATAGGAGCCTTGCTCTATATATATATATATATATATATATATATATATATATATATATATATAGAGAGAGAGAGAGTAAAGCTCCTATAAACTTAAGTTGATAGGGAGTAGTGTCCACCAACTTTTTATCCATTGATTTTGCATTGAGATTTGTGCTAGCATGTAATACAAATAAATGCACAAATCTCAAAGATAGCATTGATGTGTAGCATAAATCTCAAAGCATAATAAAGGGATAAAAAGTTTGGTGGACAAGTACCCTATCCACTTAAGTTTATATGAGCTTTACTCTATCTCTCTCTATATATATATATATATATATATATAGAGAGAGAGAGAGAGAGAGAGTAAAGCTCTATAAACTTAAGTGGATAAGAGCCCTTTGTCCACCAACTATTTTATCCATTGATTTTGCATTGAGATTTGTGCTAGCATATAATACAAATAAAGACACAAATCTCAAAGATAGCATTGATATGTAGCACAAATCTCAAAGCATAATGAAGGGATAAAAGTTTGGTGGACAAGTGCTCTATCCACTTAAGATTATAGGAGCTTTACTATATATATATATATATATATATATATATATATATATATATATAGAGAGAGAGAGTAAAGCTCCTATAAACTTAAGTTGATAGGGAGTAGTGTCCACCAACTTTTATATCCATTGATCTTGCCTTGGGATGTGTGAAATCAAGAGATGCACAAATCTCAAAGTGGGCTTAATATCTTCACGGATCCCAAGACAACATCAATGGTTAAAAAGTTGGTGGATGACTATTCCCTATCAACTTAAGTTTATAGGAGCCTTGCTCTATATATATATATATATATATATATATATATATATATATATATATATATATATATATATATATATATATATATATATATATATATTAAAATTAATAATTTGCATGAGATCATATATGTTTTTCAATTCATATGTTATTAGAATTAAAATTCCCATCACATCTTTAAGTTTCTTTTATTATGTTGACTATTATAAATTGGAAAGTGCTCGTTTTTTAACTGGGCACCCAAACAATCCTTTAAAATCATAGTTTTGAACTAGGGTATGGGTTGAAACAAACCCGGCACATGTCAAACCAGTTTCAAGAAATGATGTGAAGTGTCGGATATACATCCAAGAAGTGTATGACAAGTGTTTTAAATTAAAACAGATATCGTATAATTGAGTACATGCCTAAATATATGTATGCATATACCCAAGGAGTGTCCGTGAAGTTTTGGTATAGGCATGTGTCGGGTATGGATATGGCTTCATGATAGAAGTACCCGGGTAATATAGGTGGTCATAAATTCCATAAAATCGTCTACTGGTAATTGATTCCTCTGCAGTTATATTTAAATGGATTTGTGTCTTTATTAAGGTGTGTCACTAGATACATGCATGATATCAGAATTACTTTTTTAAAAATTCAATCCAACTTCAAAAGGTTAAAAGGATTAAAAATGGTCTTCAAGGAAAGATTGTTAGCATGATGGCATCCGTACTCTGTATATCATTGGTCATGATTGTTTGATGTTAAGAATCAATCTGCCACTTGATCATGGAAAGAAATGAAATGCATGCAACCAGGGGCGGATTGACATGGTGCTCTAGGGGGGCAGTTGCACCCCTAGAATTCTTAGAATTATCAGTAAGCCCCTTGTAAAATTCAAATCTGCCCCCAAAGTTTATACAATTTGCACCCTAGAGGCCCAGCCCTTATATAATCACAAAAGAGCTACGCAGCCCATTTAGATTTAACCCATTTCAAATAAGCAGTCCATATTGCTTCTCAAACAATTAGATCACATAGGCCCAGACAATAAAACCCCAAATACTAAGAACTCAAAAGTCCAAACAAACACTAAAACATCAATGCGAAAACTCTATTCTCTTTTGATTTCATTAGTGGAAGTAAATTATTAGGGAAAATACAAATGTTTGTTTATCTATCACGTTGCATGCAAAATCTGATGCAATGTAGTGTTCAGATGAATAGCAAGGTTACTATCACATGAACGGTGGCTAGTAATTTTAGCAACAGTTTCTTACTATATTCATGAAAAAACTTAATCATTTTTCCTGATTACCTACTCAGCTTCAGAATGTTTTTAGGTATACACTTTTTTATCTAAAATTTGAAGCCTCTTTTACAAAAATAATAACGCTCCAGAGTCATTCTTAAGCAAAGAGCTATGCCTTGTAGTCTATACAGTGGAGTATCCTAATGTATTAAATAACCTTCCTATGTTCTAATAAATCAGTTTATATCTAAGTGAAAATTCTGAAATTATTCTGCAGAAATCAATATCTTCCTTCAATGATTACTGTAAATCAATTACATTGGCAGTATAACTGTACTAATACATGTTTTACTTTTCCATTTTTTGGCATAAGGTTCATCTGAATATTCCTCATTTATCACATGTAGATCCTCAACACTACTTAAGTCAGGTACAAATTCCCTGTAGAATTAAGTTAATTAATAATACCTAATTATATTTTAGCTTGTTGAGTGACAAATCCTGATGAAATTATAGCTTCTTGTCCTTTGTTGGAGGTGTACAGTGGACTGGGAAATTAAATCTGGACTTTTGCCTCTCCAAATAATTATCATGACATAGAACTGAAGAAAATTTGGAGGTTGAACCATGCTGAATGAGCTATGTTGTGTGAAATTCAAGAGATCTCAACGTCTTTCCAAATATTCCTCAAGGTTTTATTTCGCACAAAAAAAAAGAAATTAAAGTAAAAGCACTTGACAAGAATTTGTGTTGTTACAAGAAAATCATTTATATCTGGCATCATTTTCTCAGATTTCTGTTTATCACTAATTTTTTTTTTCATAATGAACATATGCACTTATCATTAGCATTTTTATGGTTTCATCCTCACCCACGACAATGAAACAATCATTAAAAGAAGTTAGCAAGCTAATATCACCTATCCCCATACTGTAATAAGATAAATCAAATCGAGTTTCAGAATCATATTTAGCATCCATCCTAGTGCCCAAAAGGAAACTTATAACCACTAAAAGATAAAGCAGAAAAAAATTTATCAAGAATTTAATCATATATAATAGCGCGCAGCAATAAGCAATCCACTATTTATCAGATTAACAACCATTGGGGATACACATTTCAAGTACGCCTGAAGACAGAAGGACCAGTTGATAGATTAAGAAGCACCAGTTGTTAGGCTAATCCAAGTTCTCTCAATCTGTATGTATCTGTGTTATCCAATATTATATTCTGAATTTATGGTGATTGCTATATAACATATATGAATATCCATTTAAGCTTACGTTCTAAAAGTTGGGCAGTGTCTAGAATGTCCATAACATTTTTGTCCAGATTAGGGTGCTTTCTAAAGTTTTCCCCCTTTCACATTAGGGGCTGGTTGGTTGCCCCACCAAAAAAAAAAAAAGTGGGGAAAAGGTGCTAAAATGCAGGGCCTAGCTGCAGCTTTATGAAATTTACGGTGTTCGGTTTCAAGTCGAAAAGCAAGTAAATGTGGTGAAACCTGACAAGTTTTGCTGAGGTGGAGGGTAAAGTGAAATCACTCCATTTTGGAGTGAAATTGGAGAAAAGCCGACATCGTGTCAAAAAAAGTTTAAAAAGCTCAACTGCCCCAGTTACCGCCCTTCATGAAAGCTTAACAAAAATAAACTCTCTTTTAACTTTAGTCCCTTATATTTTTCATATTTTAACATTAGCCCCTCAAATTATTGAAATAATTATTAGGTTCCCCAGTTCGTGAAAGCTTAACAACACTAAACTATAGGTCTCTTTTAATATTTGTCCCTTAAATCTTTCATATTTTGATTTAGCCCCTCAAATATTTGAAATTACCGTTGGGTTCTATGGGTCCTAAATTATTTCAAAATTAGTCCCTCAAATAGTTCAAATTGCAATTAGGTCCCCCAATTCTTTGTTTCAAATTAACCCCGTCCAATTGCTACTTCTACTCGTGATTTGAGAGACTAATTTTGAAATAACCTGACAATTGGGGGACCTAATAGTAATTTAATGATTTGAGGGGCTTATTTCAAATTATGAAAGATTTTAGGGACAAATATAGAAAAACTCCTTAAGATTATTTTATGGGGCAACCTTACCTTATGGTATAACAATCATTTGAATAGGGTCCACATAATTATCGCTTTCCAAAACTACGACATGCAAACCAAACAATGTATTTTTATCATTTTAGGATTCCCAATGGAATCCAAACCAAACAAAGGAAACTCTCATTTCAAAAATGATTAGGTGGATAACCACTTCACAATCTGTGTCATAAATCCTCAAATTTCACACAGACATCCAAAAACTCCTTTTCCAAACAAAATTTGATATCAAAACCAATCATTCCATTTCTGAAGTAAAATTTCACTTACATATTTTTCCTTCTAATGGAAAATGTTGATGAAAGACTTCAAGGTTGTGCATGTCTTTGTTAACAAACTATCAATCATAACAATACCTGAAATTCAAGTATATTTCATCTCACAAACATTAAGGATGAGAATCTGAATCACGGTTCTCCTCAGGACTCATAATTTGAATTAGAAAATAGAATGCATCATTGTGTATCTTAATCCTGTGATTTATAGGGTAGAGAATTCATTAAAAAATTTAACAGCCATGTATACACGTCACATTCAAAAAGAAAAGGAAAAAGGGTCACCTTTGCTACAGCTGTTCCTGAACCCATGGCAATTCCAATATCTGCCTTCTTCAATGCAGGTGCATCATTGACACCATCCCCAGTCATTGCAACCTTGTACATCAATAATAACATTTCAAATCCGTCACTTGAACAAAACTATTTCTCAGTAGTAGTGAAATAGTACTGAGCTTCTATAAGCATTCATGGAAAACCACTGAAATTAAACGAGAGAGCTGCTAACGAATAAATGAGCTTTACGAAGGTACAGTTGAATCTCCATACAATGGTGACCAGAAAATATAAAGCATATAACTGAAATACTTTCATATTGGAAATATCGACAGGAAAATATTGTATATAGTACATATGTCAATGCAAAATACATAATATGCAGTTGTAAGCTTGAAATGGGATCTATCAGACAACTAATTCAAAAAAGCATAAGGCTTACCACTTCATTTTGATTTTGCAGTGCTTCAACCAGCATCTTTTTATGAGAAGGTTCAACCCTAAATATAGTCCAGTTAGATATTCAGCTTTCCTAAAAGGTACAATAGAATGAAGGCGCGATAGGACATATTTCGCTTGAAAAAGTAACATGTAAGCAACTATGCGAAGAGTATCAGCAAATGTCATCAAAATACAATTTTGAATGACATCCACTAAACAGAACTATACCTTGTAAAGAGTACCATTCTTTGCAATGCTAGTGTCCGCTGCATTGGAGGAAGTTCTTCAAACTCTGCTGCTGTATATGAGTATCCAGTAAAATCATCTAAGTGCTCAAAAGCACCAATTTGCCGACAAAGAGATTCTGCTGTAGACTAGCATAAAAATAGAATGTAAATCAACATGCCTAAGAATGAAATAAAGGATATGGAAGACAATCCTTTTCACTTACTTTATTATCTCCAGTAACAACGATAACTCGTATGCCAGCATGCATACATGAAATCATGGCACTTTTTACTTCCTCCCTCGGTGGATCAAGCATTCCGACCTTAACAGAAACCACGTCTATATCAACTTTATTAAAATTATAAAAGAATTAAAGAGTTTATATTTTTGGGAGAGTGATCCACAGCCTGGTGCAAATGGGCTATGAATCTCAGACATTTTGTATATTACAGTATTACTGGAAAGTTAAAAGGGAAGGCTCCATCACAATTTTTTATTTTACAGAAAGTCAAGGAAATAATCCAAAACATGAAGCAAAAGCTTTATAAAGGAAAAGTTTAAACAGTTTATCCTGTAAGAATTGAATGCAAAGGCAAAACCTAGAAGAATGCATATGGAAATTGACAAATTAATCAAGCAAATCACAACTCAAGAGACATGTGCAGGAAAGAAGGAAAAAAAAAAGTAATTAAATGTAACCACAACTTATTAGCTATATTTACTAACTATTCTTGATACTGCCACTGTTTTTTAGAAAAAATTCTTGTCATTGAAAAAGAGAGAATATACCAATTTTTGCAGAACATCTATTCCTACGCCCTTGCTTCTTTGTCCTTCAGTTAGTGTTTCCTACTCCCTTGTCCTTAATCCAGGCTACTTTTAAGAACTCCTAGTTGACAGACTCTTACAGACTTTTACTCAAGCTCAGGATGACAACAGCATTTCCTAGAACTCAATTGTAAGCAAATTCTCAACTTTATACATCAAGATATCACCACAAATCCATGAATTCTCAGTAGTATTCAAAAGTAAGAAAGTCATCGCTCTATCTTGGTGTCCTGCATAATGAGTTATCATGTTGAGCATGACAAGAAACAGAAAGTTAACCAAACAAAGACTTCAAGTGCACGTGTATGTGATAGAAGTGTGAACAGGCAGGGAAGATTGCTACGAGTGCATGATTTTGCGCCATGTAAACAATCCAGAGCAAAAATGACATACCAGCCCAATAAATGTAAGGTTTGTCTCATCCTCATAAGAGAGTGTCTGTTGACCAGTGGGCATCCGCTTTAGAGCTAATGCTAAACATCTTAGGCTGTCTTTTCCTGCAAAACTGGCAAATTAGATAATGTTAGAGGGTCATACTGATAAAATGTAAAATTGTTTATTTCAGTAGGTGTCCATCAAAAAGTTTCAGTCCTCAAGCAAGATATCGGAGCATTCAATAACATCATTGTAGCATTATGCAGGTTAAAAAGATTAAGATGCACTGTTAAGACCATAAAACGAGGTCTGAATTATTCTTGAATGGATATCATAAAACTAGGCAGTATCTTCTGTGAAAGTCCCTCTAACCAATATATCAAAAATTCGAAGTTATGAAAAAGCTTGAGGATTATAGATATATACTCTAACATACCCACAGGTTGAACGCCCTTTTTTTATGGGCTAAAACCTGGACTCATGTAGAAGTAACAATTTTTTTAAAATCCGCTTTAAATTTGTGGCCAGCAAGATTTGAAACGCGGTTGGCTCTAATACCATGTGAAAGTCCCTCTAACCTATATATCAAAACTTCGAAGTTATGATAAAGCTTGAGGATTATAGTTTTATATTCTAACATCTTCTAACTACAGAATATACAATTTTATAAGCTTCAAATTGACAAAGGCCACTGTCAAGAAGTAATATGGCACAAATATATGCATCAAAAGGAATGAAAGATGAAGGAATATTATCAGAATTGACCAGGAACAAATTGTAATATGAGCAACCGAAACTTTTTAAAGATGTTAATGACGAATTTTCATCTCATATTTGAAATCACATTTTCTCAAGAGACTAGAATAACGCGAATATCAAATCATGATGCAAGCCTCATCAGAAATTTGATCAGGAATAAACACATAAAAACAATTACGTACTAGAAATAAGGAACATACAATTGTGAATATTGTTTCCATTTGCTTTATATTCTTTGAAGAACATTTCTGCAAACCAACACTTAATCGGTAGTAATGGAAGACTATAATCTGCTTAGCTTTCTGCTTAAGACTATAATCTGCTTATCTTTCTGCTTAAGACAAAAGTTCAAGAGTAACTATCTCATTCAGCTGGCAGGATGTAGGACCATAACTAAAGAAGATTATGAATGAAAAATAACTTGTCTTTCTATTTTGTGTCCTAAGTGGGTATCATTTTGTTGAGAAAATGAAATACAGTCACTACAGACAAACGAATAAAATCCTAAAAGGACCGACTCCTCAACATAAACCAATATGAATTGTAAATTAAATAAGAAGAAAATTCGGCTCTATCTTATGCCTCAGGTTTGAGGATAATTTTGTATAGCAAATTTGTCTTCTTTTCCCTGGAAATTTTTAGCATTGGTGAACCTTCGTGGAGCTTAGAATTTAGAAGCTTGCTGCTTGGTTGCACGAGCTTAATCACATGATCAACTACATCCTGCAGGCTTATAGGATTTGTGGCAAGCCCCTCTCATATTTCATAGTTTGGTTTAGGCACAATTCCGGCACTAGTTTATAGGATTGATGTAAAGTTGACAGCCACAAACAAAGGATGTTTCATGGGATTCAGAAACCCTCCTCCTTTTGACAAGAAATGGCTAGGATGACGATGATGAGATAGCCAACTAACCAAGGACAAACTAAGAACATATAAAACTGCGGACTACATTGAGCAAAGAAAGCTTGCAAATAATGATGTGAAATCAAGAAAGTTAGCATGCAATGCTTATCTAAGTGAAAATAGGACACAATCTGACCTTTGGAATCGAGCCTCCAACTCATTACGGATGTCTGTAGTTAATGGAACAGAGGAAGCATCATCATTGCACAAAATATGTGTGCATCTAGAGATGATGGACTCAGGTGCACCTTTGGAGAACATAATCTCCTGTTGCTTTCGACTGCAAAGCACACTCATCATTTTGCGGTCACGAGAAAACTCCAAAAGCGAGATCTGAGAGATTGCAGCAAGTAGAATATAACCGAAATTATATGGATTGATAGAGGCATAACAAAATCTATAAATGATTAAGTTTTAACAATTTGGGTAGTCATCATAAACTTCCCACTAGGTAATTGTTTTCATTGAGTATGTTCATTGTACTCTGCTTTACACATTATTCCACTCTCTCCACATGTGTTCAAGATGTTTAGATTAGGAGAATGGAATGGGTCAGTCTATTTGGATGGCCCATCATGTACTCTCAAAGGTGAGAACAAACTCTAAGCCTAGCTTCAATCTATTAACACAGAACACAAGGATAGAGGCATATACAGGAAAATGTCTATGTGACCATGAACTTGTTCGTCTAGATACGACCTTCAAAATAAGCTCCGGTAGGAACTCCATACCAACTGCACTATGGAACTATCCACTCCACTCATTTTAATCAGCATAGCTTATTATTCTAAGGATAAGAGATCAAGTGATCGGGAATATTTTGCCTGTGCATTAGTGCCATCAAAACAATCAACTAAGATCCACAAGTAGAACCAGTTTGACAGCAGACTAAGAACATACAGGAAAATGGGGAAGCTCTAAAACCATTTAAGCAAACCCCCACCCCCACCACCACACACACACACACACACACACACAAGATTCAACAATTTGTTTCAACTAATCCTTTAACCTTAAAAAATATTGTACAACAAGAATGGAGCAAAAATAATAGTAGTGTTCTAGTTTACATAGTAAGCATTAGGAATTGAAGAAATCATTTTGGGTGAAGAATACAACTTTATTAACAGTAAGACGATAATAATTGCATAGATAAAATATAATATGGCCTCTCATAGGCCAGAGATGTTATTGCTACTGATTGAGGTATCATAGTAAAAGATTAGAAAAGAACGGGCCATTGAGTGAGAGACTTCAGGATAGAAGAATACAGGAGTATTTGCAATCTAAATGGACTGCCCTTCCAATAGACATGTTAGAAATAAAAGGATAGAAATTAGAATCACGTTTCTTCATGGAACACAAACTTGAAATGTGGAAAAAAATTTCAGAATGTAGAAGAGAACTATTGAGATATATGGTAAACTGCAGCATCATGGTTAGCTAGGACAGAAGGTGTATCAGCAAAGATCCTTTTCTGCCATGACTTTGCACGACTGAATTCTAGATAGTATCCTAGGATCAGAAAAAAAATCCTTTTGCTTTCTTACATAAGATGCAAGAATCCCATTTTTCTGACAGGGTTATGCCAAGACACGTCCATAAAAAAATTTCATAGCTCAATAGGTCCATCACATTGGCTACCCATATTGCACGGTTATGCATGCAGGTACGGACATGCAAACGGGTGGGGATATGAGACACGGCAAATTTGTAAAAGGTAGGATATGGGGACACGGGTATATATACACATATTGAAATTAATAATTTATATGAGATCGATATTGTTTTTTCATTCACATGTATGAGAACTAAAATCCCTTAACATTTTTATGCTTCTTTTATAGAGTGGATTACAAATTGAAAAACCGTTTCTTTTTTAACTAGATACCCAAACGACCCTTTAAAAATCATACTTATGAACTGGGTATGGGCTGAAACGAACCCGACATGAGTCCAACGAGTTGCGGAAATTTGAATGAAGTGTAAGATACACATCCAAGAAGTGTACCATGAGTGTTTCAAACTAAAACAGGTATATATAATTGAGGACACGTCTGAATAAAATGTATGTATATTTCCAAGAAGTGTCCAAGTAGTGTCTGACATGGACATGGATATGGGAAGTGTCAGACAAGGATATGGGAGCCCAAATGAAGTGTCCGGATAACCTAGTTGGCTACCAAATCCAAAAACATAAACCTGACTCGAAGGATATGCATTCTGGAGGGACTCATATCTGATTTGGGTCAAATTGGCTCCATAAAGGGCTTGATAAGTAATAACTACAGAATCTGTAAAACTGGTACAAGAACAAACTATCATGGTGCAAGCATACAACTTAGTTTCTAATAATATTATTGTGGCTCATGAAGTCTACAAACAATAATTTACCATATGAGCTTAAAAAATATCCACTACATACTTTTAGATCACGCAGATGACGACTAAATCATTTAATGAATATCAATTGCACGCTTTACTTGATAAACCATACATGAATAAATTGAACAAAGAAATATAAAGATGCTGTGAATCTCAGAAATTAGAACAGAATACTGCACATGAAGTCGATCGTAAAAATAGTGAAAGTTTTATATGAAATTACATGATTGCAGCTAATAGAATTTGGTGATTTCATTTTAGAAACAAGCAAAAGAAAAACCTGATTGAACCTACTGGATGACCTTCATATTATAGAATGAAAAAGCAGCATAAGCACAAATTCAAATATGGGTTAAAAATAGCATGGCATTGATCGAACTATTGTCATATTGCTTATAGTCTAATAATTTAGCTAAGAGAAGACAGACCTTTTTGAACTGATGTTCCCAATATCGGTTGCAGTATGATGCACGCTCATGCTTACTCAGCATATTCAGAGCTGAAGGCATAGAATCAAAACCAGGAAGACCGACCTGACAGAGATTAATATAAATAGAACTCTCTGCAACATATTCTTGATGAAAGAACTAGAACTTGCTTTTGCATATAATGATTGCATGTAATGACTAAGGAGAAATTTTGAAATAGAGCAAATCACAACTTTTATTACCAAAATCGACTAACTGCACATTTATTTATCAAAATCGACCAAGTTTCAGCCACACCAACAATATGCACCGAGACTTGGTCCATTTTGAAAAAGATTGCTTTCGACCTCTACAGGATTGTCAATCCCCTAAGATTCATGGCCTACACTAATCATACGGGATTGCCAATCCCGTAATTAGCAGATTGTTAAACTCTACGGGATCTCAAATCTCGTGTAGTGTTGAAAATATTTTTTAACTCTACAAGATCCGCAGTCCCATAGAGCTCCACAGGATTCCTAATTTAATCCGTTCCATCAATGCTGATTAGAAGATTCCGCCCTGTGAACATCAAAAGAGGGTTTGTCCATTACTCTCTTACTCCGAAACTGCACCATAAACAAAGAGAACCCAGAAAAGGAAAATCTCAGCAGCAGCAATAGTTAATCAACACAAGCCTAATTCAAGGAAATGACGATCAGATAGCTACCAATCAAAGTATCGAACTCACTGTTTCAAGTGAAAAGCTAGGGTTTTGAAAGAGGGGAGAGACTTACAACAGAATCAGTGAGATCGGGATGGGAGTCAAGAGAGCCGCACGCTTTGCTCCTCACTTCACTTTTTTAGGTAGGTTTACGAATCGGAGCTAACGGAGATTTGAAAACTAATTACAAAAGCTCCATGGAATTGACAATCCCCGTGGAGCTTTGTGATGAACAAAATATCACGGGATTGGCTATTCGTGATTTTTAGAGTGACAATTAAGTCTACGGGATTGCCAATCCCGTGTGGTTAGCTTAGCCCACTAATTACACAGGATTGCCAATCCCATAGGCTCTCGAAGCTAGTTTTTTTCAAAATCGACCAACTTTCAGCGCCATGCTGATGTGGCTGAAAGTTGGTTAAGTTTGATAAATAAATTTCAACTAGGTTGATTTTGGTAATTAAATTTGTGAATTGGTCTATTCCAAAATTTCTCCAATGACTGACCTTTTCTACTAGCACTCGCAATGCAACTTCAGTCGACTCGCCAATTTTTTCATAATTTCTTTTATCTGGATTGTATTGCAATGTAGATTCATTGCAAAGAGCTGAGCACATCGCTATGTGAAGAAGACACGGAAACTGGGCAGGAAACTCTAGCTGCATAAAGGAGGAAACTGTTAGTGCCCCAGCAGAAGAGATAATCCAAGAAGTAATCTTCTTCTTTATTCATATCGAGTAATTCCTACTCTCATGCTAAACCAAAGTACATTAAGAGGATAATGCCAGATTTTCTCTCGCATCGTGTGTTTCACATGAAGCAATAGAACAATATGAATACTTAATAGAACAATATGAATACTTAATAAAATGAACATATGAGAAAATATTCATATTTAAGATTTTTTAAGTCAGATTCATAAAAAAATCAGTTATTAAAGACCACAAAATATGTCTAAAGGAGAAGAAATTAGAACCTAAATATCCCCAATATCATTTCTTTGCAATAATTAGGATATCTTGCCTTTATTTCGAGAATATTTCACAGTTCAGAAAGTTGAATCCTTTGCTTTGCAAATCAGGAGCTTAATATAAAAGACTAAGACTGTCAAAAGACGATTTTTCCATCTTCCTGTGAAAGATATTCATGTTCAAATTTTGTAAGGATGTCAGCAGGTCAAAAACTCAAGAGGAAATTAGGATGACGGTTGATTTTTGTAAATTTCTTCATTATGGTCACTCCAAAGCAAATATGTTTGGAATAGAAATAGTTATTTCAAATGGCTGGAAAAGTTTATAAACCAGTAAATATTTCCACATTCTGTACTCCCACAACAGTTTTTCTATAGATTGATATATGCTATTTTGCGACAATTAAATAGGCAAAACATGCAACTAACTTTAAAGATGAAGTCATTAAATTAATTACTTCATCTTTTGATGAGCTACTGCTAATTATAAGGATCTACAATCCTCTAATAGATTGCCAAATAGTATTAGGATTTAGGCATAGACTAGAGCGACAAAAGATGGGAAATAGTAAGAAAGTTTTACGTAAGAATATAATTAGGTTAGCTACTTGGAATATAGGTACACTTACCGAAAGACAATGGAATTAGTAGATATCATTCTTAGAAGAAAGATAAGTATAATTTGTTTACAATAAACTAAATGGATAGGTGAAAAATCTAGAGAAATTTAAAAGACTGGATATAAACTTTGGTACACGATAAAAGAGAAGAATAGAAATGGTGTAGGACTTCTTGTAGATAACATAATAAAAGATAGTGTTGTAGATATAAAAAGAGTTGGAGATAGAATAATGTTAATAAAAATTGTATTAGGAGTAGAGATTATTAATATTATTGTGCTTACGCACCACAAGTAGGGTTGCCCGAGAGTACTAAAAGGAAATTTTGGGATAGCTTAGATGAATTGGTACAAGGAATTCCATTACGAGAATTTATTTATAGTAGGGGATCTTAATGGGCATGTTGGTAAGGATAATAACGGATATGAGAGGAATAGGATACATGGAGGTTTTGGGTATAGAGATAAGGACGATATGTGAGAATCAATTTTAGAGTTTGCAGCATCGTATGATTTGATAATAGCAAGTACACAATTTAGAAAAAGGGATGAACACTTAATAACCTTTAAATGTGGATATAATAGTAGTCAAATAGACTTTTTTCTTACTAGAAGGGTGGATAGGTTAATATGTAAAGATTGTAAAATTATATCGAGAGAGTTTAACTACACAACATGATTTGATGGTTTTAGACATGTCTATCTAGAAGTGGAGTAGAAAAACTAACATGAACAAGAGACAAAGAATTAAATGGTGAAACTTAAAAGGCGAGAATTTAATGCATTTTAAAAATAAGATAATGAAGGAAGATATAGGATTTAGGTAATATTAAGTGTATTAAAAGCAAAGATCAAAGAGTTCTAGTAACCGATGGGGAAATAAAAGAGAGGTGGAGGAGTTACTTTTATAAATTGTTTAATAATAACCAAACAAGTGAGCAACATAGAGAACTTGACCATATAGTGAATGATAGAAACTTTAGATATTGTCAAAAAATTAGGATTAGTGAGGTTAAAGATGCTCTAAAGAAAATGAAAAGTGGAAGAACCGTAAGACCGGACGGTATCCCTATTAAAGTTTGGAAATGTCTTGGAGATAGAGGCTTAGGATGGTTAACTAAATTATTTAATAAGATTATTGAGACAAAAAGGATGCCCAATGAGTGGAGGATTAGTACTTTGATACCGATATACAAGAATAAATGAGATACAAAGTTGCTCGAATTATCATGGTAAAAAACTCATGAGTCATACTATGAAACCTTGAGAGAGGGTAATTGAGCAAAGACTAAGAAATGAGACAAGTGTATCTGAAAATCAATTTGATTTTATTCCCGGGAGGTCAACTATAGAACCTATACATATTTTGAGACGGTTGATGGCGAAATATAGAGAAAAGAGAAAGGATCTACATATGATTTTCATAGATCTAGAAAAACTTATGATAGTGTGCCTAGAGAGGTAATGTGGTGGGTTATAGAAAAGAATATCTAGAATATATATATATATATATATATATATATATATATATATATATATATATTGATGTGATTAAAGATATGTATGATAGAGTAACTACTAGAGTAAGAACTAATGAATGAGAGACTAAACCATTTTCTATTACTATAGGTTTACACCAAGAGTCACTTTAAGTCCTTATCTTTTGCATTAGTTATTGACCAACTTATTAGGCACATTCAGAAGAAATCTCATGGTGTATGTTATTTGCGAATGATATAGTATTAGTTGATCGAAACTAAAAATATATAATTTCTAAAGTAGAAATGTGGAAACAATCTCTTGAATCTAAAGATTTTAGAATTAGTAGAATAAAAACGTAATATATGGAGTGCATTTTCAGTAAAATTAAGAAAGAAAAAGAGCCTATAGTACATATTGATGGTCAAGAAATATCTAAAAGTAATTATTTTCGCTATTTAGGATCAATCATTCGGCATGACGGTGAAATTGAGGATGATGTTGTTCATCGAATCAAATGGATGGTTGAAATGGAGAAGTGTTTCGAGTCTTATGTGATCATAGAATACTAATAAAACTAAAGAGAAAATTATATAGGACGGTTATAAGACCAACAATGTTTTACGGTTCAAAGTGTTGGGCAATTAAAAACAATATGTGCAAAAAATGAGTATATCAGAAATGAGAATGTTGCGATGGTCTTGTGGGTATACACTAAAAGATAGGATAAGAAATGAGTGTATCTATAGTAAATTAGAGGTTACTCCTATTGAGGATAAAATGAGAGAGAATCGACTAAGATGGTTTGGTCATGTACAACGGAGACCTCCTAGTATATCGGTTAGGAAAAGTGATAGTAGTACAGTTAATGGGGCTAGAAGATCTAGAAGTAGACATAAAAGAACTTGGTTAGAAGCAATTAACAATGATATGATTATGTTTAACTTAACGGAGGAGATGTCCCATAATAGAATGGAATAGAAGAATAGGATTTATGTAGCGGACCCCAAACATTTAGGATAAAGGCTTTGATGATGTTGTTGTTGTTGTAATGGAATTACCTACAAACTAGACGAACAAAATCTCAAAGCTCTTTTCTTCGAAATTATGAAAACTTATAAACAAAATATTAAAAGATTGATGTCTAATCAAGTTAAACAAGAAAGAAAAATTATCTAAGAATCGTTAGACCATTGGTAACCAAAATATTCAAAATATGAGAGAAGTTAATTCTCTATGCGAACTTAATTTTATGTATGAACCAAATATTAAAACAATTGACCTACTTGCATAAATTGCAAAGCAAGATCATCAAAATGATCTAAATCTATACATTAGAGATGCAGCTACTATAGTATATTTTAGAGTGTCTGCAGGCATAACAATAATTTGTTTATATATGATCCGTGTAATAGACACAACATCTAGGAGCTTCAAGAATCCCATTTATCAAATTTTCTTCCATTGGTCCAAGCATCTGATCTTGAACAGCATACCCTTATAAAACTTCATTTTGATGATTTCACAACAACAGCAATAGTAAACAACTGACGATTGTATTCTTGCTAACCAATTGATGATCGACTATGACACTTGATACCTCTGCCTTCTTATCTACAAAGGAAACTGTTGATAGTCTATTATGCACAGGTCTTTTTTATTTCTTCAATTTTTAGAAAGAAATCAAAGTCTTCTGGTTGCATTGGGAATACTGCACAAATTGTTACTTAAAATTATTTTTCAATGTAATAAAGGGTTATTGCTATAGCACACACTTTTTTATGTATACAAATAAATAAGAAAAAAGTTGAAATTCAACGAAAACAATGTGACTGGTTTCGTGTCTTGTTCTCCCACATTAATGTGCTTCATTCAACTTTTTGATTACAAATTTTGATTCGTCATAATTCAAACTTAGTACCCTGCCCATTAACATCATTTATGAGATTTTCCTATGGTTCAAAGGATGTAGTTGACTTTTGAAAGTTCAAGAGGACTATCTTATTTATAAAGTTCAGTATGGTCTCATGCAAAACCCCTATAGTTCACACAGAAAAGAAAAATGTTTCGCCCCATCAAACAGAAACCAGCATGTAATACAACTTCTCCTGCAAATATCTTTGACAAAACTATGACAACCTATGATCAAACAACATGCAGCACATAATTTATTTGATTATCAAAAGACAGAAATTCAACACACCTGAATGCCTTCAGTATCAAAAATCAACCCTTCCGGCGCAAATGTTGTTCCACTAACAGTGTAATCACTGGTGATAGGACCACGATGCACAGACCGAACAACACAGATCTAAAAGATATTGAAAGAAGAAAGAAAAAAGATCTGATTTGCGTTAAATGGGTTATAAAATCAACCACCATGAGAACATAATAATATCTTCCTTTCTTCTCATCAGACAAGAAACAATAATATCTCAATAAAAGCTAACTTAATTATCCACACATAATCAATAATAAAAGAATCGGCTAGAAATAAGCCAACTGTAGTTAAAAACTCAATGACTTTCAATTATTAATATCCAATTGATTCAGCACAATATTTTTAAATTTTGATGATTCTGACACTTCATCCACACATTTTTGCAATTTGTGGGTTGTATAATAGTAGTACTCCACTCTTTGTTAACACATGGGTGCAAATGTACTACTAGAAACATATAAAACTAATAGATCTACGTCATCTGGATAGAACTTTCCTCACATTGTACAATGTCAACCACAGAAGCTTGCTTATCATCTGTTCAATGTCCAAAAAAATATGATGTTTCAATATTTTGTTACCCATTGACAATATACATTGTGTACTCTTTGCTAAATTTGTTGCAGATTAATGTCAATTCCATAAATTTCTTCTACTTGGAAGTTTAACCTGTGCTAACATGAGACTAATTTTGGCCGCTACCGATCTTTTGGCTTTCTCCCTGATAACACATATACCATTTGAAAATTATAATAAAAAACAACACAAAGCATGGCAATTGAGAGGAAAGAACTCCCGTAGGGCATATATATCAAGCTGACTAATAGCAAAAACGTGTTAACTGATAAGCTTGTACAAAGAACTGATACTTGAGGACGAATATTAAATAAACATTACAACTTAAGATGCAAGTATAGCAACTTAAATTGCAAGTATAGCACCTTAAACTGTGAGTATAGCAACTTAGGTTTTTAAGTATAGCAACTTAAATTTTAAGTATAACAACTTAAGCTGTAAGTATAGCAACTTAAGATGTATGTCTCAGAGCAAAAGATGAGGAAGTGGAGGAGGCGAGGCATTGGGGGAGGGAGAGGGATGAGACAGCGGGGGAGAGGGATGAGACGGCAAAGGAGAGGGAGGAGGGGGGTGGAGAGGATAGAGGGAGGAGCAAACAAAGGGGATAAGAGAGCGGAGAGAGTGAGAAGGAGAAGAATGGATTATGGGCAAGCGAGGGGAGGAAGACAAGGGCATTTTGGGGTTTTTAATTTCTTTTTATAAATAATGTATACAAAATAGTATTCATTTGATATTTTGGGCTTAAAGATGAAAAGTGAAAGTTTTTTGGGTATAGGTGTCGATAAAAGTAAGTGGGTTTACAAATAAATGGGGGGAAAGATTTGGGTTTAAAGGCAAAAACCCCTAATAACTAATGACTGAGCACACTTGTACGGTTATCCTCATGTTATGCAATACTATGTTCCATCAATAAATTATAAAGCAAATAAACAATATTGAGAATACTATAAAATGTGAATACTGGATTGCGGTCACTCACCTTTGATACAGACATCATGTTAGTGGTGAGAGTGCCTGTTTTGTCACTGCAAATTACTGTTGTACAGCCTAATGTCTCCACTGACGGCAATGACCTAACAATTGCATTTAGACGTGCCATTCTTTTGGTTCCCAAAGCTAAACACCTAGTTGAAGAAAAGTAGATATTAAGAAGGTGGTGTAAGTTAGAAACGTTTAAAACCAAAGACCATGTGGGTCGTAGCATTGGAAGTCAATGAATGACAACTAGGTGTTATCATTCAATGATAACAAAACATAGCAAATCATGCATCTACAAGTTAAATAGACAAGGTATTAGGTCTTCAACAGTAGTTCAACAATACAATGAACACAATGTGATGCAGAACGATCATGGACCGTAGATCTGATGCGATTAGGATTTATTGGGACCTTAGTTTTTTGGTCGGATTTGATTTTATTCTGTGTGATATTGTATTTCAGTAAGGACTTATTTAGGATTTGGTTTTGATATTTCCTTCTAATTCGTTGGTTTTATATTTTTATTTGATTGCATCTTCTAATTTTGTTAGCTTTTGATCAGATTAGGATTTTGATTTGTTTCATTTAGTTGTTAGATGCTTTCTCTACAATAAATAAGAGAGGTGTAATCCTCCATCAGGACTAGACCTTCATTAATGAAGATTATGAGTTTTGAGAAATCTCCATAAGCATGTGAACTGGTTGTTTTCTTTAGAATGCTAGACTGTGTAAATGATTTATCTAGGGGTATGAAGCTCAAAACCATATATGTATTTATTTATCTTTATTTTCCATCTCCAGATAACCATCTCCTCATTTATGTCCTAGCCACTCAAACCTCTCTTCTTCCTCTGTTCTTTAGCATGCAGGAACTGCAGACCCTGCATACCTTCTCTGTTTCTTTTTCCTCAGCCACCAGAATCAAAACATCACCCCTCATCTCTGTTAACAGCCCCAAACAGCACCCTAATTACTGGATACAACCCTGAAGATAACTGATTAACCACCCAGTCATCCTCCACCAAAGATGACAGCCCCTGCTACTCAAGAAAACTCAACTTCAGATCGGAGTCCCCTTCCAGATTCCATCACAATGTTTATGTAAATTAAAAATAAATAAATAAATAGTTACAAACATTTTTGAAGCATAAAGCTACAATATAACCACAGCAAAAATTTAAGGTATTGCATAAAGCTGAACTCTTTTATGATTAGTTATTGGATCCATCTTAAAGTCCAACATTTCAAATCTCCATAGGTCATCAACTCCTCACAACCTATGACCATCTTAGTTTCTTATCCATCGACATCACCATAACCTTGATCCTAGCAACTCCTAACGTCAATCACTCAGTTGTCACTTACCTTTCCAACCATTAAGACTAATCATTGCAAGTGCTTTCAACCTTTTCCTCATGACTGTTCTTAATGGCTTGAAAACAAAAATGGCCTTTTCTTATTGGCATTTTGAAAAGCTTGCCTTTAATTAATCAAGAAACTACCATCACTTAACATCATACAGTCACTTACCAGCTTCAGAAATGATGCATCAAATTGTGATGGCACCACTGATTAATTTATGCTGTAATATCACTTGGAATGCACCAGAAACTGAATTCCACTCATTGTTTCTGTTTTGATAATATTAATGTAAATACCTCAAGTATTTTAAACAAACGTCTACTCTAGTTCCAATTTTTTCCCCTCTGATCAATAAGCATTATATAATACAATTACTATGCAGATTTCACAGAATATTTATTGTACATAAACGACATATATAAAATCATTGCTCTCCACAGCAGATGGCTTGGAAATTTTGATAACATGGCCAATGAATTAAAGTGCTGAAGCAAGATTGAGAACTTGTTATAGAACTAAACACAAAAAATAAAATAAATATACACAACTACATTGTATTAAAAAAATTAATAAAAGCATGTCCCATTTATCAAATTAATAATAATGCACTAATTAGATCAACTTTACCAAAGAAATAATGTGATAGGATTAAGATTATGATTGACAACTACAATGAGCACTCACGTTGTCACAACAGCAGGAAGTCCTTCAGGTATTGCTGCAACCGCAAGAGCCACTGCAATCTTTGTGCCAGGTAGATTAGTCTAAGGAACTTAAAAGAAAACCAATGTAGTACAATTGGAGTAAACAATAAAAACCAATTTAGAGACAATAGAAGCCCAGAATGCCAAAGAGGGAGACACTCAGGATGCTTAAATGACAAAGAATAGAAGGGTATGTAGCGTGACTATGCAAATAATTCACCTAAGCTACGGGAATTAATCAAACAGTTGAGTATGTTCTACTTGATTGGTTTCTTGTCTAAACTTTTAAGAGTTGTGAAGTGTAATCCCTATATCTTTCTTTAACATCTATTAATCCAATGTCTTAAGCATTGTTGCAAAGCCTGTTAAAGAGAAGCACCATGTAAACAAGAAAGGAGATTCAGCTTAAGTAAAATCCTGTGTAACATGCTTGTAGTTCCATTTTGATAAATCATCTACCTTTTTTCCCATAAGGGCCATAACCATACAATTTAAATATCACCACAGATTATCGCAAAAATATTCCACAGACAACAAGAAGAGTCATTTTACAAGGACAATTGCTTGCTCGTAATCGCAAACACAAAAAGAGATGTAACCTCGTGTTATCAGTTTTTACGAGAAATATAAGAACAAACAACATGCTTATTAGCTTTAAATCTTTGATCTCAAGATAAATTGATCTAATATTGTCATGTGTAAGATGTCTTCATAGTTTCAGCCATGCATGCGGGCTATGAAGAAAGTCTCAAGTCAAAATAGTAATCAAGTATGACCTGAACAGACCCTCCTAGATCCGCTTCAGTTAATCTGGGTGCAATTTAAGGGGAAAACTAACAATGAGAAGCACCCCTTGCCACTTGATGTTAGTTAATCTAGACCCAGAAGAGTGTCTATATGTAGTAAGGGTAAAAGATGGCTAAACTGGATGAAACATGGAAAGATGAATGCATAAGAATTACATAGTAAGATTAGACATTAGAAATACCTTGAAGTAATGAATAGCACCTCTTATGAATCCACCATGAGAAGGATCCTGGAAATGGCCAATATTTACAACCCATACAAGGACACAAATCCCTGCAATGACCTAAAATGAATGGCATGTCAGCCTAAGCAGCAGCTGTTGGCTTAAAAATAGCAGAGCTAATAATGACTTCATGAAACTGCAGATAATTTTCTAACATTCCACATAAACTAGAACTATGATCAAGAAGGCAACAGATAAAGTGTAAAAGCTTGACCAAAAAGGAATGTGATCAACACTCATTTGATAAGACACCTATCCTGGGTGGATTTGCAACTTTAACTTAAGAATGGTCAAACTAAATAGAAATATAATCTTTCTACACAAAAAACAAAGAAAATATGCATATTTTAGATGATGTGCATTGTGAATGCCAACAAGGAATAATATGTATTGTTTTACATGATATGTCAAGTGTTAAAAATAAGGTTTACGAGACTAAAGTTAACCATGGAAACATGTGTCCCAATTCTGCATGGAAGATCTATGTAGCTAAACAAGCAGTGTGCAAATCACCTCCTTCCTCTCTCTCTCTCTCTCTCTCTCTCTCTCTCTCTCTCTCTCTCTCTCTCTCTCTCTCTCTCTCTCTCTCTCTCTCTCTCTCTCTCTCTCTCTCTCTCTCTCTCTCTCTCTCTCTCTCTCTCTCTCTCTCTCTCTCTCTCTCTCTCTCTCTCTCTCTCTCTCTCTCTCTCTCTCTCTCTCTCTCTCTCTCTCTCTCTCTCTCTCTCTCTCTCTCTCTCTCTCTCTCTCTCTCTCTCTCTCTCTCTCTCTCTCTCTCTCTCTCTCTCTCTCTCTCTCTCTCTCTCTCTCTCTCTCTCTCTCTCTCTCTCTCTCTCTCTCTCTCTCTCTCTCTCTCTCTCTCTCTCTCTCTCTCTCTCTCTCTCTCTCTCTCTCTCTCTCTCTCTCTCTCTCTCTCTCTCTCTCTCTCTCTCTCTCTCTCTCTCTCTCTCTCTCTCTCTCTCTCTCTCTCTCTCTCTCTCTCTCTCTCTCTCTCTCTCTCTCTCTCTCTCTCTCTCTCTCTCTCTCTCTCTCTCTCTCTCTCTCTCTCTCTCTCTCTCTCTCTCTCTCTCTCTCTCTCTCTCTCTCTCTCTCTCTCTCTCTCTCTCTCTCTCTCTCTCTCTCTCTCTCTCTCTCTCTCTCTCTCTCTCTCTCTCTCTCTCTCTCTCTCTCTCTCTCTCTCTCTCTCTCTCTCTCTCTCTCTCTCTCTCTCTCTCTCTCTCTCTCTCTCTCTCTCTCTCTCTCTCTCTCTCTCTCTCTCTCTCTCTCTCTCTCTCTCTCTCTCTCTCTCTCTCTCTCTCTCTCTCTCTCTCTCTCTCTCTCTCTCTCTCTCTCTCTCTCTCTCTCTCTCTCTCTCTCTCTCTCTCTCTCTCTCTCTCTCTCTCTCTCTCTCTCTCTCTCTCTCTCTCTCTCTCTCTCTCTCTCTCTCTCTCTCTCTCTCTCTCTCTCTCTCTCTCTCTCTCTCTCTCTCTCTCTCTCTCTCTCTCTCTCTCTCTCTCTCTCTCTCTCTCTCTCTCTCTCTCTCTCTCTCTCTCTCTCTCTCTCTCTCTCTCTCTCTCTCTCTCTCTCTCTCTCTCTCTCTCTCTCTCTCTCTCTCTCTCTCTCTCTCTCTCTCTCTCTCTCTCTCTCTCTCTCTCTCTCTCTCTCTCTCTCTCTCTCTCTCTCTCTCTCTCTCTCTCTCTCTCTCTCTCTCTCTCTCTCTCTCTCTCTCTCTCTCTCTCTCTCTCTCTCTCTCTCTCTCTCTCTCTCTCTCTCTCTCTCTCTCTCTCTCTCTCTCTCTCTCTCTCTCTCTCTCTCTCTCTCTCTCTCTCTCTCTCTCTCTCTCTCTCTCTCTCTCTCTCTCTCTCTCTCTCTCTCTCTCTCTCTCTCTCTCTCTCTCTCTCTCTCTCTCTCTCTCTCTCTCTCTCTCTCTCTCTCTCTCTCTCTCTCTCTCTCTCTCTCTCTCTCTCTCTCTCTCTCTCTCTCTCTCTCTCTCTCTCTCTCTCTCTCTCTCTCTCTCTCTCTCTCTCTCTCTCTCTCTCTCTCTCTCTCTCTCTCTCTCTCTCTCTCTCTCTCTCTCTCTCTCTCTCTCTCTCTCTCTCTCTCTCTCTCTCTCTCTCTCTCTCTCTCTCTCTCTCTCTCTCTCTCTCTCTCCTAACGCCAATCACTCAGTTGTCACTTACCTTTCCAACCATTAAGACTAATCATTGCAAGTGCTTTCAACCTTTTCCTCATGACTGTTCTTAATGGCTTGAAAACAAAATGGCCTTTTCTTATTGGCATTTTGAAAAGCTTGCCTTTAATTAATCAAGAAACTACCATCACTTAACATCATACAGTCACTTACCAGCTTCAGAAATGATGCATCAAATTGTGATGGCACCACTGATTAATTTATGCTGTAATATCACTTGGAATGCACCAGAAACTGAATTCCACTCATTGTTTCTGTTTTGATAATATTAATGTAAATACCTCAAGTATTTTAAACAAACGCCTACTCTAGTTCCAATTTTTCCCTCTGATCAATAAGCATTATATAATACAATTACTATGCAGATTTCACAGAATATTTATTGTACATAAACGACATATATAAAATCATTGCTCTCCACAGCAGATGGCTTGGAAATTTTGATAACATGGCCAATGAATTAAAGTGCTGAAGCAAGATTGAGAACTTGTTATAGAACTAAACACAAAAATAAAATAAATATACACAACTACATTGTATTAAAAATTAATAAAAGCATGTCCCATTTATCAAATTAATAATAATGCACTAATGGGATCAACTTTACCAAAGAAATAATGTGATAGGATTAAGATTATGATTAACAACTACAATGAGCACTCACGTTGTCACAACAGCAGGAAGTCCTTCAGGTATTGCTGCAACCGCAAGAGCCACTGCAATCTGTGTGCCAGGTAGATTAGTCTAAGGAACTTAAAAGAAAACCAATGTAGTACAATTGAGTAAACAATAAAACCAATTTAGAGACAATAGAAGCCCAGAATGCCAAAGAGGGAGATACTCAGGATGCTTAAATGACAAAGAATAGAAGGGTATGTAGCGTGACTATGCAAATAATTCACCTAAGCTACGGAATTAATCAAACAGTTGAGTATGTTCTACTTGATTGGTTTCTTGTCTAAACTTTTAAGAGTTGTGAAGTGTAATCCCTATATCTTTCTTTAACATCTATTAATCCAATGTCTTAAGCATTGTTGCAAAGCCTGTTAAAGAGAAGCACCATGTAAACAAGAAAGGAGATTCAGCTTAAGTAAAATCCTGTGTAACATGCTTGTAGTTCCATTTTGATAAATCATCTACCTTTTTTCCCATAAGGGCCATAACCATACAATTTAAATATCACCACAGATTATCGCAAAAATATTCCACAGACAACAAGAAGAGTCATTTTACAAGGACAATTGCTTGCTCGTAATCGCAAACACAAAAAGAGATGTAACCTCGTGTTATCAGTTTTTACGAGAAATATAAGAACAAACAACATGCTTATTAGCTTTAAATCTTTGATCTCAAGATAAATTGATCTAATATTGTCATGTGTAAGTGTCTTCATAGTTTCAGCCATGCATGCGGGCTATGAAGAAAGTCTCAAGTCAAAATAGTAATCAAGTATGACCTGAACAGACCCTCCTAGATCCGCTTCAGTTAATCTGGGTGCAATTTAAGGGGAAAACTAACAATGAGAAGCACCCCTTGCCACTTGAGGTTAGTTAATCTAGACCCAGCAGAGTGTCTATATGTAGTAAGGGTAAAAGATGGCTAAACTGGATGAAACATGGAAAGATGAATGCATAAGAATTACATAGTAAGATTAGACATTAGAAATACCTTGAAGTAATGAATAGCACCTCTTATGAATCCACCATGAGAAGGATCCTGAAATGGCCAATATTTACAACCCATACAAGGACACAAATCCCTGCAATGACCTAAAATGAATGGCATGTCAGCCTAAGCAGCAGCTGTTGGCTTAAAAATAGCAGAGCTAATAATGACTTCATGAAACTGCAGATAATTTTCTAACATTCCACATAAACTAGAACTATGATCAAGAAGGCAACAGATAAAGTGTAAAAGCTTGACCAAAAAGGAATGTGATCAACACTCATTTGATAAGACACCTATCCTGGGTGGATTTGCAACTTTAACTTAAGAATGGTCAAACTAAATAGAAATATAATCTTTCTACACAAAAAACAAAGAAAATATGCATATTTTAGATGATGTGCATTGTGAATGCCAACAAGGAATAATATGTATTGTTTTACATGATATGTCAAGTGTTAAAAAATAAGGTTTACGCAGACGCAAAGTTAACCATGGAAACATGTGTCCCAACTCTGCATGGAAGATCTATGTAGCTAAACAAGCAGTGTGCAAATGCCATAAGTCCATGAAGGTTATATCTCTTACACGGACACATATTAGTTTCTAGATGGGTCCAAACCACACAACTTTACCATACAGGTTCAAACTCAAAACGAGATCCGCCATTATACATTATACATATATATAAAATTCAAACCTCTATGAGGTTAAGGAGCCTTCATTCAATGGAACAACAAGGAAGCAGAGGATAACAAAGACACCATCGCAAAAATCAAAGGTGAGCACAATGGAGATAATATGGTGATTCTCGGCAGCAAGTACGTGTTTAATATTCTTTAATTCAGAAGCTTGTATTGCAGATGTTACTTCTTAAGTTCTTCTCCATATGCTTCTAAAGCTATGTTGTGTGGATACATCTATCATGAAGTTGTACCAGTACCTAACATGTATCGTACCCATATCTAACACCGACAATCCTTGAACATACATGTAAATGTATTTAGACATGTACCCAATTATATAGTACATGTTTTAATTCATTTGTCATAAACTTTTTGGGCATATATCCTACACTTCACATCCACTTCCTGAAACTCGTTGGACATGGTCAGGTTCATTTCAATCCATAAACGGTTCAGAAGTATGATTTTAAGGTCGTTTTGATATCCAGTTTAAAATGTATGGTTTTCTAGTTTATAATCTACATAATAAAAGAAACATAAAATGGTGTAGGAATTTTAATTATCACATCACGTGAAAGAAGAAATAATATCAAACTCATGTAAATTATTCATTTTAATGTATACTTGTGTCCCCGTACCCTACCTTTTACAAGTTTGTCGTGTTCCATAACCATACCCCCCAGCTGTACTTGTGCCCGTTCCTATGCAAAACTGCTTTAAAGTCTAGTTGTCTTGACTTATATTTTTGGAGTTATTTTATTAGTTCAGTCTAATTTATTTTCTGTTTTTCCAATTTTTGGACCTTTTAAGGGTTTTTACATGAAAATCACCTTGACATTTGCCCAAATTGCAACTTACCATCTTTTTTTTAATGTAAAATATCTTAGTTTGTTTACTTGTTCTCAATGTCACACATTTGCCACTATGCAGCCCAAAAAAAATTCAAAAATACCCACTTCACCCTCTCCTCTCTCCACCTTCTTCCTTCCTCCTTCCCTCCCTCTCTCCTCTCTCTCTCTCTCTCTCTCTCTCTCTCTCTCTCTCTCTCTCTCTCTCTCTCTCTCTCTCTCTCTCTCTCTCTCTCCCCCCACTGACCTCCTTCCTCTCCTCGCTACCAATTCTGACTTCCTCCCCCTCTCTCCACCTCTTCTTTTTATCTTGGGTTAGACTGAGGGGTATTGTAGTAATTTCACTTTTTAAAAAAACAGAAAATACCAGACAGTGTGACATTAAAAACATGTAAGCAAACTAAGGTGGTTTACATCAAAAAATAAATAAATAAAGGTGGTAAGTTGCAATGTGGGCACAAGTTAAGGTCATTTTCATGTAAAACCCTTTAATACTATATATATATATATATATATATATATATATATATATATATATATATATATATATATATATATATATATATATATATATATATATATATATATATATATATATATATATATATATATATAGACACACACACACAATTAAAAGATCCATGTAATTATGAGTAATCTAGTTAATTGGTGCACAATTATGCATTACGTTCTTCAAGATAGAACATGCAATAAAACCTTATTTTAGAACCTTGGATGTATATCTCAGACAAGAGAAAAGGAAGTATGTATATGTTTACATGATATATGCAGAGAAGTATCATGTGAGAACAACCCCTAAAATAAACTTTGTGAGGACTCCATTGTGCATCATCCCATGGAAGATCCACAACATTCATTTTTCTACACAAGTAAATTAGCTTGAGAGATCAAGCAATTGTGTTTTTATATATGAATAAAGTTGTTGCTAGGAGTATGTTATTTAGCAATAGGAAATTTAAAAACTTTGATGGAAGGATTAGGACTTTCGAAACCACTTGATTTTTATATGAACGAAATGATATCTTTCTTTTACGCCTAAAATAATACACTCCTAGCAACAAATTATTCATATGAAAAGTTGTAAAATCGCATTGTTTGTCTCTATTAAAAGCTAATTTATATGTAGATTTAAATAAAAATGCAAATCTTTAATCTTTCATAGGTAGCTTACAATAGAGTCATCACTCTTCATGAATCTTTGTTTACAAAATATTCGATAAGATCACTTTCTTTTGTTAGCTTTATGGTTCATTAAAACAAACTTCAACTATGTCCCCACCACTTAACCTTCATCATGAGTCATCCAAATAAACAATTCACTCCATCCATCTTGTTTATTATGCCAAATGTACATACAAAAAACATTGCAACTTAAAAGCTTTTATGTCACCAATAATTGGTTCCTATTTTTCTATGTGACGTTTTAAATATCGGTTATTGGAAACATATCGGACGGCTAAAATTCATATCGGATCCCAGTTATCGGGATATATCTGGGAGTAGTAAAATGGGAGTGTTACATCGGATGGTGAGCATATATATAATATAATGTCTTAAAATATAATCTAAGCACATTTAATGAAAAATCAACATACTAATATTCAAATCATAGTTGCGCCTGGACCCCCCTTCGAACTGTCGAACAGTTCATGCGAACCGATTCCCTCCGATACACGAATTGGTTCCCCAAAATTAGCGTATCGCTTACTAAGTATGATGGGACCAAAATTGATTGACAAGTATGTTTTCGTGCACATGCACAAGGATTTTTTTTATATATTTCGATAATATCATTGAAAGTATTCTGTTAGTAAGTGAAAGTTATCCAAAGTTAATAACTAATTCTAGATCACTATTGCACCTTACAAAATAGCTATGTTAATAAAACATGAAATGAAATTATCATCTCAATAAAAACTATGTGAAAAGAAAAAAATTAAAATGAACTCTAAAGAACGTAAAAAAGAAAAAAGAATTGACAGGAAATGCATAAGACAAAAAGAATTGACTGGAAATGCATAGGACATTCTTGAAATAGAGAACGAACTTCTAAAAAACATTAAGACCACACTTGATGTTAAGGGGAAGAAAGTTGCAAAATAGAAAAAATTATTAAGAGGCTATCTAATATTTAATGTTTTAGTTTTATGTATTCAAACTATAAAATGAAGCATTGAAGTATTTTATATGAAAAATATTGAAATGCATAATTAGTTTTCTAGTTTCTAATTTCTACTATACACTTTGAAAAATGATAAGCGTACCCAAAAAAAATTACATTGTATCCTATATCGAACTTGCGTATCGAAGCAAGCTACCCCATCGAATCCAAAATTTCAAAGTCTCGAATTGCGTACCCAAATTCATACGACAACCCGCTACGTACTGTGAACCATGTAACTACGATTCAAATAACACATGTTTAGAATCACCTACCAATAATTTTTGTTTAGTGGATGTGAAATAGAATAGAATAGCATTATTTTTGTTTAGTGTATGCGGGTTGGGCATCGAAAAAAGAGGGTTTTCCCGAACCAGTTCACTTAGAATGTAAATTGTAGAAAATCGAGTGATTTTAAGCCCACGAGAAATCGGCCGCTTTATCGGATTTACACCGATATATCGGAAAATTTGGCCCAAAACTACATGCAATATATTTTTGCAAAAATCGTATCGGCCATACCCCAAACCCTATATATCAACGATAAATCGATAAAATCGGCCTATTTTTAAAACACTATTTCTATGTTATGCAATTTATTTTATAACCGTTAAATGGATGGTTATAATATGAGTGCAAACAAATGCAGAAACCACAAATATATTTGCATCCACATCCAATCGAATGTAGTTACAAATATTAACCATATCTGGTTCAATATAAATATGCATATCTCTCTATTTAGGTTGAATCTAGATAATTAAATGGATATGAGTAAAAAGGCCGGACACAGATATCCAAATTACTTGTTTCGATAAGATGGATATACCAACTTAATATTAGACTGGTAATCTTAAGCTTATTTGGGTGATTCAAGAATTTATCCTAGGTTTTGGGTGCATCAGACATACTAAAAAGGCTTTAGATAGGATAGCTTGTATCTAAATCGTTCTTGTACCACCTACATAGTTTTGAAACTTGTTTCCCTTATAATGGCTATACATCTGTTTTCTTTCCCACACACCCGATTATATCTATATCTGATTTTAAAGGACAGGAATACAAGTTTTATTCGTGTGTGTAATCACGTGTCGAAGAATATCCTAAATAAGAACACAGAGACTGAAAAATTCAATTAGAACATGTCTGCAATGGAATTCAAGCTTCTTGAAGGCATCTAGATGTAAACCTTCATGTACTCCTTTGTAAACCTTATAATAGTTTTGCAAGGTTATGATCTACACGCAACACAATGGTTGAAGCATGTATACGCTAGACAAAAAAATATTTCGCGTTTTCCTTTATAAAATAATTTCTTTAGATAGTGTTTATCAAGGTGTTAATTGAAAGGGAACACCAAGATGAAGCCAAGTTCTTTATTTCCCAAATAAGGAAGTTAAAAGAAAAGAAAAAGAAAACATCAGACTATACAAATTATCTTAGGGTTCACAAAAGAGCATTCCCTAACTCTACAAATAATACTTTTTGTTTTCTCTAACTAAAAAGAAACACGCTTCCAAGTTTTGAATTAGTTCGTTGCACATTGACACTATTTTGTACATTACCATTAGGAAGATATGCTATATTATTTTAACGATCTTGCCTTCAACATGTCAGATTCATTATAGAACTGCGCAGAATTAACAATGAACAATAGTAAATAGATGTGCCAGTACCTTAGCCAGAAATGTCCCAAATTCATCAAGCTTCTTCTTTAAAGGCGTGACTTCCTGTAAAATTATCATTTATATAAAAACAGAAATAATAGAATAAATACGGTTTGTTACATCACCCGCTGTTATGTACCCTTGATAAAACTAGCAAATAGAGAAAGAGGTCTTTAAAACTATAAATCATTCAAGAAAAAGGACATACAAGTATACGGAGACTTAAAACTACACACAAGATGGAAACATCAGCAACTTACATCTTCCGTTCTTAGCATGGCATCGCGTATGCTACCCATTGCAGTATTAGATCCTACGCCAACAACAACAGCTCTAGCCCTGCCAGCCACCACGACAGTACCCTGGATAGGAACATTAGAATCATAACAAGCATGTCATATAACGAAACATCTAATAGAGCAAGTTTGGGAGATAATAGAACAAAGAAGTTAGCTAACCTAAGGTGGTCGCATATAACTTAATAAATTTAAAGAGAAAATGCAGAGTATTAGCTTGCAACAATCTGACTATGCATAATAATCATAACTTACGAGTTCGACCTAAGATGAGAACGATAAGAAAACATCAAATCGGTCATTTCTTATACAACTAACCTAAGAAGGATGCACAAACCAGTATAGAAAAAAAAACCCATTTTGAAATGTGTGATAACCCATTTTGACACCTAATGGAGCCAAAGTGTTATAAAACTCAGGCAGAAAATGCATGTTGCATTTAACGCAAAAAATAACGCTGTAAATGTGTTTTATCTACGCTACGTTAAGTGTTATTCAACGTTTGTTAAATTGCGCAAAATTAGTGATCAAAATTGGACAAGTGACAATATCTCCACCGTCCAAATCAGTATCACCTTAACCCAAATAAGTTCCCAATCAAATCGCCCACCCTAATTTCATTCGTGTGAAAAAAACCTAGCAAATCCACGACCCCATCTCCAACACCTCCCCATCTCCTCCACCTCCTCTCACGCCTTTGACGAAAAAGAAAACCACTCGATCTCCTCTCTCTCTCTCACGCCTCCAACGAAGATGAAGCCTCTCACCGACAACGCTCCTATCTTCCTCTATCTTTGTTGATGACAAGACTCCTCTCTGGTTCTTCCTCTGCTCCCCCATCACCTCTTGTCGATAAAGAAAACCTAATCCTATCTCACCTCTAGAGCCTCTCCAACTTCTATAACCTAACTCTTCTTGACAAAGACGAAGATTTCTAAATCCTAACTCCTTTTAACTCTTCCGGTCCTCCCCCATGTCTGAAAATTTTGATGATTTTAATTATTAAAGTCATCATGAATAATTTGTATTTATAAAATATTTTAAAAATTAATTATTAATAAACACACATTACTTTTTTTGCATTTCTTTAACCATTATCAAGAGGTAGAGCATTATGCATTATCGTTATTTTGAACATTGGACACACTTGTTGGTCAGTCTTTTAACATTTCCCCTTTCAATTTGATATCATTATTGATGGAATAGTTTTATTCTTATACCGACACAGAAAGCATGGAATACCTTATTGCTTGTTGTAAGATTCGGATGATCAATCTGAAAGAACTAGAAAAGGGAAAGAAAATGACAAAAAGATATATCTTAAATTGCAAGAGCTAAAGAAAACTAGATTGTCTTGGGAACACTCGATGCAAACAATAGTCTTCCATATACTCATACATAATCACCGAAAAGACTTCTATTGTGATGTTTACCTCATATAATTTCCTAAGGAACATATGCTCAAAGGTTGTCTTCAAGAAAGAAACTAATGAAAAGGACATGTTTATGATTTATTTTCAAGAAACATGCAGAAGCATATATAAACATAGAGTTCGTGCACCATGAGAATATCAAATTGTTCTTGTTTCTTTTTCCATAGGATTAAACATGATTGAGTGAGTTATCATAGAAAATGGCAAGATTATAAGCCTCGATACACTTTGGTTAAAGAGCTAATTTCCACTATTAAAACATGATCATGGCGTTGAAAACAATTCACAAGTATATAGAGTGCATTTGTAGATAATTAGAGTTTGCTCCTATTGAGGATAAAACGAGAGAAAATCATTTGAGATGGTTGGTCATGTGCAACAGAGGCCACTAAATGACCAATTGGACGCAGGATAGCATTACAATTAATGGAGAAAGAAAGATCGAAGTAGGACTACTAGAACTTGGTTAGAAACTAATAAGAGTGATATGAGATGAATTAACTTAGTGGAGGGACACCATCAACAAAACCGAGTAGAAGAGTAGGATTCATATAGTCAACCCTCAAAATTTGGGATTGCTATTGTTGAAAAAAATGCTCTAGTATAAAAGTTTCTAAAGGTTGAAACTTCACGTGTATTGCCATAGTATAGTTGTACCTAGCTCAATAACATATTATATTTGATCGCCATCATCAATCAATTTTCAAGATTGTTATTCAAATGACTTCCAACTAAAATATCGCAACCTTTAGACTAACCTGGATAACTTAAAGTCAACAAAGCTCTAAAAAGATACCAAACTTCAAGTTTTCACCAACCATTTTAATCATAAACGAGCACTCTATGAATAACCCTAAATAAGATAAACCATTTTTTTCAAAACATAGATAAGCAATTAACCTCACACAATCCAAAAACAAGCATCCAAATTTTCCTAGAGGATGAAAGTTTGAACCAAGAGACGAAATGATAGAGAACCACATGAACATTTAAGGAAAAAGAAGGTAAAGAGCTAAAGTGGATCAAAATCAAATTCACAAGTGAGTAGAACATACCAATGGTGTAGCCTTCATTCAAGATATAGAATAACCTAAACTATCAAATGTTAAAAGGAAATGGAAATCAAATAATAATTTTTAGTTGATTCCCTATAATTAATTTAAAATGGACTTAGTACGATTATTCAAATTTCATCATATCATCATTTTCCACCAAATAAATCAATATTTTTTCACAAAGATACTTCACGTGTATTTGTGAAGCATTAGATATCAATCCATGTCGCATCCTACTCTTACATTACATCACTTCATAATCTTAATGAGTAACATATATAACTTTTGAAGATTAACCCATATGTTATTGTTAGCCACAATTAGCGGTCACAATTTTAAATGAAAAATATATATTCTACCTACGTAAACCAATTAAGTTAGAGAGATAAATGAGTTCCCCATGTCCACTCACAACTAAATGGGTGACACAAAAAAAGAATATATTCTTATCTGACCACAGAAAGCATGGAATACCTTATTGCTTGTTGTAAGATTCGGATGATCAATCTGAAAGAACTAGAAAAGGGAAAGAAAATGACAAAAGATATATCTTAAATTGCAAGAGCTAAAGAAAACTAGATTGTCTTGGGAACACTCGATGCAAACAATAGTCTTCCATATACTCATACATAATCACCTGAAAAGACTTCTATTGTGATGTTTACCTCATATAATTTCCTAAGGAACATATGCTCAAAGGTTGTCTTCAAGAAAGAAACTAATGAAAAGGACATGTTTATGATTTATTTTCAAGAAACATGCAGAAGCATATATAAACATAGAGTTCAGGCACCATGAGAATATCAAATTGTTCTTGTTTCTTTTTTCCATAGGATTAAACATGATTGAGTGAGTTATCATAGAAAATGGCAAGATTATAAGCCTCAGATACACTTTGGTTAAAGAGCGCAATTTCCACTATTAAAACATGATCATGGCGTTGAAAACAATTCACAAGTATATAGAGTGCATTTGTAGATAATTAGAGTTTGCTCCTATTGAGGATAAAACGAGAGAAAATCATTTGAGATGGTTGGTCATGTGCAACAGAGGCCACTAAATGACCAATTGGACGCAGGATAGCATTACAATTAATGGAGAAAGAAAGATCAGAAGTAGGACTACTAGAACTTGGTTAGAAACTAATAAGAGTGATATGAGATGAATTAACTTAGTGGAGGGACAGCCATCAACAAAACTGAGTAGAAGAGTAGGATTCATATAGTCAACCCTCAAAATTTGGGATTGCTATTGTTGAAAAAAAATGCTCTAGTATAAAAGTTTCGGAAAGGTTGAAACTTCACGTGTATTGCCATAGTATAGTTGTACCTAGCTCAATAACATATTATATTTGATCGCCATCATCAATCAATTTTCAAGATTGTTATTCAAATGACTTCCAACTAAAATATCGCAACCTTTAGACTAACCCGGATAACTTAAAGTCAACAAAGCTCTAAAAAGATACCAAACTTCAAGTTTTCACCAACCATTTTTAATCATAAACGAGCACTCTATGAATAACCCTAAATAAGATAAACCATTTTTTTCAAAACATAGATAAGCAATTAACCTCACACAATCCAAAAACAAGCATCCAAATTTTCCTAGAGGATGAAAGTTTGAACCAAGAGACGAAATGATAGAGAACCACATGAACATTTAAGGAAAAAGAAGGTAAAGAGCTAAAGTGGATCAAAATCAAATTCACAAGTGAGTAGAACATACGCCAATGGTGTAGCCTTCATTCAAGATATAGAATAACCTAAACTATCAAATGTTAAAAGGAAATGGAAATCTGAAATAATAATTTTTTTAGTTGATTCCCTATAATTAATTTAAAATGGACTTAGTACGATTATTCAAATTTCATCATATCATCATTTTCCACCAGCGAAATCAATATTTTTTCACAGCATACTTCACAGGTATTTGTGAAGCATTAGATATCAATCCATGTCGTCATCCTACTCTTACATTACATCACTTCATAATCTTAATGAGTAACATATATAACTTTTTGAAGATTAACCCATATGTTATTGTTAGCCACAATTAGCGGTCACAATTTTTAAATGAAAAAATATATATTCTACCTACAGAAACCAATTAAGTTAGAGAGATAAATGAGTTCCCCCATGTCCACTCACAACTAAATGGGTGACACAAAAAAAAAGAATATATTCTTATCGGAAATAGTTAAAAGAACAAATTTTACAAAAGAACCGAGTCAATAAATAGTGTGCTAAAAACTTACTGAGAAGAGAATGTTTGTTTTATCCTGATAAACAGCATTAGCTGCTAAAGTTGATTCAAGATCTTTTGCAACAGAGCAACTTTCACCTAGTATTAAGAAAATAAAGTTAGCTCATAAATAATGTTCTAGGCAAAAGGATTTGACAAGACTCAACTCAAGTTAAAAAATACATAAGAGAAAAAGTTTGAATAAAAGACATTAATTTAAGGCTCTAGTCCCTACTTGCCCCCTAAACTATTAGATTTGTCCCTTCTTACCCCCTTGAATTATTTTTAGTGCCTACATATGCCTCTTAAACTATTGAATTTGTTTTCTGCTTACCCCTAAACTATTTTTGGTCCCACATTGCCCCCAATACTCCACTTTCTTCTCATAAGTTAAATGAGAAGACCCACAGAGTAATTAATCTAAGGTGGTAAATATATATTGAATTTCACATTTCAGGGGATAAGCAGAGACGGATTTAATAGTTTAAGGGGCAAAGTGGGACCAGATATAGTTCGGGGGTAAGCAAGGAACGACTTTATTAGTTCAAGGGGGCATGTAGGCACTAAAAAAAGTTCAGAGAGTAAGAAAGGACAAATTTAATAGTATAAAGGCAAGTAGGGACTAAAACCTTAATTTAACTAGAAATTTATTATATTCCAAATCATTCAACGGTGAGTTAAAAGAGACATGAACATGCACTTCATTGGTGATAGGTAGATGACAAAAATAACCATTATGAAAAAAAAGACGCATCTCATAATAAAACCTGAGTGACAATAAATAACAACCATTAATAGACAAACATTCCATGGAGGTAATATTAAATTTAATTGGTTATTTTACATAAGGATAATAGTGAAACATTGTTGGAGGGAGGATACAATCACATTTATTTAAATGAGGGTGAAAGAAATTTGCAATGACTCCATAAAAAAGCTATCAAATTACAAATCATATGGAAGAGTACCGAAAGAAGTTTAATAGACCAAGATATTAAATCTTAGGCCAAAGTAAAATAATAAGGATCAAATTTGCCTGTAGGATTTTATTCAACCCTAATTAATTATCTAAATGAGGAAAAACATCATCGTTATTGTTTTTACCTCGTCCAGATTCTATTTGACTTACACACGAGTTCAAATGATCATATTCTATCATGTGCATCCCGTTTAGACCTAATCAGGGTAAAAATGGGCTCAAGGTCTCGAACTAAATGGACCTTATTTGGACCCAAACCGACCAATGCCATCGCGAACAATTAGCAGCCAGCTGACCACCCCCCCCCCCAAAAAAAACAAAAAAGAAAAGAAGATAAATTGAGAAGTGCTTGCATGAATATATTTTGACTTTTTGAGGTACTGTTTGACTACTTGGATACTAATTTTGGCTGTTATAATAAACACTTGGTCATTTCACAATAGAAATAACTTAGCCAATTGAAAATTCTTAAAAGACTCTTGCAAAACATTTTAGCAACTTTCTGACACTCAAATTTCTCAAGATTCCCTTAAGCGTTCACCTCGCACATTCTTCACTACTTCAACTTTCACCAAGAAGAGACTTCTCTGCGAAGTGTTTTTGTAATAAAGATCTAATCTTTTCTCTACCATTTTTTTATCTTGATATAGACTTCAAACTTATCATCTTTCAAAGTCTGCTCAGTTTCATCAAGAAGAGACTCTTTTAAAGAAGTGCTTTCATGATCAAGATCTAATTTTCCTCTGCTATTTTTTCGTCTTGATATAGACTTTAAAGTTCTGATCTTTCAAGGTGTACTCACTCTGCAATTTTTTCGTCTTGATATAGACTTTAAAGTTCTCATCTTTCAAGGTGTACTCAGTTTCTTAGTCTCTGTAGAATTTCTTTATGCCAAATTATTTGATTATTATTCTATCTAATGCCTCATTATGTTATTATTAAGATGAACACACAATACGTGAATTTCATTGTGCTCTCACCTTGTTTTGCAAACAAATGTGTATATAGAGCTAAACAAAAACAAAGTTCAAGGAGAACACTTGGTGAGTAAATCCTACAATAAAGGACCATCCATCTAGGTAGCATGTACCAACTCTGCATAAGCATTTACTACCACTAGCGATTTGGCCAACCCCTTACCTGTTTTGAAACTTTTAGTATCTTCTCTAAGTCATGTCTACTCCTTATATTGTGAGTCATGTCAATTAGGAAAACACAATCGTGTGTCTTATCCTAGTAGGGTCAATAAGAAGGCTAAAAGTCGGTTTACTTTAGTTGATTCTGATGTATGTGGTTCTTGTCCTGTTAGTTCGAAACTTGGTTAAAAGTATTTTATGGGTTGTGTGGATGATTTTTCTCAAATAACTTGGATTTATTTGTGAAATCAAGATCCAAAGCATCTTCACATTTTAAAATTTTTATTCATGAATTAATAATCATTTTAATACATTTATATAAATTTTGAGATCTACTAACGCTAAAGAGTATATTTGATTCATGCTTTATGGAATTTATGGAATAAAAGTATATTTGCATCAATCTTCTTGTGAGTATACCACACAAAAAATGAAGTTGTTGAGCATAACAACTATTATTTACTTGAAATTGCCCGAACTCTTCTGATCGAAAGGCAAGTTCCTAAAATTTTTAGAGTTATGCAATTCTCACACATTTGATCAATCGCATACCTTTCACTATTCTAGATAACAAAATTCCATATTCTGATTTATATCTAAATCATGAGCTATTTTCTTTACCTCCAAAAGTTTTTAGGCTTATGTGGTTTATCCACAATATAACCCTCGCAAAACTAAACTTGACTCTTGAACCCTGAAAGATATCTTCCTTGGTTATTCTTGTATTATAAAGGGTGTAGATGTTAATGTCCTTTAGATCAATATATCCTCTTTGTTGATTTACTTCCATTGAGTCAGTCAGGCTTTGTCAGAGTCTCCTTGAGACATTGAGGATGATTTTGGTTATTTTCATGTTCATGAAGTGCCAAATGACAGTACACTATTAACTTCTGATATAGCATTGGTTACAAAGCCGCCAAGATATAAGGATCATGTTCAAATTTATACATGTTGGATCTCCTGCTTTTGTGTCATCATCAACTTCGATTCCAACTCTTAAATCTCGGTCTACTGAGAATACGGCTACTACACGGCACTATAGTACTACTAATATACCTAATGGTATTCTCATTGCTCCTCGAGGGGGTAAACATACTTGTACTTCTCATCCTCTTTACTTCTCACTCTTTCTAATTCTCTCATTTGTCATCCTCATATCGAGCTTTTATCTCTTCTATAGACTAACACCATGTTCCAAGTCCGCATCTGAAGTTCTTTCATCCTACGATGCGCAAAGGCAATGCAAGAGAAGATGATGGCTTTGGAGCAAAATATCAAACTAGATCTAGTCTCCTTTCTATCCCACTATGGGAAAGAAAGATGTTAGCTGTCAATGGGTTTATACTGTAAAGATAAACTGTGACAATTCGCTAGCGCGTTTGAAGGCAAGATAGGTTGCAATTGGGTACTCACAAGTGTATGAGCTTAACTATCATGAGACATTTCCACATGTGGCAAAGATGGCATCTATGCAAATTTTGATATCTCTAGATGCAGTATACCATTGGCCACTATATCAGCAAGATATCAAAAATATATCTAGAACTAAATTGTACTCTTGATGATGAGTGTTATCTGGAGAAACCGCTCAGCTTTGCTGCTCAGGGGAGAGCCTTGGAAGGAGTGTAAACTGAAGAGGTAACTATATAGTTCGAAGCAATCACTGGGAGCTTTTGATTTGGAAGATTTGCATTTGTTGTTCAGGAGTTTGGACTTCATCGCACTCAGAAGGATTACTCAGTGTTTTGGAGGCTAAAGGAAAGGAAAACAATACCCTTTATAGCATATGAGGATAACATTATGATTACTAGGGATGAAACGTAAGGAATTAACAATCTGAGAAACGCTTGCGGAAGTGTTTTCAAACAAAAGCTCCTTAAAGTATTTCTTTGCAATTAAAGTAGCAAGGCTAAGAAAGGAATTCACCTTTCCCAGAAAAAATATGTACTGGATATGGTATCTAAAGCAGGAATGTTAGGGTGTAAGAGTATAGATTCACCAATGGATGTGAATACTAAGTTGTTAGCAGATCATGGAAGATTTTTGAAGATAATGGGAGATATCAAAGATGAGTAAATAAACTAAATTACCTAACAATGACTAGACCAGAGATTGCTTTTGTTGTAAGCATTATGAGCCATTATTATTTAGCACCTAAGACAACACATTAGGATGTAGTCAAAAGGATACTCAGATATTTGAAGAAGGCTCCAATAAAGGGGATTATTCATTCAAACTCGGGTTATACTAGAGATGTAGGATTCTCAAATGCAGATTGGGCAGGATCGCCTGCTGACACGCGGTTACCGACAGGATAGTGTCTCTCTGTGAGGAAATATTGTGCCTTAGAAGAGCAAGGAGACTGTGGTCCCTTGATCTGCTGCTGAGTTAGGGCATCATGCGATGGCAAATGTGACTTGTGTGCTAGTCTGATAAAAGTTTAATTAACTGAGCTTGGTTTAGGACCAAAATGTCCTATAAATTTGTATGGTAATAATAAGAATGTAATTCATATTGCTGAGAATCTAGAGTTCCACGTGCAGAAAAAACATATTGCGGTGGATTGTCACTTAGTACGTAAGAAGATTACATGTGTGGTTATTCAAGCAAAACATGTTTCCTCGACTCATCAACTAGCAAATCTCTTTACAAATTCTCTTGGGAAAGCACAAGTGAATTCACTTGTGACAAGTTGGACTTGTATGATATGTATGCTCCACCTTGATGGGGTGTTATGAGAGGTTTACTTCAATATAAATTATTAGTTTAGTCTCACATTTGTTGTGGGATAACTTTTATATCTATGAAATTATTATAAATAAGATAGTAGAGGAGAGCCAATAAACTCTTTAAACTCTCTTATCCCTATCTTTAATAGAAAACAATACTTGATGTTCTAAAAGGCTTTCTATCTTAACGCTCGAGCCATATGTATTTTTGTTTGCTTAATAAGTTTACTTATTTAGATGCTTTTGTTGCAGTAATTTACTTGGTAACTTAGTAGTTAAGCTCTTTTTGCTTTCTTAGTTGTCATCTGTGTTCCGTGAACACTTCTATCATGAAGCTGTACCCGTACCCGATACATACCCGACATGTATCCGTACCCAAACTTCATGGACACTCCTTGGATATATGCATACATTTATTCAGACAAGTGCTCAATTATATAACATATGGTTTAGTTCAAAATCTCTTGTCAAACACTTCTTTGATGTATATCCTACACTTCCCAATGCTCACATCCATTTCTTGAAACTCAATAGACATAGTTCGGGTTTATTTCAGCTTATACCCAGGTTCAAAACTATGATTTTAAAGGGTCATTTGGGTGTAGTTCAAATACGAATAGCTTCCGATTTATAATAATAATCAACATAGTAAAAGAAACCTAAAAACATGATAGGAACTTTAATTCTAATAACACGTGAATTGAAAAACAATAATGATTTCATATAAATTATTAATCTCAATATATATATAGTTGTGTCCCCCGTAGCCTACATTTTACAAGTTTGTCGTGCTCATACCTGTACCCGCACCCGTACCAGTACCCATACCCATTTTCATGCAACTTTGGTTTTCATTGTGTATGCACCAAGTATTGTTTCTTACTTCAAGTGATCTCTTATAGTCATTTCTCATTTCATTTGCATGCATTTCTAAATACTTATCTCTATGTATTTCTGAATTTATTCCATATTTTTATTTTTATTAATTCTTTTGCATTCTTTTTTTTATTGGTGAAATTACCTATTTTTGATATTTTTTGTTGTTTTTTATTACTTTCACCAAAAATGACCAAGATCGCATATGTATTTGCATATGCATGCACCAGGGATTTGCTTACTAGCACAACAAATCACATACCGAAACACTAACTACAAACTATGGTCTTTCCAGCATCAACAAACTTTAAAACTTTTAACCTCCAATGCAAATAAATCTGAGATCTTAGAATAAGTCTCGTGTGATTAGAAGGGCTTACTTCTAGTGCAAGATAATCTAGAGAAGTTGTGCCATGCAGATGAACAAAAACTAAACTTAGATTCTTAGTCTGAATGAATTGTCCCATAATCAGAATTGTGGGGTTTGGGAGTAATTTGTCGAGGGTTCAAAGTTCAATGATTGGGAAAGATCCAGAATTTTTCAACATTATACAGCTGATATTGGGACATGGGTAGGAATAATGTAGGACTACTTACAAGATGTAAATATAACAGAAATTCTAAGCTTTTGACACAAGCATCAGGTGGTAAAAGTAGTCAACGCAGTTTATTATGCAGATACTGCTTGACTATCTGCCACACTGATAATCTAATTGCTCAGGGAAAAGAAAATTAAAACGATGATTAATCAGTATTTTTTATGATTAAATTTCTTAGAAGTCTCCAACCAGGAAATCAGTTTATACATCAGAATAATGTTTTCATACTACTGAGAATCAACATATACCGCTTCTCCTTTTCATGCTTCTCACATAAATGAGTTGATAAATGATGACTAAAGTTTCGACAAGAATATTAAAATCAATATACGAGGAGTCATATACCCGTAAGAATTGCCTGGTCAACTCGTAGTTGATTACTAAGCATTTCAATCATTCTCATATCCGCCGGAACTTTGCACCCCACTAGTAAAAACGAAAAACAGAAAGTTAATCAAACCATGAAATAGATTGCTTCTGAAAAGTACCTTTATCAATGTATATTGGTAAACTTACCTCCTACTTCAACAATATCTCCAGGTACAAGCTCTGTAGCAGGTAGTATTGAAAAGCAACCTGCAGAAGACATTGTTTCCCAGTAAATACACCACGGCTATGTTTTTCAACCAAACTATAAATATATGGGCATGGCTAGACTGCATAAGAATAAGGAAAAAGTCATATTTGAACAATACACAGTAGATTAAAAGTGTGCATTGTACACTGTGATAGTAGGAGCATTGCCCATGATTAAGTTTAAGCTGATACTGCCTCTCCAAGAGGGTGTTTAGAGGAGCTTATTTTTTGGTCATAGTAGCTTTAGCTAGCATTTCCATGACAGCCCACATAAGCTAGCTTTTAAGTCTCATTGAAAAGTTGGGGTTCCCCAACTTTTGAAAAACTAGCTTATAAGCTCATCTAATTAAGCTAGGTTTGACCAAGTAAATGACTTTTTAACCATTCAAGTTCTTATCATAAAAGCTAAAAGCTAGCATATTGCTTTAAGACACCTTGCAGAATTATTGTAGCTTATTCTAATCTGCTTGGTTTCTAATTCACAACTATCATTAACTTTTCAAAATAAAAGAAGAATTCATGATGCGTGGATATATTCAAAAAAGAAGAGATGGAGGACTTGGATGTTTTTGTATTGAAAAGAAAATTAGAAAACTGAAAACTGGCATATATGACATGATTAACTTGAGTTTTGATTAAGAGCTCGCTTCAAGTAGTATACTTTAATGAAAGAAGCTACAAAACAATAGTTATTATAAAGATGCAGAATGAACATGGACAACAAATAAGCACCAAGAAACAAATTATTATTCCCTTACCATTTCTAAGAACAGTAGCGATATCAGCTTGATATGCCCGCAATTCCTATGAAGATCGCAATAAGAAAGGATACAACACAAATTATCACAGGTTAATAAGAAAAGAATACAGACAGACTGATCAAAGTATATAATAAAAGGCATTAAAATTATTAAGGAATAAATTTTCATCTAGAAAAATGTTATATTGCTTCAGGCAGAGAAAACCACATAAGCTGCTGTAGAAGAACATATGCCAATAGCATTCTCTTAAAAAGAGTATGAGGAAGCATTCTGAAAGATAAGTTTAACTTTAAAAACAAAGCTCATTGTGTTCTCACAGCTATGCTGAAAGGGATCAGCTTATGAAGATCTCAGTTTCGTGAATCATAACCAAATCAGAGAAGTTAAATGTACAATTGAGCAGAGAGGAAGAACATCAATCTTTCAAAAAGTATTCCAGATGGCCCTTACCTAATGTTTTTATGCTGCTAAAATTCAAACAATGACACTCTACAAAAAGAAAAGTATCTAAAGTTCGGATTATAAAACGAGACGGAAAACTTAAGTACAAATGTACAATTAATATAAAAAAAGATCTAGTGAAAAACCCAGTACAATTAAAACTAAGTTCACAACCGCAAACACCAGATATGGTTCTTTCTTTTACATTTTCTACCTGTGACCTCGTTTACTTTTCTGGTTGTGTCTTCTTTAAATGTCTTGTTTGTATATCTGTGAGGGTGGGGGTCGGCGGTGGTGGCTTATTGATGAAAAGATGAATGAAGAAAGCCAAGAGCGAGGACACGCAGAAATTTGAAATTCAAATGAAGCATAGAGAAATTTGCTGAAAACTGCGTCAGAAATCCACATTCGTCCAACTCGAAAATTAAGGGTGTCTTACTAAGTTCTTTTTCTTTTTTTCCTTCTTTTTTTTTTTTGAGAAAATACGAAGTTTTTAATTTAATTTAAAATTTCATGATACCAGTCAATAGAGAGGAAAAAAGAAGGAAAAAACTGACATTTGATCAAGATGGTACATGCTACTTATAGAAGTTACATCAACTTGCATTGAGAACAACATTACTTTATCCATGTTGTTTTTGGATATATTATTTTTGTAAAGATGAACAAGTGCAAGGTGTATTTTGCTGAGAGACAACCTCCACCGTCAGAGGCATGTACTTGACCGCAAAATATAAATAAAACCCCCCAACCAATCCACAACTGGTGCCCCAATGAATTCCCTGCAACTTTTTGTTATAGAAGGTTAATTTGTTCATGAAACTTACCCGGACCTTTTTTTCATCTTCATTCATCCAGGCTTCTCAAGCTTTTTAGTTTTTACAACTCTACTAACATTTCCATATCATGCAAGCCCTTGGAAATATTTAGGTGACCTTAAGGTTGTACACAGGCACATAATTAAAATCCTTTAAAGCTTCAGATTTATGTAAATAATTTCCTAGTCCTAATCACCTCGAATAAAATCATAATTAATCCTTATATTATATGGAGAACCGCAGTGCTTCAAAAAATGGTAAAATCTTCAGAAGCATGACTGTCCTGAAACTACAAATCCGATAACTTCCATATCATAATGAAGTTTGATAAAAGAAAATCTGAAAGGTAAATAATTTTTATTAGTCTAGAACAACGCAGCTGACCAAATCACTAAGAGGTGACACATCAGATTAGGTTCCTCCTACAAGCTCATATATTCATAAATTTGACACCGCTATATACATGAAATAAATTAAGAATTGTCTTTACATAGGCCAGTTACAAACTGCTATTTGCAATAATAAAAGTTTGATATAAGCTTTGTTTTATTACTTGAGGGTGTAAAGGGGGAAAAATAAACACTAACGTATGCAGATTAAGGATAAGGTAAGACCACAAAAATCTTATAGGACAAAAACGTGAATAAGACAAGAAATGTTTCTTCCACCAGTATCTAAGGTAATTAAATTTATTACCTCTAGGGCCTTTTCAGCATTTGTTTCAGTTATAACGCCAACTGCTGCATTTGCTCCCAATATCATTAAAATTACCTGACCAAACAAGAAAATGAGGAGTATAAAAAGGAGAGAAAAAATGAGAGAGAGAGAGAGAGAGAGCTGAATGGAGAAGACTGGTAACTGAGGATGATATATAACTATTTATAGGCTAAAAAAGTTTCAGATAATTCCTGAAAATAGAGGTATCAATTGAGTCCAGAACAAAATATGAATTCCAAAAAGAAACAATGGAGAAATATCCTTTACACTCAGGACTGCTGTAAATAGTGCAAGAATTATGCACTAAATTCAAACGCACAGAAAAACTGAACACAAAGAATCATTGCAAAATAAGAAAAATAACCACGAGTGTTTCTTACAGAAGGTTCCAGAAATGCTGTTAGGCCCGTTTCTCCGTTAATCAAAGCCAAAACAAATGAAACCACTGCAGCTGCAATCAATATTTTAACAAGCAAATCATCGAACTGCTTCAATACAAGTTTCCAGAAGGGAGTACCTGTGTGCAAAAATAAGTATTAGCATTTGTTTAAGACAGGCACTTGCCATAGAGCCAAATGAAGAAACTAGCTTAAGATTTGACACAGCAACATCAACATAGTGAAAGTGCAAGCCAAATAAAAAAAAACATAAATCCAGGTGATTAAAGAACAAAAACCAACTTGTGCTTGATTAAAAATATATTCAAGAATCACTTTTCCATGATTGTCAAAATTTTAGATTATTGCTTAATAGACATGTGTTTACAACTGTTTAATCCTCCTCAGATTTGACAAGAAAAATTGTAAGTTTTTCTAATTAAAGTTCAAAAAACTTAAGAGAGCCATGATTTCTCCCTCTGTGCCGCCTTTTCTATTTCAAGCAACTAAACATTTCATTTTAAATGACCTCAAAAAAAATGTTTATCGATACCAAAGCCAGTGACCCTGATGTTTCAAATGGAAACATGCAAGCGAAGCTCACAATTCTAAAGATCCACTCTGTAGATCTTTGTCAAATGGCTTCAGACTAAGGGTAACAGTCGTAAGCCAGCTCACCAACATCCCTCGAGAAGCTTGGAGGTGCAGATCAGTGTAAATGAATTATAGGATATTAACAGTTTTACCAACTTTACCGATGCATTAAACAAGGGGGTTTCAGGTTCAGCTTATCAACCAATTTGATTTGAGTTGGCCTAATTATTTTAAAATATTTGTCATAAGTAAATACACTTCAACATAGAGTCTGTTAAAGTGTATACACTTAGAAGCAGATGCACAGGGATTATAACAACAATCTGTACTATGAAAAGGTTAAGTTATTAACTATAACCTAATTTTTTGTCAGGCAGCAGTGGTTTCTCATAAGAGGAAGATGTTATCAAACCAGAGCAAGAGGGCACCAGATCTCCAGGTAACTGTTTTGTAGCTCCATGTAACAGGGGCAGGCACCTTCAGCCCTATTTTCAGGTTGGAAGCTATGGAACCTGGTGACCGTAGAAAACAAACAATGGGTTTACTAGGAGCACAGACCCGCTGTCTTTTTTTCCCTGGTCATTCATGTACTGATTTGTTTTACTCGACGGTTTTTGTGGTCTTGCATCTCTGCCATTTTGGATATGAATCTTGTCAGCTGCCCAATCATAGTGACTACCTTCGTGTGATGATCTATCATAGTCATTCAACGGCGGATGACTCTGCTTCAGTTTCATTACTATCTCACTGAAGAAGTGTACTCCACTTTTCATCCAAAAGTATAACCTGATATTTATATGATCCAATGAATCAATGATTAATAGGGTAAGGTTCATACAGTCCACCTTACCTTATTATTCCAGTTCAATTTGGGCAAACAGGTCAGGCATGTTTCTTAAACAGAAACTGAAGATAGACATGCACAAGGCACCCATTCAACTTCAGGGTTCTAAAAGAAGAATTGTGAATGACCAGACCAAGTCAAGTTGATTGAAAAGATTGACATGTTCAATCTGGCAACAAACCAAGCATAGTGGTAACCTATATGCAACCCTGGAAATGAGTTTTGAACCGATCCAACCTATACTTCTATCAGATTGACCTCATTTTGTGTCATTTTCCTGTTTTAATACTCTAGCTGGAGGCTTTTAATTCTGTCTTTGTTCTCCAAAAAGGTAATCAACAAAAAGAGAAAACATTCTGCTGGAAACTAGGTAGCCTACTATGAAATACACATAGTAATTGGAACTCATGTACATTACAAATTTTATGGAAACACCAAGTGCTTAAATTATCTGTTATAACCACAAAAAAAATTATTAAAAATTAAGGCAAGAAGGCGAATCTTTCCTAAAGAAGACATGTCAAAAGAAACAGCCAACCCCCATCCATTCATCAAAAAAATAAAGATAAAAGCAGCTCACAATTTATCGTTATGGACTAACAGCAACTACAAGAAAAATACAAGCATTGAGAAGGTTTAGAACTTACTTTTTTCCTGAGGAAGCACTGGCCCACACAGCATATGCAAAAGAGAAGGGAGAAACAAGAATCAGATGTGTGAAGTTAGCAATTAAAATTAAATGAAACTTTATGTCATAAACAAGAAATTTTCCAAAGTCATTGACTGCCTGTAAATTGCTTATAATATATTTTAACTAGCATTGCTACACACCCATACATATATACTACATACAGAAGTCATTCCTAATGAACTTGCATACAGAAATATTGCATCAAAAGAAATCAAGCAATCTATATAATCATAAACTTGAGGAAAGCAACATGCTGATTCATAACATTACTACAGCCTAAACTATAAGATTACTAAGTTTCTAAACATAAGAAACTATTCCAGTCATATGAAATATAGGATTGAAAGAAGGAAGGCGTTTAACCAGTTACTGACTAGCAATTACCAGACTATCAAGCATCTCTTGAACAGAAGCCTGACAATCTGTTTTCACTAGCAAACGTGTACCTAGAAAAGTTTTTAAATCAATCTTCATCAAAAGAGCTTCTTTTCATCGAACAGGATGAACATGAGATGCACTTCAAAGTCTACAAGCTCCAGAAAAGGTTTATCACCGCGTGTCATCCTCATTCTAATGTCAACTCTATAGATTGGTACTAATCCAACTACAGCAACTAGAGCTAGAAAGAACAATCACATGAATCTGGAACACCAATTAGCAGGTATAGAAAAACTACTTAGCTGGTACCAGTAAAGCTGACTCAACTAAGCATCAACACTAGAAATATGTGCCATAAATTAACACAGTAGATTGGAAAAATTGTCTGGGTTCATAATCAATGTATAACAATATATACATATAAGTGGATTTTGGTCATTTTTACTTTATTAAAATCTTTACAGGTTACAGGTGTGCATTTCTAATAATATTTCAATCGTACTAATGAAAAGTATAAATTTCTTGTAGTGCAGTAGTATTCAAGATTTGCAATGCAAAATGACTTTTAGCATCCTCAAGAATAGTTCAGGACTCTAAATTATGTAACAAGGGTTGACCTTTCTATTCTATATGGGAAGTAACAAAGAGGATTCTAGAAGCGAGTAAAAACATTGGTAAATTTCACAAAACCCCTGAACTTTGGGGTGTCTCACAAAACTCCCCTAAACTTTCAAATTTACCAATGATCACCCCAAACAATGTTAATGGCATCGTTGGCCATTACTTTGATTATGTAGGAATAAGAATTAAGCTTTTACTATTGATAATATAGAAGTATAGTTGTTCTCAGATGATAATGGCTGGTTTCTGTGTTGTATAGAAGGATAGCTATATTGGTTAAGACGGTAATGTTAACCTTCTGAAAAAGAGAGAAATTATTGAACATCTGAAACACCTAACCGCCCAAGGCAAGAAGATAGTAGGTCCAGGAGACCGTGTTGTTTTGGAGGGAAAAGGACTGGCATTATGGTGAACTCCTGTCACTTTCTATTGCAGTTATATTTCACTTACATCAAATAATTGTGGAAAATATAGCCCCTGTGAAAGTAAGGAACAAAATGTTTTTAATTCTTTTATAAAAAAGAATTATGAAAATCTTAAATGGATGATGGTGATAGATGTTATATGTGCAGACTGGAGTGCAAAGCAAGTGTTAATAACTTAAAACTACAATGAATTCTCGAGAATTTTATGGAAACTTCTACAACTAAGGTTGGGGAAAATTTTGAGACCTCAGGAAGTTCCTTTGGAATTGCACAGACCTATGTTTGTAAAAGCTTTTTTGAAACTCACTTCACAACTTTTTGATTGTTGAACGCTTCGAAACTCAAGAGTGAAGCTCGTTATCCCTTGAAGCTTACGCCTCATCACTTAAAGCATAATTGAAGTGTGCTCTTTGCGCTTCATAAAGCGTTTTTCTTTTGAAGCGCACGCTTTAGACAAGATGCAAGAATATAAAAGGATTTTTAAGGATTTTTTACTAATATTATAAGATGCCCATATGTATTTTCAATATGGCCATGTGAGTGTAACTAAACCATATATGTTATGCATGTAGCTTAGTGTATTATGATTCGTTTCAGCACTTCACATATTTAATTCGTATTTACTAATCAGAACATGAATGTATATATGTGTAAATTATTATACCACTATATATTATATGTTCCTAATTTTTACAAATTTAAAATTAAAATACTTAAACTCATGAAGCTTATGCCTCACGCTTTGAAGCTTACGCCTCGCTTCATCAAAGAGTCTAGCGCTTTGCCCTGCGCTTCTGTTTTTAAATATTGGCACAAACTAATAAGAAGTTGCTGCCAAAGCAAAGGACAAATACATCAAGGATACAGAATGTGCTGGCCAATTTGGAGGAAACAAAAAAACAAGTCTTTAGAAATTACCAAATCATAAAAATCTGCAACCATCACTTTCAGGAAAACATTATCAATTGCCTTTTTCTTTCTTTCTTTTTCAGACATGGCAAGAAAATCCGTGATCAATATTTCATTAAGTTATCAGTGTATCTAAAAGAGTCAATATATATTGATGCACCAACTGCAGGAGGAATTGCATTAGAATTCTAGTGGCCAAATGAGCGGAAACTAAGTGTTGCTGCAATTGAATCGATTCATCAACCTCCACCATACATCTAAATCTAATCATATATAGCAACAAAAATGTGAAGGTTTCCTATAAGAATCCATTGGCAATCATAAACAATGTGATGTACAACCTTGTTCTGAGTTTGAACTTGAAGAGGTCAAGCAGTCGTGACATTGCATGTGTTTCACAATGAGATAAGCACGTGAAACCTGCTACCTTAATCATTTGCAACCCAGAAGTCGCTTCAGCAAGTTTGGCAAATCTTGGTTCATTAAGCCGACTTTACAAGAAAAAGCTCATTCCACCATTTGATATGCTAATATGCTCCGACGACTACCATCAATTCGAGAAATTCCATCTATTGAGTGGAGCTAAGTGTCGCATTAAGGGAAACATGAGATACAGACTGTAGGTGGGATGCTTAGAACTGAGAAATCAAGATAGGGATTGCACTCAGGTGAGAGTTGTGTGTAGGATTTGCACTTCCATGTGCATGTTAAAATGCAAAAGAAACACCAAGTGCATAGCTTCTGTACAACCTTGGTGTTTGATTAGGTGTCTCAAAGCAAACTGACTGGGTACATTGGGCGCTAAAATATGAGTTAGCCAATAGAATAAAAAAAATTGGTTAAATGATTACCCATTTCCATCAGCTTAACTGAGGTGATTGTCATAACAACCGATATTGAGTTGTCGTAAGTTGCTACTACGAGTAGAATTGACGTTGAGTCACTAAAACAAAAGCCATTAAAACTTTATATTGAAACTGATAATGTACTAGATATTGTTTGTTTGAGTTGGAGGACCATAAGATCCATGCTTGCGCGTGATGAATTGATTAATTTGGGACTTACAAAACAAGGAGGTTGGTGTGTGCGCGCGCGTGTTGCCTTTGGAGGTGCTGTGGAGACTTGAATCAAGTCAAAGTGTTTAGGTGCTATAGCAAAGAATCATGAAAAACCATCCCTATGTTAACTTCAAATTTTAAGATGGAGGCATGGAGCTTGGAGTAATTTTAGAATAAAGTGAATCATAGAGTAAGCACAATTCAAATTGGACGCAATCTTATGTGAGCGATGGTGGAGATTTGTTGCACTTATGTGTCAACATCCACGTGAGTCGATAAAGCAAATGCTACAAGAGAGTCTCATGTAGAATCAATGTTACACAAAGGGCTAGTGCCTAGGCAGGGCCTAGGCGGATTTCCCTTTTTTTTGTTTATGTGGTATTGGAGGAGTTTTGCTGAATGTCTGAGGAGGAGCAGGAGGTGTTCGTAGTTGGCGGAGGAGGCTAAAAGAGATCGGAAGACGTGGAGGAGGTGTTTGTAGTTGGTGGAGGAGGCTGAAAGAGATCGGAGGACGTGGAGGCAGCAGGTTTAAGTGGTGTTGGAGTTTTGCTGAAGGTCTGAGGAGGAGCAGGAGGTGTTCATAGTTGGTGGAGGAGGCCGGAGGAGGCCGGAAGAGATCGGAGGACGTGGAGAACGTGGAGGCAGCATCGGAGGAAATTCCGACCAAGATCTAAGTGGTGCAATCCGCATAAGCTCCCCACGCTACCCTGGACGCTTCCAAGACCTAGGCAGGCCACCTAGGAATTCCTTAGGCCTTGGGGGGGTCTAGGCGGGCCCCTAGAACATTGCTTAAAACATTGTGTAGAATAAAGAATACAATGGTTTAGTAGTTAAACACAAAACACATCTCAGACTCCAATTTGAATACGTGTATTAATCCTATTAGCTACTTCAACCAACTTAACTGGACCATTGTTGTAAGACTTGTAATAAGTCAAAAGAATGTCATTCATTGAGCAAATCTTCAAACTTCAAATTGCTTGAAAGACAACTCTACATCACATATCTTTGTGGTTTTGAGTATAAAAAAGAAGACAAAATTGTAGCTCTTGATGGGAGGTGGAACACAAGGACTGGTGCCTTTAATAGCTTGGGCGGGCCTTACGTTGGTGGAGAATATATTAGTTAGGAATCAAAGAACGAGCTTAATTCATGGGAGGAGGTTGTATGACACATGTTCTAGAATATCCATCGATTATGAAAATGGAGGGATTAGAAATAGAGGATGGCTATGTCATTGTCAACATCCAGGATAATATGATAGAACACCACCTTGGATGGAAAGGAATATTAATAATTGGAGGATAAAATAATGTAACACCACTTTAATGGCAACAAATACTCATGACTAACTGAGAAACAACCAATACGAATTACCAAGCAAAATAAGGCCTAGTACATTAAGAAGCTATTGGTGGATGGGCCAACAAAGAATGACAGCATAGAAATCTCTACAAACTCTGATAGGGTTCCTCACCGTGGGCTTTGGTATACTCTCATACTCACTGCTCTTTAATCTTTCATTACTTTCTTTCCTTAAACACTCATACTAACTTGATCATAGGGGCAGGCAGGAAACTAACCGGCTTGCCTAGTTGATGGTCGCAGCTATTAAAAATATTTTTCTATATCTTTGTTGTGTACCTTGGAACCTAAGAAATTCTCAGCCTCAACCTTATAACTCTTGAGTCTAGCAAGAAAAGGTTTCAATTGATGATGAACAAAAAGGTATGGGTAACATGATGTGTTGAAGAACCTACAGCCTCGAGGAGACAACCAAACAAGGTTGTTAATGAAAAAAGGGTGGAATGTGTTGATGATAAAAGAGTCGACAATAGCCAAAAGTTAAAGTGATCCATGAAAGCTTGGATACAATTTGTTGTTTGCAAGATTTATTAATATCTTAGGTCTATAAAGAAGTCCAAACCTAAAAGATACTCCTTTATCATGTAAAATGTGCATGTTCATGCAATTAATAATATATCAAAATGAGTTTAACTAAAAAGCAACATGATTTTCACGCCAAAGAGGAAAAGATGGTTGATTCATGTTCAAAATAAAGTGGGTTTGTGAGCGATAGTTTACTCTGAGAAATAGGTCCCACTTAAATGAAGGACACAATTCAACCGCCTGTGAAGCTTCATAAATTAATTGACAGTGGCCTTTTGCCTGACTATAAAACTAATTCTTCTTTTTCTTTAAATGACAAGAATCAGACCTCAATCCCCGGTATGAAGGCTTTCATCTTTCTCTCCTTATCATCAATAATAGGATACTGAAGAAATCTAATTCTCATATGATAAATGGGAATCGATGTCATTGTGTAAGACAAGATTCCTCTTCTAACCATGGATACATTTATCAGTATTCTCGGGAGAAGAATATGAGATCAAATTTGACCAAATGGAACATATATATATATATATATATATATATATATATATATATATATATATATATATATATATATATATATATATATATATATATATAAGGCATCATATTAGTTGTGATGTTAGAGACAATCTTGTGTAAAGCATAGCATAAACTACATGCCTACAAATAAATGGATTTTCCAACTCCTTGAGAACTAAGATAAGGACAAAGACAATTGGCCTTCTTAAGAAACTAAAATGATGTAAATAAGGATTGTACCACCTCAAGACATCTATATCAATGAGAGATTCCTATGGCCGATATATAGGCCGATTTTGGCCGATATATAGGCCGATTTTGGCCGATATATAGGCCGATTTTGGCCGATATATAGGCCGATTTTGGCCGATATATAGGCCGATTTTGGCCGATATATAGGCCGATTTTGGCCGATATATAGGCCGATTTTGGCCGATATATAGGCCGATTTTGGCCGATATATAGGCCGATTTTGGCCGATATATAGGCCGATTTTGGCCGATATATAGGCCGATTTTGGCCGATATATAGGCCGATTTTGGCCGATATATAGGCCGATTTTGGCCGATATATAGGCCGATTTTGGCCGATATATAGGCCGATTTTGGCCGATATATAGGCCGATTTTGGCCGATATATAGGCCGATTTTGGCCGATATATAGGCCGATTTTGGCCGATATATAGGCCGATTTTGGCCGATATATAGGCCGATTTTGGCCGATATATAGGCCGATTTTGGCCGATATATAGGCCGATTTTGGCCGATATATAGGCCGATTTTGGCCGATATATAGGCCGATTTTGGCCGATATATAGGCCGATTTTGGCCGATATATAGGCCGATTTTGGCCGATATATAGGCCGATTTTGGCCGATATATAGGCCGATTTTGGCCGATATATAGGCCGATTTTGGCCGATATATAGGCCGATTTTGGCCGATATATAGGCCGATTTTGGCCGATATATAGGCCGATTTTGGCCGATATATAGGCCGATTTTGGCCGATATATAGGCCGATTTTGGCCGATATATAGGCCGATTTTGGCCGATATATAGGCCGATTTTGGCCGATATATAGGCCGATTTTGGCCGATATATAGGCCGATTTTGGCCGATATATAGGCCGATTTTGGCCGATATATAGGCCGATTTTGGCCGATATATAGGCCGATTTTGGCCGATATATAGGCCGATTTTGGCCGATATATAGGCCGATTTTGGCCGATATATAGGCCGATTTTGGCCGATATATAGGCCGATTTTGGCCGATATATAGGCCGATTTTGGCCGATATATAGGCCGATTTTGGCCGATATATAGGCCGATTTTGGCCGATATATAGGCCGATTTTGGCCGATATATAGGCCGATTTTGGCCGATATATAGGCCGATTTTGGCCGATATATAGGCCGATTTTGGCCGATATATAGGCCGATTTTGGCCGATATATAGGCCGATTTTGGCCGATATATAGGCCGATTTTGGCCGATATATAGGCCGATTTTGGCCGATATATAGGCCGATTTTGGCCGATATATAGGCCGATTTTGGCCGATATATAGGCCGATTTTGGCCGATATATAGGCCGATTTTGGCCGATATATAGGCCGATTTTGGCCGATATATAGGCCGATTTTGGCCGATATATAGGCCGATTTTGGCCGATATATAGGCCGATTTTGGCCGATATATAGGCCGATTTTGGCCGATATATAGGCCGATTTTGGCCGATATATAGGCCGATTTTGGCCGATATATAGGCCGATTTTGGCCGATATATAGGCCGATTTTGGCCGATATATAGGCCGATTTTGGCCGATATATAGGCCGATTTTGGCCGATATATAGGCCGATTTTGGCCGATATATAGGCCGATTTTGGCCGATATATAGGCCGATTTTGGCCGATATATAGGCCGATTTTGGCCGATATATAGGCCGATTTTGGCCGATATATAGGCCGATTTTGGCCGATATATAGGCCGATTTTGGCCGATATATAGGCCGATTTTGGCCGATATATAGGCCGATTTTGGCCGATATATAGGCCGATTTTGGCCGATATATAGGCCGATTTTGGCCGATATATAGGCCGATTTTGGCCGATATATAGGCCGATTTTGGCCGATATATAGGCCGATTTTGGCCGATATATAGGCCGATTTTGGCCGATATATAGGCCGATTTTGGCCGATATATAGGCCGATTTTGGCCGATATATAGGCCGATTTTGGCCGATATATAGGCCGATTTTTGGGGGGGAAAACCAACTGCTTAATTGGGTTTCGGGTCATATAACCCATATTTTTCAGACCCGACCCGCAATTTAAAACATCTAAATCCTCCCAATCGCTTCATCGTTCACCCAAAACTCTAATATCACAATCGAGAACTAAGTTTCAACAATTAGTTAGTGATCTAAACATGAGTTATTTACATTTTAGTATGTTTATACTTCATTAAATGTGCTTTGAATCTTAGATTACATTTTAGGATATTATATTATATATTCGATATGACACTCTGATTTTTACTACTTATCCCTGATATATCCCCGATAACCGGGATCCGATATGAATTTTGACCGTCTGATTTATTTCCGATAACCAATTTTTAAAACCTTGGTTAGGAGGCAACTTGGTCTACACTCAGCATTTGATTCTAAAAGGACATCTTATAGCGTGCATGTACACTATTTTACTTGAACCAACCAAGATTATCACATTATTGCGTACATGTACAGTATTTTACCGGTAACATGTTTTTTGCAACTGTTAGGTGTTTTTTGACATGCTAAAGCGGACATGTATTTCAGTCTTAAAGGAAAAACGAGTATGGAATTTTCATTCTTTGGGACACATCAAAAGATGCGACAAGATTGAATCATTCAGTTAGGAGGCAACTTGGTCTACACTCAGCATTTGATTCTAAAAGGACATATTATAGCATGCATATACACTATTTTATTTGAATCAACCAAGACTATCACACTATTTCGTGCATGTAAATTATTTTATCAGTAACATATTTTTTGTAATCGTTAGGTGTTTTTTGCCATGCTAAAGCAGACTTGTCATTTTGATTCACAGCCTCACAAGTTATCTTCGGTTTCACTTTGCTATCTTCGAGCTTACATAAGAAGCAAGAATGCTTTTTGATTTTTCATTTTAAAACCTTCTGCAGTTTAAACAAGCTCCCCTTAATGAAACAAAGGAAATAACACATCTCGTGCAATTTCCATCAAGGCACATCTCTCTATCTGTAGACCACCCACAAACCTAAATCCCTTAGTAAATGGGACCCGTTCTCAAAAGTACATTAGCCAGCACTTATATAAAAGATCCCAAAGAACTTCTAACGTCCATAAGAATAACCATAATCCTTCTAGTTTTAGACCAGATTATGCTCTACTCCTAACCGAACATCTTCCTCTCTTAGTTAAAATAAAAAATAAAGTGTTCTCTCTCCTCCGTGTCACTAAACTTTTAGTTCCTGAAATATTGAATTTTGAAGTAATTATCATGACTACCATAAGTATGATAAAATAGTTACACCAATATATTGAAATAATCTCTTTTTCGTCATACAAACTTGTATCATCATAAAATTCAAAGTACAGATAAAGCAAAAAAACAACCAATTTACTATAGAAATCAAATAAAATTCAAGGGTGTGTACCATTTCTGCCGTATATCCTCGCATTCTCTTCGACCTATCATTACGAACCATTAAAAAAACATAAATTAGATCATTTTAATAAACAAATCATACAAAAGAAAAACATCAAATCGCATCGCATTGCATCACTACCTGTGAATCCGAGAGGCCTTTGGTCGGATCCACTCGAAATGCTTCCAGAACCTAAACCAAAAAGCAAATTCACACATATCAAAATAACTTTGTCTCAAGATCGAACAAGAGATAAAAAGAGGTACTTTGCTCACCTCCGCCGCGGATCTTGCAAAAGCATCCTCCATAATGCAACGATTCTACCTTTATTTTGATTTTGATTCTGATTGATCAAAAGAGATGATTAGGGTTTAAGTAGGAGCAAAAAGAGAGCAATGAAGTGGAGTTAAGGCGAAAGGGGCTCGCAAGGACGCGTGTTGATTGTGATGGGTTTTGGGCACGAATCTCACACTATTGCGGAGAGTGGAAGCGGAGATGGGGGACTTGAGATTAGAGTGCATTAAACAAATATGTTTTAGGGTCAGATTAGAGAGTTTGGGTTAACTTTGCTTTGGATTGCACCCACGCTACTAAAAATGACCATTTTGGCCTCGTACAAGAAGAGTATGACATAGAAAGTGCATGGGTAGTTTCGTACTTGTATATATAATCTTTTGGTGGTTGTTTGGTGTGTTGCAATTGCAAATGCATCAAATGTCGCACGCAGTAAATGTCACATGCAGCATTACTGCTGGAAATAACCTCAAATCCATCGTTTGGATATTTGCACTTTATTATGGGAAGTATTACCAAATCCAAATTCAATGTTTTTTCATTTGTTTTAAGAATTTGTTTTCATTTCAAACCAAGTGTTTGCTTATTCAAAATTGCAAAAAAAAAACTTACATTTTATTGATTTAATTTAACTAACTTGATGTGGCATTAAGAAAAGAGTTCAAATTCCCTACAATCTTGACTAAAGAGAATTCCTACAATTAGTTATGTAGCTAAATTGTGTTGGTTTATTCAAGGATCCCACAATTAAACTTTTTGCATGTAACGGGTGCTTGTTATTTGAAAGTGAATAATAAAGGTGTGAAAGTGACTCACTTTTATCAATTTAGGCATTTGTTTAATTGAAAGTGTATTTGAAAATGAAATGCAAAAATCTTCACTTACAAACGCATAAGTAATATAAAAGTTGAAAAAGTGGGACCATTTTTAACTAAAAATATAATTTTTATTAAATACTTTCTTTTGTGTCCAAATTTTTTTATTGCATGTCTGATAGGATTAGAACATATTAAGGATTGGAATGGGAATTTATTATTGGGAAATCTATATTTGTCCCTTAAACTTTATTATTTTTAAATTAGTCCCTAAAATTATTGAGATTGTTATCATGTAAAAATAACATAACTTACATGTTATTAAAAATAATTACAATTAAATATGTAATGCATATAAAATATAAAGAACTTATAACGACTAATATGAATAACAAATGATAATATCACAAATAAAGTTTTGTAAAGTATTTTGGTATCAAATAAAGAAGTAATTTTACCTAGTGTATATAACTCACTTTCAATTCATTTATTTGTAGTTATCAAATAACATGGTAATATTATCTAAAATCAATAAATAATATTGCCACCTTACCTTCACTTTTCTACTTTCAAGAATAATTTATTTTTGTAAATGAACATTGTATTTCACTTGCATGTTGATATAGTTACACTTTCTTACTAGCAAAACAAAGATTTCACATTTTCTATTCACGTTCAACTTATCAAACACCCCGTAATTTATGTAACTAATATTATTCATGGGGTCCACAAAAATAAAAAGTTTTCAGCGGTGAGTTGTAGAAATTCTTTACAATCAAGGATGTAGAAAGATCTCTACCCTTAAAAAAGGGAGTTGCAACAGTTGTTACAGCAATACAGCCATATTGACAAGTGCTGCATTTTTTCCTGCAAAATGTAAATCCATTTAACTTTTGCAACTAATTTATTGCTTGCCAAATATTGTACATAGAAACATAAGAAAAATTCTCTCACCTTTGGACAATTATCAAATAATCCTCCATGACCTTCAAAATATCAGAAAACCCCCCTTAAGTTAGGGGTTTTCAGAAACCTCCTTTAACTATAAGATTTATCGAAAAACCCCCCTAACAGCATTAACCACAATTTTCACTGGCAAAAATATTCTCTGCGTAATTTTACCCACCCATGGGAAAATTCTGATTAACATTGTTAGGGGGGTTTTGGATAAAATATTAAAGTTAAAGAGGAGTTTTTGTTAACCCTTAAGTGAAGGGAGATTTTCCAATATTTTGAAGGTTACAGGGGGTTATTTGATATGTGTCGAAAGATAAGGGGGGCTTCTGGTATTTACCCTTTAATTAATTAGAATGCTTTTTTTGGGCTGAACAAAGCTTTTTAACTCTAAAGTCATAAAATTAGGCCCATACGCCTCAAATATGCACATATGATTCCATTAAGCCCATGGGCTGAATACCCCTATTACCTTAAATACATGGCCTCTTAACTTATGCTCGCAAAAATACTAAGTCATCTCGAATTGTTCATTTATTTATTTATCCTTAAGAATGATTCGCATGAAAAATCTCAATTTGTTTTTTTATTACCTATTTTCCCAAAAATGTTGGAATGGCCCATTTCAGAAGAAATGAACAGATCACAAACTGAACTGTAGGCACAAAGGTGTGCAACCACAAACGAGATCTTTCTACTCATTATCTTAAGGGTTTTTTAGATATTAGTCCCTTAAATCTTCAATAATTGCATATCAGTCCCTCAAATCGTGAAAATTGCATATTAGTCCTTAAAATCTTCAATAATTGCATACTAGTCACTCAAATCTTGGAAATTACATATTAGTCCCTCAAATCCTATAGGGCCTTGCAAAATGGTCCTTCAAGTTATATCACATTAGATTTGAGGGGAATATTCCGTCAAACCTAATGGTTGGGGGCAAAGTGACCATTTTACCCCCTCTCCCAACCCGTTTCTTAATAGGTTTAAACCCAATACCGGCTTAAAATAAATCTAAGCTCACTTGAGTTCTTCTCCAATGGTTAGCAAAACCCTAACCCAAAGTTGAGCTTCACAAATGTTTGAAACATTGGAGAGGGGTAGTTTGGTGATTGCAGATTTTGGATTAAGAGTTAAGTGGAACATGATTAAGATTTTTAACTGAAATACTAACTGAGGGACCATTTTGCGAGACCCTATAGAATTTGAGGGACTAGCATGCAATTTCTAAGATTTGAGGAACTAATATGCAATTATTGAATATTAAGGGACTAATATGCAATTGCTAAGATGTGAGGGACTAAAATGCAATTATTGAAGATTTAAGGGACTAATATGCAATTGCTAAGATGTGAGGGACTAAAATGCAATTATTGAATATTAAGGGACTAATATGCAATTATTGAATATTAAGGGACTAATATGCAATTGCTAAGATGTGAGGGACTAAAATGCAATTATTGAATATTAAGGGACTAATATGCAATTATTGAATATTAAGGGACTAATATGCAATTATTGAAGATTTAAGGGACTAATATGCAATTATTGAATATTAAGGGACTAATATGCAATTATTGAAGATTTAAGGGACTAATATGCAATTATTGAATATTAAGGGACTAATATGCAATTATTGAATATTAAGGGACTAATATGCAATTATTGAATATTAAGGGACTAATATGCAATTATTGAAGATTTAAGGGACTAATATGCAATTATTGAAGATTTAAGGGACTAATATGCAATTATTGAAGATTTAAGGGACTAATATGCAATTATTGAATATTAAGGGACTAATATGCAATTATTGAAGATTTAAGGGACTAATATGCAATTGCTAAGATGTGAGGGACTAAAATGCAATTATTGAATATTAAGGGACTAATATGCAATTATTGAATATTAAGGGACTAATATGCAATTGCTAAGATGTGAGGGACTAAAATGCAATTATTGAATATTAAGGGACTAATATGCAATTATTGAATATTAAGGGACTAATATGCAATTGCTAAGATGTGAGGGACTAAAATGCAATTATTGAAGATTTAAGGGACTAATATGCAATTATTGAATATTAAGGGACTAATATGCAATTATTGAATATTAAGGGACTAATATGCAATTATTGAATATTAAGGGACTAATATGCAATTGCTAAGATGTGAGGGACTAAAATGCAATTATTGAATATTAAGGGACTAATATGCAATTGCTAAGATGTGAGGGACTAAAATGCAATTATTGAATATTAAGGGACTAATATGCAATTATTGAAGATTTAAGGGACTAATATGCAATTATTGAATATTAAGGGACTAATATGCAATTATTGAATATTAAGGGACTAATATGCAATTATTGAAGATTTAAGGGACTAATATGCAATTATTGAATATTAAGGGACTAATATGCAATTATTGAATATTAAGGGACTAATATGCAATTGCTAAGATGTGAGGGACTAAAATGCAATTATTGAAGATTTAAGGGACTAATATGCAATTATTGAATATTAAGGGACTAATATGCAATTATTGAATATTAAGGGACTAATATGCAATTATTGAAGATTTAAGGGACTAATATGCAATTGCTAAGATGTGAGGGACTAAAATGCAATTATTGAAGATTTAAGGGACTAATATGCAATTATTGAATATTAAGGGACTAATATGCAATTGCTAAGATGTGAGGGACTAAAATGCAATTATTGAAGATTTAAGGGACTAATATGCAATTATTGAATATTAAGGGACTAATATGCAATTGCTAAGATGTGAGGGACTAAAATGCAATTATTGAAGATTTAAGGGACTAATATGCAATTATTGAATATTAAGGGACTAATATGCAATTATTGAAGATTTAAGGGACTAATATGCAATTGCTAAGATGTGAGGGACTAAAATGCAATTATTGAAGATTTAAGGGACTAATATGCAATTGCTAAGATGTGAGGGACTAAAATGCAATTATTGAAGATTTAAGGGACTAATATCTAAAAACCCTATCTTTAAATCCAAAACTTATGCAATTATTGATCTATTAATTTTCTAGGAGCTCAACAAGTGATAAGTATCTGCATTTTGATGAATAAAGGATTCTTTTTCTCGCTTTCTTGGTTAGTCATACGAGGTCCAAGCTCATGATCGGTACATTTTCTCAATTTAAACAAAGAAAATAATTATTTCTGAAGTAATTGGTATTGAATTATTAGTAATGTTTTGTCATGCTCTCAGATAAGTATGCAAGTTTTCATTTCAGATCAGTTTTAGAGATTTAATGCAGTCCCAATAGTGTCTTGAACAGTAGTAAAAGAAGAAAAGAAAATAAAAGTTCTTACTTCTCTAAAAAAATAGTGCACAAAACCAACCAACAAAAAACTGCACTACGCAGATGTTACACAAATCCAAATTAACACACAACACCTCAGTTCATTCAACAGGTCCGCTCCAATTGTTGTGCATAACCAGCATACCATTTCTCTCTAATGGCCATGAAAGTAACTTATCAAATCAATTACATAAGGAGAATATCTCACTTCTAATACCAAACAAGCCAAGAGTCATTCTCATGACTATTCTCCTTGATGTTGGCCAAAGAATTTTAATAATCAAGTAGTTTCTAAATATTGAGTTAAGAATTCATAGTACTTATGTCAAAGAATAGATAGCAAACAAAGGATTTTAATATTTCATCATTTTAATTAAAAATTTTGCAGTCAGAACAAAGAGAGAAATATTTGGCAACAGAGGCAACAATCACTACAATGGATGCCTAATCCAAATGTTATCTACTTTTGCTAATCATAAAAATAAGCAGCTATCAATGAAAGAGTGCGGGATAAATCCGAATGCAAAAAAGATCAATTATTGATACAAATAACTCTAGGGAGCATTTCATCAAACATATAGCAAGCAAAACCTAATTAAAGATCACAGGGGTGGAGTTTGATACCTTAGTGGTTCCAAGTGTTAGTGAACTCGACAATGGCCTTAACTACCTCTCCAGATCACAATCGAGCCCTGGTTTTCAAAAAAGAAAAAAGAAAAAATTAACAAAAGTTGAGAGAAAGAGAGAGGAGAGAAAGGGCTAGGGTTAGGCTATGGTTACCTCGACGAGTCTCAGGCGGCGGAGACGGCGACGAGAAAGAAGATGGAGATCGAGAGAGGGTTAGGGCAGAGAGAAGGAGATCGAAATGAAGGGTTGTAAGCAAGAGAGATCGACAGAAAAACGGAGAGATCGAGAAGAGAAAATCGAGATAGAGAGAGATATCAACGAGCGACTGACAGATCTCGAGGGCGAGGGCGATTTTTTTTTTTTTTTTTTTTGGGATAAATGCAACCAAACCCTTTGGTTTCACCCAATTGCGACTGTACTCCCTCTGGGCCTAGTTTTGCGAATAGATCCCGGTGGGTTTTTATTTTCCTTTTGTTTTTTAACTCTGAAAATTCTTATGAATGTTTAAGGAGATGTATAGACCCCCTATAGTTCCATTGGTGAGGACAATCCTCAATTGCTTTTTTTTTAGAGAGTTGAGAGTGTTTAAGGAAGGCTAAATTGCAAAAAATGCCCTATTGTTTCACTAACATTGCAAAAAGTGACCTCTATTTTAAAACCGAGCAAATAAATGCCCTAAAGTATTTAAATGTTTTAGATCAATGCCAAGGTAAAAAATCCGTATACGCTAGTATCCAAGAATATCACATAACACGGGATACTATAGTGCAACTTTTAGAAACTTTAGGGTATTAAAGTGAAGTTATTTACAAATTGAGGGTATTTATATGCGATTGGGTAAACAATAGGGCACCACCATACAACATTAATTAAACAAGAGGGTACCAAAGTGTAATATTTTAAAACTTTGAGGTATTTATCTACAACAATTAAAAACTTTGGGGTATTTATTTGCTCAGCTTTTAAAATAGAGATCACTTTTTGCAATGTTAGTGAAACAATAGGGCATTTTTGCCATTTACCCGCTTAAGGAATGTATTTGTACATGGGCCAATACTACAAGAGTTTATTTGCCGCAAATAAAACTACACGGAGCCTATTCTCAATTGCGTGATACTACACAGTCTATTCACAAATAACCCATATTTTTAAGGGGTTTAGGGATGGAGGTGGGATCGAAAAATTTTAAATGCTCCATGAGCTACACCATCTTACTTCTCTAAAAAATAGTGCACAAAACCAACCAACAAAAAGCGCACTACGCAGATGTTACACAAATCCAAATTAACACACAACACCTCAGTTCATTCAACAGGTCCGCCCAATTGTTGTGCATAACCAGCATACCATTTCTCTCTAATGGCCATGAAAGTAACTTATCAAATCAATTACATAAGGAGAATATCTCACTTCTAATACCAAACAAGCCAAGAGTCATTCTCATGACTATTCTCCTTGATGTTGGCCAAAGAATTTTAATAATCAAGTAGTTTCTAAATATTGAGTTAAGAATTCATAGTACTTATGTCAAAGAATAGATAGCAAACAAAGGATTTTAATATTTCATCATTTTAATTAAAAATTTTGCAGTCAGAACAAAGAGAGAAATATTTGGCAACAGAGGCAACAATCACTACAATGGATGCCTAATCCAAATGTTATCTACTTTTGCTAATCATAAAAATAAGCAGCTATCAATGAAAGAGTGGGATAAATCCGAATGCAAAAGATCAATTATTGATACAAATAACTCTAGGAGCATTTCATCAAACATATAGCAAGCAAAACCTAATTAAAGATCACAGGGATGGAGTTTGATACCTTAGTGGTTCCAAGTCTTAGTGAACTCGACAATGGCCTTAACTACCTCTCCAGATCACAATCGAGCCCTGGTTTTCAAAAAAGAAAAAAGAAAAAATTAACAAAAGTTGAGAGAAAGAGAGAGGAGAGAAAGGGCTAGGGTTAGGCTATGGTTACCTCGACGAGTCTCAGGCGGCGGAGACGGCGACGAGAAAGAAGATGGAGATCGAGAGAGGGTTAGGGCAGAGAGAAGGAGATCGAAATGAAGGGTTGTAAGCAAGAGAGATCGACAGAAAAAACGGAGAGAGATCGAGAAGAGAAAATCGAGATAGAGAGAGATATCAACGAGCGACTGACAGATCTCGAGGGAGAGGGCGAATTTTTTTTTTTCCCTGGGATTAATGCAACCAAACCCTTTGGTTTCACCCAATTGCGACTGGACTCCCTCTGGGCCTAGTTTTGCGAATAGATCCCGGTGGGTTTTTATTTTCCTTTTGTTTTTTAACTCTGAAAATTCTTATGAATGTTTAAGGAGATGTATAGACCCCCTATAGTTCCATTGGTGAGGACAATCCTCAATTGCTTTTTTTTTAGAGAGTTGAGAGTGTTTAAGGAAGGCTAAATTGCAAAAAAAAATGCCCTATTGTTTCACTAACATTGCAAAAAAGTGACCTCTATTTTAAAACTGAGCAAATAAATGCCCTAAAGTATTTAAATGTTTTAGATCAATGCCAAGGTAAAAAAATCCAGAAGGCGTTAGTATCCAAGAATATCACATAACACAGGATACTATAGTGCAACTTTTAGAAACTTTAGGGTATTAAAGTGAAGTTATTTACAAATTGAGGGTATTTATATGCAGTATTGGGTAAACAATAGGGCACCACCATACAACATTAATTAAACAAGAGGGTACCAAAGTGTAATATTTTAAAACTTTGAGGTATTTATCTACAACAATTAAAAACTTTGGGGTATTTATTTGCTCAGTTTTAAAATAGAGATCACTTTTTTGCAATGTTAGTGAAACAATAGGGCATTTTTTTGCCATTTACCCGTTTAAGGAATGTATTTGTACATGGGCCAATACTACAAGAGTTTATTTGCCGCAAATAAAACTACACGGAGCCTATTCTCAATTGCGTGATACTACACAGTCTATTCACAAATAACCCATATTTTTTAGGGGTTTAGGGATGGAGGTGGGATCGGAAAAATTTTTAAATGCTCCATGAGCGCTACACCATACCAATAGGAAAAGACTACATAGCACAAATCACTTGTAAAATAAAATGATGGAATTAAATATATTTTTTCTTTAGCTACACATTCTCCGCCTATTGGTGCGGTGTATACTCATGGAGAACCTAAGATTTTCTCCCGGGATTGGGATGGGTTGTACCAAGCCTTAATTGGGTATTGTTTGGTACCCAAAACATGTACTGAGTCTAATCCCAAACTCATGTCAATTCTAATCTATCACTATTATTTAAGGGCGTGTTTAGATTTCATTAGGGGTAGGGGAAGTTAAGGGAATGTAAGGGAGAGAATAGAAGGTAAAGTACAAGAATTATCTTTTCCTAGGTTCCACCCCAATTTAGGGGAACAAATTTCTATTGATTGTAGTGTTATCGAGGAGAATGAGGGAAATACTTTTACTCTTAAAAACCTTCCAAACAGGGTGAATAGGTTCCGCTACCTTCCATTCTCCTATATTCACCTCTATCCAAACAAGGCCTAAAAGAAAACCGATCTTTTGGTCTAATTCTTTTGTGTTCTACCCTTTGTGTGTCACAAATTTTAGAAAATTCAAAAGCTATATCACAATCAACATTGTTTCAAAATTCATGGAAGGGGCATATTTGAGGAAATTGCAAATGAACCACACTCCCCAACATTCCAAACTCAAAAAAACTAACGTAACCCACCATGTTCTCCTCGGCCTCTCTTTCTCTCTCCTACCCAATTTCAATATGTTAAAAATCATAACATAAAATTTAAATCCAAAAAAAAAATTTAAAAATACTTCATGTTGATGGCCTAATTTGTTCTTTCTCCTACTCTTCATCTCAGTCTCAATTTTTGTTTGATTTTTAAATTTTTGTTACTACTTTTATTTGATTTTTAATTTTTTGTTCTAGATTTTGGTTTGAGATTGATGGAAAATTCATTTTTTTATTGGTTTTGTGTTGTTGGATTTTGATCAGATTTAGGGAAGTAATAGTGTTTAATGATGCAATATGCGAATAAAGTTTCTCAAGTTTAATTGAATTTGTAAACTTTGTGCTGGATGATGCTAATTGTATTGGGCTTAAGTTGAAACAAGACTATGCGCCAATATGCTTAGGAATGAATGATCTCTATATTCATCGGCTGTATCTTCGCTTCGCATTCAGGTTACATTTCTCTGCAAACTTAATTTTTGATAAAATTTTTATGATTATCAATGTTTGATATCAGTTTATTGAATATTTCAGGTTGAAAATTTTCGCTTTGTGAAAGTTGAAAAGTGAGACCCCCCCCCCCCCCAAAAAAAAATAAAATAAAATAAAAACCATAATGTTGCGTCTGACAATCCCAAGTTTGATGAACTCTAGGACGCTATTGAATATTTCAGCACATTAAATTATCACTTACAAAGATTTTGTTTATCAAATCTATTTTTAATCCAATATGTCCGATCTTCTAAAGATATGAAATATTTTCATCAAATATGTGTTGTATCAGACACATATCATGTGCAACGGAATACTAGTCCTAGAATAAAGTAAACATGGGTCTAGCCTCTAATCCCATGATCAGTAATCCTATCTCTAGTTCTAGCGTGCTGTAAACTCTGCCAAAGGACACCATTTGAGTTGGGGAGGAAGAGATGAAAGGAGGGAGACCAAATGAAAGGTAAAGCTTTTTCACTGTGGGGGGTTTTTTAACCGAAGGGTATATTTGTCAAATCAAGCTTTGCTTAGCACTGTTAGGCAAAACTAACGGAAGGAAACAATAGTTAAAATTTAATTGCACTCAAACACAAGTGGGGGTATATAAGTTCGCATTTGGGGAAACTATAGGGTATATGAGTGCAATTTAGTCCTTACTAAAAATATAATGTTATTTTTTTTTCTTTTTTGTGTGAAATAAGTAGCATCTGCTACTATGGAACGATAATTATGTGTTTATAATTTATTACTAATTTATATATTAATCTTTTTCTTAATTTTTAATAAGAACTAATCAAATTTCTATTTGGCAAAAACTATCAAAATGGTTTTCATTAGATATTCAGTACATAAGCCAACTTTTTTTTTCATTTTTTGTAATCTTGTAATTTTTTTTATATACATTCTTTTTCTATTGAATCAATGTTATCAAGAAGTGGTCTTCTTCTTTTTTTCTTTTTTGGTAATCGACCCCGGAATTGAATCTAAGACCGTGCGAGCCATATCAGAACCTCCTAACTGTCTAGATCACTCGCGGTGGATAAAACACATTTGATTGTGCACAAGATTTACTCATAAAATACATGTGGTCATAACTTTTTTTCTTTTGAAAGACAGGATATAGTATACTCGAAATCTAAAGTTTTAATAATGAAACTTATTATGAGCAAGGTCTCCACCTCTAAGCTGCAACTTACATCGTGGTTCTTTTCCCCTTTTTTTTTTTTTTTTTTTTATTTTTATTTTTATTTTGATTGAGAAGTTACATCGTGGTAGCTAGTATGATCATTTCTCGTCTAGTTATAATGGTTAACTATGCAGTATATGTGTATCAATACTAATTATTTTCCGTTACCAAGATCAGGCTTCGGGGTAAAGAGAGAATTTTACAAGTCATAGATTGAAGTACAAAGTACCTCCATTCATTCTTATATCCCTCTGGTTTCTAATGATATGAAAGTAGATAACGCACAAGAAACAGGGACAAAGAAAACACAGACGAAGAAACCAAAATTAAACTTGAAGACGAAGAGATTGAATCCCCTCATTCCTGTCTCTTAACAAAAATATTGATACACGCTACAACTCAGAAAATTTTACACGAAACCAAATATTTTTGAGACATCACTCTTGCATATCACATACGCTTTCTTACTCCCATCAGGCCTCATCAAAGTGTTAATTTTTTCGTTTGGATGCTGTACAATTTCTCCACTGCTGATCTGATCTTCTTCTTGTCTGCTCGCTTGTCAACCACAAAGACGAGCGTGTTGTTAGTTTCAAGCTCCTTTAGGGCGTGCTCGGTTGTTACAGGATATTTCAGAATTTGGTACGGGTCTTCGCTGTTTCTTGATGAGATCTCGCTGTTTCTGTCATTCTTCGATCTCTTCTCTCTCTTCTTCTTTGAGATCTTGGGCTGTGCTTCTTCGACTTGAGAAACTTGCATAGATGCAGCTTTAGCAGGTAGTGCCATCTGCTTATGTAGAAATAACTTCAATTGCTTGAAATAAACCAATACAAACGACTCGAAACATATATGTCAATTAACGGACAAGAACATAAATTAGATTCATTGCTGAAAAGCATGCTATCACAAGGAAGCTACCGCAATAAAAAAAATTCATAGTGATAACAGGACGGCAAATTTTATTGGGAAACTAGAAGATCTCCTTATTGAACTCAAACTTCTACATAGAAAACTTTCATAGTTTATAAAAATGTTGGTCCTCAATGGAATCGTACAGATGATATTAAGTTCTTGTGATAAATTAGAGAATCCATAGCTTCTCAGTTGTAACTCAAGACAGCAGTCACACTAATGATAACTCCCCAGCAGGAATAGATCCTTTGACTAATTTAGCCCATGCTTCATTTGTCTCCATGATGACCTTCAGTGCATACTCCTACTCACCAAGAGAAACAAATAACAGAAAATCACAATGATGATATTTTAATGGTGGAGAGACAGCAAAACTTTCACCAATTACATGTGAGTGGGACGAGCTTTCAAAGTATGACATAATAAATATACAACAAGAAAGCAAAATAATCAGGCTCTATGTAAAATGATTGAAAGGCCTGTCATGTTAGAAGCACCTTTAGCGAGAGAGAAGCTAAGGACATGTTTTCCCTTTTATTCTTTTGGTAGATTCCATCTATTTAAGGCTGTCCAATGCAGGGTGACTCTGCCACATAAAATGGGGAACAGCTTAAAGGTCAAGACACCTACAGAGGGCAAGATCAAACACCAGGACTTACGGTTTAAGGGTAAAAAGTATGATAAAGAGGAGGTTCTCAATGATAAAGAGGAGGTTCTCAATGCACGGAAATTCAAGTAATAATCTCCTATTTGGCTCCTCCCAAAGGAATCATGTCAATCATTTCATGTCAAGTAGATCTTTACCAGTTATCCTATAGGACAATTCACATCTCAACTACACTAGTATCCTTTCAGATTGTGAGTCCCGTTGCAAAGTAGTATCTTCAACTTTCCTAAAATCGAATATTGTACATGCATAGCCACTACATATATGATCTTATCCAACATGAGTCGTATGGTTCTATTACATCTTCATCTTTCATGCCTTTAATTGATTAAGCTGCAGCTACGTCATAGTATCTTTATCAACTCAATGAGTACATATACAATTCATGACGTCATTTAATTTTTGTTTTCTTAATCACTCTCTCTTTATGCTTGTTTTCTTGAAAGCATATAACCTTCTATTCATTATCATATCCACCTAGTTCTGGTACCCCTTCCAATTCTTAGTAAGTACCAGCTGACATTTTACACACTTATGCCTGATGTTGTATGTATTGATAGAAGTCATATCTTACTTTACGATTTATGGAATATGTTTGTACATATTCTCAGATGACAAGTACCAGTAAATCCCCAAGTTAAGTCACCAATATAAGCAGATTGACAGCTACAAGAATCCAGAAACCTTGGCTTACTTTTTAGCCCTTTACAAGCTTTCCAGTTAGCTAATCCAGTTTCCTTGCATGGGAAAGTATTAAAATCCACAACAGATGGCAGAAGGATTCATTTGTCACAATACCAACCATAATAACTGGTCAATAATCTAAAACATGATACTAATAGCCATAATAGCATCACACCTCAACCGAAGCAAATAGCATCCTAACTTTCCCAATAGACCAGTTACTTTGTTCTCAATTAAGGACAATATGATTATGATGGGACTGAATTTTATTTGTTTAAGAAAACAGTAAAATGGTGAGATATAAAAGAAGGCAAGGCTATGTAGAGTTGGATTAAAGGCAAACCTAATAATACTACTACGCATCATACTAGAGTCGCTAACTAACTTCTATGGACCCCCATTAACTTACTGATAACTTTCTTAGAAACAAATTACATTTAAGCTCTTTGATGGTACAAAGAATGCAAATACTTAAGTGCTGGATTTAACTCAAAGTAACTCCATGGTAAATGTTAGAATCTTTATATAAAACTGTTATGATTCTGAAAACTAATGATCTAGCTCTATGATCAATTATGAAACTTTTAATTCGATAATAAAGTTGAAAGAGTTTATACCTACAAATCCACTGAACTAAAGACTGCTGCTTTTAGTACCATCCTGTGCTAACAAAAATGAATAACACAAGGCAGTTGCAAATGAGGCAACAATTTACATCATGCAACAGGCAAGAAATACAGACAAAACCTGGACAATATATGAGATATAATCTCTATTGAAAACACTTCGGAAGAAGAAAAAAACAAACTGAAACCCCAGTTTTTGAGGATAAACTGATGTGCATTCAACTGGCATTAGAAAGATTAATAAAAGATATTAATTGTGGAATCTTATGAAGAAAAAAAAACAATGAAAATATAACAGGATTACCTTGTCAGCTGCCTTGTTGCCAAGACCAAATTTGTTGGCAGGCTTTCCATCTGGAATCTTGTAATCTCTAAACCAGTCCCTTATTGCAGTAAGAGTGCCCTGAAATAAAAGCAAGCATTCAAGTTTAAGCGCACAGAAAAAAAGGAAAAGAAGAGTTAATAACAACGACGGATCAAAACATTCTGCTGCTCCAGAGATACTCTGGTTCCTTTTCCTTGCTTTCATCCAATTTCTTTCACTTCCATTAGACTTCTAATATAAATTATAAACCAGAAGTTAAGCATGTCAAATGTCCTTATAGTTAGTATGTAAAGCAAAAGTCTTTACGGAGGTAGCATCAGAAAGAAAAGACAGATGACAGAAGCAAGAAAACAAATAGAGTTTATGGACAAAGATGTAGACATAAGACATAGATGCTCAACAATCAATCACTGAATAACTCCATAATAAACTTTTCATTCAACTCTTATAATTATGATGACAGTTGCCACATAGATAAGTTAAACAAGTGAAACTCCTAAGCACACTCAACTTCAAATCTCAATCTATATCTACCTATCTATTAGTCTATGTGTTTGAGTGTGTGTATGTGCGCGCGCGCACGTGTAATAAGGCTTGAAAGTTTTCCAGGGGCAAGCTTAAATTTTGTTTATAACTACCAAACTGTGTGGTGATCATCTTAATGGATGATCTCTCATGATTCATCTTGACCTACACATCATCAGAAGTATGTGGATAAAAAATTTATGTGCTTTAAACATTTGTAACTGACTCATCTAATGGTGTCATCGTTACATAATGTACTATTATGTAATATAGAAAAAAGAGATCATTAGATGAACGGCATAAATGTTTCCAAAATGCATGTTCTTTTTTCCAAAATGCATATTCTTTTGTCCAGATACGTCTATGACATGACAAATAAGACAGATTTGATCACCCATTTTGGTGATTTCTCATAAAGTTTCAAATTTGAAGACAAAGTACGAAGCCTTACCCCTATAATGTCCTATGTTATTATCATACTGCTAGATGAATGGAGAGCATGTCCATCCGGTGACTCGTCATAAAAGTTTCGAAGGTGGGAGCAAAACTAACTTTGTCATTATGAAACTTATATCCTTACCCATATGCATGTGTTTACACTTGTGCGTGCATGTAAGACAAATCTGAAACATAGTCAAAATATTAACTAGCTAATAGACAAACTAAATCTCAAAACCAATAATTAATCTTGATAGTAAGCATTATTATTAAACTAAAATTTTAAATGATAGTGTAAATTGTTAAAGGTGGGTCTGAAGTTCTCAATCAGCTTGTTATTTAGTGTATAGATGAAGCAGTTGAGTGTCTTTCATTATACAAGAATCCATATAAGAGGAGATCAATGACGGGGACCATGAAGTTACCGGAAAATGCTTCTCAACATCATTCACATCATTTACGAGGGAAGCCTTAGGGTCATCCAATGAAATTGCAACAATCTTCCAGTCTAGCTCCCCTTCATCAATCATGGCTAGAGCTCCCAAAGGCTTGACCCTGAGAACATCACCAATCTTCGCTCGAGCTCCACCTATCTCAACAACATCAACTGAAGAAAAAAGAAAGAAGAACAGTAAGAATAACATCAAATCAATGTAACAAGGTCTATGGATCCCATTATACTGTGGAATACTTAAACACAATCAACATTATAAATAAAAAGATAGGGTGCAATGTACCTGGATCATTGTCACCAAATGCTCCATCAACATCAGCATTTGCAAAAGATGGGTCTTCCCATGTTTGTGGAAGCAATCCATAATTCCAATTTATGTTGTACCTGAAAGTGATGCATAGTAAGTGAAACGGAAAATTGGTAACTAATAAACTAGCAGTTATGTTGCATGGACACGGGTAAGGGTACGGGTGCGGGTGTGGATATAGGGCACGACAAATTTGTAAAAGCTACGGTAAGAGGACACAGCTATAGACATATACTGAATTTAATAATTTACATATGATCAATAATATTTTTTCATTCACATGTTATGAGAATTAAAATTTCCATGACATTTTTATATTTCTTTTATTATGAAGATTATATAAAATCAAAACCACTAGTTTTTGATATGCAAATGGCCTATAAAATCATAGTCTGAACTGGGTATGGATTGAGACGAATCCCTCCAACGAGTTTCAGAAAGTGAACATGGTGTAGGATAAACATCCAAGAAGTGTATGACGAGTGAATTAAATTAGACCATATATTATATAACTGAGTACACGTTTGATAAATGTATGTGTATATTCAAGTAGTGTCCAAGGGTGTCGGTGTCTGATACGGGTACGATACATGATAGAAATGCCCACGGAGTGTCCGAGGACTGTTGGTGTCCAGTATATGCCAAGTATGAATACAGATTCATGATAGAAGTACCCAAGTAAATAGACCAGCAGCAATAATGCAAGAGCTTGTACAGACTACAGCTTATTTCAAAAGAATATTGCAAAAGCTTCCTCATATGGATGTGTAATATCAAGAAATAAACAAATATGGATGAGTAGGTAATGCCGTAATGGTAAATGATCAAAGGTAGTAAAAAATATGAAGGTATGTTACTCATGCTTAGAATTGGACAAGACAAATGAAGTGGTAGTGATAAAAAAATATATATCAGTCCTGAAATTTATATATGTTTTATCTGAAGCAGTTATAATTCGTAAAATTGCATAAAGATTATGGTTGTCACTATAGTTGCTACCTTATATCATAACACGTAAGTTGATAACAAGTTATCTCAACAAAGGCAATTGCACTTTAACACCCTAATATTTATTGCTTATAATTTTAGTACCCCAAAGTTAATTTTTCCCAAACAATACCCAAATTTTCACCGTTTTTAACTTTAACACCCTCAGCCACATCACCGTTAAATTTCCAAAAAAAAAATTTAAAAAAAATCCTTTCTTGTTAATTCTTCCTTTCAGTTTCCGGTTTTTATTTCAATGTTTGTTGTGATTCGTAAATATTGAGAATCGATGGTTATTTTTTGCTACTGTTCAATACCAAATTTCAGTGTTGAATTTGAGGAATTACTCTCGGTTTATGGATGTAAAACATAAAAAAATACTGCATAATAATCATGCGAAAAAGTCTACCCTAAATTTAACCTACAGCTTATCGAAGTTAAAAATCAATGAGATTAGGTATTAAAATGTAATTATTCAAAAGAAAAAGAAAGAAATACAAGTGGGTTAATTGTTTCCTTGCTACAAGCTAATCAGCCAAAACTACAACAAGATAAGGTTTTGATCCACAAATCAAATGAAAAAACAACTTACGGATAGTATCTCAGCTTCCCCTTCTTCGTATCCTGCTTAATTGGAGTATGAGCCTCATCCGTCGCCACCTCCATCTTCGCACTACTCTCCTTTGGGATCTCCACCACAAAATTAAACACTCCATCCCCCAATTTCAAAGGAATATCATGCCAAGGCGAAACCTAACCAAAATCCCGCAACTATCAGCACCAATTCCCTAAACATACAAAAAATAACCAAAAAGTAAAAGTAAACCTTTTTCCCCGTAGAGTCATGGAAGAAGACTCTGTAATCTAGGGTTTCGGGCTTTCCCTCCTCCTTGACGCTGAGCTCGGTCTTTCGGAGAGCTTTGCAGGTGAGTTTGCGCTTGGAGAAGGCGAAGGGTCTTGGTTTTGGCGCGAACGAGTGGAGGTTGAAGAGGGATTTGGAGCTTAGCTTGTGGGCTCCGACGGGGAATCTGACGGCTGCGGCCGTCGCTGAGGCCGCCATTGAGAGAGAGAGAGAGAGAGATTGAGAGGGGATTTCGGTTTATGAGTGAATGGTACTGAATTTGATATGATGCGTTCTTGCTGATAAGAATGTTCGCTGATGTGGCATGAGCGGAGTTTGGACCTCGTTACATAGAATGCTTAACTAGCCCAACTAAAGTGTGTGGCCGATAAAAGGTCTGTTAACCTTATTCTTCTGGGCTACTTCAAATGCCCAATTACGTGATGGGCTCCGTGATGAGCACAGTGTTTCTTCTCTTAGTGATGGGTACTGACTACTTCGTTACTGGAGAATTACTAGCCGAAAATTTTGATACTGGAGAAATATTATTAAAATTATATTTTATATGAAATAATCATCTATCTATCTATACTAGTATATAAAAATCAAGTGAGGGTAACCCAAAATTTGGATGAGTGGCGGACATTTTCCTCCTTCCTACTGTAATTTGGAGGGTAAAATGATAATTTCATAAGAGAGATTTTTTTCCTTTCATTTATTTTCATTGTTCCTTCTAGAAGACTCTAAATCATAACATGAGAATAAAATTTGAACTCACATAATTAAAATTGTAAGTTTTCAAGAGAAACATTTCGTTTCTTTCTTTTGTTTTCTTTTTTCCTTACTTATTTCTAGAACATTCTAAATCATGAAATGATAATACACACATAATTAAATAGCAATATCCCTATTTTTTAATCACTTACTCTAATTATATATCCTCAATTAAGAAACTACTCAGAAAAATTGTATGAAGCATGGATTTAATTGCTAAATAACAGTTTAAGATACATTTTTATATAAAGCTCCATAATAAAATTGGATAAATTAAATTATTATCAAACTAATATATTAATTATAAGACTAATCATAACTTAACATTTTTTTGCACGTGCATCGCACGTGCCAATGTGCTAGTTTGTTATAGTTGTTTTACTTGTTCGACTTACTAAATTGTAAATGATTTTATAGCAACAGCTATAAATGCTCGAAAATGTCAATGCAGAGTAAGTTACACTAAGCCCCCAAAAACTTTGAGCGTTGGGAGTAAGCCGCCAATAACTTTTAAAGGACAAAGGGCATTAAGCCCCAATAACGTAAATTTGTAAAAGGTACGGTAATTTCTATTAAAACTTTTGTGCTACGAGATTTCATATATTTGTTTCTTAGGAAAGAAAATATAAACCTTTTATTGATACTTTGCTATATTGCTACATAAGTGAAAAACCTTTTTAGATATATTAACTTATTCATTTGGTTAGAGTTTAGTTTCAAACTTGCTTTAGTGAATTGCTATGATAAATTTACATGTACCCAAAATATTTCCAAGGCATTGTAGTTATTGTAGAACATGCACAAAACATGCACAAGCAGGGCTTAGTAGTCGACTAATCTGATGAGTAGTCGACTAATCTGCATCTACGTAAATGTGTGTTTCTGCGTTGGTCCGAGTAGTCGACTAATCTGATGAGTAGTCGACTAATCTGATGAGTAGTCGACTAATCTGATGAGTAGTCGACTAATGCAGGCGGTCAGCGGGTTTTGGTTTTAAACCCGGTTCGTTTAGAGTTTATAAATAACCCTAAACCCGATTATTTGAAAGTAATCAAGCACGCTTTTGGGAGCCTTGAGAGAGTTTGGTGCATCTTTGGAGAGGAGATCTTTGAGAGATTGAGAGGTTTGTTTTAGGGTTTCTTTGTGAGAACTTGTAATCCTAATTTGTATTCTCTTTCTATTAGTGAAAATCCCCTCCTTACCCGTGGGCGTAGGCAACTTGCCGAACCACGTAAATCTCGTGTCTTTACTCTTTTATTGTGTTTTGCTATCGTTTGTGGTGGTTTCTCTCGACGGTTCGCGGTCCGCTACCAACAATTGGTATCGAGCTATTGTTCGATTGGAAGTGGTGTAATTTCTAATTTGAGGGGTGTTCGGTGATTCCGAGAGAAGCGGATTCACAAGACAAACAGAGGATGGCGCCAACCAAGAATCACCAAAGTGGGAAAATTCGAGATTGAAAAGTTCAATGGGAAGAACGATTTTTCTTATGGAGGATGCGATGAAAAACTTTCTAATTTCGCAAAAATTGCACAAGACTTTGGATGGAAAGGAGAAGAAGAACAAGGATATGTCCGATGAGGATCGAGGAGCTGGATCTCGAAGCACCAGGCCGATTATCCTATGCCTCGAGAGGGATGTAGCTTTCTTGGTAGATGGAGAGGAAACGGCCATGGGCGTGGGAAGAAGTTAGAGGGTACCTTCATGACTAAGAGTCTAACTAACCGGATCTACTTAAAATCCAAATTGTATACTTGCAAGATGGAGGAGGGCTCATCAATCCGGAACACATCAACAAGTTTGATAGGATCATATCGATTTGAAAGACATAGATGTTAAAGTAGGAGACGAGGATCAGCGCTTTACTACTGTCTCTGCCGAAGTCTTATGAGAACCCGTGCAAACACCGAGGCTTGTGGGAGAAAATCAAGATGGATGAGACTAGAACGGCACTTCTAGCGACGATCTTCTAAGACCGCAACTAGTGACATGGCTAACGGCGGTAAATGGAACAAGCGCAGGATTGTTTGCAAGAGGAAGGAGCAATGAGCGAGGAAAAGGCAAGGGAGGAAAGTCTAGATCTAAATCAAGACCTCTTGCGGAAAAGGGTGTTTCAAGTGCGGTGAAGTGGACATTTCAAAGTCGACCGTCCAAATAAGAGAGTAGGTGGAAAGAAGAACAACAACAAGACCGAGAGGAGAGAGGGCAAGGAAGAAGCGAAGCACGCCGGAGGAAGGAGCGATAAGGAATGCTATGTCGCCACGGGTGGCGAGGAGATCTCCGGAAGTGGATACTTGAATCGGTTGCTCTTACCATATGTGTCCAAATAGGAAGTGGTTTACTACCTACGAGGCATTGATGGTGGAACTGTATTGATAGGGAATAACCATGCTTGTAAAACAGTGGGGCTAGGTAATATCAAAATCAAGATGCATGATGGAGTGGTTCAACCTTGACGGATGTGAGGCATGTTCCGACTTGCGGAAGAATCTTATCTCGGTTGGTGCTTTGGACTCCGGTGGTTGCGGATTGTGACGAAAACGGAGTGAAGAAGGTTGTTCGTGGTTCCTTAGTAGTGATGAAGGGTGTTCGCCACGGTAATCTATATACTCTCTCTCGAATGCACGTGACAGAGATGCAGGGTTGGAACCGGCGAAGTGGTGGAGACCCATGTGAGCACACACGGTTATGGCATAAGCGCTTGGGCATATGTCGAGAAGGGTCTAGTTCGCTTGGTAAAGAGGGTCCGCCGAAGAATCAAGGAACCTAGCATGGATTTTTGCGAGGATTGTGTGTATGGAAAGTCACACAGGTCAAGTTCTGAACAAAGAAGTCTAAGAGCAGAGGGATACTAGATTATGTGCACAAGGATGTTTGGGGTCCGGCCGCACAACTTCCAAGGGTGGTTCCGTGTATTATGTCTCGTTTATAGATGATTATTCTAGGTATGCTTGGATTTACTTTCTCAAGCACAAGAATGAGGTGTTCGAGACATTCAAGAAGTGGAGAACAATGGTTGAGAACAGACAGAAAGAAATTGAAGACGCCGAGATCCGATAACGGTCTGAGTATACGGATGGTGCTTTCAAGGAGTTCTGCGGATCGAGGGAATTGTTCGACCGAGTCAGTCTACACCAACGCAGTAATGGGGTCGCGAGAGATCGAACTCAACACCGCGAAAAGGCGTGAGTATGCGATCTTATGCGTGATTGGGCAACGAATGGTGGGCGGTGGCTGACTTGTTACATTGTGAACCGCTCACCACATTCGACATTGATGGTGATACACCCTATAGGGTGTGGTCGTGAGCATGCGATTATGATAGGCTCGAATTTCTGGATGTACCGCCTACTATCACGCCAACGAGGGAAAGCTTGACGCGAGGGCCAAGAAGGCAATATTCTTGGGATATGCAAGGGCGTAAAAGGCTATCGTCTTTGGTGTACGGAAGATTCAAAGTTCGTGGTCGCAGGATGTTACCTTTGATGAGAAATCCATGATTGCTAGGGGTCCAAGGATGATGGTGTTATGACCGGTGAGACTTCTAAGTCTCGTGTTATTGAAATAGAACCTAAAGACCAACTAGGTTCTAATCGTGCTCAAGTGGGAAGTCGTAGATGATGAGCTTGAGCGGGAGGAGGTTCAGCAGAAAATACACGTACTACAACAACAAAGCCTGAGGATAATTTGGCTTCCACTAGGCCAGCGAGCATACAGCGGAGTTTTGTGGGGGCTGATCAACCCCTGAAGCACTATGGGCAGGCTAATATGGTTGAATACGACTCTGGTGGAGGAGGACGAGCGGTCTCCTTCAAGGAAGCTATTCGGACAAGGATAGTGAGAGTTGGTTGGTCTGCGATGGAGGAAGAGATGGAATCTCTTCGAAGAACCAAACATGGGAGGTGGTCCCATTGCGTAGGGAAGAAAAGCTATTGGTTGTTAGTGGGTGTATAAAAGAAAGGAAGATCTTCGAGCTTCGGTGGTGTAAGATACAAGGCGAGGCTAGTGGCTAAGGGTTTTGCACGTAAAGAGGGTGTGGATTACAATGAGATATTTTCTCGGTGGTGAAACATACTTCTATTCGGTGCTATTGAGTATTGTTGCTCATGGTGATTTTAGTGGATCAACTCGATGTTAAAACGACCTTCTTGCACGGAGACTTGGATGAAGAGATCTACATGCATCAACCCGAGGGCTACAAGGTTGAGGATAAGGAGAATCATGTGTGTCGTTTGAGGAAGTCCTTGTATGGATTAAAGCAATCTCCGGCTGATGGTACAAGCGATTTGACTCCTTCATCTTTGAAGCATGGATTTTCCGGCGATCATGATTGTTGTGTTTACATCTGAAGCTTCATGAGGTAATTTTATCTATCTTCTTTGTATGTGGATGACATGCTTATTGCTTCTAAGAGCGGGGTGGAGATAGATAGGTTGAAATCTCAACTTGGTGAAGAGTTCGAGATGAAGGACATGGGTGCCGCTAGGAAAATACGGGTATGGAGATTAGAAGAGAGCCGCGAATCGACGATTGTTCTTGAGTCGGAGGGCTACATAGAGCCGGTGATCGCGAGGTTCGGGATGCAAAGTGCTAAGTCGGTGGTGACTCCATTGGCTCCACACTTTAGGCTTTCTAGTAATCAATCTCCCACTCTGGTGGAAGAAGGCACATGGAGCGTATTTCTATGCTAGTGCGGTTGGCGCTTTAATGTATGCAATGGTGTGTACACGGATATTTCCTGGCGGTTAGTGTGGTCGGAGATTCATGGCGAATCCGGAAAGGCGACCGGAAGCGTGAAGTGGGTCCTCGTACTTAAAGGGTACAGTTGATACAGTGCGTGTTTTGGTGGAGAAACATGTCGATTGATCGGGTTTGTGGACTCGATTATGCGGGCGATCTAGATAGACGGCGATCTACTACGGTTATGTATTTAAGATACATGGAGCTCCGGTTAGTTGGCGATCGATGTTACAGGCTGATGGCACTTTCTACTACGAGGCCGAGTACATGGCCATGGCGAGGGAGTGAAGGAAGCATTGTGGTTGTGGGGTCTTCTAGACGATTTGGGGATTGAGCAGAAAACGTGAACTTGTGGTGTGACAAATGAGTGCAATTCACTTGGCGAAGAATCAGTTCATCATGCTCGTACCAAGCATATTGATGTCGTATCATTTTGTGCGGGATGTCATAGAGGAGGTGATATTTCCCTCATGAAGGTGCACACGAATGAGAATCCCATGGACATGTTAACCAAGGTGGTCACAGTAGTAAGTTTAAGCATTGCTTAGACTTGCTTCATATCGACTCTTGTTGATTTGCCCAAGAGGGCATGGCCCTTGGTAATGGGTAAGGTGGAGATGATTTGAGGTGAACTACGGTGAGCTTGATCCGGTGGAGAATGCGTGAAGCGTGCGGTGTAGTGACGCATTTGGATTGGCCTGGATTGGCTAATGGTGATCTCTAGATGTTCTTGGTGTTCTTCGTGTTCGTCCAAAATTTGAGGTAAATCAAATGATGTACGAGGTGGAGAATTGTAGAACATGCACAAAACATGCACAAGCGGTTTTAGGGCTTAGTAGTCGACTAATCTGCGGTAGTAGTCGACTAATCTGTGACGACGAAATGTGTTGTTGCGTTGGAGTGCAGTAGTCGACTAACTGTTGTAGTCGACTAATCTGAGTAGTAGTCGACTAATCTGAAGTAGTAGTCGACTAATGCAGGCAGAGTCGAAAATGGGTTTTGGTTTTAAACCCGGTTCGTTTAGAGTTTATAAATAACCCTAAACCTGATTATTTGAAAGTAATCAAGCACGTTTTGGAGCAGCCTTTGAGAGAGTTTGGTGCATCTTTGGAGAGGAGATCTTTTGAGAGATTGAGAGGTTTGTTTTAGGGTTTCTTTGTGAGAACTTGTAATCCTAATTTGTATTCTCTCTTTCTATTAGTGAAAATCCCTCCTTACCCGTGGGCGTAGGCAACTTGCGAACCACGTAAATCTCGGTCTTTACTCTTTTATTGTGTTTTGCTATCGTTTGTGGTGGTTTCTCTCGGCCGGTTCAGCTCCTTGGCATGATTATTATGTAATTATGTCAAGTTTATTTATCATTGATTTTATTCTTATAATAGTAGCCCAAACCAATTTGCATCATGCAAACTTTTACAGACATTCTATTTCTTCAAGAAGTAAGAAATAGTAAATAAGAGAATCCTCGTCCTAATCCTTTGCACATGGAAATATATGCAACTAATATGATACGATCTCTAAATCTAGAAATCTGCCACTTAATGGGTATCCAAAAATTAGCTATTTTCAAGCTCTTAGGAATGATTCATCATGGTTAGAGGATTTTGGAGTTCGGAATGTTCGTCCACCAGGAAATTGAGCCAAAGGAGATATTTGATCCATATAAGAAGTAATGTATGCTATCAATTAACAAAACCATAAAAGATTTGTATCAGGGAATTGAGTCAAAGGAGAATATCTGATCCATATGAGAATAATATGCCGTTAATTAAAAAAATCATAGAAAAGATATATATCTTGCATTCCTCTATGTGTTTGCTTACAGTGGGTGTCATCTACGTGTCTGTGTATATGCATGTTTGTATGTGTATGTGGAGTAGAAAAGGGTGATATGATTTAGAATGTGCTAAAGAACCTAGATTTAGCTTGTTAGGCTAACTCTGCAAATAAAACGATCTTAGGATAGAGACATAAAAATAATAAAAGATAAGATTTGGTGGTTGAAACTTAAATCTATTTTCTACATCCTTGGTTTACAAAAGAGAAGATAGGCGAGTAAATGGAAGATGAGAGAACAAAGTCTTCCAAATTTCAGAGAAGATCTTTATTGAATGTCTCTTAATTTTTTGTTAATTCCTAGAGAATCAGATATAGCAATAGTCTAGAGTATCCTTTTAGCAGTAGTTCAACATGCATGTATTGTCTGAGTAAAATGCATAAGATCTTTGGATCATTAATACAGAAAAACTTTAAATGTAATAGCAAAATTGGCTATTTAAAAATGTGACCGATAGGATTCAAGAAACAATATAGTGCAAAACAAAAGTTCTTTCAAAGATCTTAGAAAATGAGTTTGAAGATGCATATTTTAGAGGGAATAGGCCAGAGCCCGGCGGTAAGTAGAGATTGAGCTCTAGACATGTGTTATATTATAAAGAGTTTTTAACACTGTGCTTCATGGCTGTGCCAAGGCTATTTCCCTATCACCTGCTTGAAAGGTTTGTTTATAGACAATTTTATATCATTTGAGTATTCATGTCCAGTAGCTTCGAGTGCCTATAAGATAATTAATAAGTTAGCAGTATGTATTTGATAGGAAGATGGCTTGTATGTGTCACTTTGCTTTTTGAAGACTGAGCACAATGGATGGTACTAACTATAACATATCTATTCCTTCCATCTGAAAATGGGTTTTGGTTTAAACCGGTTCGTTTAGAGTTTATAAATAACCCTAAACGATTATTTGAAAGTAATCAAGCACGCTTTGGAGCGCCTTTGAGAGAGTTTGGTGCATCTTTGGAGAGGAGATCTTTTGAGAGATTGAGAGGTTTGTTTTAGGGTTTCTTTGTGAGAACTTGTAATCCTAATTTGTATTCTCTCTTTCTATTAGTGAAAATCCCTCCTTACCCGTGGGCGTAGCAACGCGAACCACGTAAATCTCGTGTCTTTACTCTTTATTGTGTTTTTGCTATCGTTTGTGGTTTCTCTCGACGGTTCAGCGGTCATATGATTATATATGTATTATGTCAAGTTTATTTATCATTGATTTTATTCTTATAATAGTAGCCCAAACCAATTTGCATCATGCAAACTTTTACAGACATTCTATTTCTTCAAGAAGTAAGAAATAGTAAATAAGAGAATCCTCGTCCTAATCCTTTGCACATGGAAATATATGCAACTAATATGATACGATCTCTAAATCTAGAAATCTGCCACTTAATGGGTATCCAAAAATTAGCTATTTTCAAGCTCTTAGGAATGATTCATCATGGTTAGAGGATTTTGGAGTTCGGAATGTTCGTCCACCAGGAAATTGAGCCAAAGGAGATATTTGATCCATATAAGAAGTAATGTATGCTATCAATTAACAAAACCATAAAAGATTTGTATCAGGGAATTGAGTCAAAGGAGAATATCTGATCCATATGAGAATAATATGCCGTTAATTAAAAAATCATAGAAAAGATATATATCTTGCATTCCTCTATGTGTTTGCTTACAGTGGGTGTCATCTACGTGTCTGTGTATATGCATGTTTGTATGTGTATGTGGAGTAGAAAAGGGTGATATGATTTAGAATGTGCTAAAGAACCTAGATTTAGCTTGTTAGGCTAACTCTGCAAATAAAACGATCTTAGGATAGAGACATAAAAATAATAAAAGATAAGATTTGGTGGTTGAAACTTAAATCTATTTTCTACATCCTTGGTTTACAAAAGAGAAGATAGGCGAGTAAATGGAAGATGAGAGAACAAAGTCTTCCAAATTTCAGAGAAGATCTTTATTGAATGTCTCTTAATTTTTTGTTAATTCCTAGAGAATCAGATATAGCAATAGTCTAGAGTATCCTTTTAGCAGTAGTTCAACATGCATGTATTGTCTGAGTAAAATGCATAAGATCTTTGGATCATTAATACAGAAAAACTTTAAATGTAATAGCAAAATTGGCTATTTAAAAATGTGACCGATAGGATTCAAGAAACAATATAGTGCAAAACAAAAGTTCTTTCAAAGATCTTAGAAAATGAGTTTGAAGATGCATATTTTTAGAGGGAATAGGCCAGAGCCCGGCGGTAAGTAGAGATTGAGCTCTAGACATGTGTTATATTATAAAGAGTTTTTAACACTGTGCTTCGCGGCTGTGCCAAGGCTATTTCCCTATCACCTGCTTGAAAGGTTTGTTTATAGACAATTTTATATCATTTGAGTATTCATGTCCAGTAGCTTCGAGTGCCTATAAGATAATTAATAAGTTAGCAGTATGTATTTGATAGGAAGATGGCTTGTATGTGTCACTTTGCTTTTTGAAGACTGAGCACAATGGATGGTACTAACTATAACATATCTATTCCTTCCATCTGAAATATTTTGTGCTAAGTTCAAACGAGATACATGATTTGGTTAGAAAAATGCAAGGTAGAATTTTAATATAAGTTGCTTAGTTTTCTGCGATGTTATTTTGAGTTTGGAATCTATTTTGAAAAAGCAACAACAATCTTTTAATGTCGTAGTATAAATGTTCTTTTTACTGATTATGTTATGTTCAGAACAATTAGGATAATTTTTGGTAAACTCTTTGGTTTTTAAATTTATCTACTTTTTGATATCTCCGCATGCCAAGCATGAAGTTGAAACGCAAGTTAAATAACTCTGTATAATGTATTACTTTGGTAATGGGTACTATGCTTCTGGAAGTTTGGCTCGTAAAAATTGGAGTAACAAGATCAAAGAATATTGTCAATATTTTAGCAGTAGATCATCTTAATTGATGTTGGTCTTTCATTTCTGTTGTCATTCAGGTCGTTTGCAATAAATACATTGATTCGATGATTTCATATGAGTGCAACATTGCTTCGCTTCAAGGAAAAGGCATAAATCTATGGGTCAGAATCCTCTCTTGATGAGGTTAATACTTACTTGGGTGAACTTGGTGACCGTAACCTGCATGGGCACTTTGAATGTTGCTTATCCTATAAGTATGCATTGAATGCTGTTATAGTTTATTATTTGAGTTTATTTTTGGTCTTCGCCTACCATGTAATATTATACCCACATGGTTTTTTCTTGCCGGATACTCAGTTGAGAACAATAGTCCATCCTCAAGCTGCAATCAGTATGTCACTCAGTTGAGAACAATAGTAATTGCATACACTTTCAGTCTTCCTCGGTTAGTGGGTGCTTCAGTGAAACACGAGCAGTTATGTCAACCATATTTTAGAGAATGAATATACTTGGCTTTATCTTCGGGATTCTTGTCCGAAGATGAGACTCTAAAAGTCATTTTGTATGTAACAATCAAAGTAGTAAATTGCGAAAAGAAACCCAGAGATTGCCTAGGTCAGAATCTTCAGATCTATTATTGTTTCATAAATAGTAATAAGATTGCTTTGTTTAATATTTGAAAATTTAATATCAAAAATTCATTTTTAGTATCTTATTGAAAGTTTATGCATTTAGAAACTTTAGTAAATGTTGTTTGAAACTACAGTCAACATGTACGTGTAATTAGCTTTTGTTCTATGTGAAGTATCGTCTAATAAATAGTGATAAGATCGTGTGCAAAATACTATTTGGTCTTCAAATGCTTCATCTCTTATAGTTTCTTAACATGCATCACGGTAACGCACATGTTGCATACTAGTTAAATAAAAGGTTTAATTAAAGGAATTTTATTACTACATGTAAAATACAAGGAAATACACAATTTATCAATTTAAAGTAACCAATGATGGGAGGCGGTTAAATTATTTGAGGAAACAAATTCATGTCTTTCATACTCTAAATCTCAATAACAGTGCATCATAAGTGAATTTATCCAAGAATCCAACGTCTCGAACTATATTATAACAATATTCGAGCATTCAATTCACAGTGGAAAAGGAAAATTCAAATATAACCAAATAATACTTAGCATTTTCTCTCAATAAAATAAAAGAGATAATATAAAAGGTTTAATTAAAGGAATTTTATTACTACATGTAAAATACAAGGAAATACACAATTTATCAATTTAAAGTAACCAATGATGGGAGGCGGTTAAATTATTTGAGGAAACAAATTCATGTCTTTCATACTCTAAATCTCAATAACAGTGCATCATAAGTGAATTTATCCAAGAATCCAACGTCTCGAACTATATTATAACAATATTCGAGCATTCAATTCACAGTGGAAAAGGAAAATTCAAATATAACCAAATAATACTTAGCATTTTCTCTCAATAAAATAAAAGAGATAATATAAAAGGTTTAATTAAAGGAATTTTATTACTACATGTAAAATACAAGGAAATACACAATTTATCAATTTAAAGTAACCAATGATGGGAGGCGGTTAAATTATTTGAGGAAACAAATTCATGTCTTTCATACTCTAAATCTCAATAACAGTGCATCATAAGTGAATTTATCCAAGAATCCAACGTCTCGAACTATATTATAACAATATTCGAGCATTCAATTCACAGTGGAAAAGGAAAATTCAAATATAACCAAATAATACTTAGCATTTTCTCTCAATAAAATAAAAGAGATAATATAAAAGGTTTAATTAAAGGAATTTTATTACTACATGTAAAATACAAGGAAATACACAATTTATCAATTTAAAGTAACCAATGATGGGAGGCGGTTAAATTATTTGAGGAAACAAATTCATGTCTTTCATACTCTAAATCTCAATAACAGTGCATCATAAGTGAATTTATCCAAGAATCCAACGTCTCGAACTATATTATAACAATATTCGAGCATTCAATTCACAGTGGAAAAGGAAAATTCAAATATAACCAAATAATACTTAGCATTTTCTCTCAATAAAATAAAAGAGATAATATAAAAGGTTTAATTAAAGGAATTTTATTACTACATGTAAAATACAAGGAAATACACAATTTATCAATTTAAAGTAACCAATGATGGGAGGCGGTTAAATTATTTGAGGAAACAAATTCATGTCTTTCATACTCTAAATCTCAATAACAGTGCATCATAAGTGAATTTATCCAAGAATCCAACGTCTCGAACTATATTATAACAATATTCGAGCATTCAATTCACAGTGGAAAAGGAAAATTCAAATATAACCAAATAATACTTAGCATTTTCTCTCAATAAAATAAAAGAGATAATATAAAAATATATATACTTCATATCATACAAGAGAATTCATTAATATGTTCATTACATCTAAAAAGCTAAAATTAAATAAGGCTTGGTGTTGATCATCAAAATTAATATGGTATTCTTCAGATCCATCCTCACCCAATCAACACCAAGCCTTATTAGGGATGCCTTTGGTTGTAGCTGCATTTCAATTCCCCCCAATTCAAAACCGGCCCCTGTTTCAAATTCCAGTCCGAGTTTTTTCAACATGGTCGACCAAGGGAGTAAATCCAGATGCGCCTCGAACCAGAATCTCAGGTGATGGGGGTAAAGTCTCATTCATGAACCTCCGAAGTTCTGTACTTACGATGAGCAAACGGAAAGAGTTTCGCTGCAATTGTTGTAGGCAAGGTGGTTCTCAAGGGGAAGCCACAGAACGTCAGGAGGAAGAAAGCATTTGGAGAGGAGTGGAATAAGTCATGAAGGAGAAGAAGTTAACTCGCGCCAAAAGAAAGCCAGGAACAAGGAATGACTAAGAGTTACTTGGAGCTTTAAGAAGGAGGAGGACCTATATGAGCATTGCTGTTTGGAGGTCAGTATCTTTTCATCATGTTTTAGTTTATGGCTTTTTGCCTTTGAACCAAAAGTTTTAATGCCCGATTGTGGAGGTCCAAGAAATGTCCTCACATTAAGACTCACAATTGTCAGTTTGTCACCAAATTGGGGTAAAACTTTGGGTTTAAAGGCAAAAAACCCTTTAGTTTCTCCGTATTGTACAATTATTTTAACCTCTCGTCTCCTTGAAAATTAGCATTATAAACTGAGGAATAGACGATGCCCCGGCTGCAATAATTTGTTTCAAAGTACTGTTCACGACGAACAGCATATTTGCCCATGGAAGGCGGGCCAAGCTGGAGAAGCAAGGGGAAGAAGTTGAGAGCTAGGGGTGGAATTACATTTTGGTTTGCTTATGTTATTAGCTTGAAAGCTTAGTTATATGTTTAATTTCCTTTTGTTTAGCTTATGTTGTTGTTATCTTGAAGTAATGAAAGTTTAATTAGATGTTTATGTCAGACAACCAAAGTTCGGCGAGTGTTTTGTGAAATTAACCCTTTTTTTCCCTTCTTCCTAATAGTGTATATGAGAGGAATAGGGTATATGAGAGGTCTAAATTGTAACAATGTCACGAGCACTATTCTGTAATTAGTCATGTGTATATATATATCACGAGAGACCTAATTAGGATCATGCCGTTATAATAATTCTTTATGGTATCAGAGCTCCAGGCGAATCCTCCTGCTTGATTCTCATCTCCTGCGCTATTCCTTCCCGATCTGCCGAGACCTCTTCTTCAATAGCATTGATGTCTTCGCAAGCCGACTCCTCCTTTCACAATCCTGATGGCACCCCAATCTCGACGACTACTTTCCCTGTTTCAACAACTTCGACGACGATCCCAACAATGTCTTCGCAAGTCGACTCCTCATTTCACAATCCTGATGGCACCCCAATATCGACGACTACTTTTCCTGTTTCAACAACTTCGACGACGATCCCAACAACGATTGCTTCGACGCTCACAATGAGTGCCAACACAATGGCACCAATGACTCCCTCGAGTGGTGATCCTTCACATCTTTCTCTCCAATCCCCCTTTCCTCTCCATTTTCCAACAAATCATCCCTTTTCAACTTCGATACCTCCGTCATGGTCCCTTTTTCCTTTTCCTCTGTCAAGGAAAATACAGACCTCTTATAAGTCCCTCTGGAATTACGATAGAATAATAAGATATAAGAAAGTTTGATAATATAAAATATATACAATTCATATGATACGAGAGAGTTCATTAATATGTTCATTACATCTAAAAAGCTAAAATTAAATCTGTTGATCATCAAAATTAATATGGTATTCTTCAGATCCATCCTCACCCAATCAACACCAAGCCTTATTAGGGATGCCTTTGGTTGTAGCTGCATTTCAATTCCCCCCAAATCAAAACCGGCCCCTGTTTCAAATTCCAGTCCGAGTTTTTTCAACATGGTCGACCAAGGGAGTAAATCCAGATGCGCCTCGAACCAGAATCTCAGGTGGTGGGGGTAAAGTCTCATTCATGAACCTCCGAAGTTCTGTACTTACGATGAGCAAACGGAAAGAGTTTCGCTGCAATTGTTGTAGGCAAGGTGGTTCTCAAGGGGAAGCCACAGAACGTCAGGAGGAAGAAAGCATTTGGAGAGGAGTGGAATAAGTCATGAAGTAGAAGAAGTTAACTCGCGCCAAAAGAAAGCCAGGAACAAGGAATGACTAAGAGTTACTTGGAGCTTTAAGAAGGAGGAGGACCTATATGAGCATTGCTGTTTGGAGGTCAGTATCTTTTCATCATGTTTTAGTTTATGGCTTTTTGCCTTTGAACCAAAAGTTTAATGCCCGATTGTGGAGGTCCAACAATTGTCAGTTTGTCACCAAATTGGGGTAAAACTTTGGGTTTAAAGGCAAAAAACCCTTTAGTTTCTCCGTATTGTACAATTATTTTAACCTCTCGTCTCCTTGAAAATTAGCATTATAAGCTGCGGAATAGACGATGCCCCGGCTGCAATAATTTGTTTCAAGTTCACGATGAACAGCATATTTGCCCATGGAAGGAGGGCCAAGCTGGAGAAGCAAGGGGAAGAAGTAGAGAGCTTGGGGTGGAGTTACATTTTGGTTTGCTTATGTTATTAGCTTGAAAGCTTAGTTATATGTTTAATTTCCTTTTGTTTAGCTTATGTTGTTGTTATCTTGAAGTAATGAAAGTTTAATTAGATGTTTATGTCAGACAACCAAAGTTCGGCGAGTGTTTTGTGAAATTAACCCTTTTTTCCTTCTTCCTAATAGTGTATATGAGAGGAATAGGGTATATGAGAGGACTATTTTGAAAATTCCCCTCGAATCAAACACCTCTTTTCTTTATGGTAGAACACCCCATCTATTAATTCTACTATCCAAACACTCTCAACTCATTTCTGTTGTTAACTTAAGTTACTACAAGAAATTTGATTGAAAAAATTGTCTTCCAGTTGTGTCATTTTATGTTAGACAAAAAAGAAAAGAATACCATCTAAAATCAAAGCTATGATCAGAAACAAATTTGACACAAAACTCCGTATTCTATCCAATTTTTTCTGTGGAAAAGAGTCATGAAAACCTCACTCAATGATTTATTTGTTCTGTGCTTCTTCTCTAGTTAGTGATGGGTACTGACTACTGAGTATGATTAGTTGTTCGTTACTAGAGAATTACTCACTGAAAATTTTGACACTGGAGAAATATTATTAAAATTATATTTTATATGAAAAAAATCATTTATTATAGTTGTTGCCATTGTTCAACTTACTCAAATGTAAATGATTTTATAGTGACATCTATATTGCTCGAAAATGTCAACACGAGAGTAAGTTACACTAAGCCCCCAAAAACTTTCAGCTTTGGGAGTAAACCGCCAATAACTTTCAAAGCGCATTAAGCCCCTATAACTTTTTCAAAAAATACCAAATATCTATTAGGCAAATTGGACTAAACGCCCAATAATTTTTAAAATGTCTTTTTATGTTGTTCTTTGTTCTAATTTATGGTGGGTATCTTCAAGGAAAACTTATGGTTGTGAAATTTCAAAAGTTGTTGGGGTTTTACTGTAATTTACCCTTGTATTGACATTTTGAATTCAAAAATACATTTCCTACAACAAAGTCCACATTGTTCAGATGAAAGATTTGAATAAAATTTTCTGCAATAAATACTACTTGCAAATATTTTCCGCATGCAGTATTTGTAACAATTTTAACCTACTATATATATATCAAACAGGGAGATGAGCCACATCTAAGATGCTACTTTTCCAAAAGGCTACAATCGCGGGGGTAAAAGGCAAAATCACTCGAACTCGTTGACCACCAAAAAGTGAAACAGAATAAGCGAGATTGATTGCGGTGCTCAATCAGTTGACGGTGCAGTACGGAAATAAATAAAAATATACAATAGTTCTATCTACTATTCTCATCATTGGAGAGTGGTTCGCACCGTGTTCTATTGGTGAGACAATGATCAAATCTTGGATGCTGAGAATATTACGATATCCAAGTAGGCCCGGAGGGGGAAAAAATTAAATTAATTTCACGTTGTTTTGTTCTCTAGTGGCTGCATTTTCTAGGAGAGAAATCTCTCTTTCCCTTTTCGTTAAGGAATTTCGTTTTATGTTCAGTTTGTATTTTAAAATCAGGCTGTATTTCGGCAAATTAGATTTGTGTGTTTTGCTTTGTATTTTAAAGAGATGACATTTGGAATAAAACCAAAAAGAGAACAAGAGAATTGTCATTTTAACTGCAATGAATTAAGTCATATAAGGATAGTTTATTATATTTATCTATCTATATCTACATCGGCAGTGTATTAATTATTTATTATTTATCCTCAATCGCTTTATTTTTCTCTTTCTTTATTGTTATAACTATTTTAATAGTTATAATTTATTATTAATGATGCCATGGGGAAAAACTTTTTTTTAGGTTGGTTGTTAGGTTTCAGACTCAACTTGAAATCGCATCCAAATATGATCCATTATCTATATTTAGAAAAATTTTCAATCCATTACATGAAATTTTCTAGCTTTGGAATGCCATTTACACTTGTAGGTGCTAAGAAACAACAAAGTAGAGAATGTTACTCACCGTTGAGTCGAATCACTTCTATAGAAATGAGATTATTTGGACGGTGGATAGAATAGTTAATATTTATGAATTAACTCTCCAACCACAATAAAATACGTTTAATTTATGGTGGGTATCTTCAAGGAAAACTTATGGTTGTGAAATTTCAAAAGTTGTTGGGGTTTTACTGTAATTTACCCTTGTATTGACATTTTGAATTCAAAATACATTTCCTACAACAAAGTCCACATTGTTCAGATGAAAGATTTGAATAAAATTTTCTGCAATAAATACTACTTGCAAATATTTTCCGCATGCAGTATTTGTAACAATTTTAACCTACTATATATATATCAAACAGGGAGATGAGCCACATCTAAGATGCTACTTTTCCAAAAGGCTACAATCGCGGGGGTAAAAGGCAAAATCACTCGAACTCGTTGACCACCAAAAAGTGAAACAGAATAAGCGAGATTGATTGCGGTGCTCAATCAGTTGACGGTGCAGTACGGAAATAAATAAAAATATACAATAGTTCTATCTACTATTCTCATCATTGGAGAGTGGTTCGCACCGTGTTCTATTGGTGAGACAATGATCAAATCTTGGATGCTGAGAATATTACGATATCCAAGTAGGCCCGGAGGGGGAAAAAATTAAATTAATTTCACGTTGTTTTGTTCTCTAGTGGCTGCATTTTCTAGGAGAGAAATCTCTCTTTCCCTTTTCGTTAAGGAATTTCGTTTTATGTTCAGTTTGTATTTTAAAATCAGGCTGTATTTCGGCAAATTAGATTTGTGTGTTTTGCTTTGTATTTTAAAGAGATGACATTTGGAATAAAACCAAAAGAGAACAAAGAATTGTCATTTTAACTGCAATGAATTAAGTCATATAAGGATAGTTTATTATATTTATCTATCTATATCTACATCGGCAGTGTATTAATTATTTATTATTTATCCTCAATCGCTTTATTTTTCTCTTTCTTTATTGTTATAACTATTTTAATAGTTATAATTTATTATTTAATGATGTCATGGGGAAAACTTTTTTTAGGTTGGTTGTTAGGTTTCAGACTCAACTTGAAATCGCATCCAAATATGATCCATTATCTATATTTAGAAAAATTTTCAATCCATTACATGAAATTTTCTAGCTTTGGAATGCCATTTACACTTGTAGGTGCTAAGAAACAACAAAGTAGAGAATGTTACTCACCGTTGAGTCAATCACTTCTATAGAAATGAGATTATTTGGACGGTGGATAGAATAGTTAATATTTATGAATTAACTCTCCAACCACAATAAAATACTTTTAAACTATGATTGATTGGTAGAATTTGCTTACAGACATTCAACAATAAAATACTTTTAAACTATGGTTGATTGGTAGAATTTGCTTACATGCATTCAACAATAAAATACGTTTAAACTATGATTGATTGGTAGAATTTGCTTACAGACATTCAACAATAAAATACTTTTAAACTATGGTTGATTGGTAGAATTTGCTTACATGCATTCAACAATAAAATACGTTTAAACTATGGTTGATTGGTAGAATTTGCTTACAGACATTCAACAATAAAATACGTTTAAACTATGGTTGATTGGTAGAATTTGCTTACATGCATTCAACAATAAAATACGTTTAAACTATGGTTGATTGGTAGAATTTGCTTACATGCATTCAACAATAAAATACTTTTAAACTATGATTGATTGGTAGAATTTGCTTACAGACATTCAACAATAAAATACGTTTAAACTATAATTGATTGGTAAGACACAATCTCAATTATAAAGTGATGGAGGAGGATTTTTCGTTTTAGTTTCTGATGTCGAAAACAAAGATTCCACATTTTAAGATGGAATGGGTTCCAACAAGCTATCAGGAAGTGAATTAAACATCCAAAACGCATGGACAGTCTTAGGCTTAGAAGAGAGAAGTATCATCGATGTAAGCAACAGAACAAAGGGACAAAAAATTAAGATTGATTTTGCCTCTTTTCCCACTTTATTTCTTTCTGTGATTTTATAAAGATTATTAGAGTTTGATGGTTTCCTTCTTTTAATAGACGTCATGAAGCAACAGACGTTATAAAATCTAGATCCTTTGCATAGAGGAGTTTTTTGCCTTATCGTTTCTTTATATAAGTATTAATGTTTTGTATGGTTAATGATTTTGGATTCTATAAACAGACCCCCTCAACTAAAATAATCAAATCACCGAGGAAAAATTGCAATTAAATCTCTTCATACTTGATGGATGCCTTAGGTTTATTTTACACGAACAAGTGAAAAAAACAAAAGCTAACCGGTGCCCCTGGGGCACCCAGCTCACTATTTGAGAGGCGTGAATCTCAACAAAAGATAATATTGTTGCTATGTACGTAATATTTGGGGAATTGGGATAACCAAAGCAAATTAATTAATACCTTTTTTTATTTTGTAATGCGGGCAATATATTCTTAAGATGATAACAATTACATCTCTTCAGTTACTTCTATAAACCAGAAAATGAGGAAAAGTAATCTTTTTTTTAGTTTTCACCTTCTTTTTATATTTCTATAGCCAGAGGTATAGGTAAATGGTAAATAAAACTATAGGACATAGTTAAGTCAATGGATAATTTTGGACCGAACAAAGAAAGCCCCATAAATTCTTCTGTTTATGTATGTACTCGTTTTCAGGGCCCTTTTTAAAGGGCGGATTACACTAAACTCCCAATAACTTTCATCGTATTGGAATAAAACCCCAACAACTTTCAAAAGAGCACTAAATTCCCAATAACTTTTGTAGAAAACTCCCGATATCAGTTGGGTAAATTACACTAAACCCCCAATAACTTTTAATATGTCATTTATGCTGTTTTGCAGCCAATAATTTATGGGGTTATCTGGAGAATGTGGAATACTAATAATGAGATTTTCGCAAATTCCAAAAGTTTTTGGAGGTTTAGCGCAAATTTGAAAGGTAATGGGGCCTTGCTACAGATGATAAAACTTGTTTGGGGTTTAGTGTAATTTACCCTTTTTAAAATTTCCATAGACAACATACAGATATTTTGACCATGGCTTACAATATCCTTAAGTGATGTTGTTGGCTCATGTACGTATTTTCTAGGAAATTTCATAAACACAAATTTCTATACCGAAGATTATATTTCATTTTGTTTATAATTATTGATATTTAATGGAGTCAATAAAAGCATTAACTAGGAGGAGTAAGACAAACTAGATAATTCAGTAAAAGAGAAGTAAAAGCATCAAAATAATCAATTACTATCTTCAAGATAATTAAATGATTCTTAACCAATGGTTCAGAGTAATATTCATGGGCATCCCCATATGACACTAATCTCTACCAATTGGATCCCAAATCTTCAAGATAATTAAATGATTCATAACCACTACTCGAGTAAGTACAATGGGCCCCTATAGGACGTTTTGAACGTTGATCCCCAACTAATTTTCCTGATCCCAAGGGGATCCAACTGTCACGGAAAAGTGCATGAGATACTTTCCGATGGCCCAGGGGCATTGGCTAAAAGGACCCTTGAATTAAATGGAATATCAATGTTGTTGGGAAAGAAAGCACCTTGCATTCAATTTCGTGATTAACAAGCAAAATTGACTAGCGTTGCAGCGGCATTTGTATGATGAAATTAAAAATAATGGTTAAATACTTTGCTTAGAAAATTCTTTCTTAATTTGTGGATAAAAATATTTTTAAGATTTGCAAAATAGGTAAATTAGTGTGAACGAACAAAAAAATGGTTTAAGCATTTGGTTTTAAAAATTTAGCTTGTCAACAAAAATGTTTTTGGTTTTGTAACATAGATAAAGTAGTCCATGAAAATTTTAAAAATAATGATTTAAGCATTAGGATAATTCTAATACCTTTGGTAGTTGTATTGTAGATAAAGCAAAAAAATAATATTTTAAGCATATTAGTGAGGAGAAAGGCAAAAGAGAAAAGCTCATTTTGTTTGGAAAAATATTAGCTAAAGTATTTGTATGATACTAATGACTTGGTAGTCATTACATTACACAAATTAGTATGAAGAAAAGAAAAGAAATAAAATAAAATAAAGGCTCATTTGTTTTAGAAAGAAATGTTTTGAAAATTAGTCCCTCACAACTTCAATAATTCCATATTAGTCCCTCAAATCTCAATAATTGCTTATTAGTCTCTCAAATTCTAAGGCCTTACAATTTGGTTCCTTAATGATGAAAATAAATCTTAGTTATAATTTTCCTCTTCAAGCTCATCTAGCTCAAAAAAAAAAAAGATTATTTACAGTTTGGTAATCTAAAGTTCACACATTTTAACTATAATATTAAATATTTTTGACAATTAGATATCCTAAAGTTCACACCTTTTAATTTTGATACCTCAAAGTTTTTTCTTAACACTTTGTTAAGACAAAGTTCATATCTTGTTAACTTTGATACATAAAGTTTTTGACACTTTGATACATTATCTTTTCTTAAACTTTTATTAAACTTTAGGGTATTAGAGTTAAAAATATTAAAACATTGGGGTTACCAAAGTAAAAACAATTATGATATTTAAGGTATGAAAGTTAAAAATGTATAAACGTTAGGGTAGCAAAATGTTAGAAAAGGTTTAGTATCAAAGTTCAAAAGGCGTAATGTTTGGGGTATCATAGTGTTAAATAAACTTGTGTATACCAATGTTTTAAAACATTGTAAACTTTAGAGTGTCAAATTGTAAACAACTCTTTAAAAATATTAGATGATGGTATTTGAGACATTGAGGGGTAAAATTACAATAAGACACGGATTTGATGGAGTAATGAGCAATTATTTAGATTGAGATACTAATGTGAAATTATTGAAGATTTGAGGACCAACATCTAAACAACGCTATGTAAAAATACTCTAAAATGCTAAATTACAAATAACCATTTAAAAAATATTAGATGAGGGTTTTTCATTGAGGTACCAAATTAGAGTGACCTTGAAATTTGAGAGACTAAGGAACAATTGTTGAGATTTGAAGGGCTAATATGCAATTATTGAGAATGGGAAGGACTAATCAACAATTACTAATATGTGAGGGGCTAATATACAATTAATAGAAAAGTTATTATTCATTCCACAGTAGCTACAGTACTACTAAAGCTAGTTCTTTCATTTAACTAATTAACAAATGATTAAAGTCTAACTATGCATCGAGTTCAGAGCGAAAGATGTTTCTACAAAGATAACCCCAATAACTTTAGTAGGTATTAATTTAGATGTCATATAGATTATGTGAGCTCAAAAAAATTTATTATGAATTCTGCCCGTAACCTCGCACATCTACATGTATTGGGTTGAGAACACCATCAATGTTCGTATATTCATCAAAATAAAAAACATGTAATGATGCTATGTACATTTATTTCCGTCATTTTAAATGATATTTAATGTCAAAACAACAAGTATTGTGTTGAACGAAATATGCTAAAAAAGAGTTTATAAAAATGACCCGATCCAATCTAAGAAAATAATATGTTATCACCACACAACCCACTACAAAATTCAAAGAACTCTAATTAAGAATTCTAATTTTTCATTAAGTTGAACCAAATCATTACTTTTACTGCATCACAATGGTTCCTCTAAAGTTCAGATTGACTGGCTACCCAGTCAAACTACGTTCCGCGCAATTAAGTGGGACCCAACTGGCGAGTAAAGACAGGAAAAGAAAGTTGGTTCCACGCCAACCGGAGACAATAAAAGCTGGCTCGTGGGGGCCCAGCCCACCTACCGCACCTAAAAGGGCCCAAAATAAATGCCAACTCGCCTGCAGTAATGGGCCTTAACTCGATTGCTTGAGTTAATTTCGCTCGTCTGTTACTTTGTTGCACGGGTACTGATTGAGCGGGGCCCACTGTAATCTGCATGTCTCAACTTGGAAAGTTTGTAGGGACGAGTGGGTCTTGGGGCGCGGTTTCATTTTCAGGTGGATGAGCAAAGGGGTACTAGTGTACTACGAAGAGATTGGGGTGGTGTTATGACTAAATTAACCCTTTTGTTATGCAGCATTTTCACTAGTACCAAAATGGACTATTTGTATGAACTATCATTTTTTACTATTTGTTTTACATTCCTGTTTGTTTACGTCTATAATGTCAACACGTAGAGAAAATAATGAAGATATATTATTTTGAAAATTTAGTTAGATTCAGATTTTTTGTATTGAAGAATTTGTTTATATTTCCTAATGAATGAGAAAGAATGCAATGCGATATATAGTCTATTATTTGAATTATATATAAATTTTTAATAGACAAAGAGTATTGACTAAGCGATATTCAACAATGAACATAAAGTTAAAAATCGTTAGTTTTGATCCAAATGAAGTTATACCTAAAACTGTATGTCCGGCATTAGTCTTTACCGAAACATAAATAAGTTACTAGAATTTATTCGAGGAAGTCATAATTTAAAAGTTATGAAAAAGAATAAAACAAACTACATTGGAATAGCTAAAATTTTCAATGTTTTTAACTTAAAACCCATATGTTGAAATTTGCCCAAATACCCTAAAATTTGACTACTCTTAAGTTTATATCTCGTAAGTTGTGTTATTTTATATTAAAAATTTTGTTTACACTTTGATTTTTTTTCTTAAAAACAATTTAAAATAGGGTATTATATAGAAACCACCTTTTATTTTCAATGTATACTTAAATCACCTTTAAAATGAGTTTGTGTTCGATTAACCACCTTCTAGTCAAATTTTCACTAAATAAATAAAAACAAGCATTAAAAATGCACAATTAAGTTACTTGACTTGTATTCTTCTAACTGGATGTAAACATTAACAAAGTGAGTTATGTTACCTGAATGTGAGTTTTTGAAGGGTATTATTGAATTTTTATCATAAAATTTAATTGGGAGGTGGTTAATTGGAATAAAAGCTCACATTAAAGATAATTTATGTATTTATGTATAAATAAAAATGAAATGCGGTTTCAGATTTTTGCAAATCGCAAGGGCAGTTTCGTAGATTTTAGGAAAACTTTGCCCAATTACATTTTACTCCCTCACACCCATAATAAGTAGTACATGTAGTGGACCAGCACTAACACCCTCACGTCCAGTATAGATAATGATAACCTCTCATTTTTTAATCACTTATTTCGCTGCAGCGAATCCCGATACCGACCGACGACTGATCTTCCTCCAAACGCACACCAACTTGACGGCGACCAGCTTCTCCGCGGAGCACGGGACCGCTCCCTCTCTCTACTTTCCTTCATTCAATTAAGTAGAGATCTGCATTAAATTCGATTAAATTGAACTAAACCCCAATTCCCCATCGTCTGCAGTTCAACGTCTTTGTTTCGGTTTTCGTGTCGGTGGCGTTTATCTAACGCTAGGGTTTTTGCTTGGCGGTTCTTGGATCTTCTCCTTGTTTAGGTAGGGTTTTGCGAGCTTGTGTGGTTGCTTGAAGAGCTTGGAAACGGAGATCAATGGAGTTGAGCTAGCTTGTATTCGGTGGGGCTGGAGATTTTGACTGCTCGATTTAGGGTTATTGTTCTTGCTAAGCTCTGTGATCTTATTGAAGGGAATGCCGGGTGCTTCTGTGGTTGATTTGTTGGCTTAGGGTTTGGTGAAATCGAGCATTTTGGCGGAAATGTTTTGATTTTTTTGGGTAAATTTCAGAGGAGGTTATGTGGTGCTTGATCTAAGATGCATTGTTTGGATTTTGACTCTGTAAGTTTCCTCCACGTACTAGATTCAGAATTGGGGATTTTGAGGGTCTGCTGATGGACAATGAAGAGGGATTTTTGTTGCTTGGATGAAATTGTGCAAACTGTGGATTTGTAATTGAATTTGTTGCATTTGGACAATTCGAAGGGCAAATACTGAAATTGTGATCGATCCAAGCGATATAAAGGAATTGCAATTGATTTACGAGAAAGAATTTCCTGATACGTGAATGATCCAGTCATGCCAAGCATTAAAGCACCAGCCTCAAAACAGACTGCAACTCTATCAGTGAGTATTATTGTGGATTTATATCTGCTGTTGTTTGTTACACGCTTTCATCTCATGCTTCATTGTGTTGGTTGTAGGTGGCTGTGAAATGCAGGCCCCTGACGGAGGGAGAGAAGTGGAGAAGCAGACATATCATTCAAGTTACAGATGAAAAGGTTTGAGAAGATTTACTTTTTCATTTTAGAATTCAGAAAGATACACAATTATTAGTATATTTGTTGATGACATGACATATTGATGCATAAATTACAGGGTTTAATTGTTTTAGACCCTGACTTGTCAAAGGACTACCTTGATCGGATACAGAATCGAACAAAAGAGAGAAGATATTCATTTGATCATGTGTTTGGACCTGAATGTACAAATGGGGTATGTCTCTTATACCATTTACCCTAATGTAGCTTCACGATTAATTGTATTGATCATATCCCATTTACTGTGTGTTCTGCATTATTAAAGTAACAAAATAGTTGGTGTACCTAACTCATATGTGCCTAGAAGCTTAGGATTAGAGGTTTAAGGTAATTATGGAAATCATACATTCATTGACTGGTTCTCATACAAAGCCAAAGCCACCTGTTCAACTCACTGCAATTTCTATAGTTACTAAAGCAATCATCCAGTAACCATGTTTCTTTGATTAGAATCGGCTTCAACTAATTTAAACACACTGACAACTCAAAATATGTTCAGTGTTTCCCTGCTAAATCCTAAAAGTTTTCTCCTGTTGATTCTCAGGATGTTTATAGGAATATCTCTTCAACAATTGCTGGGGTTGTTCATGGCCTTAATGCAACTGTTTTTGCATATGGTTCAACTGGAAGGTACTATGTTCAGTGGTCTTTGTTCTGTCCATAGATCTATATCACTTCTTAACGCATACTAATAGTCATTATATGACTTGCTTTTAAGTATCTTTAACAAAATTCAGTATCCATTACAATTTGGATGTGGGTCCTAACACTTTGAAGGATAAGGATTTCAATGATCGGAGAACTGTCTTGCTTTGACAAGTTTTATGATCACATTTTTTTTCAGGTCACCGTTCATTGATTCTAAATGGCATTGTACTTTACATGTTCCCATGAATTATATAGAATAGGCCTATATGAGAATACCAAGTAATAAGAACTACTAAGTACTATCATTATGGAACCTTTCAATATGCCAGTCTATTCCATTTGATGTAATCCACAACCAGCAGCTAGAACCTTTGGGTGATTAATTTGTCAAGATGGCCGTTCTACTATCACAAGAAATTAGTGATAAATACTGAAACTCTCTTACTGGTAAAAGCTTACATACTCCACATGTTTAACAGTGGCAAAACTTACACAATGGTTGGGACACGTAATGATCCTGGACTCATGGTTCTTAGCTTACATACCATATTTGATCTTATAAAAGAGGACAAGAGCTCAGACACATTTGAAGTCGCATGTTCATATCTGGAAGTCTACAATGAAGTACGGTGGGCATTAAATTGTTGATTCTCAGTAGTCCTTTAACTTTACATAGTGAATGGTGATAACATCTTGTATTTCTGGCAAATTCTAGGTCATCTATGACTTGCTTGAAAAATCATCAGGACACCTGGAGCTCAGAGAAGATCCAGTAAATGGCATAATAGTTGCTGGTTTAAGAAGTATTAAGGTCCTTTCTCTAATCTCATTTGTTCTTTTTCCTAGTGCATGCACGCCAGTATCTTATTTATTGGTGTCACTGTAAACATTTTCATGATTAAATTTATTGCAGTTAACTAGCGTGAAGCATCTAATCTTAAATCTTTTAGATGCTTTCAGATCTTAGTTCTGTAGACCTGTTATGGAGCCATGAAAGTATAATAATCTGTAGATTGAAAACATCACATGATCTTTTAAACTCATTAAACCATGTAAAACAAGATGCCATTTTTAGGCTTGTACCCAATAACAATTTAAATATTAATTATTGGCATTATAATATTTATGGTTGAAATATTTTGAGATGTAGATAAAAGGTGTCGGTTGGTGAACAATACATCTAGATATTCGGGTTTTAACTATATAATAGACAGTTTGTGAGTTCTGCAGGTTTGTCACTGGCGGTCCTAACGATGTCTTTAGAATTTTGTACAAGTGAATTAATGGATCAGACAATGCTGATTAAAGGACTTAAGCTGATCTATGATGTCATTTGAACTTAAACGTGAGGCCAATGAACGTCTCCTGGCTAGTACAATTGTACATGATATCAGTTGAGAGTCTCAAGACAATGAGAACTTTTTTAAACATGCAAATTGCATGATCTTGCATGATCACTTCAATGGATAGTTTGGCTAATTCAACTCCTAATGCAAATGGCAAGCGCAGTGGAGCATTACAAAACCAGTGCAGAATTCTGTTTCTCAAATTTAGTGAACTCCGATTCTATGGATAACCTCCTTGAATTTTCATTTGTAACTTACTGAATATGGGTGAAATATTAGCAAAAGGTTGACTAGTTTACCGTATTGTAAAATTTTATAACAGAAGTTTATGGTAACATTTTGTTGAGCACGTCAAGAGGTCCTTGGCATACTTGTTAAGCGGTGAGTAAATGGGAAGAGGACTTGGCATACTTGTTAAGCGGTGAATAAATGGGAAGAGGAGGTCCGTGTTTAATATCCTGGAAGCATCAAACAATTTAATGAACCTATTTCTCTCTTAGAAAAAGAAGTATGTAAAAGAAAAAGGGAAAAAAAGTTTAGGTTCAGCCAATACTCTTTGGTAGACATTTATAATGGGGCCCCACTGAGTTCCCAGATGGCTATAATCTTAAATTGCCTCTAGTTGTCCCTGGGTTCAAGATTAGGGGATACTCTATCTTGATAGAACTGAAGCAAGTTCTCTTTTGGATATTACCTTTTACCATACGGGCATACGGTGCATGTTTACCTGTCTTGTTGGTTAGAGGGCTTATATTTTAGTAAAATAATGCAGTAATCCCAGTTCATTTCAGCTTCTCTGCTTTCTTCGCCATTCTATTTTGTATTAAATGCATTTAGTTGCTCATCATTTAAGACAATACACAACACTTGTCTGTTTATGGAGCTACTCAAATGCCTACAATAATGTGGCCTGAAAATATATCTTTCTTTTACCTTTCCTGTAACTATTCAATTTATTTCCTCAGGTCCATTCAGCTGACAGAATCCTTGAACTGTTGAATGTTGGTAATAGCAGACGTAAAACAGAAAGCACAGAGGCAAATACAACTTCATCACGGTAAGTTCTACTTTCTGCACTGATTCATTAATACTTAGCATTTCTTAATTATAAAAGTTAATGATGTATTTCTGTAACCAGCGCAAAAATTTGGTTGTTCAAACTTCTTAAAATCAAACTTGTTTTTTGTGGTCCAAACCTTTATACACAATTATGCACTGTTTTGCTTTAAATGCATACTATTAAATAATGGATGCGGAGTTGGGTTGGGTTCAACGTGGGGAAGGGGACAAAAACCCGAGAGACCGGCCCCACATTTGTCTGCAAAAGCCTGAGGTTAGGATGGTTTGCGAGTCCAACCATGTGGCACAAGATGGATACCTTTTGTTTTTCTGATTTCTGTCTATGATATCTCCGATTACCTATCTACATTAGAGTTCTATTTAACTCTTAGAATGAAGAAACAATTTTCTGTTTGTTAAGGTATTTATAGTGAAACATTGCTTTAAATAATTTTTGCATATTTGTTCTCGCCCAATAGCTCCCATGCTGTGCTGGAGATTACTGTGAAAAGAAAACAGAAAAACCAATACAAGAGTCAAGTTCTCCGTGGAAAACTTGCCCTAGTTGATCTTGCTGGAAGGTGATTACTCTGGATATTATTGTCTGCAATTTTATACTTTATCTGAGCACACATTTACATGCCATTTTTTCCACAGCGAGAGAGCTTCCGAAACAAATAATGGGGGGCAAAAGCTTAGAGATGGAGCCAACATCAACAAGTCGCTCCTTGCTTTAGCAAATTGTATAAATGCCTTGGGAAAGCATCAGAAGAAGGGCCTTGCATATGTTCCTTATCGCAATAGGTAGCAGATCATTTTACCTGTGCTGCAAATTTCCTGTTGTAGAAGACTAATGCTAATTTTTTGTGCAGCAAACTGACACGGATTCTGAAGGATGGACTTAGTGGAAATTCTCGAACTGTCATGGTAGCTACAATATCACCTGCTGATGATCAGTATCACCATACAGTCAATACCCTGAAGTATGCCGACCGAGCTAAAGAAATCAAGACACACATCCATGTAACTCCTGTCCCTCTTGTTTTAAAATATGTTTCCAGTCAAGTTCTTAGGTCATACATTGTTCCCATAATACACACCTACAAACACACCAAAAAAAAGTGAAGAAAATATCTGGATGGTGTTTTTCACTCTCACCTATACCATCTGCTTTTGTGACTAGATTTTAATATCGAGCCACACCTCGAGAATTGACAGGGATGCATGTTGGACTTGAAGTAGAAGTGTTTAATATCAGAGAGTAAACATTATCCTGAACCCTGAATTACTGAAATATAGTGGCAATCCATGCACAATCTACTTCTTGCTGTTATTATTTCTTCTGATTCCGGACTAGAATAAGTTGTTCCTTAAATCCTCCAAACGTCTTATCCCATTTCTTAAATCATGACGCATCCAATACCTCGTCTGCCAATGACTCATGCATTTCTTTGAGAAGGTCAAGATACTTGCCCAGCAGTTTCATTGTTGTCATCAGTTTTCTTTTGATAGCGTGTAAGTGATCAAATATTAAGAAGTCAACCATATTAGTTGTCCAATGCCGAACAGGGGGGAAATCTTCAAGGAGCGTCCATTTAATTCTCCTGAATGGCACACCCTTGATAAGGAACCTCATACATTTTTGCCAATGCATCAGCGTTTACTATATTAATTAATATTATCCTATCTGTGGACATGATACATTCAAAAGTTAGAAACATAATATATGAAGTGAAATACCTGTCAGACCTGTACTGGCAAGATCAAGTTCGGTCATAGGATTGCAGGATATGAAATGAATACACAGGTTGCTGTTAGTATCCATTTATATCATTTGCTGATTCTCTTTCTCACGAAGAATGCATCCCTCAAATGGCAAGGCAGATTCTATATTAGGATATTGTTTTTTAATGGAAGGCTTACCATTATAAGGGTGATACAAGCAATCTCTTCTCTTATATGTTTATAATGACAAACAAGATGTCTTTTTCCCTGAAGTTGAATAACAAACTAAGAGCATTTGGTGCTTAGCTCACTTTTTCTTGCTTTCTTTCAGAAAAATATCGGGACAGTTGATACTCATGTTGAGGACTACCAAAGGATGATTGAGAATCTCCAGGTTTACTCCTGAAAGAACAATATGAATTGCATCTGATGCAAACTTGAAATAATTTTACTATTAGGTTGTCATAAATTAAATTGTGCAGGTTGAGGTTTGTCAGCTGAAAAAAGAACTAGCAAAGAAGGATTTTCAGCTAAGTGTCAAACCATTTGAAAAGGCAGCTGATGATGAGCTATCTTGGTTGAACATTCTAAGCCATGAAACTAGTGAAAATGTTCAGGAACGCATCAATCTACAGAAGGCACTTTTTGAGCTTGAAGAAACCAATCTTCGGAACCGTATTGAGCTCCAACACCTTGATGATGCTATTGCCAAACAGCAGGTAGATAACTTGCATTTGACATGAAGATCCAATTTTTGGTCTCCTTGTGTCAAATAAATCTGCATCAATCAATATTTGACGTTAAATTGATCTATGTTCTTTTGGCAATGACATATGGCAGAGTGACAAAAGTAAATGGAAATTCTATCAACTCTATGAGAACCTACATATTCATTTAATCTTATTCTACACCTTTTTTTGTCGGAAATCAATTATGGAATTATGTGCGATGCTGGTGAGTTACAATTGTGTATTTTTGAATAGAGAAAACAAAGCAGTCACTGACTGTAAATGTGAAATCACTAGTATTAAGTCATAAACATGTACAATATTGATTATGCACGGATTCCTGTACGGTCTGTAGTATCAGATATAGGACACACTATAAACATGCTTCACTCTACATTCATTACCACTACTTATTTTTTGTGTAAAGTAGCTGAACGTTAGCAAGGAGCAGATTGTTGACATTTTAAAGCTGCTGACAATATCCAGGTCACCGAAAAAGATGGAACAATAGTACAAGCATTCAGATCAAGGAGACAAGTTATTCTTGATAACATACGCGACAATGATGAGGCTGGTGCCACTTACAAGAAGGTAGTCTCTCTTATTTATTCTTCTTAACACTGCCAAAAGAAATATTTTCTCTTTTAGTTCTGCATAAATTGCAGCAAACTTTCAACTAAGTGAAAATGTTTGACTCGTAATAGGATATTGAAGAAAATGAGAAACGCCGTTGCCAGCTCCAAAATATGATTGAGGAAGCAATCAGTAACAATGGCAATAAAACCTACTTGCATATTCTCAGTCAGTATAGGCTGTTGGTAAGTAGAAATATTATTGATCCACTTGAATTCCAACAAATATTGAATGTTCTTATAGAATATTATAACTGCTTAAACATACTATAAATTTAGGGGATGGCCAATACTGAGCTTCAGTTTGAAATGGCCATGCGTGATCAAGTAATACACAATCAAAGAGAAGCCTTGAGAAATCTGTGGAACATGCTTTTGGGTTTAGGACTCAAGCAGAAGCAAATAATGGATCTTGCTGCTAGACAAGGGGTAACCATTGAAGGCTGGACGGTTCCTAATTCTTCTATTTCGATTGGCGCGAAACACTCTCCGTCTTTTGCTCATGAATTATCACCTTCCATGCCATATCCTGTTGTCAATGGGAATCCTCATACCCCCATGGCTTGTGTTTTTCAGCATCACCAAGATTTCTGTTCGACATCTTATTTCAAAGGTCATTGCGATACTCAAACTGTATGCAGGCAGGAAAGTCGTAGCTCCTACTATTTGCTGTCTCATGATAACCCTCAATTGAAGCATTGTATAAGCGGAAAGCCTGAGACATGTTTCTGCACTCCTGAAAAGCTTGTCACTGATAAATGCAGCTCCTATTCTCCAAATGTAACTGAGGCATGCCCATGCCATGAAACAAGCTTTTCGTCAGCATCTTGCAGCAATGGTGGTCACCAAGCAAAGGTTGTACTTCATCGCTATTTTTTCCTAATAATTTTTCTAAGCTTTTGTCTGAGAATACCTGATGCTATCTGATGCTTTATCTTGCTCGCTAACTTCAAATCAGTTTTTAAAAAAACAAAAAAAGAGATATAGAAGAATCCGAAACCAAAATTTCTCCTACTTTTTCCTTTTATTCTTGAAATTTATTTTGCTCACTAGGCAGCGGAAAACATTTTTTAGCTTATTTTACCGTGCATTCTTGTACTTAACTTGGAACTAGATGCAACTCATGACTCTATCTAGTTTCTGGTATTGGTTTATGATTCAACAAATGAGTATGCACATATTCTTTACAGAAAATTATATCCTGTCATTAGATTGAAATAGAGCATTCTAGCTGTTTCACCATTGGTTGACAATAACAGTATCAGTTTCTTAATGTGTTCCTCTGCCTGTTTAAGCTCGAGCTGGACTTCTGGATAACTATAGACATATAGTTCTTTTGCATACAAGTTTTAGTGGGTTGAAATTGACTGGGCGGTTCCTAATTCTTCTATTTCGATTGGCGCCAAACACTCTCCGCTTTTGCTCATGAATTATCACCTTCCATGCCATATCCTGTTGTCAATGGGAATCCTCATACCCCCATGGCTTGTGTTTTTCAGCATCACCAAGATTTCTGTTCGACATCTTATTTCAAAGGTCATTGCGATACTCAAACTGTATGCAGGCAGGAAAGTCGTAGCTCCTACTATTTGCTGTCTCATGATAACCCTCAATTGAAGCATTGTATAAGCGGAAAGCCTGAGACATGTTTCTGCACTCCTGAAAAGCTTGTCACTGATAAATGCAGCTCCTATTCTCCAAATGTAACTGAGGCATGCCCATGCCATGAAACAAGCTTTTCGTCAGCATCTTGCAGCAATGGTGGTCACCAAGCAAAGGTTGTACTTCATCGCTATTTTTTCCTAATAATTTTTCTAAGCTTTTGTCTGAGAATACCTGATGCTATCTGATGCTTTATCTTGCTCGCTAACTTCAAATCAGTTTTTAAAAAAACAAAAAAAGAGATATAGAAGAATACGAAACCAAAATTTCTCCTACTTTTTCCTTTTATTCTTGAAATTTATTTTGCTCACTAGGCAGCGGAAAACATTTTTTAGCTTATTTTACCGTGCATTCTTGTACTTAACTTGGAACTAGATGCAACTCATGACTCTATCTAGTTTCTGGTATTGGTTTATGATTCAACAAATGAGTATGCACATATTCTTTACAGAAAATTATATCCTGTCATTAGATTGAAATAGAGCATTCTAGCTGTTTCACCATTGGTTGACAATAACAGTATCAGTTTCTTAATGTGTTCCTCTGCCTGTTTAAGCTCTCGAGCTGGACTTCTGGATAACTATAGACATATAGTTCTTTTGCATACAAGTTTTAGTGGGTTGAAATTGACTAGGTGGTTACTGTTTTCTATTTTGGAAATGGGAACATATCAGAAATCATGCAGCATTTCGCTCCTTGGCAACATTCTGGCTGACTGGTATTTTCAATTCTGTAAGCAGGAACCATGCTTTGAAAACAGGCAAAAGCAGCAGGAAGATTCGACACTGGGACCAGACAATTGTCACGAGTGTGAAGAATCTGTGAGACATGCCGGAATGCCTCAATCTTTATTTCGAAGCCCTTCAACCAAGTTTGTAATTTCTGGTGTTACCAATTCCCACAAGTATTGCTGTCCAGAATTGTCCAAAATACAATCACCCTATAAGAAAGTTGTACCAAGGAGCTCTAATCTTCCTGGATCCTAAACTGAAAATAACAAAGGATGTGTTCAGTTTTGTGCAGTGTTTTTCTTCTATTTGTTTTATCCCTTCCCCTGTACAGTGTCGGTAGCAAAATGTAGGTTCAACACGAAGTCATATGAGCTTCTAGTGGGGGTTAAGCCCGTCCAGTTGTTAGTTTGGTTAGTAGTCTCTGTTAGGTCAATTTTCATGAGTATTGATTCTCAGTTTAGATCCAGCCCGATACGGTGAGTTGGGAGATTTGTGGGCTTCTTTTGTAAGTGTTGTATGATCCACAGCCCTATTTTGATTGGAATGAGATGATAAGAGTGGATATGTTGCTATTTGTAGACATTTATTCAGTTCATTTACCCCTTTCTCACAACGATGTTATTGCATTGTGTTTTGTAGTACAGTACTAACTTACGCCCAGATGTTATCTTTGAGCCACCTGCTAAGTTTATGTATGTTCATATTATTGGTATGCACATATTCTTTACAGAAAATTATATCCTGTCATTAGATTGAAATAGAGCATTCTAGCTGTTTCACCATTGGTTGACAATAACAGTATCAGTTTCTTAATGTGTTCCTCTGCCTGTTTAAGCTCTCGAGCTGGACTTCTGGATAACTATAGACATATAGTTCTTTTGCATACAAGTTTTAGTGGGTTGAAATTGACTAGGTGGTTACTGTTTTCTATTTTGGAAATGGGAACATATCAGAAATCATGCAGCATTTCGCTCCTTGGCAACATTCTGGCTGACTGGTATTTTCAATTCTGTAAGCAGGAACCATGCTTTGAAAACAGGCAAAAGCAGCAGGAAGATTCGACACTGGGACCAGACAATTGTCACGAGTGTGAAGAATCTGTGAGACATGCCGAATGCCTCAATCTTTATTTCAAGCCCTTCAACCAAGTTTGTAATTTCTGGTGTTACCAATTCCCACAAGTATTGCTGTCCAGAATTGTCCAAAATACAATCACCCTATAAGAAAGTTGTACCAAGGAGCTCTAATCTTCCTGGATCCTAAACTGAAAATAACAAAGGATGTGTTCAGTTTTGTGCAGTGTTTTTCTTCTATTTGTTTTATCCCTTCCCCTGTACAGTGTCGGTAGCAAAATGTAGGTTCAACACGAAGTCATATGAGCTTCTAGTGGGGGTTAAGCCCGTCCAGTTGTTAGTTTGGTTAGTAGTCTCTGTTAGGTCAATTTTCATGAGTATTGATTCTCAGTTTAGATCCAGCCCGATACGGTGAGTTGGGAGATTTGTGGGCTTCTTTTGTAAGTGTTGTATGATCCACAGCCCTATTTTGATTGGAATGAGATGATAAGAGAGGATATGTTGCTATTTGTAGACATTTATTCAGTTCATTTACCCCTTTCTCACAACGATGTTATTGCATTGTGTTTTGTAGTACAGTACTAACTTACGCCCAGATGTTATCTTTGAGCCACCTGCTAAGTTTATGTATGTTCATATTATTGGTATTTACATAGTTTTTATTAACATAAATGTCATTATGGATGAAACTGCATTTCAATTATCTGACAATGTAGAATATAATTCACAGTATATCTCAGTCATCAACATGTAAATCTTCTGTAACTGAATTCTGTCTGTCTGGCCATTTTATCAGTTGCTTACTTATGGTTTAAACTTCCATTCATCCAGCTTATTTTTTTAGGTCCTTCTTTTTTCTCTCTCCAGGAAACCGCCGCCTGAAGCAACTTATTACAGAACTTCGCTATTATGTTGAACATATGGTTACATGATGCAAAGCAAACAAAACTTATTACAGAACTTTGCTTTTATATCCTAGTTCCCCCCACCCCCCTAAAAAAAACTTGGCTTATACACTAGTTTTTCAATAGTACGGTGGTGTTGTTTCTCTATATATTGACACCACAAAGTTCCTGTCACCACCGACCGATTTCAAAAAGCCCAACCCCAACCCAAGAACAAATTCCCTCTTAAACCCCAAATCTCTGCCCTTTTAAAACCCCGTCGCCCTTTCTCCAACCCAAATCCCCAAATCCCCAAAATGACCTCCCCTCCCTCCCCTCCCCCTTACGTCCTCCACCAAACCCTAACCCCCCACAAACGCGCCATCTCCTCCGTCAAATTCTCCCCCGACGGCGCGCTCCTCGCCTCCTCCTCCGCCGACAAAACCCTCCACCTCTTCTCAACCCCCACCTTCTCCTCCCTCTCCTCCCTCTCCGGCCACTCCGAGGGCGTCTCCGACCTCTCCTTCTCCTCCGACGCCCGCTACCTCTCCTCCGCCTCCGACGATAAAACCCTCAAGATCTGGGACATCGAAACCTCAACCCCGATCAAAACCCTAACCGGCCACACCAACTACGTCTTCTGCTGCTGCTTCAACCCGCAGTCGAACATGATCGCGTCGGGGAGCTTCGATGAGACGGTTAGGGTTTGGGACGTGAAGTCGGGCAAGTGCTTGAGGATCTTGCCGGCGCATTCTGATCCCGTGACCGCGGTGGATTTTAATAGGGACGGGAGTTTGATTGTCTCCAGCAGCTTCGATGGCTTGTGTAGGGTTTGGGATACGGGGACGGGGCATTGCGTGAAGACGTTGATCGATGAGGAGAGCCCGCCGGTTTCTTTTGTTAGGTTTTCTCCTAATGGGATGTATGTTCTTGCTGCTACTCTGGACGGGACGCTGGTAATTCTCACGTGCTTTCATTTCTTTTGGTCAGTGATATTTCGGATGAATATTCCTCGAGAAAGTTGATAAATTGCTGCAAATTGTTAGGCTTGTTCTGTAAAGGAATTCATAAGAAAACTAGGAATTGTAGGGTTAAACTTGTAGATAGCAACTGACAAGCTTCCAATGTGCATTTCAACTATTGTTTTCATTAAGCAGCGAAGAACAAGTAGTTTACTGCAGCTAATGATCAACCTGGTGCTGATAAAACAATGCCTTGTCTGATTATCCTTTTCAATGTTATATCTAACAATATATTGTTGTCTATTTCAGAAAGTTCCACCCGCTTGATGTTTTAGCTCTAATACGATTCTTTCTGGCTGCTGATTTAAAGCCATAGTTTAACTTTGCATTCATTTTTGAGTTGGACTCAATTCTGGTTGGTGCAGAATTAAAGCCTTAGTGTAACTTAGCTTTCAGTTTTGGATGGACTCAATTGTAGTTGGTGACTTAAGCCATAGTGTAACTTTCATATTTGGATTGGACTCAATTACGTGCCAAAATACCCAGAGGTTGGAATTGTAAATTGCTTAAAGAATGTCTAGCGTTCAACGGAGAGAGTTTCTCAAGAGATAACGATTTGAAAGAAATATATTAACATTCCATCACAGTTGATTTATCCATGGCAATAAAAGACAAAGCTAACAAATACTTGTGCAATTCAGATTCCACAGAAGTGAAGTGGGGCTGCTAATCGTGACGCCATGTGAGTGAAATCAAAGGAGGGCTAGTTTAAGAAATTAGATAAACCCGTAGATCTAGCTGCCCTCGATTGTCTGGTGTGTGTGCATAATAAGGTTCAAAAAATCCTGAGTTAATATTAGCTTAGCTTCCCACAAATATATGGAGTTCATAAACTGTAGATCTTCCTGAGTCTGTATTAGCTCCCCACGGGTAATTGCTTAATGCTTAGAGACTCCGAACTTCCATTTAAATGGTAAATTTCTACCTTCATAGCCTAATAGTTCTTAAGTGTTTATTAGTGTTTAAGTGGAGAACAATCATGTTGGCTTTTTGTAGAAGGAAACATTTATACCTGCCAATATTAGAGTTGCAATTTACTAGATTCTGAATGGTGAGAACATGAAGTTTCCCTGGAATAAGGCACACAGCTTTGATACGGGAAAGTATATATATTAGAGAAAATTACAATGTTGATATTTCTTTGACAACTTTAGGCACGAAAGAAATGGGGTTAAAGATATTGTACGAGATAGTTTGCTTTATATGCTGGTTTATCATGCGTGTCACACCTAAAATGAGCAGTCAAAATGCAAAAACAGATTGTTTATTTGCTGGATAAAGGTACTAGTACTCTTGTGATTATTTTCTTGGATTTTCATGAAATGGTAGTTATATTATGTCATTTTCATCATGGGGATTTCTCTTGTCTAATTTGATCTTACATTTTGCCAGCTCATTACTTGGTCCCAAATCTCTGCCCTTTTAAAACCCCGTCGCCCTTTCTCCAACCCAAATCCCCAAATCCCCAAAATGACCTCCCTCCTCCCTCCCCTTACGTCCTCCACCAAACCCTAACCCCCACAAACGCGCCATCTCCTCCGTCAAATTCTCCCCGACGGCGCGCTCCTCGCCTCCTCCTCCGCCGACAAAACCCTCCACCTCTTCTCAACCCCCACCTTCTCCTCCCTCTCCTCCCTCTCCGGCCACTCCGAGGCGTCTCCGACCTCTCCTTCTCCTCCGACGCCCGCTACCTCTCCTCCGCCTCCGACGATAAAACCCTCAAGATCTGGGACATCGAAACCTCAACCCCGATCAAAACCCTAACCGGCCACACCAACTACGTCTTCTGCTGCTGCTTCAACCCGCAGTCGAACATGATCGCGTCGGGGAGCTTCGATGAGACGGTTAGGGTTTGGGACGTGAAGTCGGGCAAGTGCTTGAGGATCTTGCCGGCGCATTCTGATCCCGTGACCGCGGTGGATTTTAATAGGGACGGGAGTTTGATTGTCTCCAGCAGCTTCGATGGCTTGTGTAGGGTTTGGGATACGGGTACGGGGCACTGCGTGAAGACGTTGATCGATGAGGAGAGCCCGCCGGTCTCTTTTGTTAGGTTTTCTCCTAATGGGATGTATGTTCTTGCTGCTACTCTCGACGGGACGCTGGTAATTCTCACGTGCTTTCATTTCTTTTGGGCAGTGATATTTCGGATGAATATTCCTCGAGAAAGTTGATAAATTGCTGCGAATTGTTAGGCTTGTTCTGTAAAGGAATTCATAAGAAAACTAGGAATTGTAGGGTTAAACTTGTAGATAGCAACTGACAAGCTACCAATGTGCATTTCAACTATTGTTTTCATTAAGTAGCGAAGAACAAGTAGTTTACTGCAGCTAATGATCAACCTGGTGCTGATAAAACAATGCCTTGTCTGATCATCCTTTCAATGTTATATCTAACAATATATTGTTGTCTATTTCAGAAAGTTCCACCCGCTTGATGTTTTAGCTCTAAAACGATTCTTTCTGGCTGCTGATTTAAAGCCATAGTTTAACTTTGCATTCATTTTTGTGTTGAACTCAATTCTGGTTGGTGCAGAATTAAAGCCTTAGTGTAACTTAGCTTTCAGTTTTGGATGGACTCAATTGTAGTTGGTGACTTAAGCCATAGTGTAACTTTCATATTTGGATTGGACTCAATTACGTGCCAAAATACCCAGAGATTGGAATTGTAAATTGCTTAAAGAATGTCTAGCGTTCAACGGAGAGAGTTTCTCAAGAGAGAACAATTTGAAAGAAATATATTAACATTCCATCACAGTTGATTTATCCAAGGCAATAAAGGACAAAGCTAACAAATACTTGTGCAATTCAGATTCCACAGAAGTGAAGTGGGGCTGCTAATCGTGACGCCATGTGAGTGAAATCAAAGGAGGGTTAGTTTAAGAAATTAGATAAACCCGTAGATCTAGCTGCCCTCGATTGTCTGGTGTGTGTGCATAATAAGGTTCAAAAAATCCTGAGTTAATATTAGCTTAGCTTCCCACAAATATATGGAGTTCATAAACTGTAGATCTTCCTGAGTCTGTATTAGCTCCCCACGGGTAATTGCTTAATGCTTAGAGACTCCGAACTTCCATTTAAATGGTAAATTTCTACCTTCATATCCTAATAGTTCTTAAGTGTTTATTAGTGTTTAAGTGGAGAACAATCATGTGGGCTTTTTGTAGAAGGAAAGGTTTATACCTGCCAATATCAGAGTTGCAATTTACTAGATTCTGAATGGTGAGAACATGAAGTTTCCCTGGAATAAGGCACACAGCTTTGATACGGAAAGTATATATATTAGAGAAAATTACAATGTTGATATTTCTTTGACAACTTTAGGCACAAAAGAAATGGGGTTAAAGATATTGTACGAGATAGTTTGCTTTATATGCTGGTTTATCATGCGTGTCACAGCTAAAATGAGCAGTCAAAATGCAAAAAAACAGATTATTTATTTGCTGGATAAAGGTACTAGTACTCTTGTGATTATTTTCTTGGATTTTCATGAAATGGTAGTTATATTATGTCATTTTCATCATGGGGATTTCTCTTGTCTAATTTGATCTTACATTTTGCCAGCTCATTACTTGGTCCCTCTTCTGGTTACCTTTTCATCTACACTGGAAAACCTCTTAGTTCACAAAGATACAGATATTCACACAGAGACAAAATTTTTAATCTGTTTTAATGTTGTGGCACATTTGTATGAACTAAAACACAAGTAAATGATCTAGATCAATTTGTTTTTCTTTCTTTTTACCTTTTGTTTGCTTAGAAAATTTAAGACAGACAATCAAATGAAACATAAACTACGAAATCTGTAATCTCCACATGAAGTGTGGAGTAAGGATAAACCATCCCTTCTTTGGGCTTTCCTTTGAGAATTCAATAGAAAATTTAATCTGTCTTGATATATGAATGTTTGAATTAGTGCTTGTCCACTTGTTAAGTGTTTTAATGGGAAATAATTTACAAGTAAGTTTTTAATCTGCTTTGATGTGCGAGTTAGTTATCTCCTCGGCTTTATGTGTTAGCTCCTTTCAATCCTTCTAGAAGTTATCTTCACGGACCCTATGCCATTTTCTCTGTGTGCATGCAAGGTATGGGTTACTTCTTACTTTCTTCTGCCTTTTTTGTGAAACAAGAAATAGCAGACGAAGATGGTATCAAAGCTCCCTCTCCACTTTACCTTGTTGCCATATGTGGCTTGTTTGCAGTTGTATTTGTTTAATAAATGTGAAGAGGGCTGTGGAAGAATTTTCCAGCTCCGACTTTATACTTCTTCTATTTAAAGCAGTGTTATTAAAATATTGATCGTGTAGCGATATTGAACTTTTTATTTATATGATAGCTTAAAACAGTTTTATATAAAAATCCTGAACTGTTGTGTGAATCTTTGGTTGGACACTTCAGGAATTTCTCTTGTTTCTATCTTGCACTTCTTCAGTTTCTTTGGCCTGAAATCTGTAGAATATTGAAGTTGAGGTATTGGTTGATCTAGAAAATAAGGTAATCACATTGGTCCTTTCCTTTTAGCATCACCACCACCGACACCAAATTCTGAAAGGCTCCACGGAAAGTTTGAGAAAAGTTTTAACACCAGATGCCAACTTTATTTCACTCCTTGTGAGAGTGTATGTATTCTGGGAACCTCAGGGCATGGTAGTGGTTTACTATAAATCCGGTTTTGTCAGTTTACATTTTGTAAGATCTACTTAATCCCGCAGTTTAAAGTCAATCAACAAGCAAAATAATCATCCTGCTTCAGTCCTTAACCACATCGTGAATTGTTACATGTAGTTCAGTGGTTATCGGTTCTACAACACACAATCGATACTAGATATTGCTAATGAATACCTGAATTATGTTTGATTATTAGCCCTTAATCTCACATCAAGTTTGTATGGTTTACAGAGGCTCTGGAACTTCTCAACCGGGAAATTTCTGAAGATATACAGGGGACATGTCAACTCAAAGTACAGTATCCCTGCTACATTCTCAGTAACAAATGGAAAGTACATTGTCAGTGGCTCAGAAGACAACTATGTTTATCTGTGGGATCTCCAAACCAGGAAGATAGTTCAGAAACTTGAAGGCCATACAGATACAGTCATTGGTGTAACTTGTCATCCGAAGAGAACATGATTGCATCTTGTGCTCTCAGCGATAAGACAGTGAAAGTGTGGGTGCAAAGGATGAGAATCAAATGGAGACAGATTGTTTATTTGCTGGATAAAGGTACTAGTACTCTTGTGATTATTTTCTTGGATTTTCATGAAATGGTAGTTATATTATGTCATTTTCATCATGGGGATTTCTCTTGTCTAATTTGATCTTACATTTTGCCAGCTCATTACTTGGTCCCTCTTCTGGTTACCTTTTCATCTACATTGGAAAACCTCTTAGTTCACAAAGATACAGATATTCACACAGAGACAAAATTTTTAAATCTGTTTTTAATGTTGTGGCACATTTGTATGAACTAAAACACAAGTAAATGATCTAGATCAATTTGTTTTTCTTTCTTTTTTACCTTTTTGTTTGCTTAGAAAATTTAAGACAGACAATCAAATGAAACATAAACTACGAAATCTGTAATCTCCACATGAAGTGTGGAGTAAGGATACAAACCATCCCTTCTTTGGGCTTTCCTTTGAGAATTCAATAGAAAATTTAATCTGTCTTGATATATGAATGTTTGAATTAGTGCTTGTCCACTTGTTAAGTGTTTTAATGGGAAATAATTTACAAGTAAGTTTTTAATCTGCTTTGATGTGCGAGTTAGTTATCTCCTCGGCTTTATGTGTTAGCTCCTTTCAATCCTTCTAGAGAAGTTATCTTCACCGGACCCTATGCCATTTTCTCTGTGTGCATGCAAGGTATGGGTTACTTCTTACTTTCTTCTGCCTTTTTTGTGAAACAAGAAATAGCAGACGAAGATGGTATCAAAGCCCTCTCCACTTTACCTTGTTGCCATATGTGGCTTGTTTGCAGTTGTATTTGTTTAATAAATGTGAAGAGGGCTGTGGAAGAATTTTCCAGCTCGACTTTATACTTCTTCTATTTAAAGCAGTGTTATTAAAATATTGATCGTAGCGATATTGAACTTTTATTTATATGATAGCTTAAAACAGTTTTATATAAAAATCCTGAACTGTTGTGTGAATCTTTGGTTGGACACTTGGAATTTCTCTTGTTTCTATCTTGCACTTCTTCAGTTTCTTTGGCCTGAAATCTGTAGAATATTGAAGTTGAGGTATTGGTTGATCTAGAAAATAAGGTAATCACATTGGTCCTTTCCTTTTAGCATCACCACCACCGACACCAAAATTCTGAAAGGCTCCACGGAAAGTTTGAGAAAAGTTTTAACACCAGGTGCCAACTTTGTTTCACTCCTTGTGAGAGTGTATGTATTCTGGGAACCTCAGGACATGGTAGTGGTTTACTATAAACCCGGTTTTGTCAGTTTACATTTTGTAAGATCTACTTAATCCTGCAGTTTAAACTCAATCAACAAGCAAAATAATCATCCTGCTTCAGTCCTTAACCACATCGTGAATTGTTACATGTAGTTCAGTGGTTATCTGTTCTACAACACACAATCAATAGTAGATATGGCTAATGAATACCTGAATTATGTTTGATTATTAGCCCTTAATCTCACATCAAGTTTGTATGGTTTACAGAGGCTCTGGAACTTCTCAACCGGGAAATTTCTGAAGATATACAGGGGACATGTCAACTCAAAGTACAGTATCCCTGCTACATTCTCAGTAACAAATGGAAAGTACATTGTCAGTGGCTCAGAAGACAACTATGTTTATCTGTGGGATCTCCAAACCAGGAAGATAGTTCAGAAACTTGAAGGCCATACAGATACAGTCATTGGTGTAACTTGTCATCCGAAAGAGAACATGATTGCATCTTGTGCTCTCGAAAACGATAAGACAGTGAAAGTGTGGGTGCAAAAGGATGAGAATCAAATGGAGACCGAATGAAGCTTTACCAGGGTAATTCTTCTTAAATTCCATTGTTATTTTGATGATTCAGGAAACGTTGCTGATATTGGATAATAATTTCTGTTTTCTTCCCCTTTTGTCAGGTTATATTCATCTAGAATGTAGTCCAGCATTGAGTTGCCACCAATGTAAACTCTGGTTTTACGCTCAATGACATGGAGTCCTATGAAGTTCTAATTGACTGTTCCAACTAACAGAGGGAAATTACAGCAGTTGGGAGAGAATCTTAATTTTTATCTGTAGTTTCGCACTTGTGGGTAATTACTCCGCTGTTATCTTGTTGTATGACTCAGTTTGTCTGCATCTTCATATTTGAATGTCGCAATTTTTACCTATTCATGCAAGCTTAGTATATTGCTTCTGAGTCTTGTTTAGTCTCCCTTATGCTAATATCAGTATAAGTTGGGAGATTCCTTAATGGATGAAAAGGCATCGGGGCTGGGGCCGTTGTTGTTTAATATTGTCTACGTGAAATATCTCACACTTCCATTTCTACCGCTGATGTGAACAAAAGATTACAGGAAACGGAGATAAATATTACTCAGCAGCTAGCTGCAACCTCAGTTGTGTACAGTGTGCGACAGTTAATTAGCATGAGCTAATTGCTGGTTTGGCGCAAATAAGGTGGATAATTTATTGAATAATGAGCCTGAACTCTGTAAGTGTTTATGTTTTTTTTTACCATTCTGTTCTGCTAAGGTACAAGATGATGGTACTGAGGCAATAGATTGAAGTTAGATGCGTATGTCCTAAAAATAAATAAATAACTAACTAACTAATTAATTAATTAATTAAAAAATTATTGAATAAAAAAATTAATATATGTATAGCTGAACTTAAGAAAGTAAGTTACTAGCATGTATTAGCATATTGATATCTGCTGTCAAGAAGTTTAAAAACAAAGTAAAATTTCCTGGTAGCATACACTTTCCCGAGTTCCTTGCAGCATATGGGAACTATTGCCAGCAGTGTCTTACAAGATTTGAAATCGATTTGATTTAGACGTTGCTTCCTATTCTTCAAGTTTCTCACAATTTTCCCACAATAGTTAACCCTTATTTAGTTTGATCCATATGAAGTGGCTCTCAATTAGTTGTTTCCAAATTGTAAATTACATCCAACGTCATCAAATTTATAATGCGTCTATCAAAAGATTAAAAGTTTCCAACTACATCAAGGATTCGACTATTTTAAAAAATTAATTAGGCCTTTTCCAGTTCGTTATTTCATGCATGATCAAATGTAAATGCTCAGAACATCGTCCAGTCTGACCAGTCCGAACAGTCTTTATTCTTCAAAGATTTGATTATCTCATATAACTAATAAAGTGTAACCAAAAGGGTAAAGCTAGAAGTTTGCAAGAAAAAATATTTCTTTTTCGTTTTCTCTTTCTTCTCCAAGAATGTTCTAAATCATTCCATTCACGGCAATAAAAATATAGCCCAATATCCATTATATTGTAGCTTATAAAAGGTATAAAATAAAAATAATTTGTTATTTTGAAAATAAAAAGATAAACATACTTTGGAATTTCTCTTGTTTCTATCTTGCACTTCTTCAGTTTCTTTGGCCTGAAATCTGTAGAATATTGAAGTTGAGGTATTGGTTGATCTAGAAAATAAGGTAATCACATTGGTCCTTTCCTTTTAGCATCACCACCACCGACACCAAATTCTGAAAGGCTCCACGGAAAGTTTGAGAAAAGTTTTAACACCAGATGCCAACTTTATTTCACTCCTTGTGAGAGTGTATGTATTCTGGGAACCTCAGGGCATGGTAGTGGTTTACTATAAACCGGTTTTGTCAGTTTACATTTTGTAAGATCTACTTAATCCTGCAGTTTAAAGTCAATCAACAAGCAAAATAATCATCCTGCTTCAGTCCTTAACCACATCGTGAATTGTTACATGTAGTTCAGTGGTTATCTGTTCTACAACACACAATCAATAGTAGATATTGCTAATGAATACCTGAATTATGTTTGATTATTAGCCCTTAATCTCACATCAAGTTTGTATGGTTTACAGAGGCTCTGGAACTTCTCAACCGGGAAATTTCTGAAGATATACAGGGGACATGTCAACTCAAAGTACAGTATCCCTGCTACATTCTCAGTAACAAATGGAAAGTACATTGTCAGTGGCTCAGAAGACAACTATGTTTATCTGTGGGATCTCCAAACCAGGAAGATAGTTCAGAAACTTGAAGGCCATACAGATACAGTCATTGGTGTAACTTGTCATCCGAAAGAGAACATGATTGCATCTTGTGCTCTCGAAAACGATAAGACAGTGAAAGTGTGGGTGCAAAAGGATGAGAATCAAATGGAGACCGAATGAAGCTTTACCGGGGTAATTCTTCTTAAATTCCATTGTTATTTTGATGATTCAGGAAACGTTGCTGATATTGGATAATAATTTCTGTTTTCTTCCCTTTGTCAGGTTATATTCATCTAGAATGTAGTCCAGCATTGAGTTGCCACCAATGTAAACTCTGGTTTTACGCTCAATGACATGGAGTCCTATGAAGTTCTAATTGACTGTTCCAACTAACAGAGGGAAATTACAGCAGTTGGGAGAGAATCTTAATTTTTATCTGTAGTTTCGCACTTGTGGGTAATTACTCCGCTGTTATCTTGTTGTATGACTCAGTTTGTCTGCATCTTCATATTTGAATGTCGCAATTCTTTACCTATTCATGCAAGCTTAGTATATTGCTTCTGAGTCTTGTTTAGTCTCCCTTATGCTAATATCAGTATAAGTTGGGAGATTCCTTAATGGATGAAAAGGCATCGGGGCTGGGGCCGTTGTTGTTTAATATTGTCTACGTGAAATATCTCACACTTCCATTTCTACCGCTGATGTGAACAAAAGATTACAGGAAACGGAGATAAATATTACTCAGCAGCTAGCTGCAACCTCAGTTGTGTACAGTGTGCGACAGTTAATTAGCATGAGCTAATTGCTGGTTTGGCGCAAATAAGGTGGATAATTTATTGAATAATGAGCCTGAACTCTGTAAGTGTTTATGTTTTTTACCATTCTGTTCTGCTAAGGTACAAGATGATGGTACTGAGGCAATAGATTGAAGTTAGATGCGTATGTCCTAAAAATAAATAAATAACTAACTAACTAATTAATTAATTAATTAAAAAATTATTGAATAAAAAAATTAATATATGTATAGCTGAACTTAAGAAAGTAAGTTACTAGCATGTATTAGCATATTGATATCTGCTGTCAAGAAGTTTAAAACAAAGTAAAATTTCCTGGTAGCATACACTTTCCCGAGTTCCTTGCAGCATATGGGAACTATTGCCAGCAGTGTCTTACAAGATTTGAAATCGATTTGATTTAGACGTTGCTTCCTATTCTTCAAGTTTCTCACAATTTTCCCACAATAGTTAACCCTTATTTAGTTTGATCCATATGAAGTGGCTCTCAATTAGTTGTTTCCAAATTGTAAATTACATCCAACGTCATCAAATTTATAATGCGTCTATCAAAAGATTAAAAGTTTCCAACTACATCAAGGATTCGACTATTTTAAAAAAAATTAATTAGGCCTTTTCCAGTTCGTTATTTCATGCATGATCAAATGTAAATGCTCAGAACATCGTCCAGTCTGACCAGTCCGAACAGTCTTTATTCTTCAAAGATTTGATTATCTCATATAACTAATAAAGTGTAACCAAAAGGGTAAAGCTAGAAGTTTGCAAGAAAAAAATATTTCTTTTTCGTTTTCTTTTCTCTTTCTTCTCCAAGAATGTTCTAAATCATTCCATTCACGGCAATAAAAATATAGCCCAATATCCATTATATTGTAGCTTATAAAAGGTATAAAATAAAAATAATTTGTTATTTTGAAAATAAAAAGATAAACATACTTTTCAATATTTAGTCCATGGACTTTTTCATATTTTGATATTAGTTCCCCAAATCTATTATTTGTTTTGAAATTGGTCCCCAAATCTTTAAACCTAGTGCTAACTATAGTCTATAGGGACACATTTCAAAACAATTAAAAGATTTTGGGGACTCATTTCAGAATATGAGGATTAGGATGATTAATTTCAAAATACTTAAAGATTTGGGCAATTGTTATGAAGATTTGGGGACATTTTCAAAATATGAAAGATCTAGGGAACTAATGTAAAAAACCCTAAGGCCTTGTTTGGCAAAGGGTTAAGAAGGGAGGTTAAGGAGAAGGGTTAACATAGTTAATCCATTTATTAATCCGAAGGGTTAAAAATTTTAATCCATTAGATTAGTTTATTTTAATCCTTTTTGTAATTTTTTGTGTTTGGGAATAAAAAGGATTATGACCATTTTCTTTATAAACAGAGGGTTATCTCTTTATCCTTCTAAATAGGTGGATTTGTAAACCCTTCATTTTGAGGGGTTAACTCATTTTAACCCCTCTAAAGGGATTTGTAAACCCTTCTATTATTTTTTGTGTTTGGCAAATTATGAGGGGTTAACTCAGTTTACACCGTGTGTAAACTTTTTGTGTTTGGTAGGTTAATGAGGGGTTAACTCTTCTTAACCCCTCACTTTAACCCTTTGCCAAACAGGGCCTAAAGTATCATATGTGTATATTACTAATTACTCTATGTATATATTACTAATAACTCTATTATATTAAAAATACAAAGATAAAATAAAAATAAAAAAAATATTAAAAAAAGATCATGTTCAAAAAATGATGATAGAAAGGTAATTATTTATTAAAAAATTCAGCATACCATCTCTCCATATAAACTCTCAATTAAATAACTCTCAATTAATTTTCATATTTTTATTAAAATATGCAAATAATAATAATAATAACATCCTTTAAAAAATTTAAAATAATACAATTCTATGATTTCTTTGAGAACATAGAAATCCTATTAGAAGTTCGCACCACGTGGAGGTTTTGAGCTATATAAGGGGGCAGTAAGTTATCAAAACTGCCCCCCTACTTTACACATCAACGGATCAGAACCTCCTGCACCGTGCGGGAGGTATTGATAGGATGCTGACTAATCCCATATAATGAGGTGATCTGTACTATATATAGGTGGTTAGAGGATTAGATTTGAATTGTGAGTATTCAATCAATAATGTAAATCACTTTATTCTTATAAGAATGGTTTTGATTGATCTGTAATCAATGATGTAAATCACTTCATTCTTATATGGATGGTTCTGATGGTTCCTTATCGCTTATATTAGGCTAAATGATAGCTTAAATACCCTATTATTTCACTATCTTTACACTTAAATACTCTAAGTTGTAATAAAAACACTTTAATGCCCTAATTAAGTTGTAAAAAGTAACATTTTAATACTCTAAGTCAGAAAAATAGCACCTTAGTACATTTTGTTAGTTGCTCATGGGGATATTCTCATGTGATTAGTACATGATATTTTTATACTTGTATTGACCCTATTTATTGTCATGTTTATCACTATCTTGACCCTCCACATTTTTATTAAATTTTACACACATTTTATGGAGGGATATTTTTATCATAACATGTTATTTAAACGATGTTTATCATATTTTAATGACTGATAACTTAGAATATTTATGTGCTATTTTTATAATATTTAAATGTAAAGATGATACAAAAATAGCACATTTAAGTGTCATTTAGCCCTTATATTGTTATTACAGAGTTAAAGACTTAGGGTCTGTTTGGCAACTTAAGAACTAACCTGGCTTAGTTTGAAATTAGATGGGCTTAGTCTTGATTAGGCTAAACTAGTTATATGTGAACTGGTTTTGAGATGGACCTAGTTTTGCTAGCTTTAGACAAAGCTAGTTCAAAACTATTTATTATTTGGTAAACACATATCTATACAAATAGAGCCCCAACTTGATAAAAAAAATTTTCTCTTTAGATGTTTAGGGCCACACTAAATAGGTTCTGGTTCAAACCAGGGGGAAACATGTAGGGGTGTCCAATTGAGCCCAGGCACAGGCGGCAGGTGTCCGGACCGAACCCTACGTCCCGCATGGCTCTAAAAATCCGGACGGTCGGACTCCAGAGCCAGTGGTGGCTTAGGCAGGGCGACGTCCGGTTTTATTTTATATATATTATATATATATATTTTATACTTTTATATATAATTATAGAATGATATGGTCATTAATGCATACTTATATATATTTTAAGTGTATATTGTCATTAATGTATACTTATATATATTTTAAGTGTATATTGTCATTAATGTATACTTATATATATTTTAAGTGTATATTGTCATTAATGTATACTTATATATATTTTAAGTGTATATTGTCATTAATGTATACTTATATATACTTACATATAATATATAGATATATACTAATATGTAAGTATATACTAATACATACATATATAGATATAAAAGATTAATCTAATTTTTTATCAATTTTATCAAAAAGAAAAAAAAGAAAATCCCGCCGAATCTCGAGACCACCGAAAGCACCCGTCCGTCCGCAGGCAACCGACCGGCCGGGCCTGTTTGACACCCCTAGGAACATGGTTCCTTTCGCCCAATTATTGGCAAAATGGGCCAAACAAAATCAAGTTGCTTAACTTTTGTTTTACCAAACTGAGGCTGCTATTGGGTCAAATTTGTTCCAACTAAAACCAGTTTAATAATTTTGCCAAACAAGCCTTAGGCGTTACCTAGTGCTATACCGTGCGGCAAAGAAACAGCACATGCTATCCAGTAGCCACGTCAACAAAACGGTGTCAGTTCCAGATTATTCTCAACCAATGACTCTTTTCTCCTCGCATCACAATCTCGATTCTGATTGGCTCCTGCCTCCGATTTCTACGTGTAATTCCAGAATCCTCCCCCGCCCTATTTAAATACCTCAACAAGTTCTTGCCTCTTCAATTTTCAAAATTAAATCAAAATTAAACTAAACCAAAAAAATTAAAATTTCCTCTTCTGATTTCTCTTCTCCATTAATGGCTTTTCGACCTCGATTCCTCGCAATCCTCTCTCCTTCTTCCTGATTGAGCGGCAACCGCTCTAATCTCTTCTGAGACCCTCAATCCCTCCGCCCCCAAAGCGATTTCGGAGAAAACCCTAATTCTCTTCTGGTTCCTTCTTGCTTATATTAGGCTAAATGATAGCTTAAATACCCTATTATTTCACTATCTTTACACTTAAATACTCTAAGTTGTAATAAAAACACTTTAATGCCCTAATTAAGTTGTAAAAAGTAACATTTTAATACTCTAAGTCGTAAAAATAGCACCTTAGTACATTTTGTTAGTTGCTCATGGGGATATTCTCATGTGATTAGTACATGATATTTTTATACTTGTATTGACCCTATTTATTGTCATGTTTATCACTATCTTGACCCTCCACATTTTTATTAAATTTTACACACATTTTTATGGAGGGATATTTTTATCATAACATGTTATTTAAGCGATGTTTATCATATTTTAATGACGGATAACTTAGAATATTTATGTGCTATTTTTATAATATTTAAATGTAAAGATGATACAAAAATAGCACATTTAAGTGTCATTTAGCCCTTATATTGTTATTACTGAGTTAAAGACTTAGGGTCGGTTTGGCAACTTAAGAACTAACCTAGTTTAGTTTGAAATTAGATAGGCTTAGTCTAGATTAGGTGAAACTAGTATATGTAAATTAGTTTTGAGATAGACCTAGTTTTGCTAGCTTTAGACAAAACTAGTTCAAAACTATTTATTGTTTGGTAAACACATATCTATACAAATAGAGCCCCAACTTGATAAAAAAATTTTCTCTTTAGATGTTTAGGGCCACACTAAATAGGTTCTGGTTCAAACCGGGGAAACATGTAGGGTGTCCAATTGAGCCCAGGCACAGGCGGCAGGTGTCGGGACAGAACCGTAGAGTCCTGCATGCTTTCGGGCCAGACGGTCGAACAGAGCCAGTGGTGGCTTAGGCAGGGCGACGTCCGGTTTTATTTTATATATATTATATATATATATTTTATACTTTTATATATAATTATAGAATGATATGGTCATTAATGCATACTTATATATATTTTAAGTGTATATTGTCATTAATGTATACTTATATATACTTACATATATAGTTCTAATGTATACGATATATAATTATAGTATAATCTGATCATTAATGTATACTTATATATACTTACATATAATATATAGATATATACTAATATGTAAGTATATACTAATACATACATATATAGATATAAAAAGATTAATCTAATTTTTTTTATCAATTTTTATCAAAAAAAGAAAAAAAAAGAAAATCGACAGGAGACCGACTGAGCACCCGGGTCAGTGCAGGCAAGGCTTTTTGCGGGCTGGGAGGGCAGCCGTTGGACACCCCTAGGAACATGGTTCCTTTCTCGCCCAATTATTGGGCAAAATGGGGCCAAACAAAATCAAGTTAAGCTTAACTTTTTGTTTTACCAAACTGAGGCTAAGCTATTGGGTCAAATTTGTTCCAACTAAAACCAGTTTAATAATTTTGCCAAACAAGCCTTAGGCGTTACCTAGTGCTATACCGTGCGGCAAAGAAACAGCACATGCTATCCAGTAGCCACGTCAACAAAACGGTGTCAGTTCCAGATTATTCTCAACCAATGACTCTTTTCTCCTCGCATCACAATCTCGATTCTGATTGGCTCCTGCCTCCGATTTCTACGTGTAATTCCAGAATCCTCCCCCGCCCTATTTAAATACCTCAACAAGTTCTTGCCTCTTCAATTTTCAAAATTAAATCAAAATTAAACTAAACCAAAAAAATTAAAATTTCCTCTTCTGATTTCTCTTCTCCATTAATGGCTTTTCGACCTCGATTCCTCGCAATCCCTCTCTCCTTCTTCCTGATTGGAGCGGCAACCGCTCTAATCTCTTCTGAGACCCTCAATCCCTCCGCCCCCAAAGCGATTTCGGTGAGAAAACCCTAATTCTCTTCTGGTTCCTCTTGATTACTTTCAAAACCCTAAAAAGTTCTAATTTTGAGACAATTTTACTTTTAAAGGATTTGAAGGATGCGATCGTGAAGGGATTAGGGTTTCAGGATTTAAAGGTATCGGGATTCGATGTGAGGGATGCGTTGGTGGGGCAATCTATGGCGTATGAGTTTGATATTGAGATCGATAAGAAGGTTATGCCTGTTAAGTTATTGGAGGATGTGAGTCGATGGGATTTCGTCGATTTGCCGATCTTTAGGGTGGAGGATGAAGACAAGGCGCTGGCGGAGAGAGGGAGGTTGAAGAAGGATTCTAGGGTTTTGCCGGTCTTGCCTCCGTTTGAGCTTGCGGGGCCGATGGAGCTCTGGATTCAGGATGGGGATGATATGAGGCTGTCTTTGCCGGTGAGGATTTCTCTTTTTCTCTAATTTTTGCTGCAAATTTGGTCATAATTAGCGTTTTAGTTATATTTCTTTCATTATCTAAAGTAGCTTTGGCAACTGTTCAACAAAGTGCATCTTTCCCCCTCATCATTCCTTTTGTTATAAGAGAATTGTTCTGTTACTAATTAATTAGACTATCCGAAGACAAGTTGAATTAAATCGAGCATTTCCTGCGTAATTTCACCTGAAAAGAGGATACTTTTGCAATTGCAAGCAACTTGGCTTAGATTGTATTGAAAATATTGGGCCGTAGAAGCTTGATGTGTGTATTTGAGAAGCTCCAACTTCACCTTAACATCCAGTATACTGAACTCTAGCACAGATTTCAGTGCATATCAATCAATGAAGTAGTGTAGCTTTCTTTACAGCGTACTTCTTAAGATTAACAGTTGTCCAGATATAAATCATGATAGAACATATAATCTATTGAATCATGTGGTTCTGCCTATGTTTAGTGAGAATAGGAAACCTTTGTGTCATGATTTACAGCAAAAATTACATTGCATGACTGGTTCTTCAAGTATAGTTTGTGCTAGACCAGAGTATAATACATTATGCTAATATATTATCTTCTTTGTAGAGTCTCTGTAACAAAGATCACCATCATATTTGAAAAGAACACTTCCATGATAAAATTTTCTGTGGCCTATGGATATAACCCTTCCACTCACTTCTCTAATTATTATTGCATGTAATTGCTAAATTACAATAAACATATTGACCTTAAATTGTTGAATTTGAAACTTGGTTGTTTAAATTTAAGCTTAAAATTCAAAAAGCCAATTCCATAGGCAATTTCTTCTTAACAAAATTCATTTTTGGTAACATGAGAAAGAACTAAGCAGTTTCCCATCTAAGATCATCACCTGCTTAAATTTATGCAGTACATGGAACAACTCTTTCCCCTTGAATGCCTAAAATCAACTAAACATGTTCATCCCAAATGTAAACACGGGATAATAGTTGCCACTCTAACCTAATATCAAATCCTTGCCTGGTACCGTTCTTCTATCCATATAATCAAATCGGTGGGCAATGTCTTTGTTATTCCTTTATGCGTCGTTTGGACTTGGGGATCGAGTCGAGTGATGATGGAATAAAAGTGAGAATAGAATGCTCATTCTCACGTTTGGTGCCATACAGAATTAGGGTATTTTTTGATGTTTTTTATTTTTTGATACTCACATAAATGAGAACGCCCCTTAACAACTCAAAGGGAAACTGTAGAACATGCACAAAAACATGCACAAGCAGTTTTCGGGCTTAGTAGTCGACTAATCTGCAGTAGTAGTCGACTAATCTGCGGTGGTGAAAGGTGTGTTTCGCGTTGAGTCCGAGTAGTCGACTAATCGTGTTGTAGTCGACTAATTCTGATGAGTAGTCGACTAATCTGCGGTAGTAGTCGACTAATGCAGGCGGTCAGCGGGTTTTGGTTTTAAACCGGTTCGTTTAGAGTTTATAAATAACCCTAAACCCGATTATTTGATAGTAATCAAGCACGTTTTGGAGCGACCTTTGAGAGAGTTTTGTGCATCTTTGGAGAGGAGATCTTTTGAGAGATTGAGAGGTTTGTTTTAGGGTTTCTTTGTGAGAACTTGTAATCCTAATTTGTATTCTCTCTTTCTATTAGTGAAAATCCCCTCCTTACCCGTGGGCGTAGGCAACTTAGAACCACGTAAATCTCGTCTTTACTCTTTATTGTGTTTTTGCTATCGTTTGTGGTGGTTTCTCTCGACGGTTCCGCGGTCCGCTACCAACAATCGTATCGAGCTATTGTTCAGTTGGAAGTGGTGTAATTTCTAATTTGAGGGTGTTCGGTGATTCCCGAGAAGCGGATTCACGAAGACAAACAGAGGATGGCCAACCAAGAATCACCAAAGTGGGAAAATTCGAGATTGAAAAGTTCAATGGGAAGAACGATTTTTCTTATTGGAGGATGCAGATGAAAAACTTTCTAATTTCGCAAAAATTGCACAAGACTTTGGATGGAAAGGAGAAGAAGAACAAGGATATGTCGATGAGTTGGGAGGAGTTGGATCCGGAAGCACGCAGTCGATTATCCTATGCCTCGAGAGGGATGTAGCTTTCTTGGTAGATGGAGAGGAAGCGGTACAGTGTGGGAAGAAGTTAGAGGGTACCTTCATGACGAAGAGTCTAACTAACCGGATCTACTTAAAATCCAAATTGTATACTTGCAAGATGGAGGAGGGCTCATCAATCCGGAACACATCAACAAGTTTGATAGGATCATATCGATTTGAAAGACATAGATGTTAAAGTAGGAGGCGAGGATGGTAGCTTCTACTACTACGTCTCTGCCAGAAGTCTTATGAGAACTGGTGCAAACACCGAGGCTTGTGGGAGAAAATCGAAGATGGATGAGACTAGAACGACACTTCTGAGACGATCTTGAGAAGCGAACTAGTGACATCTTGGTGGCGATCGAAACAATGAGGGCTGTTTGCAAGAGGAAGGAGCAATGAGCGAGGAAAAGGCAAGGGAGGAAAGTCTAGATCTAAATCAAGACCTCTTGGGAAAAGGATGTTTCAAGTCGCGGTGGGCTGGGCATTTCAAAGTCATCGTCAAATAAGAGAGTAGGTGGAAAGAAGAACAACAAGACCGAGGAGAGAGGCAAGGAAGAAGCGAGCTACGTTTGAGGAAAGAGGCGATAAGGAATGCTATGTCGTCCGCAGGTGGCGAGATCTCCGGGAGTATAATACATTATGCTAATATATTATCTTCTTTGTAGAGTCTCTGTAACAAAGATCACCATCATATTTGAAAAGAACACTTCCATGATAAAATTTTCTGTGGCCTATGGATATAACCCTTCCACTCACTTCTCTAATTATTATTGCATGTAATTGCTAAATTACAATAAACATATTGACCTTAAATTGTTGAATTTGAAACTTGGTTGTTTAAATTTAAGCTTAAAATTCAAAAAGCCAATTCCATAGGCAATTTCTTCTTAACAAAATTCATTTTTGGTAACATGAGAAAGAACTAAGCAGTTTCCCATCTAAGATCATCACCTGCTTAAATTTATGCAGTACATGGAACAACTCTTTCCCCTTGAATGCCTAAAATCAACTAAACATGTTCATCCCAAATGTAAACACGGGATAATAGTTGCCACTCTAACCTAATATCAAATCCTTGCCTGGTACCGTTCTTCTATCCATATAATCAAATCGGTGGGCAATGTCTTTGTTATTCCTTTATGCGTCGTTTGGACTTGGGGATCGAGTCGAGTGATGATGGAATAAAAGTGAGAATAGAATGCTCATTCTCACGTTTGGTGCCATACAGAATTAGGGTATTTTTTGATGTTTTTAATTTTTTGATACTCACATAAATGAAGCGCCCTTAACAACTCAAAGGAAATCAGAACATGCACAAAACATGCACAAGCGGTTTGGGCTTAGTAGTCGACTAATCTGCGGTAGTAGTCGACTAACTGCGACGACGAAAGGTGTGTTTCGCGTTGAGTCCGAGTAGTCGACTAATCGTGTTGTAGTCGACTAATTCTGATGAGTAGTCGACTAATCTGAAGTAGTAGTCGACTAATGCAGGCGGTCAGCGGGTTTTGGTTTTAAACCGGTTCGTTTAGAGTTTATAAATAACCCTAAACGATTATTTGATAGTAATCAAGCACGTTTTGGAGCGACCTTTGAGAGAGTTTTGTGCATCTTTGGAGAGATCTTTTGAGAGATTGAGAGGTTTGTTTTAGGGTTTCTTTGTGAGAACTTGTAATCCTAATTTGTATTCTCTCTTTCTATTAGTGAAAATCCCCTCCTTACCCGTGGGCGTAGGCAACTTAGAACCACGTAAATCTCGTCTTTACTCTTTATTGTGTTTTTGCTATCGTTTGTGGTGGTTTCTCTCGGCGGTTCAGCGGTCCGCTACCAACAATTGGTATCGAGCTATTGTTCGATTGGAAGTGGTGTAATTTCTAATTTGAGGGTGTTCGGTGATTCCCGAGAAGCGGATTCACGAAGACAAACAGAGGATGGCGCCAACCAAGAATCACCAAAGTGGAAAATTGAGATTGAAAAGTTCAATGGGAAGAACGATTTTTCTTATTGGAGGATGCGGATGAAAAACTTTCTAATTTAAAAATTGCACAAGACTTTGGATGGAAAGGAGAAGAAGAACAAGGATATGTCGATGAGGATTGGGAGGAGTTGGATCTCGAAGCACGGGCGCCGATTATCCTATGCCTCGAGAGGGATGTAGCTTTCTTGGTAGATGGAGAGGAAACTAGCAAGCGTGGGAAGAAGTTAGAGGTACCTTCATGACGAAGAGTCTAACTAAGGATCTACTTAAAATCCAAATTGTATACTTGCAAGATGGAGGAGGGCTCATCAATCAGGAACACATCAACAAGTTTGATAGGATCATATCAGTTGAAAGACATAGATGTTAAAGTAGGAGACGAGGATCAGCGCTTCTACTACTGTCTCGCCAAGTCTTATGAGAACCTCGTGCAAACACCGAGGCTTGTGGGAGAAAATCGAAGATGGATGAGACTAGAACGACACTTCTAGCGACGATCTTCTAAGATCGCAACTAGTGACATGGCCATCGGCGTAACAGGAACAAGCGCAGGACTGCTTGCAAGAGGAAGGAGCAATGAGCGAGGAAAAGGCAAGGAGGAAAGTCTAGATCTAAATCAAGACCTCTTGGGAAAAGGATGTTTCAAGTCGCGGTGAAGCCGGGCATTTCAAAGTCGACCGTCCAAATAAGAGAGTAGGTGGAAAGAAGAACAACAACAAGACCGAGAGGAGAGGGCAAGGAAGAAGCGAGCTACGTTTGAGGAAGGGAGCGATAAGGAATGCTATGTCGTCACGGGTGGCGAGGAGATCTCCGAAGTGGATTCTTGATTCGGTTGCTCTTACCATATGTGTCCAAATAGGAAGTGGTTTACTACCTACAGAGGCATTGATGGGGAACTCAGATTGATGGGGAATAACCATGCTTGTAAAACAGTGGGGCTAGGTAATATCAAAATCAAGATGCATGATGGAGTGGTTCGAACCTTGGCGGATGTGAGGCATGTTCCCGACTTGCGGAAGAATCTTATCTCGGTTGGTGCTTTGGACTCCGGTGGTTGCAGGATTGTGACGAAAACGGAGTGAAGAAGGTTGTTCGTGGTTCCTTAGTAGTGATGAAGGGTGTTCGTCCGCGGTAATCTATACTCTCGAATGCAGCGGTGGCAGGAGATCACGGTTGAGCCGAAGGAAGTGGTGGAGACCCATGTGAGCACACGGTTATGGCATGGCGGCTTGGGCATATGTCGAGAAGGGTCTAGTTACGCTTGGTAAAGAGGGTCTGGCGAAGAATCTGAAGGAACCCGGCATGGATTTTACGAGGATTGTGTGTATGGAAAGTCACACGAGGTCAAGTTCACGAGCAGCAAGTCTAAGAGCAGAGGGATACTAGATTATGTGCACACGGATGTTTGGGGTCCGGCTCGGACAACTTCAAGGGTGGTTCCGTGTATTATGTCTCGTTTATAGATGATTATTCTAGGTATGCTTGAATTTACTTTCGAAGCATAAGAATGAGGTGTTCGAGACATTCAAGAAGTGGAGAACAATGGTTGAGAACAGACAGAAAGAAATTGAAGACGCCGAGATCGATAGCAGTCTGAGTATCTGAGATGGTGCTTTCAAGGAGTTCTGTGATCGAGGAGAATTGTTCGACCTGAGATGTCAGTACACACCGGCAGAATGGGGTGGAGAGAGCAGAACTGCTGGGGAGAAAGCGGTGAGTATGCGATCTTATGCGTGATCGGGCAACGAATGGTGAAGCGGCGGTGGCTACTGACTTGTTACATTGTGAACCGTTCACCACATTCGACATTGGATGGTGATACACCTATAGGGTGTGGTCGAGCATCACGATTATGATAGGCTCGAATTTTTGGATGTACCGCCTACTATCACGTCAACGAGGGAAAGCTTGACGCGAGGGCCAAGAAGGCAATATTCTTGGGATATGCAAAGGCGTAAAGGCTATCGCCTTTGGTGTCTGGAAGATTCAAAGTTCGTGGTCGTGAGGATGTTACCTTTGATGAGAAATCCATGATTGCTAGGGGTCCAAGGATGATGGTGTTATGGTGGTGAGACTTCTAAGTCTCGAGGTTATTGAAATAGAACCTAAAGACCAACTAGGTTCTAATCGTGCTCAAGTGGGAAGTCGGGTAGATGAGCTTGGCGAGGAGGAGGTCAGCGAGAAAATACAGGCACTACAACAACGGCTGCTCGAGGATAATTTGGCTTCCACTAGGCCAAGCGAGCATACAGCGGGTTTTGAAGGGGTGATCAACCTGAAGCACTATGGGGCTAATATGGTTGAATCACACTCTCGGTGGAGGAGGGGCAGGCGGTCTCCTTCAAGGAAGCTATTCGGGACAAGGATAGTGAGAGTTGGTTGGGCTGCGATGGAGGAAGAGATGGAATCTCTTGGAAGAATCATACATGGGAGGTGGTCCCATTGCCGTAGGAAGAAAAGCTATTGGTTGTAAGTGGGTGTTTAAAAGAAAGGAAGATCTTCAGGCTTCGGTGGTGTAAGATACAAGGCTAGTGGCTAAGGGTTTTGCCTGAGAAAGAGGGTGTGGATTACAATGAGATATTTTCTCCGGTGGTGAAACATACTTCTATGGTGCTATTGAGTATTGTTGCTCATGGTGATTTTGAGTCGGATCTTCGATGTTAAAAGCAGTCTTCTTGCAGGAGACTTGGATGAAAAATCTACATGCATCAACTGAGGGCTACAAGGTTGAGGATAAGGAGAATCATGTGTGTCGTTTGAGGAAGTCACTATGGATTAAAGCAATCTCCCCGGTGGTACAAGCGATTTGACTCCTTCATCTTTGAAGCATGGGTTTTCCGGCGATCATGATTGTTGTGTTTACATTCGGAGCTTCAGGAGGTAATTTTATCTATCTTCTTTTGTATGTGGATGACATGCTTATTGCTTCTAAGAGCGAGTGGAGATAGATAGGTTGAAATCTCAACTTGGTGAAGAGTTCGAGATGAAGGACATGGTCTCTGCTAGGAAAATACGGTATGGAGATTAGAAGAGCGAATCGACGATTGTTCTTGAGTCGAAGGGCTACATCGGTGTCGAGGTTCGGGATGCAAAGTGCTAAGTCGGTGGTGACTCCATGGCTCCTTTTAGGCTTCACGGTAATCAATCTCCCACTACAATGGAAGAGAAGGCACATGGGCGTGTTCCTATCTAGTCACGGTTAGCGGTTTAATGTATGCAATGGTGTGTACGCCTGGATATTTCTGAGCGTTAGTGTGGTGATGATTCATGGCGAATCAGGAAGGCTTGGGAAGCGGTGAAGTGGGTCCTCAAGTACTTAAAGATACAGATTGATCACAGTGCGTTTTGGTGGAAAACATGTCGAGTTGCGGGTTTGTGGACTCACGATTATCGGCGCCTAGATAGGCGGCGATCTACTCTGGTTATGTATTTAAGATACATGGAGCTCCGGTTAGTCGATGTGTTACGAACTCTGATGGCACTTTCTACTCTGAGGTGATACATGGCCATGCGAGAGGGTGAAGGCATTGTGGTTGTGGGGTCTTCTAGGCGATTTGGGGATTGGCGGAAAGCGTGAACTTGTGGTGTGGCAGATCGAGTGCAATTCACTTGGCGAAGAATCGAGTTCATCATGCTGCGAAGCATATTGATGTCGTATCATTTTGTGCGGATGTCATAGAGGGAGGTGATATTTCTCATGAAGGTGCACACGAATGAGAATCCAGTGGACATGTTAACAAGGTGGTCCGTGGTAAGTTTAAGCATTGCTTAGACTTGCTTCATATCGGCTTCGTGTTGATTTGCCCGAGGGGCATGGCCCTGGTAATGTATGGAGATGATTTGAGGTGAACTACGGTGAGCTTGATCCCTAGAAGTGCGTAAGCGTCAGCGGTGTAGTGGATTTGGATGGCTGGATTGGCTAATGGTGATCTCTAGATGTTCTTGGTGTTCTCGGTGTTAGGTCCAAAATTTGAGGTAAATCAAATGATGTGCGAGGTGGAGAATTGTAGAACATGCACAAAACATGCACAAGCGGTTTGGGCTTAGTAGTCGACTAATCTGCAGTAGTAGTCGACTAACTGCGACGACGAAAGGTGTGTTTCGCGTTGAGTCCGAGTAGTCGACTAAGGGTGTTCGTCACGGTAATCTACTCTCGAGCAGCGGTGTGAGAATCGTGGTTAGGCTGAAGGAAGTGGTGGAGACCCATGTGAGCACACGGTTATGGCATAAGCGGCTTGGGCATATGTCGAGAAGGGTCTAGTTCGCTTGGTAAAGAGGGTCTGGCGAAGAATCAAGGAACCCGGCATGGATTTTACGAGGATTGTGTGTATGGAAAGTCACACGAGGTCAAGTTCACGAGCAGCAAGTCTAAGAGCGAGAGGATACTAGATTATGTGCACACGGATGTTTGGGGTCCGGCTCGGACAACTTCAAGGGTGGTTCCGGTATTATGTCTCGTTTATAGATGATTATTCTAGGTATGCTTGAATTTACTTTCGAAGCATAAGAATGAGGTGTTCGAGACATTCAAGAAGTGGAGAACAATGGTTGAGAACAGACAGAAAGAAATTGAAGACGCCGAGATCCGATAACGCATGCAGTATACGATGGTGCTTTCAAGGAGTTCTGTGATCGGGGAGGGGTATTGACCTTGGGCGGTCGGTATACACCACGAGAATGGGTCTGGAGAGGCCGAGCCGACACTGCTGGGAGAAAGCGGTGAGTATGCGATCTTATGCGTGATCGGGCAACGAATGGTGAAGCGGCGGTGGCTACTGACTTGTTACATTGTGAACCGTTCACCACATTCGACATTGGATGGTGATACACCTATAGGGTGTGGTCGGAGCATGCAGATTATGATAGGCTCGGAATTTTCGGATGTACCGCCTACTATCACGCCAACGAGGGAAAGCTTGACGCGAGGGCCAAGAAGGCAATATTCTTGGGATATGCAAAGGCGTAAAGGCTATCGCCTTTGGTGTCTGGAAGATTCAAAGTTCGTGGTCGCAGGATGTTACCTTTGATGAGAAATCCATGATTGCTAGGGGTCCAAGGATGATGGTGTTATGGTGGTGAGACTTCTAAGTCTCGGGTTATTGAAATAGAACCTAAAGACCAACTAGGTTCTAATCGTGCTCAAGTGGGAAGTCGGTAGATGATGAGCTTGAGCGTGAGGAGGTTCAACAGAAAATACACAGCACTACAACAACTGACTCGAGGATAATTTGGCTTCCACTAGGCCAAAGCGAGCATACAAGCGTGTTTTGAAGTCGGGGCCGATCAACCCCAAGCACTATGGGAGCTAATATGGTTGAATCGCACTCTCGGTGGAGGAGGACGAGCCGGTCTCCTTCAAGGAAGCTATTCGGGACAAGGATAGTGAGAGTTGGTTGGCTGCGATGGAGGAAGAGATGGAATCTCTTGGAAGAATCATACATGGGAGGTGGTCCCATTGCGTAGGAAGAAAAGCTATTGGTTGTAAGTGGGTGTTTAAAAGAAAGGAAGATCTTCGAGCTTCGGTGGTGTAAGATACAAGGCGAGGCTAGTGGCTAAGGGTTTTGCCTGAGAAGAGGGTGTGGATTACAATGAGATATTTTCTCCGGTGGTGAAACATACTTCTATTCGGGTGCTATTGAGTATTGTTGCTCATGGTGATTTTGAGTCGGATCAACTCGATGTTAAAACGACCTTCTTGCACGGAGACTTGGATGAAGAAATCTACATGCATCAACCCGAGGGCTACAAGGTTGAGGATAAGGAGAATCATGTGTGTCGTTTGAGGAAGTCACCGTATGGATTAAAGCAATCTCCTGATGGTACAAGCGATTTGACTCCTTCATCTTTGAAGCATGGGTTTTCGGCGATCATGATTGTTGTGTTTACATTCGGAAGCTTCGGAGGTAATTTTATCTATCTTCTTTTGTATGTGGATGACATGCTTATTGCTTCTAAGAGCGAGTGGAGATAGATAGGTTGAAATCTCAACTTGGTGAAGAGTTCGAGATGAAGGACATGGGTCTTGCTAGGAAAATAAGGTATGGAGATTAGAAGAGAGCGAATCGACGATTGTTCTTGAGTCGAGAAGGGCTACATAGAGCGGGTGATCGCGAGGTTCGGGATGCAAAGTGCTAAGTCGGTGGTGACTCCATTGGCTCCACACTTTAGGCTTTCGGTAATCAATCTCCACTCTGGTGGAAGAAGGCGCACATGGGCGTGTTCCTATGCTAGTCAAATTGGCGGTTTAATGTATGCAATGGTGTGTACCGCCTGAGATATTTCCTGGCGGTTAGTGTGGTCGATGAGATTCATGGCGAATCCGGAAAGGCGCCGGGAAGCGATGAAGTGGGTCCTCAAACTTAAAGAATGCAGTTGATACGATGCGTGTTTTGGTGGAGAAACATGTCATGAGATTGGCGGGTTTGTGGACTCACGATTATCGCGAGGCGATCTAGATAGGCGGCGATCTACTCTGGTTATGTATTTAAGATACATGGAGCTCCGGTTAGTTGGCGATCGATGTTACGAACTCGGTACTTTCTAGGCGATGCAGGCCATGGCGGAGGAGTGAGGAAGCATTGTGGTTGTGGGGTCTTCTAGACGATTTGGTTGAAAGCGAGCGTGAACTTGTGGTGTGACAGTCGAGTGCAATTCACTTGGCGAAGAATCGAGTTCATCATGCTCGTACCAAGCATATTGATGTCGGTATCATTTTGTGCGGATGTCATAGAGGAGGTGATATTTCTCATGAAGGTGCACACGAATGAGAATCCAAACATGTTAACAAGGTGGTCACGGGTAGTAAGTTTAAGCATTGCTTAGACTTGCTTCATATCGGCTTCGTGTTGATTTGCCCAAGGGGCATGGCCCTTCGGTAATGGGTAAGGTGGAGATGATTTGAGGTGAACTACGGTGAGCTTGATCCCTGAAGTGCGTAAGCGTGCGGTGTAGTGGCGAGCTGGATGGCTGGATTGGCTAATGGTGATCTCTAGATGTTCTTGGTGTTCTTACGGTGTTCGTCCAAAATTTGAGGTAAATCAAATGATGCGAGGTGGAGAATTGTAGAACATGCACAAAACATGCACAAGTTTGGGCTTAGTAGTCGACTAATCTGCGGTAGTAGTCGACTAATGCGCGACAGAAGGTGTGTTTCTGCGTTGAGTCGAGTAGTCGACTAATCGTGTTGTAGTCGACTAATCTGCGGTAGTAGTCGACTAATCGAAGTAGTAGTCGACTAATCACGGCGGTCAGCGGGTTTTGGTTTTAAACCGGTTCGTTTAGAGTTTATAAATAACCTAAACCACGATTATTTGATAGTAATCAAGCGTTTTGGAGCGACCTTTGAGAGTTTTGTGCATCTTTGGAGAGGAGATCTTTTGAGAGATTGAGAGGTTTGTTTTAGGGTTTCTTTGTGAGAACTTGTAATCCTAATTTGTATTCTCTCTTTCTATTAGTGAAAATCCCCTCCTTACCCGTGGGCGTAGGCAACTTCAGAACCACGTAAATCTCGTGTCTTTACTCTTTTATTGTGTTTTGCTGCGTTTGTGGTGGTTTCTCTCGACGGTTCCGCGGTCCGCGCGCCCAACAGAAACATTCCCACAAACTGTGGGAATGAGCACTCCTATGGAATGGTCATTCCAACTTTATAAAACACGTGTTTGTTAGGCTTGAATGTGAAGTGGGAATGGCATTTCATTCCACCTCATTCCTAAACTGCCAATGCTTGTTCAAACCAGTAGGAAAAGGGTAATCCAAACACGAAAGTGCTCATTCAAATTGTTCCATAACCCACAACTCAAAACAATGTCATCCTTTGATAGAGCCACATCACTAATATACTCTTCTTAAATTTTATTTGAATACTTGATTAATCATATTGCTCCTTGAATGGCCTTCTGACATGATGTTGGCCGGTACCCTAAAAGTCCTCCTCTCGACGGTGAGTAGTAAAGTAAAGGTGCTCGCTCATCGACCTCACTTCCACCCCTCGACCTCCCCTCCCCCTCAGCTCCCGCCCATCAAACCGTCCAATCGCCACGGCTGCTCACCGCCATGCCTCGCCATGCCTCCCGCATCTTGGCCCCTCCTCCTTCGACCGTTGGCCCCACTTCTCTCTCTCTTCAAAGGCGGACAACAACAACAAAGCTCAAGCTCAAGCGTCTTGCTCAGGCCTCGTGTCCTCCTCTCGCTCCGTTCCCGCCACCTCGGGGCGATGTCATAGAAGCCACACTCTCGGCAACAACCTTGAGGGCAAGCGGAGATATGCGATCTTATGCGTGATCGGGCAACGAATGGTGGGCGGCGGTGGCTCTGACTTGTTACATTGTGAACCGTTCACCACATTCGACATTGGATGGTGATACACCTATAGGGTGTGGTCGAGCATGCAGATTATGATAGGCTCGGAATTTTCGGATGTACCGCCTACTATCACGCCAACGAGGGAAAGCTTGACGCGAGGGCCAAGAAGGCAATATTCTTGGGATATGCAAAGGCGTAAAGGCTATCGCCTTTGGTGTCTGGAAGATTCAAAGTTCGTGGTCGCCAGGATGTTACCTTTGATGAGAAATCCATGATTGCTAGGGGTCCAAGGATGATGGTGTTATGGCCGGTGAGACTTCTAAGTCTCAGTTATTGAAATAGAACCTAAAGACCAACTAGGTTCTAATCGTGCTCAAGTGGGAAGTCGGGTAGATGATGAGCTTGGCGGGGAGGAGGTTCAGCGAGGAAAATACAGGCACTACAACAACTGACTCGAGGATAATTTGGCTTCCACTAGGCCAAAGCGAGCATACAAGCGTGTTTTGAAGTCAATGATCAACCCCGAAGCACTATGGGAGCTAATATGGTTGAATCGCTCTCGGTGGAGGAGGACGAGCCGGTCTCCTTCAAGGAAGCTATTCGGGACAAGGATAGTGAGAGTTGGTTAGGCTGCGATGGAGGAAGAGATGGAATCTCTTCGGAAGAATCATACATGGGAGGTGGTCCCATTGCGTAGGAAGAAAAGCTATTGGTTGTAAGTGGGTGTTTAAAAGAAAGGAAGATCTTCGAGCTTCGGTGGTGTAAGATACAAAGCGAGGCTAGTGGCTAAGGGTTTTGCACGTAAAGAGGGTGTGGATTACAATGAGATATTTTCTCCGGTGGTGAAACATACTTCTATTCGGTGCTATTGAGTATTGTTGCTCATGGTGATTTTGAGTGGATCAACTCGATGTTAAAACGACCTTCTTGCACGGAGACTTGGATGAAGAATCTACATGCATCAACCCGAGGGCTACAAGGTTGAGGATAAGGAGAATCATGTGTGTCGTTTGAGGAAGTCCTTGTATGGATTAAAGCAATCTCCGGCGATGGTACAAGCGATTTGACTCCTTCATCTTTGAAGCATGGGTTTTCGGCGATCATGATTGTTGTGTTTACATTCTGAAGCTTCATGAGGTAATTTTATCTATCTTCTTTTGTATGTGGATGACATGCTTATTGCTTCTAAGAGCGAGTGGAGATAGATAGGTTGAAATCTCAACTTGGTGAAGAGTTCGAGATGAAGGACATGGGTCTTCTAGGAAAATCTGGGTATGGAGATTAGAAGAGAGCGCTAATCGACGATTGTTCTTGAGTCGAGAAGGGCTACATAGAGCGGGTGATCGCGAGGTTCGGGATGCAAAGTGCTAAGTCGGTGGTGACTCCATTGGCTCCACACTTTAGGCTTTACGGTAATCAATCTCCCTCTGTGGAAGAGAAGCACATGGAGCGTGTTCCCTATGCTAGTGCGGTTAGCGGTTTAATGTATGCAATGGTGTGTACACGCAGATATTTCACAGGCGGTTAGTGTGGTCGATGGATTCATGGCGAATCCGGAAAGGCGACCGGGAAGCGGTGAAGTGGGTCCTCAAGTACTTAAAGATACAGTTGATCGGGTGCGTGTTTTGGTGGAGAAACATGTCGATTGACGGGTTTGTGGACTCGATTATGCGGGCGATCTAGATAGCGGCGATCTACTCTGGTTATGTATTTAAGATACATGGAGCTCCGGTTAGTTGGCGATCGATGTTACAGACTCTGATGGCACTTTCTACTACGAGGTCGAGTACATGGCCATGGCGAGGGAGTGAAGGAAGCATTGTGGTTGTGGGGTCTTCTAGACGATTTGGGGATTGGCGGGGAAGCGTGAACTTGTGGTGTGGCGATCGAGTGCAATTCACTTGGCGAAGAATCGGGTTCATCATGCTCGTACCAAGCATATTGATGTCGGTATCATTTTGTGCGGGATGTCATAGAGGAGGTGATATTTCTCATGAAGGTGCACGAATGAGAATCCAGTGGACATGTTAACCAAGGTGGTCACAGTAGTAAGTTTAAGCATTGCTTAGACTTGCTTCATATCGGCTTCGTGTTGATTTGCCCGAGGGCATGGCCCTTGGTAATGGGTAAGGTGGAGATGATTTGAGGTGAACTACGGTGAGCTTGATCCCTGTAGAGGAATGCGTAAGCGTGGCACGGTGTAGTGGCCTTGTGGATTGGCTGGATTGGCTAATGGTGATCTCTCTAGATGTTCTTGGTGTTCTTCGGTGTTCGTCCAAAATTTGAGGTAAATCAAATGATGTGCGAGGTGGAGAATTGTAGAACATGCACAAAACATGCACAAGCGGTTTTGGGCTTAGTAGTCGACTAATCGTGTTGTAGTCGACTAATCTATGACGACGAAAGGTGTGTTTCTGCGTTGAGTCGAGTAGTCGACTAATCGTGTTGTAGTCGACTAATCTCGATGAGTAGTCGACTAATCGTGTTGTAGTCGACTAATCTGGCGGTCAGCGGGTTTTGGTTTTAAACCGGTTCGTTTAGAGTTTATAAATAACCCTAAACGATTATTTGATAGTAATCAAGCGTTTTGGAGCGACCTTTGAGAGTTTTGTGCATCTTTGGAGAGGAGATCTTTTGAGAGATTGAGAGGTTTGTTTTAGGGTTTCTTTGTGAGAACTTGTAATCCTAATTTGTATTCTCTCTTTCTATTAGTGAAAATCCCCTCCTTACCCGTGGGCGTAGGCAACTTGCCGAACCACGTAAATCTCGTGTCTTTACTCTTTTATTGTGTTTTTGCTATCGTTTGTGGTGGTTTCTCCGACGGTTCATCCGTATTCCACTTAAACTGTGGGAATGAGCACTCCTATGGAATGGTCATTCCAACTTTATAAAACACGTGTTTGTTAGGCTTGAATGTGAAGTGGGAATGGCATTTCATTCCACCTCATTCCTGCGTACCAAACAATGCTTGTTCAAACCAGAGTAGGAAAAGGGTAATCCAAACACGAAAGTGCTCATTCAAATTGTTCCATAACCCACAACTCAAAAACAATGTCATCCTTTGATAGAGCCACATCACTAATATACTCTTCTTAAATTTTATTTGAATACTTGATTAATCATATTGCTCCTTGAATGGCCTTACAGCATGATGTTGGCCGGTACCCTAAAAGTCCTCCTCTCGAGGCGGTGCGGTAATGCGAGGTGCTGCTCTGCGACCTCCCTCACCCCTCGACCTCCCCTCCCCTCAACCGCTCCCACCCATCAAACCGTCCAATCGCTTCGGCCACCATCCCGGAAGCCCTCGCCATGCCTCCCGCAACTTCTTGGCCCTCCTCTCCCTGAATCGTTGGCCCCCTTCTCTCTCCTCTTCAAAAGACGACGACAACAACAACAACAAAGCTCAAGCTCAAGCGTCTTGCTCAGGCCTCGTTGAGCTCTCCTCTCGCTCGTTCCGCCACCTCTGGCGATGTCATAGGAAGCCGACTCTCGGCCTCGACTTCTATGAATGGTTCGAGCCAAACCTTCGAGGTTTCAAGAGCTGCGGTTTTAGGGAAGAAGGGGACTCAGGAGGGATCATTTAGATTGTTGAAGGCTCAAGTGTCGGCACAAACTTATGTGAAGATGGGTTTCTGGTGGAAGAAGCTTCTAGAAGGTGATGTTGATTGGTCGAGCTTTCCGGAGTGGAAGATGAAGCCTGAGAAGGCGACAGCGCACTTTGAGGTGCTTGCGAGGGTTGATGAAGGGGGTAAGGTTGTGCCGGAGAGAGTTGCGGAGGTGCAGCCGTTCGAGGTGGTGAGCGTAGTGCCGCGTGTGCAGACTGGGAACGTGAGCATGTCTCAGGTTGAGATGGTTTACCCGCCACCGAATATTTTGTTCTGTGATGAAATTTATGGGGACGGCAAGTTGTACAGATATGTCAAAGGCGACTTGAGGCAAGGGCGATGTGTAGAATGAATAATGATGTATATATGTTAGCCTAAGTTACTGGGAGAATCTGGATTGTATTTTCCTGCTATTTAAGTATTCATGATTCATTTTGAAAGTATACTCAGAGAGTCATAGGCGTGCGTGATATTGTTTTGAAAGTACTCATAGAGGCATAGGTGTTGCAAATTGATATTGTTTTGTTCCGCATCGAGATCATTACTAGATGTAGCATTGTATCCCTTTCCTAGCTGAAAATTAAACAAGTTTGTTTTCATTCTTTTGCTAATGTTATTTTATTATTTTTGAAGTTTGAAATTAGTCCCAAGCTCAATAGCTCGAATTGTATATGGATTCGATAGATAGGTTGAAATCTCAACTTGGTGAAGAGTTCGAGATGAAGGACATGGGTGCCGCTAGGAAAATACCGGTATGGAGATTAGAAGAGAGCGCTAATCGACGATTGTTCTTGAGTCAAGGGCTACATAGAGCCGGTGATCGCGAGGTTCGGATGCAAAGTGCTAAGTCGGTGGTGACTCCATGGCTCCACACTTTAGGCTTTCGGTAATCAATCTCCCACTACAAATGAAGAGAAGGCGACATGGAGCGTGTTCCCTATGCTAGTGCAAATGGCGCTTAATGTATGCAATGGTGTGTACACCGCATATTTCACAGCGGTTAGTGTGGTCGGTAGATTCATGGCGAATCCGAAAGGCGACCGAAGCAAAGAAGTGGGTCCTCAAGTACTTAAAGGATAAATATGATGCCCCGGTTTTGGTGGAGAAACATGTCGATTGATCGGTTTGTGGACTCGATTATGCGGGCGATCTAGATAGACGGCGATCTACTACCGGTTATGTATTTAAGATACATGGAGCTCCGGTTAGTTGGCGATCGATGTTACAGCTACGATGGCACTTTCTACTACGAGGTCGAGTACATGGCCATGGCGAGGGAGTGAAGGAAGCATTGTGGTTGTGGGGTCTTCTAGACGATTTGGGGATTGAGCAGAAAACGGAACTTGTGGTGTGACAAATGAGTGCAATTCACTTGGCGAAGAATCAGTTCATCATGCTCGCATCAAGCATATTGATGTCGTATCATTTTGTGCGGATGTCATGAGGGAGGTGATATTTCTCTCATGAAGGTGCACGAATGAGAATCCAAATGACATGTTAACCAAGGTGGTCACTGTGTAGTAAGTTTAAGCATTGCTTAGACTTGCTTCATATCACTGTTGATTTGCCCAAGAGGGCATGGCCCTTGGTAATGGGTAAGGTGGAGATGATTTGAGGTGAACTACGGTGAGCTTGATCCCTAGAGGTATGTAGGCAATGCTGGGTAGTGACGCAACTGGATTGGCCTGGATTGGCTAATGGTGATCTCTCTAGATGTTCTTGGTGTTCTTACGGTGTTCGGTCCAAAATTTGAGGTAAATCAAATGATGTACGAGGTGGAGAATTGTAGAACATGCACAAAACATGCACAAGCAGCCGCTTAGTAGTCGACTAATCAAGTAGTAGTCGACTAACTGCATCTACGTAAAGGTGTGTTTCGCGTTGAGTCCGGTAGTCGACTAATCGTGTTGTAGTCGACTAATCTGCAGAGTAGTCGACTAATCTGCGGTAGTAGTCGACTAACTGGCAGATTCAAAACGGTTTTGGTTTTAAACCGGTTCGTTTAGAGTTTATAAATAACCCTAAACCTCGATTATTTGATAGTAATCAAGCACGTTTTGGAGCGACCTTTGAGAGAGTTTTGTGCATCTTTGGAGAGGAGATCTTTTGAGAGATTGAGAGGTTTGTTTTTAGGGTTTCTTTGTGAGAACTTGTAATCCTAATTTGTATTCTCTTTCTATTAGTGAAAATCCCCTCCTTACCCCGTGGACGTAGGCAACTTGCCGAACCACGTAAATCTCGTGTCTTTACTCTTTTATTGTGTTTTTGCTATCGCTTGTGGTGGTTTCTCGACGGTTCGGTCCGCTTCAACGTAAACATTCCCACAAACCGTGGGAATGAGCACTCCTATGGAATGGTCATTCCAACTTTATAAAACACGTGTTTGTTAGGCTTGAATGTGAAGTGGGAATGGCATTTCATTCCACCTCATTCCTGCGTACCAAACAATGCTTGTTCAAACCAGAGTAGGAAAAGGGTAATCCAAACACGAAAGTGCTCATTCAAATTGTTCCATAACCCACAACTCAAAAACAATGTCATCCTTTGATAGAGCCACATCACTAATATACTCTTCTTAAATTTTATTTGAATACTTGATTAATCATATTGCTCCTTGAATGGCCTTACAGCATGATGTTGACGCCGGTACCCTAAAAAAAGTCCTCCTCTCAGACGGTGCAGTAGTAACAGTAAAAGGTGCTCGCTCTGTCAGCCTCCGCTACCCCCTCGACCTCCCCCTCCCCCTCAACCGCTCCCACCCATCAAACCGTCCAATCGCTTCCGGCCTGCTCACCATCGCTGAAGCCCTCCGCCATGCCTCCCGCTTAATACCGAGCTTCTCCCCTTCGATCGTTGGCCCCACTTCTCTCTCCTCTTCAAAAGCGGCGACAACAACAACAACAAGCTCAAGCTCAAGCGTCTTGCTCAGGCCTCGTTGAGCTCTCCTCTCGCTCCGTTCCGCCACCTCTGGCGATGTCATAGGAAGCCGACTCTCGGCCTCGACTTCTATGAATGGTTGAGCCAAACCTTCGAGGTTTCAAGAGCTACTTGCTTCCGTTTTAGGGAAGAAGGGGACTCAGGAGGGATCATTTAGATTGTTGAAGGCTCAAGTGTCGGCACAAACTTATGTGAAGATGGGTTTCTCGGTGGAGAAGAAGCTTCTAGAAGGTGATGTTGATTGGTCGAGCTTTCCGGAGTGGAAGATGAAGCCTGAGAGACAGCGCACTTTGAGGTGCTTGCGAGGGTTGATGAAGGGGGTAAGGTTGTGCCGGAGAGAGTTGCGGAGGTGCAGCCGTTTCAGGGTGGTGAGAGCGTAGTGCCGCGTGTGCAGACTGGGAACGTGAGCATGTCTCAGGTTGAGATGGTTTACCCGCCACCGGAATATTTTGTTCTGTGATGAAATTTATGGGGACGGCAAGTTGTACAGATATGTCAAAGGCGACTTGAGGCAAGGGCGATGTGTAGAATGAATAATGATGTATATATGTTAGCCTAAGTTACTGGGAGAATCTGGATTGTATTTTCCTGCTATTTAAGTATTCATGATTCATTTTGAAAGTATACTCAGAGAGTCATAGGCGTGCGTGATATTGTTTTGAAAGTACTCATAGAGGCATAGGTGTTGCAAATTGATATTGTTTTGTTCCGCATCGAGATCATTACTAGATGTAGCATTGTATCCCTTTCCCTAGCTGAAAATTAAACAAGTTTGTTTTCATTCTTTTGCTAATGTTATTTTATTATTTTTGAAGTTTGAAATTAGTCCCAAGCTCAATAGCTCGAATTGTATATGGATTCGATGGATACGTTGAATTCATATATTTCATGTGATTTCGGGGTTTACCGGAACATTCTTGGCTCCGGACAGTAGTAAATTTGATAGGAAAATATTTTCTCTTGCTATTGGCAAAGTGGATAAAAACAATCCCCAGTTAAGGACGTAGAGAAATACAACAGAAGGTGCGAAGCTGAAGGATTAGAAGAATTAATCAAATCAAAATTTCTGAATCAAGATCTCATGTTGTTCCGAGTCGTTCATCTACATTAATGTAAGACGATCTACCAAGAAGAAAGAAAATGATCATATATCGGATACAACTCAAATTTTATTTCTGGTTTTCCTTTTTTCGGTGTGACTTGCTACACAGGGCTAGGATTTATTAAGGGTTAATTTTAGAAACCCCCCCTCAACTATGGAGCTTGTCTCAGAAAATCCCTCTCAGCTTTTTTATCTTTAGAAAGCCCCCCTCAAATTTGAGGATGTTGTAGATAACCCCCCTCAACTTTCAAAATATGACTAAATCCCCTTAACTATGGGGTGTCTCACAAAACCCCTTTATCTTTCTAGTTTTTTCAAATAATCCCTTAATATTATTAATTTGAAAAATACAATGACTAAAATACCCTTGGTTGAAAAAATTTCATGTGAGTTTAAAACCCAACCCAATCAAAATATTAGACTTCGCTCGATGGGTTTTGATGAGGAAACTACAAATTTTTTTGAAGTTTCATTTATTTTAAATATTACAAGCATGGATAAACAGAAAATAAAAGAAGTTCTTGTTTCAAAAAGAAAGGAAAAAAATTAGATTTGCATGTAAATAAAATGAAAGTTATTTTTAACTAAAAAAGTTAAAAGGAACACTATGGTAAAAAATTAATATCTTAGGGATAGTATGGTCATTTTCAATCATTTGTTCATTTAGAATTAAATTATATTAGTTAAGGGGTTAAGTGAGAAAAGTTGAGGGGGATAAATAATATTTTGAAAGTTGAGGGGTTATCTACAACAACTACATAATTAAGGGTTTTCTAGAGTTAAAATAGTTGAGTGGGGTTTTTCGAGACGACCCCATAGTTAAGGGTTTTCTAAAATTAACCCATTTACTAATCTCTTATTGGACCAGGGCCAAAGCATGAACCTATGGGCCTTTCTCAAACTGAAGCTACATGGCACTTTCTACTACGAGGTCGAAAGTACACGGCCACGCGCAGGAGTGAAGGAAGCATTGTGGTTGTGGGGTCTTCTAGACGATTTGGGGATTGAGCAGAAAACGTGAACTTGTGGTGTGACAAATGAGTGCAATTCACTTGGCGAAGAATCAGTTCATCATGCTCGTATCAAGCATATTGATGTCGTATCATTTTGTGCGGATGTCATGAGGGAGGTGATATTTCTCTCATGAAGGTGCACACGAATGAGAATCCAAATGACATGTTAACCAAGGTGGTCACTGTGTAGTAAGTTTAAGCATTGCTTAGACTTGCTTCATATCACTGTGTTGATTTGCCCAAGAGGGCATGGACTTCTGGGCGGTAATGGGTAAGGTGGAGATGATTTGAGGTGAACTACGGTGAGCTTGATCCCAGAGAGGGTATGAGGCCAAGGTGTAGGACGCAATTGGATTGGCCTGGATTGGCTAATGGTGATCTCTAGATGTTCTTGGTGTTCTTCGGTGTTCGTCCAAAATTTGAGGTAAATCAAATGATGTACGAGGTGGAGAATTGTAGAACATGCACAAAAACATGCACAAGCAGTTTTCGGGCTTAGTAGTCGACTAATCTGCAGTAGTAGTCGACTAATCTGCAGACGACAGAAAGGTGTGTTTCTGCGTTGGGTCTGAGTAGTCGACTAATCTGTGTTGTAGTCGACTAATCGTGTTGTAGTCGACTAATCAAGTAGTAGTCGACTAACTGGTAGTAGTCGACTAATCGGGCAGATTCAAAACGGTTTTGGTTTTAAACCCGGTTCGTTTAGAGTTTATAAATAACCCTAAACCTGATTATTTGATAGTAATCAAGCACGTTTTGGAGCAGCCTTTGAGAGAGTTTTGTGCATCTTTGGAGAGGAGATCTTTTGAGAGATTGAGAGGTTTGTTTTTAGGGTTTCTTTGTGAGAACTTGTAATCCTAATTTGTATTCTCTCTTTCTATTAGTGAAAATCCCCCCTCCTTACCCCGTGGACGTAGGCAACTTGCCGAACCACGTAAATCTCGTGTCTTTACTCTTTTATTGTGTTTTTGCTATCGCTTGTGGTGGTTTCTCTCGACGGTTCGCGGTCCGCTTCAACGTAAACATTCCCACAAACTGTGGGAATGAGCACTCCTATGGAATGGTCATTCCAACTTTATAAAACACGTGTTTGTTAGGCTTGAATGTGAAGTGGAATGGCATTTCATTCCACCTCATTCTCGCATCAAACAATGCTTGTTCAAACCAGAGTAGGAAAAGGGTAATCCAAACACGAAAGTGCTCATTCAAATTGTTCCATAACCCACAACTCAAAAACAATGTCATCCTTTGATAGAGCCACATCACTAATATACTCTTCTTAAATTTTATTTGAATACTTGATTAATCATATTGCTCCTTGAATGGCCTTACAGCATGATGTTGACGCCGGTACCCTAAAAAAAGTCCTCCTCTCAGACGGTGCAGTAGTAACAGTAAAAGGTGCTCGCTCTGTCAGCCTCCGCTACCCCCTCGACCTCCCCCTCCCCCTCAACCGCTCCCACCCATCAAACCGTCCAATCGCTTCCGGCCTGCTCACCATCGCTGAAGCCCTCCGCCATGCCTCCCGCTTCAATACTGAGCGCCCCCTCCTCTCCCTTCGAATCGTTGGCCCCACTTCTCTCTCCTCTTCAAAAGACGACGACAACAACAACAACAAGAAGCTCAAGCTCAAGCGTCTTGCTCCAGGCCTCGTTGAGCTCTCCTCTCGCTCCGTTCCCGCCACCTCTGGCGATGTCATAGGAAGCACGACTCTCTGGCCTCTGACTTCTATGAATGGTTCGGAGCCAAACCTTCGAGGTTTCGAAGAGCTACTTGCTTCGGTTTTAGGGAAGAAGGGGACTCAGGAGGGATCATTTAGATTGTTGAAGGCTCAAGTGTCGGCACAAACTTATGTGAAGATGGGTTTCTCGGTGGAGAAGAAGCTTCTAGAAGGTGATGTTGATTGGTCGAGCTTTCCGGAGTGGAAGATGAAGCCTGAGAAGGCGACAGCGCACTTTGAGGTGCTTGCGAGGGTTGATGAAGGGGGTAAGGTTGTGCCGGAGAGAGTTGCGGAGGTGCAGCCGTTTCAGGGTGGTGAGAGCGTAGTGCCGCGTGTGCAGACTGGGAACGTGAGCATGTCTCAGGTTGAGATGGTTTACCCGCCACCGGAATATTTTGTTCTGTGATGAAATTTATGGGGACGGCAAGTTGTACAGATATGTCAAAGGCGACTTGAGGCAAGGGCGATGTGTAGAATGAATAATGATGTATATATGTTAGCCTAAGTTACTGGGAGAATCTGGATTGTATTTTCCTGCTATTTAAGTATTCATGATTCATTTTGAAAGTATACTCAGAGAGTCATAGGCGTGCGTGATATTGTTTTGAAAGTACTCATAGAGGCATAGGTGTTGCAAATTGATATTGTTTTGTTCCGCATCGAGATCATTACTAGATGTAGCATTGTATCCCTTTCCCTAGCTGAAAATTAAACAAGTTTGTTTTCATTCTTTTGCTAATGTTATTTTATTATTTTTGAAGTTTGAAATTAGTCCCAAGCTCAATAGCTCGAATTGTATATGGATTCGATGGATACGTTGAATTCATATATTTCATGTGATTTCGGGGTTTACCGGAACATTCTTGGCTCCGGACAGTAGTAAATTTGATAGGAAAATATTTTCTCTTGCTATTGGCAAAGTGGATAAAAACAATCCCCAGTTAAGGACGTAGAGAAATACAACAGAAGGTGCGAAGCTGAAGGATTAGAAGAATTAATCAAATCAAAATTTCTGAATCAAGATCTCATGTTGTTCCGAGTCGTTCATCTACATTAATGTAAGACGATCTACCAAGAAGAAAGAAAATGATCATATATCGGATACAACTCAAATTTTATTTCTGGTTTTTCTTTTTTCGGTGTGACTTGCTACACAGGGCTAGGATTTATTAAGGGTTAATTTTAGAAACCCCCCCTCAACTATGGAGCTTGTCTCAGAAAATCCCTCTCAGCTTTTTTATCTTTAGAAAGCCCCCCTCAAATTTGAGGATGTTGTAGATAACCCCCCTCAACTTTCAAAATATGACTAAATCCCCCTTAACTATGGGGTGTCTCACAAAACCCCCTTTATCTTTCTAGTTTTTTTCAAATAATCCCCTTAATATTATTAATTTGAAAAATACAATGACTAAAATACCCTTGGTTGAAAAAATTTCATGTGAGTTTAAAAACCCAACCCAATCAAAATATTAGACTTCGCTTCGATGGGTTTTGATGAGGAAACTACAAATTTTTTGAAGTTTCATTTATTTTAAATATTACAAGCATGGATAAACGTAAAATAAAAGAAGTTTCTTGTTTCAAAAAAGAAAGGAAAAAAATTAGATTTGCATGTAAATAAAATGAAAGTTATTTTTAACTAAAAAAGTTAAAAGGAACACTATGGTAAAAAAAATAATATCTTAGGGATAGTATGGTCATTTTCAATCATTTGTTCATTTAGAATTAAATTATATTAGTTAAGGGGGTTAAGTGAGAAAAGTTGAGGGGGGATAAATAATATTTTGAAAGTTGAGGGGGGTTATCTACAACAACTACATAATTAAGGGGGGTTTTCTAGAGTTAAAATAGTTGAGTGGGGTTTTCTGAGACGACCCCCATAGTTAAGGGGGGTTTTCTAAAATTAACCCATTTACTAATCTCTCTTATTGGACCAGGGCCAAAGCATGAACCTATGGGCCTTTCTCAAAACTGAATCTACTCCTCTATACTAATAGGAGAAGAGTCCTACTAGGGGCACACCCCCAACCACACCATCAACCACACTCTTTCTCTTTATAGTGCATTGGGACCCCATGAAATTGTAATTTTTTGTAAGTTTTTACAATTTCATAGGGTCCCAATGCATTATAAAGAGAGAGAGAGGGTGTGATTGATGATATGATTGGGGGTGTGCCCCTATCATCATTATCATTATCATTATCATTATTTATAGGAGAAACCAAAGAACCACTATTCATATAGAGTAAATCGTTATGGACCCCACCATTTGACTGACAAAAAACTCCAGCTCATCTCTGAATTTGAATCTCGAGCTGTTCTCCACTACTCGAACAAAAAAAAAACCTCTCTCCTCTCTCACGAGCTCTCTCTCTCTCTCACTTCTCTCTCTACAACTCCCTCTCATCTCCTTTCCTCCCCAAAATGAAAAGAACCCCACTCCTCTGATCTTCTCCGCTCCGGCGAGTTCCCCTCCTCCCCCGCCGCCTCCTCCTCTCCTCTGACGAGCACCTCATCCAGACCCTAATCACCAACCCCGACTCCCCCGATCTCGACCTCCAGTGGCGCTCTGCCATGGAGCTCCACCTCCTCGCCAAGCTCAACCCCGACAACGGCCTCAAGATCGTGGCCTCCGGCGCCGTCAAACCCCTAATCTCCCTCCTCTCCTCCCCCGACCCCCTCCTCCAAGAGCACGCCACCACCGCCATCCTCAACCTTTATAAAAATTGTCTCTTTTATAGTCTTATATTTTCATCTCTCTAATATTCTAGGGTTTGTTCTTGATCCCCAATTTTATGATGAATTTTTTTTAGGGTTTCGTTGAATTTGCAGCGGTAAACAATTAAAGGTTAGATTTTTCAATTCTTTTCTTGCATATTTTCTAGGGTTTTATTATTGTCTATAATTATTTTTTTATGACCAATTTTCTAAGATTTGTTCTTGACTCGCTTGCTTGGATGTGCAGTTAACAAGATCAATTTGAGAATCTTCATGGAGATTTATCTTTGACTAGGTTTTCAGTCTAGAATTTTCTAAGATTTGTTCTTGACTCACTTGCTTGGATGTTCTTGACTCCACGATCAATTTGATGCCTATGCATGGACTGATGTTGGCAACGAGAGAACATTGTATTCGGCTTAGGTATTATCTATAAGCATCCTAAAATTTGTGATCTATAATGGTAGTTTGTAGCGTTATTGCTATTTTGGGCTTAATGCATTGTTAGGGCAGATTATATATTTTTTATTAGTTTTCTATAATTCGATAAGTCATATTTATTAATATCGATATTTTTCCTCATGAAGAACTGATTTGTTGAGTGTTTTTTAACAATTATTGTTGCTAACTCGACATATTATTTATCATTTCAAACATATAAGAGATGTCATATAAAGAAAAATGATATTATCTTAGACTTAAACATCTCAATTATACCCAATTTTATGAAAAGTTCGTTATTTTTCTTGACTTTTTATCATTTAAATCTCTAATTATATGATTATCTGTCAGCTCTATTTGTGGTTCGAGATGGGATCTAATTTGCTACGTCTAAAATTTCCGCATTACCAATCTTTTAAAGCTTGCTGCTATATCAGTCCTCCTTTGTTTTTGCAAGCATCAAGTTTTCTCTCTCAAACATCACTGGCAATGTGGTAAGAATGACAAAGGCAGGCGAAAATTGAGAAATTTTGGTTTGAATGAGGTCAGATTTCATTTTTAAACACAAAATTTTTATTTTAGATTAGAGGCACTAACAATGCATCTCTCTTTAATTCTTAATTTATGTTTAAACAAAAACTTGGATTTGACCTCCTCTTTTCAACCTTCTTATTAGCTACCGTATTCAAGCGTTGTTAGGAACTCTGACTCGCCTTGCTTCCCATAATACAAAAGTTCTTCTCAAGTGTAAGCAACACTCGACTCTTCTCCTTTCCCTATGTTTGCTACTTGCTTATACTAATTATCTCACTTCAATAATTTCAGAGTAAAATTGAGATGAGTTTTGAGTGAAATCTGAAAATTGGAAGTCACGACTAAAAGTTATTGATAATGAAATCTTCTAAAAAATTTAACCCTGTCTGAAGAGGAAACCATGATTGAATGTAAAATTAAAATGACATAATTGTCTAGCAAAAGTAATAAATAATGGGGTTTAGGGAAAACTTTTAAATTTCTTTTTTGCTAATCTTGACTTTTATATTGGGAAATATGCATCAAGTTATTTTCTTGGTCTTTGTGTGGCTATATGCACATGAAAGGAAAAATATATGAGCATATATGTGTATATAAATGTGAATAGTTAATTGGTTATATTTGGATTGTGATTCATATGTCGTGAATTTATGCTTATTCTTATTAACTTAATTGTGCTATATCAACTACTTCTACTCCTCTATACTAATAGGAGGATCAATGATTTACTGTTCATAGAACAGTAAATTGTTGTGGAGCCCTCTACTGGCATGTCATACACCCAAGTTGATGTACCCCTAGGTCCCTACACATCATCAAGGAATTTGAAATTCAAAAGAGCTGTAAGAAACAGCTATCCTTCACTAATAATGATAAAACAACCCAGATCCCTGCTCTCTCTCCCTCTCTACAACACTCTTCCCTCTCCTTTCCTCACTCTCTCCCTCTTCCCTCTGGTCCAACGAAGAAAACTCCTCTCTGTACTTGCCGGTTCATATACCCTCCGGCGCCGGTTCTATTTTCTCGATCATCATGTGATAGCAAGTTCCCATTTTTAGCCCCAAAATTTCTTTCCATGGTTCAGACCCTTGACCTCCTCAGATCCAAAAAGATCCAATTTCATCCCATGGCTGAAACTCCCGCCTCCAATCCAAAAGAAACCCCTTCATATCCGTACTCCGTGTTCGCTCCTACTTCCTGTCAATCTCGAACTTTGTCTCCACTCTCTTCATCCTGACGCTGATACAGGTGATCTCACAGACCCTCCTTTCCGATTCGATCAAGCCTCGCACTGGATCTCACAAATTTCATCTTTGGAAAGAAGAAAACCCTTAAGGTAATTTCTGTTTTGATTCTTTTTGTGAATTTAGGTTTTTATAAATAGTTTTTTCCCAGAACTATTGATTGACCTTCAAGATATCAAATTCACCTGGGATTCTCTTATTTCAATGGAAAATAATTCCCGAAATCAGGTTGAAATATTGAACAATATCATCTTGCATCATATTGTACCAATAAGTTACTTGATTTAGTTGTAGTTGGTCTCTTTTTTAGGGAGTTTAGTGAGTTGGTCTCTTTTTTTCTTTCTTAGCAGGCTGAATACTTGCCAAGTTATATGAGCTCTGCAAGGCTTCGAAACAAGCAAAGAATTTCAATTTACAGCTCTAAGACAGTGTTGATTCTAAATTCACCTAATATTTTTTGGCTCTTTATGTGTTTGTTGGCTTGCTTATGATAATTTCTTCTTTGTTGGTTCATGTTCTTTCTAGCGACCTCCATCATTTCTTGCGACAACATAAGTATACTTTCGGGCCACACCTAAATCCAGTTCAAGTAATTATCTGGTAATTATCTGATTATTATCCTCTCTGCGCACACAGAGATACACACTCTTGCTCTCTAGTTCAGGATATCATTATTATACATGTATGTGTGTGTTTGTTCTTGCTAACTTGGGCCCAATGCTGTGATTGGAAGTCACGACTAAAAGTTATTGATAATGAAATCTTCTAAAAAATTTAACCCTGTCTGAAGAGGAAACCATGATTGAATGTAAAATTAAAATGACATAATTGTCTAGCAAAAGTAATAAATAATGGGGTTTAGGAAAACTTTTAAATTTCTTTTTTGCTAATCTTGACTTTTATATTGGGAAATATGCATCGAAGTTATTTTCTTGGTCTTTTGTGTGGCTATATGCACATGAAAGGAAAAATATATGAGCATATATGTGTATATAAATGTGAATAGTTAATTGGTTATATTTGGATTGTGATTCATATGTCGTGAATTTATGCTTATTCTTATTAACTTAATTGTGCTATATCAACTACTTCTACTCCTCTATACTAATAGGAGGATCCAATGATTTACTGTTCATAGAACAGTAAATTGTTGTGGAGCCCTCTACTGGCATGTCATACACCCAAGTTGATGTACCCCTAGGTCCCTACACATCATCAAGGAATTTGAAATTCAAAAGAGCTGTAAGAAACAGCTATCCTTCACTAATAATGATAAAAACAACCCAGATCCCTGCTCTCTCTCTCCCTCTCTCTACAACACTCTTCCCTCTCCTTTCCTCACTCTCTCCCCTCTTCCCTCTGGTCCAACGAAGAAAACTCCTCTCTGTACTTGCCGGTTCATATACCCTCCGGCGCCGGTTCTATTTTCTCGATCATCATGTGATAGCAAGTTCCCATTTTTAGCCCCAAAATTTCTTTCCATGGTTCAGACCCTTGACCTCCTCAGATCCAAAAAGATCCAATTTCATCCCATGGCTGAAACTCCCGCCCTCCAATCCAAAAGAAACCCCTTCATATCCGTACTCTCCGTGCTCCGTTCCTACTTCCTGTCAATCTCGAACTTTGTCTCCACTCTCTTCATCCTGACGCTGATACAGGTGATCTCGCGCACCCCCTCCTTTCCGATTCGATCAAGCCTCGCAATTCTGGATCTCACAAATTTCATCTTTGGAAAGAAGAAAACCCTTAAGGTAATTTCTGTTTTTGATTCTTTTTTGTGAATTTAGGGTTTTTTTATAAATAGTTTTTTTCCCAGAACTATTGATTGACCTTCAAGATATCAAATTCACCTGGGATTCTCTTATTTCAATGGAAAATAATTCCCGAAATCAGGTTGAAATATTGAACAATATCATCTTGCATCATATTGTACCAATAAGTTACTTGATTTAGTTGTAGTTGGTCTCTTTTTTAGGGAGTTTAGTGAGTTGGTCTCTTTTTTTCTTTCTTAGCAGGCTGAATACTTGCCAAGTTATATGAGCTCTGCAAGGCTTCGAAACAAGCAAAGAATTTCAATTTACAGCTCTAAGACAGTGTTGATTCTAAATTCACCTAATATTTTTTGGCTCTTTATGTGTTTGTTGGCTTGCTTATGATAATTTCTTCTTTGTTGGTTCATGTTCTTTCTAGCGACCTCCATCATTTCTTGCGACAACATAAGTATACTTTCGGGCCACACCTAAATCCAGTTCAAGTAATTATCTGGTAATTATCTGATTATTATCCTCTCTGCGCACACAGAGATACACACTCTTGCTCTCTAGTTCAGGATATCATTATTATACATGTATGTGTGTGTTTGTTCTTGCTAACTTGGGCCCAATGCTGTGATTGGAATTATCTATCTATTATAGTGATGAAATGTCTTGCTAGCATAGTGTTGGAGTCATGTAATTGCCTTAAGTATTTGGTTTAAATAAATTTATTTGTTGTTGTGATTTGAATCATTTTTCTATTTTGCACCAATAATCTGACATCTTAAGTGCTTTTGACGGATTATTTGTTTGACAGTTGGAATTAGTTGGGCTGATGATGTAGATCCAATTTGTCCTCTCCCTCAAATCTCTCTAAAATTTCCAGTTTTTATAATACGCTATTCTCGACCACATGCACAAATTATGTAACAACTTTATTAGGATAATTATAATAATCTAGAGTTTCATTAGGATGTTTATGTTTATTATTGATTAGTGATTAACAGGTACGAAAATTTGCATTTAGTATTTAAGAAAGTTATTATTGCCATTAAATTGAGGGATTTTACACGCTGGTGAAGTTGGTAAATTACTTTTTCTAATATTGTTTTATCATGATGCAAGCAAACTCTCTCCAGGTATAAATCCAACCTTTTTACACCATTTTTCTACAGTTTCTGTGATATTATTGAATGATTTTGTTAATTGGATCATTGAGCTCAGTTGAGACTGACTTTAGAAGTCATATTGGAACTGTGCATGCAATCGTTTAAGGCATTATTTGCATTTCTCCTTTTAAGTCAAAATTGATTTTTTCCCTTCAGGTTTGACAATGATTGCAGACCACAATGCAAAGAAGACTATAATCAATTTGTGTAATTTGCTTTGAGATTTTGTGTAATTTGATTTGAGATTGATAGGGTTTTTTGGATTTTATGGTTGCAGGAGATAAATGACCGGGGTTTCAAATATTCAAGCAATAGCATCATTTTGTAGTCTTTAAATTTGCTTTTGTATGTTTATTTATGAAATCTACCATATTTTCTCATGCATAGTCTATTTTTAGTTTGCAAAGAAGAGAAAGTTGGAATTTGCAAGGGCGTTGATGATGGAGGGTTTGATGGATTAGGTAATTTTTGGATATAATATGTTTCATTTCGCCTACTTTATAATATTATCAACTTCTTTTTTGGGTTGTTCATGTTTAATTTTTTATGCTATTAGTTGTTTATGTAAGACATTATGACGAAGCTTGCGACATCGATATATAGTTGTGTATGATTCCCTCTCTTATTAATGCTTTGTAAAATTCTCAGGAAACCTCGATTGAGATCTCTGGGTACAAGATCTCATCGGATGCAGATCCTATAGCCGACCGAATTCATGACGGTAGGTGAGAAACTTATCCAATCTCATACTTTCTTATTGGGGTTTTCTTTGATTATTCCTAGCTTACAGTTTGCAATTAGTTTGGTGAATTAAAATGGGTGTAGTCAATATATTTGTTAAAGTTATTTGGTGAATTTTTTATGAATGATTTTCATTAATTGTAAGTGATGTTAAATGTATTCATTAATTAAAATGGGTGTAGCAAATATTCTCTGAGCACTGCTATTTTATTTTCTCCATTGGGTTTTACTTTATTCATCTTTAATTGTGTGTTCATAAAAAATTTTAGGTATGTGCTTTGATTTCTATTTGTGTGCATCTCAATTTTCTGGATCATAATTGATATATCATGAATTGTTCAAAGGCTTCCCTTTATGTCAAAAACAGTGCACTACAACCCTCATGTATTCATAAGTTTATATCTTAAGTTGACAGGGTCAATTTTTGGGGATGGTTCTTGATTGAAGATTTGAGTTCAATTTTAGGATGATATTTTCACTTTAAAGAATTTAACTTTGTTAGGTTTTTTTATTTTTATTTTTTGTTTTCTGTCTTAATTTGAAAACTACAAGGGCGACAAGAGGTTGAAGGAGAGGAGGAAGAAGCCATTAGAAAGCTTTTAGTTGGAGAAGACTTGGTGGTAATCTATACTTTTTATCTTTATTTTCCCAGTTTCTTTTTAATATGTTGTTTGTGTTGATTTAGAATTGAGTTTATTGTCATCCTATTAATCAATTTTATTTTGTCTATGTATTCATAAGTTTATATCTTTAGATATGATTATTCATTAAATAGGTATAGTTATAAGTTATTAATAGATCATATAAGTGATTCCATAACATATCTCAATTTAGATCTAGAGGTTGAAATTATAAGTGATTCCATAGCATGATTCTGATCGCCCATTTAAAAAGATCATATAAGTGCGATGAGATAACTTTGCCTTCAGATTCCTTTACTTTATTTTGTAATATTCATTTTCTATAGCTATGTTTTCTTAAGCATCAAAGCTTAGTAGTTCAATACTTTTAATCTGGCATTGATGTTTATTATTCCTAATGTTACTAGAAGCTTAAAACAATTGACTAAGTCAAAGAAGCAAAAGACATTATCGGGCTTGATCATGTCAAAGTCAATTTCAAGAGTCTACATTCCCTTGAGATGAGGTTGATGGAGTCAATTGAAAGGTTAGGTCAAGCCACCGAGTGTTAATTTCATTAAAAAATACAAATAATCTACTATCAATTAATATGTCTGAAGCTTTGTATTTGATTTTCATAAAATATTAGATTTTTACAATATCTGTTTTATTGAAACCCATTAGTCTAACAAATCATATGTCCAATTCACTAAGATTTCATTATTTGAAATCAATGATAAAAGTTTTATTATCCATGTTGACAAGTTTATGATCACGCAAGTGTACAATGCTAAAATTATGCTCATTCAAACAAATCTTAGTAACACTTTTCATGCTATAGTAAATGCAGATCTACTATACTTGGTCATAGTCAAAATATTTTTTTTACTAATTCTTGAACATATTAACATAATTGTAGATGGCAAAGGTACCATTTATTGATATATTTTACAATGGAGGTTATATTTTACTAAGGGTATACTTATATATTTGTCCCTAATGGTTTATATGAATTTTACTAAGCATTACTTATATATTTTATTAGCTTTTGAATTTATAAATTGAAGGTCAACGCAATGTATTGATATTTGGTTTCTCCTAGCCTTTTGCATTTATTTATGATTTCTTATATTATTGCAAATAGAAGTCTTCTAGTTAATTATGAGGATGGTCACAAACTGAGGGGATTACAATATACTTACCTCTTGATATATTATTTTGATTATTACTTAATCTAATTAATTTTGTTTGCCCTTTGCTTAAATTTTTACTGTCTGCTCAAGAGAACTTAGACTAATCAAATATTTTATAACTCTGTTCTTCAGTCAAGGTCTCTTCACTCTTATAATTTGTTTAGCTTAAGATAATTCAGATCTCTTCAAGGGACTTAAAGTTGTTATATCTGTAATGTTTTTTACCCTTTTCTTTTTGCATGAGTTAAGTTAGGCTTCCAGTTTGAATTTAATGGTGGTGAAAATTTTTAGAACTCTTTCGCATTCTATTGTGGGTGATTGGTGATATCTTTATGTATAGGTGCTCTAATACCAACAAGGTCCCAGGAGATTAAGAACCCTGGCAACCTTTCAAATTCTCTCTCTGAAACATGAAAAGGCATCTCTTCTCAACTCATTTTCAAATTTCTTAGAACATAATGTAATTTTTGATTTTTTTTTTTTACTGTTTTAATGCTTAATTATTTAGAATTGACTTATTAGTTAATTTTAAGTTGAACACTATTAGGGGTAGATTGAATGAGTAATTAGATTTGAAAACTTGGAATATTGTTAGGGATGGATTAAGTGATATTTAGTGGACTGTGTACTTCCTCTCTTCATTCTTATTAGTGAAATTGGTTTCCACATCTAATCATTTTCATTTATTTAGTTATCAAATTTGGTTTCTTATGATCTGAAGTCGAAATTAATTTGATATCTTTTTGGTTAATTTGAATTGTTTATAGAATGGGATAGCTGTTGGGGTTAAGAAAAGTGTGAAGACCTAAATGATGCTAATTTTCACTCACGGGATGTAGTTGGTACGGCCTATGGCCTGTTTCCTTTAATTCTTTGTATTGTATTTTACATAAATCTTAGCGTGTAATGAGATAATATGATCAGGTAGCGATGATTTAATGATAAAGATTAAGATTATTTTCATGGATTACATGGTACAAAAAGAATCAATTCTTTTGTATGACAAATATTACTCTTCAAATGTTAGTGTGTTAAAAAAAATTGTATGCCCTTTTTGTTCATTTACATTATTTCTTTTGTGTCTTTTTTATATGTCCTTTTAGTTACTTTTATTTTTAATTGTAGGGGCATAGAATCAGTAGCGTTTCTAAAGGAAAATGCTAGATAAAATTTGGATGAATGTATGTAAGTTTGTTCTAATATTATTTGATGGTTGTCTTTGTTATAGTAACATTAGCATGTTGTTGTAAATAATGCTCAAGTTATTTTTATTAAGTAGAGATTACTTCCAAATGTTAGTTGTGTGGATTTCCTTCTTTATGTCCTTTTTCCCTCTACATTGCATTAAAAGATAGGATTTGGTTATATGGATCAAATGAACAAGAAGTTTCCTAGAATCAAGAAGACTATTATTAGGAGGAAAAATGTTTTGGACTTTCTGAAATTGCAGGTACATTTCTGATATAGCAATAGAAAGTGAAGATATATTTCAGGTATAGTTATTACTAATATAGCTATTACTAACTCCCTGAATAATTATTATATTCTTTTAGAGTTTTTACTTGCACCAGATCTGCGTGTTAGAGATACTATTTCTTTCTCTTTTTCTTTTTGTATTTTCTTATGTTATTCTGTGTATTTTGGTTATTTAGGTGGGGAGGACATAGACATAAGAATTTACAATTATGTAAGATTTCAGTGATTTGGGAAGCAAGACTTCCAGTTAGTATTGACTAAATCGTCCGCCAAGGTAATTTCATATTTTTATGAGTTATTTTAGATATCCTAATGATGCACACTTAGACTTTGTATGATTAAATTAAATTTGTGATATCCTAAGGAACTTGATCAGGTAGCGATGATTTAATGATAAAGATTAAGATTATTTTCATGGATTACATGGTACAAAAAGAATCAATTCTTTTGTATGACAAATATTACTCTTCAAATGTTAGTGTGTTAAAAAAAATTGTATGCCCTTTTTGTTCATTTACATTATTTCTTTTGTGTCTTTTTTATATGTCCTTTTAGTTACTTTTATTTTTAATTGTAGGGGCATAGAATCAGTAGCGTTTCTAAAGGAAAATGCTAGATAAAATTTGGATGAATGTATGTAAGTTTGTTCTAATATTATTTGATGGTTGTCTTTGTTATAGTAACATTAGCATGTTGTTGTAAATAATGCTCAAGTTATTTTTATTCAGTAGAGATTACTTCCAAATGTTAGTTGTGTGGATTTCCTTCTTTATGTCCTTTTTCCCTCTACATTGCATTAAAAGATAGGATTTGGTTATATGGATCAAATGAACAAGAAGTTTCCTAGAATCAAGAAGACTATTATTAGGAGGGAAAAATGTTTTGGACTTTCTGAAATTGCAGGTACATTTCTGATATAGCAATAGAAAGTGAAGATATATTTCAGGTATAGTTATTACTAATATAGCTATTACTAACTCCCTGAATAATTATTATATTCTTTTAGAGTTTTTACTTGCACCAGATCTGCGTGTTAGAGATACTATTTCTTTCTCTTTTTCTTTTTGTATTTTCTTATGTTATTCTGTGTATTTTGGTTATTTAGGTGGGGGAGGACATAGACATAAGAATTTACAATTGCGGTAAGATTTCAGTGATTTGGGAAGCAAGACTTCCAGTTAGTATTGACGAAATCGTCCGCCAAGGTAATTTCATATTTTTATGAGTTATTTTTAGATATCCTAATGATGCACACTTAGACTTTGTATGATTAAATTAAATTTGTGATATCCTAAGGAACTTGCTCATGTGACTTGCAAAGAAAAATATTTATGGTTGTTTACAGTTCATACTCTTATAGTACATTGTGTGAAGCTAAAGCATATTGTATTAATATATATCAGTCCATGAAGAAAGGTGCTTGAATAAGCTTTTTACTATTTCTGTACATTTATAATTGGGTTTGTTTTAGAATGCATTTTGTCATAACCTTATTTCCATTTTTGGCATAATGCATTGTTAGAGAAATTAAATTTTTTATTGTAGTTTTCTTTTTTTTTTGAGACATAAAAGGATGAAACTCCAAGGCCTCGTTTGGTACGCGGGAATGGGGTGAAATGGAATGACCATTCCCACTTCTCATTCCCCCATACCAAACATAATCATTTTTTAGAAGTTAGAATGACCATTTTCAGGGAATGCTCATTCTCACTTTTTGTGGGAATGAGCATTCCAAATGAATTGATAAGGAATGATCATTCCCATTCAAGTGGGAATCCAATTAGTTACATAATTTTCATTTATACCCCCATTGATAATAAAAATAAATCTAAAAATCCTATCTCATTGACTACGTATTAGCGTATCTCAACCAATCACATTTCTTTCTCTTTTTCTTTTTGTATTTTCTTATGTTATTCTGTGTATTTTGGTTATTTAGGTGGGGAGGACATAGACATAAGAATTTACAATTGCGGTAAGATTTCAGTGATTTGGGAAGCAAGACTTCCAGTTAGTATTGACGAAATCGTCCGCCAAGGTAATTTCATATTTTTATGAGTTATTTTTAGATATCCTAATGATGCACACTTAGACTTTGTATGATTAAATTAAATTTGTGATATCCTAAGGAACTTGCTCATGTGACTTGCAAAGAAAAATATTTATGGTTGTTTACAGTTCATACTCTTATAGTACATTGTGTGAAGCTAAAGCATATTGTATTAATATATATCACCATGAAGAAAGGTGCTTGAATAAGCTTTTTACTATTTCGTACATTTATAATTGGGTTTGTTTTAGAATGCATTTTGTCATAACCTTATTTCCATTTTGGCATAATGCATTGTTAGAGAAATTAAATTTTTATTGTAGTTTTTTTTTTTTGAGACATAAAAGGATGAAACTCCAAGGCCTCGTTTGGTACGCGGGAATGGGGTGAAATGGAATGACCATTCCCACTTCTCATTCCCCCATACCAAACATAATCATTTTTTAGAAGTTAGAATGACCATTTTCAGGGAATGCTCATTCTCACTTTTTGTGGGAATGAGCATTCCAAATGAATTGATAAGGAATGATCATTCCCATTCAAGTGGGAATCCAATTAGTTACATAATTTTCATTTATACCCCCATTGATAATAAAAATAAATCTAAAAATCCTATCTCATTGACTACGTATTAGCGTATCTCAACCAATCACATTTTTTTTCTCTGTTTTTTTTACGCTGCGCTGAAATAAATTAGGTCGGCTTTTCCTTTCTATTCATTAATATAACACATAGCTAGATAATCTGTGCATTAAAATAACACATAGCTAGATTAATATAACCTCTGCATAAATAAAACTGTTTAGTTATTATCATTAATGTTTATTTTTATCTTATTAAAAATCTAGGTTGTTGTAATAAGGGCATTATTAGAAAATAATATTTCATTCTCACTTGTGAACTAATGATACCAAACAAGGGAATGAGAATGAGATTTTCATTCTAGCTTCATTCTACAAACGCACCCAAATAAGAGAATGGGAATGACCATTCCATTCCCACATACATTCCATTCCATTCTCATTTGAGTCCATTCCCGCGTACGAAATGAGGTGTAAGAATCTAAAGTTCCATCCTACTTCCATTACTGTTGGTTGTTCAAAGAAAGTCTATACCCCCAACTCCAAAAGTATAGACCAAAACAAAACTATTTATTGATATGTCAAACTTTAAGAATATATTGATAATTTTCTCATGAAAAATAGATTTCTTTAGTATTTTTTGTACTTTACTACTTCTTTCCTGATATTAGTTGCTAATAAGAATTGACTTCATAGTGGTTGAGAAAACTTTACTTGGAGAACACGCTGAGATAATCTCTATATTTTTCTCCTTCCTGATTTAATCGTATAAGTATGTCTTATTTTTCTTGCTACTCTGAGCTTAATGCATTGTTAGGGCAAATTAGATTTTTAACACGTGAGTTTTCTATTAAATTTTATATATATATATATATATATATATATATATATATATATATATATATATATATATATATATATATATATATATATATAGAGAGAGAGAGATATATATATATATATATATATATATATATATATATTTTTATACTCAGATCTTGTCTTGAGATTTGTGATGCACAAATCTCAAAGTGGGCTTTATATCTTTTACGGATCCCAAAGCAAGATGAGTGGTTAGAAAAGTTATATATATATATATATATATATATATATATATATATATATATATATATATATATATATATATATATATATATATATATATATATATTTGTGTGCATATATATATATATATATATATATATATATATATATATATATATATATATATATATATATATATATATATATATATATATATATATATATATATATATATATATATATATATATATATATATATATATATATATATATATATATATATATATATATATATATTTGTGTGTGTTTTGTTGTAAATTTGGGCTTAGTGCATTGTTAGGGTGTATTAGGTTTTTTATTATTAGTTTTCTATTATTTCATAAGTGTTTTAGATTTAATCACATGCCTTTTAAATTTGGACAGGAGGCTGAATTAAAGATTTTCACCTATGGCTTCGCTATCCACTTCATGACTCAGTTGTAAGGTACATTTGACAACCATGTTCTTATTTACCGTGATTTTTTGTAAGGAAGTGGTTTGATATGTATTGCGTTTTACGTGTTAGGGCCAATTGATATATCTAATATGCCCTCTAAATGATTAGATTTCATGCAGTTTCCTCTACTATTCTCAGTTAGTTAGTTGTATGTTATTTAATTTTCGGAATATTAATTTATAAAAGAGTAGAAGTAACCTTTCATGTTCTTGGTTAATTAGTTAAATCATTGATTCAAATTGCAAACTAATTGCTATGAACTAGAATGATTAGAAGGTAATATAAAATATGTATATGGGATACTTATGAATACAATTGTTATCTTGACTAATTATATCAATTTATCAGTAAAGAAGGTTTATTTTTAATTAGAAAGTACTTGCTTTATTAAATCCTCACATACACAATGGATTATGATAATGTTATAGAAATTTGAGGAGTTGGGAATATGTTTTTGTCTTTGTTTGTCAGGTTCGTCAAACTGCAACATTTTTTGCATACAGATTTCTTCATTTCATCATGATAATAATTGGATTTTCTGTGTCTCTTTTTTACTTAGATTGGAAATGTCATTGGTTTTTTTCCCTCGGTTTGGGCAGCACCTACAATGATGCCAAGAATGGGGATGCATTTGATGCAATGCACCACATTTTGGACATACTTCAAGTGTCCAACGTTTGATTTGATTTTAATATTTTATTCAATCTTAGATCAATGGCGGTAAAAAAAATGTGATATAAATTTTGCAGATTGGCTATATAATTTGCACTTAAAAACATGCAATGTTAGTTGAATTTTCATGGTGTTTTTTGAAATTTACCCTTATTTATTTAGGAAAGGCATGATACTATGTTTCGATTTCAAGAACTATGAAATAACTACCATAAGAACAAAGTTCATGGTTAGACAATAGAGATATGTATCACGCAGATTCATACATTATCAGATAATTATGATTTACAAAGTGCTAAAGCGTCAATGAAAGGTATTAAACTTCAATAAATGTGAGAGCATAGGCATATCTAAATCAATAAGGAACTAAGGGTTGTTTGCAATTGCATAGAGGCCTTGCTCTCATGAGCTTCACTTTATTTTCTGGCTCAACTATTGGATGCTGCTCAAAGATACAGAACAAAAATGCGTACTTATTTAATATATGAAGATCTTCTCTTGCTTTTGCCTTTCCTTGGAGAAAATAATTCCTCTGAAGATGTCTTTTAGTATATTTACTGCTTTTAAATTTATTGTTCTTATACTGGTATCTCAGATCTTACTTATTTTTCCATCTCAAAGATGATGATTTGCCGGCTCCATTGGGAATTGATTTTGTTGCTTTCTATTGATTTACAGAAAGAACCTGAAAACCAGTGTAGTACAATATGCATTTACTCTAATTTTAACCTCAGTTTCAAAAAACACCCTTAACTTTGGACAAAAAATTATCAGATAACCCGCCATTACTTTCAAAATATCATGAAACCCCACTTAAGTAAATAGGTTATCAGAAAACTCGTTTTCATATTTACGATTTTTTCATAAAAACCACTAAAGGCGTTAACTACAATTTTCACATGAATGGGTAAAATTATTCGGGGGGATTGCAAAGAATAAGTTTTATGTTGAAATGGTATCGTGTTATTCTTTTTAGTCTAGAAATTAGAGTCAATGATGAGAAACATTGTGAGCTAATTTTTCTATTATGTATTATTCGATTTTTTTTAATATTAACTTATTTATTCTTTTATTGTTCTTTTACTTGCATCAGATTCGTGCATTTGAGAAGAGAATGATATAAATGAAGTGTGTGAAGTGATGGCCAATACGCGAAGGAAGATGCATGAAAAGCCAAACTTAGTGCAACATAATGTATTTGCTTTTTTGAGTGCTCTTTTACACTATTCTTTATAAGGGCTCTTTTCACCTTCTTTTAACTATTGCTTACTCGATACTCTGTTGCCTACATAGCATTAAATATGTATAATTATAAACAAATATTTTCTTTTTTATAGATATTAATCTTTAATGAGGAGTTATATTTTGATTCTATGTGAGGCGTTGTTTTTTAAAGTGCAACATGGAGCACATGCTTCTATCCCCATAGGAGTTTTTAGATTTTGTCACTATTTTGAGAATGATTTGTAAAAATTTTATTTTAGTTCTATTTCAATCAGTTTAGTTTACTATGTAGTATATATTGAAAGTGTTACTGATATCACATTTTTACTTTCTAATTAATTTTGTTTAGGTTATAGTACGTCCGTTTTGTTTATTTGCAGGAAATTTATATCATAATATCACCCCGTTTATTAATTGTTTATTAATTAATAAAACTATGAATAATTATATTTTTCTAAATTAAATATACCAACATCGCAATCAATGGGGATTATCCATATTACACTATCATAAAGTCTACAACACAATGTTAACCCATGCTTAGCACGGGGTAATTGGCATGATACTCCATGAATCACTGAGAAGATTTATTGCCAACAACTCCACGTCTGAGCCGCAAAAGCATAGTTATATTCCATTTCATTCTTTTAGTCTAGAAATTAGAGTCAATGATGAGAAACATTGTGAGCTAATTTTTCTATTATGTATTATTCGATTTTTTAATATTAACTTATTTATTCTTTTATTGTTCTTTTACTTGCATCAGATTCGTGCATTTGAGAAGAGAATGATATAAATGAAGTGTGTGAAGTGATGGCCAATACGCGAAGGAAGATGCATGAAAAGCCAAACTTAGTGCAACATAATGTATTTGCTTTTTGAGTGCTCTTTTACACTATTCTTTATAAGGGCTCTTTTCACCTTCTTTTAACTATTGCTTACTCGATACTCTGTTGCCTACATAGCATTAAATATGTATAATTATAAACAAATATTTTCTTTTTATAGATATTAATCTTTAATGAGGAGTTATATTTTGATTCTATGTGAGGCGTTGTTTTTAAAGTGCAACATGGAGCACATGCTTCTATCCCCATAGGAGTTTTTAGATTTTGTCACTATTTTGAGAATGATTTGTAAAAATTTTATTTTAGTTCTATTTCAATCAGTTTAGTTTACTATGTAGTATATATTGAAAGTGTTACTGATATCACATTTTACTTTCTAATTAATTTTGTTTAGGTTATAGTACGTCCGTTTTGTTTATTTGCAGGAAATTTATATCATAATATCACCCCGTTTATTAATTGTTTATTAATTAATAAAACTATGAATAATTATATTTTTCTAAATTAAATATACCAACATCGCAATCAATGGGGATTATCCATATTACACTATCATAAAGTCTACAACACAATGTTAACCCATGCTTAGCACGGGGTAATTGGCATGATACTCCATGAATCACTGAGAAGATTTATTGCCAACAACTCCACGTCTGAGCCGCAAAAGCATAGTTATATTCCATTTCATTCCTTTAATCTTGCAAAAAGGACAAATATAAAACACCATTTCGACCACCAATGGTTAAGCGGCCATCATTTAGTTCTTCTAAAGATTTCTGAAGAGGAGCCTTAAGTTGGATACATGAATCGTCATCATTATATACGGATGTGTACCCCTCATACTCCTCATGCTCCTCATCGGAAGAGTCGTATCTGATAATGTATTTCTGTAACTACACTAATAATCATAAAATTATAAGTAATTAAAATTGGAATACTTCATTGTAGAAAATATAGACAACTGCCTTAGTTGTCCCAAAAAGTGTTGACTATATGCCGCTTGAATTCATCTTCTATTTATAGTCTTTCACATAAAACAATCTTCATAAAAAATATGAACAATAACTATGAAAGAGTGTTGATTGGAATATTTGCCACTTGGACTCATCTTCTGTCTATAATCTTGCACAATAAAACAATCATCATAAAAAAATGAAGAATAACTATGAACGTAAGGGAGAAGTTCACAAATAACTATTAATAAATTGCATCCGAAATTCAACCTAAAAGATAATTTATAAATATAATTGAAATAACAACTAAAAAATTGGTAAATTTAATAAAATTCCAAACCAAGACATAAATTTCACACCTTTCAAATTCAAAGACAGAGTATGAACTATGAAGTAATAATTAATATTGAAATTGCAAAGGAATAAAACATAAACCTTAAGTAAGAAAATAATTAAAAGACACAACTGAAAAATAATTTTAAATATATGTTGATGTATATAATCACAGTCACTAACCTCGGGTGAGATTAGCTTTTGAATGGCAGTCCGCCTTCTCTCCTAATGCCGGGGCTGACTCGATCATGGGGTTCGCCTACAACAAAGGGGACTGTGGAAGGTTGGGATCTCCGGCGGTTCCTCAGGCGATCAAGTTAGTAATGGGGATGACTTAATGGGCGAGAATTCACTTAGAAGAGATCACTTACTTGCATGGTTTTAAATGTCGGCGACATGTCGGACATGTCGGCCGACATGTCGGTTAAATAAGCGACATGGATATGGCCATTTCAAGTCGGATATCGTTTTGGGGTTCATGTCGGACATATGGGGGATATTAAGGACATCGGCTTTTCGAACGAAAAATCGGAAATCGGCGTTTTTGTTTTGTTATTTTTTTGTTATTTTGTTTTTTTTTTGAGTTGATAAGTATTGGGGTTTAGGTTTAGTACTCAAAACCAAACCCGATTAATTTTTTAGCCTTTTGTTCCTATAGTAACCGATAGCATATAATATAGATTAGGGCAAAGAAAAAATATTGCTCTCTTTTCCACCGTGATCTCCTCTCGTTCGTCTTCGTCTCTACAAATTGAAATTGTGAATTCATAAAAGTGTGATGTAAACAATAAGTTTGAACCGTAGCTTGAAATCAATCCAAAGTCTAACACTTTATGTCAATTTTATGCAAGGCACTTTACTTTATGTTAATTTTATGCAAGGCACTTGAAAGTTTTAGTTTGACAATGTGTATTTTGTTTATTTGTTGGTATAATATTTCATTTGCCTTCAAGAAATGAAAAACAACTTCGTGTCTTGATGATGAATACTCAACTCAAGTAGGATAAGCTATAACAAGACAAGTGCATTCCATCTTGATGACCAAAATTGAGTAGAAATCCATCCGATATGACAATCCGATATTTAGTACATGTCCCCAGACATATCCCGATTTTAAGCTATCAGACATGAATTTCAGCTATCCGACATGAACCCGACATCCGACATTTAAAACCTTGCTTACTTGGTTTGCTGTTCACGTTGCTACTTATACTTAGGGTTGCCGGGGGGTATTTTCGTCTTTCCATCGGTTAAGAGATCATGAGTCACCATTCCCTCCGCGTGTGGGCGGTGATTGGTGACAATCCCTGATACGCTATGGTGGTGGCCTTTACAAGTGTCAAATTGCGGGTAATTTGAGGGTTGGTGTGGTCTATTCACCATTAATGGGATGAGATTGACGCTGTAGTGCATGGGTCCGAGGTGCCTTAATACCGTGGAGAGAGGGAGATGGGCCGGGGCATTTATCATGTTGATGGGCTTGAGTATCGATAATATTGCTCGAAAGTGGAGGGAACCACGAGGATGAGAGGAGCCGAGGGTGGCCGACTCGCGACGCCTCTTGAGGCCACTTGGGGTATCGCTGGAGGGACGACTAGTGCCGCTTCGCCGCTGGGGATGGGTGGCCGAGAAGAGGGGCCTAGATTCGCCTGCATTGTCGAGCCACCGTTGGACGGGGTTAGGTGGGCATGGGTTTGAAGGAGATTAGCACCGCTTTCGCTGGGAGACGTTCGGAATGGACGACATGGAATGACCGAGATACTCATTTCGGGTACGTTATCGCTTTTGGAGACGCAGCGACGGAATGGTCCAGATACTCAATTGGGCTGGTACCTATGCATCAGCTTCGTCGCTTCACGAGAGAGTTGTTGATGGGTACCCGCACCTTCGCGTCGGCTAGGGCGATAGTCGCTTTATGAACCGCGCGGGGGTGATGGATAGCGTGGAGGCTCGTGTCGCCCTCGCTGACAAGCAAGCGCTTATCCATGTCAAGACTTGGTTTTCTCCTTAATTACCGATTAGTGGTTATGACCATAACAATATAAATAGGAGTTATATTTTGATTCTATGTGAGGCGTTGTTTTTAAAGTGCAACATGGAGCACATGCTTCTATCCCCATAGGAGTTTTTAGATTTTGTCACTATTTTGAGAATGATTTGTAAAAATTTTATTTTAGTTCTATTTCAATCAGTTTAGTTTACTATGTAGTATATATTGAAAGTGTTACTGATATCACATTTTTACTTTCTAATTAATTTTGTTTAGGTTATAGTACGTCCGTTTTGTTTATTTGCAGGAAATTTATATCATAATATCACCCCGTTTATTAATTGTTTATTAATTAATAAAACTATGAATAATTATATTTTTCTAAATTAAATATACCAACATCGCAATCAATGGGGATTATCCATATTACACTATCATAAAGTCTACAACACAATGTTAACCCATGCTTAGCACGGGGTAATTGGCATGATACTCCATGAATCACTGAGAAGATTTATTGCCAACAACTCCACGTCTGAGCCGCAAAAGCATAGTTATATTCCATTTCATTCCTTTAATCTTGCAAAAGGACAAATATAAACACCATTTCGACCACCAATGGTTAAGTGGCCATCATTTAGTTCTTCTAAAGATTTCTGAAGAGGAGCCTTAAGTTGGATACATGAATCGTCATCATTATATACGGATGTGTACCCCTCATACTCCTCATGCTCCTCATCGGAAGAGTCGTATCTGATAATGTATTTCTGTAACTACACTAATAATCATAAAATTATAAGTAATTAAAATTGGAATACTTCATTGTAGAAAATATAGACAACTGCCTTAGTTGTCCCAAAAAGAGTGTTGACTATATGCCGCTTGAATTCATCTTCTATTTATAGTCTTTCACATAAAACAATCATCATAAAAATATGAACAATAACTATGAAAGAGTGTTGATTGGAATATTTGCCACTTGGACTCATCTTCTGTCTATAATCTTGCACAATAAAACAATCATCATAAAAAATATGAAGAATAACTATGAACGTAAGGAGAAGTTCACAAATAACTATTAATAAATTGCATCGAAATTCAACCTAAAAGATAATTTATAAATATAATTGAAATAACAACTAAAAATTGGTAAATTTAATAAAATTCCAAACCAAGACATAAATTTCACACTTTCAAATTCAAAGACATAGAGTATGAACTATGACGTAATAATTAATATTGAAATTGCAAAGGAATAAAAACATAAACCTTAAGTAAGAAAATAATTAAAAGACACAACTGAAAAATAATTTTAAATATAAATACACGAGTTTTCAATAAAGACTTAAGAGAGTTTTTTTTGGAACAACAAGAACAATGGACTGATGAAGAAATAGATAGTAGGAAGACCAATTTAAGCTACTTTACTTTTCCAAACAACCCTCCCTCGAATCTGAATAAATAGACCTCTTGAATAGTAAAAGGTACAAAATTTTGACTTTAAGAACTTTGGAAAAATAATTCCTCTGAAGATGTCTTTTAGTATATTTACTGCTTTTAAATTTATTGTTCTTATACTGGTATCTCAGATCTTACTTATTTTTCCATCTCAAAGATGATGATTTGCCGGCTCCATTGGGAATTGATTTTGTTGCTTTCTATTGATTTACAGAAAGAACCTGAAAACCAGTGTAGTACAATATGCATTTACTCTAATTTTAACCTCAGTTTCAAAAACACCCTTAACTTTGGACAAAAATTATCAGATAACCCGCCATTACTTTCAAAATATCATGAAACCCCACTTAAGTAAATAGGTTATCAGAAAACTCGTTTTCATATTTACGATTTTTCATAAAACCACTAAAGGCTTAACTACAATTTTCACATGAATGGGTAAAATTATTCGGGGATTGCAAAGAATAAGTTTTATGTTGAAATGGTATCGTGTTATTCTTTTAGTCTAGAAATTAGAGTCAATGATGAGAAACATTGTGAGCTAATTTTTCTATTATGTATTATTCGATTTTTTAATATTAACTTATTTATTCTTTTATTGTTCTTTTACTTGCATCAGATTCGTGCATTTGAGAAGAGAATGATATAAATGAAGTGTGTGAAGTGATGGCCAATACGCGAAGGAAGATGCATGAAAAGCCAAACTTAGTGCAACATAATGTATTTGCTTTTTGAGTGCTCTTTACACTATTCTTTATAAGGGCTCTTTTCACCTTCTTTTAACTATTGCTTACTCGATACTCTGTTGCCTACATAGCATTAAATATGTATAATTATAAACAAATATTTTCTTTTTATAGATATTAATCTTTAATGAGGAGTTATATTTTGATTCTATGTGAGGCGTTGTTTTTAAAGTGCAACATGGAGCACATGCTTCTATCCCCATAGGAGTTTTTAGATTTTGTCACTATTTTGAGAATGATTTGTAAAAATTTTATTTTAGTTCTATTTCAATCAGTTTAGTTTACTATGTAGTATATATTGAAAGTGTTACTGATATCACATTTTTACTTTCTAATTAATTTTGTTTAGGTTATAGTACGTCCGTTTTGTTTATTTGCAGGAAATTTATATCATAATATCACCCCGTTTATTAATTGTTTATTAATTAATAAAACTATGAATAATTATATTTTTCTAAATTAAATATACCAACATCGCAATCAATGGGGATTATCCATATTACACTATCATAAAGTCTACAACACAATGTTAACCCATGCTTAGCACGGGGTAATTGGCATGATACTCCATGAATCACTGAGAAGATTTATTGCCAACAACTCCACGTCTGAGCCGCAAAAGCATAGTTATATTCCATTTCATTCCTTTAATCTTGCAAAAGGACAAATATAAACACCATTTCGACCACCAATGGTTAAGTGGCCATCATTTAGTTCTTCTAAAGATTTCTGAAGAGGAGCCTTAAGTTGGATACATGAATCGTCATCATTATATACGGATGTACCCCTCATACTCCTCATGCTCCTCATCGGAAGAGTCGTATCTGATAATGTATTTCTGTAACTACACTAATAATCATAAAATTATAAGTAATTAAAATTGGAATACTTCATTGTAGAAAATATAGACAACTGCCTTAGTTGTCCCAAAAAGAGTGTTGACTATATGCCGCTTGAATTCATCTTCTATTTATAGTCTTTCACATAAAACAATCATCATAAAAATATGAACAATAACTATGAAAGAGTGTTGATTGGAATATTTGCCACTTGGACTCATCTTCTGTCTATAATCTTGCACAATAAAACAATCATCATAAAAATATGAAGAATAACTATGAACGTAAGGGAGAAGTTCACAAATAACTATTAATAAATTGCATCTGAAATTCAACCTAAAAGATAATTTATAAATATAATTGAAATAACAACTAAAAAATTGGTAAATTTAATAAAATTCCAAACCAAGACATAAATTTCACACCTTTCAAATTCAAAGACATAGAGTATGAACTATGACGTAATAATTAATATTGAAATTGCAAAGGAATAAAACATAAACCTTAAGTAAGAAAATAATTAAAAGACACAACTGAAAAATAATTTTAAATATAAATACCGAAGTTTTCAATAAAGACTTAAGAGAGTTTTTTTGGAACAACAAGAACAATGGACGATGAAGAAATAGATAGTAGGAAGACCAATTTAAGCTACTTTACTTTTCCAAACAACCCTCCCTCGAGGTACAGAATAAATACACCTCTTGAATAATAAAAGGCTGCAAAATTTTGACTTTAACAGAACTTTGGAAAGAGAATTTCTGCTGTTTTAGTAATATATATTAAATATTATATTCTTAAATTAGAAATTTATAGTTTCAAAATATATTCTTTAGAGTAAGAATATATAAGCATCAGATCGCAATATTTTTTGTAACATATATTTTAATATGATTTTTAATTTTAAGTATACAATAATCAAATCAAATGTATTAAAACTTAGAGGGAAGGCAGTTTCAAAATGCAATGCTAAAAACACAGGGGCCGTGCTCTACACGGGGTACATACTAGCGTATAGAAATTAGCATGCACGTATGGGCCTTTCTCAAAACTGAACGTATAGAAATTAGCTTTCCACAAAATTTAATTAATTAATGGACTCTTGGATCTCATTAAGGCGATATCAACCGTCCGATCTAAAAGGAGACGATATCCACCAGTGATAGCACTCCAAACCCCCAGCGCGTGCAATCTGCACACCTGCGCGCGCATTTCGAAAACGGAAGCGAGAGATCCACTCTCCCCCATCCGGCGAGAAAATCGGGAACTGGCCGTTGCCTCAGTCTTTAGTAGTTACAAGAAAATGGGTAGATCTAAAGATATTCCAAACCCTAACCCTAACCCTTTCTTCTTCATTCCTCACCTTGCGTCGGATCTCAAAGCGCGCGATGGCGATGAGGAACGAGGTGGTGGTGGCGGCAACGATCGCGGCGGCGACTGGACTCGCGATCGTCGCCGTCTGGTATCGCCGGAGCGCGAAGCGATGGAAGAGGGCGAGGGCGATCGTGAGAGACTTTAGGGAGGATTGTGATATGCCGGTGTCCAAGATGTGGGATGTGGCCGACGCCATGGTGGCCGAGATGAGGGCTGGGCTCTTTTCGAATGAGAGCGGGGTTAGCAGCTTGCGGATGCTCGTTTCTCCTATCGATTCGTTTCCCAATGGGTATAATCAGTTTCTTGATTTTAGTGGTTTGATCTGTGGTTTTAGGGTTAGGTTTTGCTCTAGTTTGAGTTATGACTTTGAAATATGTTGAATTAGGGTTAGGAAATTTATCCTTTTAATCCTATATTTGGCCTCAACCGCACTCGTTAATACTTAAATTATGAATGGTTGGACTCATTTGATTCGTTTCATTGTTCAATTTTGCATTTGGAGCTAGAAAAATAAGGAAATGTTGTGCATTTGAGGCAAAACTTCCTTATGGATTGTTGTAATTGGTAGACACGTAATTATGCCATGATTTGCATTTAAAACTTTTCTATTGCATAGGAAATAACTCATGAATTCGTGTTAGTTGTGAATCCAATTTTCGTGAAAAATATCAGACATATGATTGCCATATTTGGATTTATACTTTCAATGCCTGTGGAATTGAAGGCATTTGCAGTCCAATGGAATTTAGTCTAACAGGTAAACAAAAAACATGATTCAAATTTGCATTTGTGTGATCCTCCAATATAGAAATCCCAAGCATATCTACTTTTCCAATTACGAGCAACCTAACATTATTCAATATAAAACTGACATCTAAATAGTTACAGATTGTTCTCATGAATGTTCAATGTTCTTAACTCAAAGACATGTATTGCTGCTAATACAAGTTCAAGAGTCACTCGGAAAGAACTTATGCAAGAGGTTGCAAATAGTAGTCTAAGCCTTCAAGAATTTATAATTAACAGGAAACGGATATTTTACATTTACATACATTTATAAGGTTGTGGCTCTAAAAGCGGTTTCTTTGTGCAGAAATGAAGAAGGAACATTCTACGGAGTAGAAATGGGCCGAACAAAGGTCTGTGTTTTTCGTGCACAACTGGCAGGAAAGGAGCTTGGTGTTGCAAAGAAAGAACTCATGGAGGTCCCCGTGCCAATAAATTTGATGGTTGGCACTTCGGAGGTGAGATAAGTAGCCTTGGCTATTTTCCTCATTCTGTTCCAGATATGTCGAATTTCCAAAAGGGATTGCTTAGGGAATTATATGCATTTTTATTTCAGGAATTATATCATTATCTTGCTGCACAACTAGTAAAATTTATCGCTTCAAGCGGAAGCACTAGTGTGCTAGGAAAACCCAAAGAAGTCGGTGTAGCATTTTCATTTCCTGTGATTCACTCAGCGACAGAAGGCATCCATGTAGAGTGGAACAAGGGATTTTCTATTAAGGAGAGTGTAAGTTTCATTCTTAACAGTTGCTGTGTTATTGTAAATGTGTCATTTCATACTTACAGCTTTTTCGAAACTTTTGAACGTATGCACGATGATGACGATGTTCATAATAGCTAAGCTGTTAAATTTCATTTGCCCTTTCCCTTTTCCCTTTCTTTGTGGATGAAGTGCATCTCAGATAGATTTGGTGGCTTAAATTCTCCTAAAAGTTTCCAACTAGAAACCAAAAAAAAACTTAACAACTAGAGCTTCTTGTCATCTGTCATACCATATTATGTCCTTATAGCACATGCCAATAGCAACAGGTATTCAAGCATAAAATAACTTTTGAGGGAAAGGACAAATGTACTAAGTTAATGGAGTTTCTCAACTTCTCATATATCGTAAATGATGTCAAGTTGTCTTTTTTTTTTACCTTTCATGTGAAATAAATTTTTAGCAAAAGTTGATTTGTTATGATTGGATGAATTTTTTTCTATGTTTTTAAAATGGTGCAGCAACTGTATTTATACAGTAACTCTGATCATACATCAATCAATTTACCTAAAAGTTTTAGTTATTAGGAAGATAGAAATCAACAAAAATTTAGATGTAATCTATAGTTCTACCTTGATTCAGATATTTGTTTACTCCTTAGATTTATCGAGGATAACACATTTTTAGTAAACCGGTAAAAATAAATGGCGTTACAAGATAAATGTTAAGTTGTTGGCATGTATAATTAATTTAGAGCATGTTTATACATTTGAACATTGACTGTCATGATTTTGAATTGAAATTAGGCGGGAAGGGATGCTCTCACAATGCTGAACGAGGCCATGGTGAAACATGGCGTTGACATGCATATTTCTTCCCTGGTAACAAATCCCATCCTTAATTACATCTATTTTATTCTGATTGTTACTAAAAGAGAAAAAGAATGATTGGTCATCGATATTGACTATCAATATTTTGTGTATGACATTCTTAATAGGTTAATAATACCGTTGGAACTCTGGTTGGAGGTAGATACTGCAGCCATGAAACTGTCGCTGCTATTATTTTAGGGAATGGGACGAATGCTGCCTACTTGGAGCCTATAGAGTCTGTACCAAAATGGCATGGATCTCATCCACAGCATGGACAATTGGTCAGCGTCTTAATTCTTCACTGGCCGCTATCTTGTTTCAACTGCTATCACTTACCTGATTGAAGCTATGATTGATTCATGTCTAGTTACTAGTTTGTAACAATGTCTGATGCTTAGGAATGTATTCTGCTGCTTCTTTTTCCAGGTCATCAACATGGAATGGGGAGATTTCCTGTCATCTCATCTTCCCGTTACAGAGTTTGATTCTCAATTAGACAATGAAAGTCCAAGACCTGGGGAACAGGTTTGAAGCTTTCTGCTCTTTTCCAAGATAGTAACTCTTTATTTGTTTTAACATTGAATATTTTTTTCCTTTTATGCCCAGATATTTGAGAAGCTCATCTCTGGAATGTATCTGGGAGACATTGTTAGAAGGGTATTGCTGAAATTAGCTGAAGAAACTGCTCTGTTTGGAGACAGTGTCCCTCTAAAACTTAGAATTCCATTTGCTTTAAGGTATGACTATTTTTGTAGTATAATGCTTAGATAATCAAAAAGCGCCATATTTCTTTTGAATATTGGCAGATTGCTGATTGAGAATTGATTTTTGCCCTGTTCTTCTTGAATATGACATGCACTACCATGGTTTTCTTTTAAAACAAATTCTTTTCAGGCATGTTGGTCAACACCTATTGATTTAGAAATGATTCTCGGGAGTCAGAGTGCCCAACTAACAGTGGCATTGACCACGTAGAAGTTCCGATTTATTGAATGCATCATGTGTTTTGCATGAAAACAGTTGCAGACACGTTTCCACCTTTATCACAATTGGCCACTTCACGGTTTTGCATTAAGTTGTTACCTTTCACACAGTCATGGATAAACTTCTTGAAGCATTCAGCATGAGATGAAGTTGTTTCTGTTTTTTGCTGATAATAATTAGTTACTGATAACCCAAGCGAAGGGATAGTTTCTAAAATAGTAAAGATATGCTATAGGATCTAATGTGTCACTTAAATTATTGGTAAAGTTTCCAACTTACACCTAGTTGACCAAGTCTCCTTCACAAACTACTAAAGATACTGGATTACTTGCTCTGAACCAAACTGCGATGTGATACCCTTTGAGGAGGATATGACTTGCATCATCTATGGATCTTGTTAGCTGAAAGGTGGGAGTGTTCTGGAAGAGTCTCACATGAGAAGCATGAATTTTGGAGGATTTTAATTATTTTTATGACATTTTACCCTTAGCAGCCTTCTTTTATTCTAGTATCTGGCAAGCTGCAATCTCTAGCTTCTTCAGACCCTTAGATCTCCCCTTTAATACTTCTCCAGCTTCTTCTGAGAGCTTCAACAAGCACTTGAGTTTTCACTATCTTTATAGGAAATGTATGAACATAATCTGCGATTGGATTGCATGCTCTTAAGCTATGGAATATTTGCACTTTCGAATGATGATATCAATTTTGTGCATCAGCTAACTCCTTGAACGTGATAATTTTGCCCCTTTAAGCCTTTAACAGCCCTTTGACATTAATATAGGTATTCAATTTCCTTGTCATTAATAAGCTAGTGGAAATAGGCACCACATTTTTCACATGGTTAATGAAAATTTTCATTTACAAAAAGTAAATAAATAAATAAATAAATAAAAGAAAGAGAAATAGGCAAAGTGTGAATGCAGGCAACATTCCCTTGAAAGAGGATAGGAAAGAAGAAGAGAGAAAGGTAGTTTATCTGGAAAGAGAAGAGGCGATTATAGATGTGTATAACCTACTTATATATCGTGTTTCATAATGTTCTACAGACATGTTTTCGTTCTACTTATCAAGTAACCCACATTAGCAGGATCCTTTTTTGAAGTCTGCTGTGCAATAAGTCACCCATTGGCTCCTATTATCCATGAGATAATCCTAGGGCACAGATTACGTTACTTGCTTTGAAGTTCATAAATATTAACTCCAAATGGCAAGTCAATTTTGCAAATCTAACCTAAAAGATGACTAGAGGCGAGGAGAAAGTCCGAATGATAAAATAAACTGTAAGTTAGAAACTGAAGACTCACGTTTATGAGAAGAAACAAGGCTGATCTCACACTTTTTACCGAATGATACCCAAAAGAAATTATTTTATTTGCACCGGATCAATCATTCGTCATCAGTAAGATAGTACATGATATGAGAGAAAACTTTTCTATCTCCATTGATAAATGTAGATTACTAACCGCTGAATGTTGGGGTAAGCCTCATTAACTTGGTTGTGATTGCCATGTATATGGTAGAGAACAAACCAACTATCTAAGGGAGTTACAATTAGATTGCATTGTCGAATACTGGTAAATCATGATTTTCGCATGGTGCTCATCTCAGCCTCCACATCATCCTCTTCGCTCCAAAAGTTAATCTTATGTTTTGAAGTTGTGTTATCTTGGCAATTTTATCTAGAAAGATTGAATTCAAATTTGTTGAGTAGACTTCTCAATATAGGCATATACCTATGTCCAAAGGTTAATTCGAACGAGAATAATAAAGTTCGGGATTTTCAGTATGTGGTAATTATTGATTAGAAAAACCAACGTTTTGCCTAGAAAATCGGCAGCTACCACTGTGTGGCATGTGGTATTGGTTTTGCCTTACTTCCTGTGTAACATACCTATCAGTCTGTGGAGCCAGGTCCTTAATAGCAATCCAAGGAATGATTTCAACTTCCCAGTATTTTGACTTTGAGGTAATCAATAGGGAGCAAGCTATAAAATGACATTGCTGTGGCCTTAGTAGCGTGTTACCATTATAATGCAAACTGTAAGTTAAAAGGGTACAAGTGAATTTATTCATTGATATTACTATGAATGCCTATCAAATCTTCATATTATATCATTACTCATTACTTGACTGCTGCTCAAAGTCGAATAGCAGTTATTTCCCAACAACTGCAAGTTCAAGTGAACTTATTTATTAATAACTTATGAATTGTTATCTAATTATTGTATTGTCATTATTAGACTGCTGCTGAAAGTCTATCAGCAGTTACTTCCTGAGTAAACTTCAGTTCTTTCTGTAGTACTTCATAAATTAGAAAGTAATATCTATTTGGTGTTGTCCCCAGATGGATTCCGTTTTCACTTTCATCCTTGATGTGTACATTTTAGTTTCGCTACTTTTACCTTTTACCTTTTGAATCTTCCACGATTTGACATGGATGTTATGCTATTAATTATTTTTTGCAGGACTCCTGATGTTGCTTCCATGCATCAGGATACATCATCAAATCTACGTGTGGTTGCAGAGAAGTTGGATAAAGCTTTAGGGGTATTTCCCTGCTGCAACCTAACTGTTCGTTTAGCTCATTCGGTAACAATAGGGATTGTTTTATTGATCATTAATGTTCGAATTGGCAACATGAGGCAATTTCGCCTCCCATGGATACCATAGCTAGTTATCTTCAATTGCATTAAAATAAATTGATTTATAGTGGACAGGATATCGTCAATAATTGGAAAACCAGTTATATTTATTTCACAACCACCAAGAAAAGCATCTCATCTTTTAACTTATGTTTATCTTTCTGTTCATTAAGTTCTCGAATTGTAGAAACTTTAGCTTACTCAAATGTTAACAATGATAGATATTTTGTCATGCATCTAGTCAAACGAATGATAAAATACAATCAGTAAAGAAAACTGGCGTGGCCTCACTGCCAAACGTGCAAAATTTCTCTCCAATTTTGTGATCAAAATGCACCAGAAATCCATAAATTGTATATTTCTGTCCTATAAAGTACATGTATCCACAAGTTTTCCTAATCTTTTACAGACCCTCTCTGCTATATGCTTTCGGTTTGAGAGACTTCAATTATATGATGCTTTTGCATATTATTTCTATATGATTATCTTTATTGTTTGCCTTTTCATTTGGAAGCTCACACCTAACTATTGAGTCATCTATTTCTGTTCATTATTCCTTATCATATCTTTATTTTTTGCCTTTTGATTTGGAAGCTCACACCTAACTATTGAGTCATCTATTTCTGTTCATTATTCCTTATCATATCTTGTACCAAACACCATCTTTCCATCTGTCTGTTGGCACATTGTTTTCCTTAAAGAATTGAAGGCAGGGATGAAGCAATTGCCTACTCTAATAATTTCTTTATTTACATAATCTCAGATTCACGATACAACTAGAACAATGAGAAAGCTTGTGGTAGAGGTATGTGATGCTGTGACAAAGCTGCAGCTCGATTGGCTGGGGCTGGAATAGTTGGCATTTTGAAGAAACTAGGGAGGGATGGAACTGATAAAAAGCAGTTGTAGTGGTGGAAGGCGGTCTCTATGAACACTACAGGCTCTTCAGAACTTATTTACATAGTAGCATAAAAGAGATGCTTCAGGGAAATTTTCTGATAATGTGGTTATCGAGCATTGGCCAGATGTCTGTGGAGTTGGATCAGCATTGCTTTCAGTTCCAAGCTCCCATGTAAGGAACTGATACTGGCTACTTATATCATGTTGGATTCTAAAGTTTCCAGTTTACTACAATGCAAGTGCCAATTAGGCATTTGTGCAGAAACCAGCCAATGTCTTGGTGCAGAATAAAGAAGAGGTTTAATAAAGGAACTTATGCCATTGTGACGTGGGTATTCACTTTTTCGTGGATATAGTTTTGTATGGCCTTGAATTTTGCTAAGTCCTTTCTTTCTTTCTTTCTTTTTCTTCTATTTCATATCTTTATTTTTGCCTTTTGATTTGGAAGCTCACACCTAACTATTGAGTCATCTATTTCTGTTCATTATTCCTTATCATATCTTTATTTTTGCCTTTTGATTTGGAAGCTCACACCTAACTATTGAGTCATCTATTTCTGTTCATTATTCCTTATCATATCTTTATTTTTGCCTTTTGATTTGGAAGCTCACACCTAACTATTGAGTCATCTATTTCTGTTCATTATTCCTTATCATATCTTTATTTTTGCCTTTTGATTTGGAAGCTCACACCTAACTATTGAGTCATCTATTTCTGTTCATTATTCCTTATCATATCTTTATTTTTGCCTTTTGATTTGGAAGCTCACACCTAACTATTGAGTCATCTATTTCTGTTCATTATTCCTTATCATATCTTTATTTTTGCCTTTTGATTTGGAAGCTCACACCTAACTATTGAGTCATCTATTTCTGTTCATTATTCCTTATCATATCTTTATTTTTGCCTTTTGATTTGGAAGCTCACACCTAACTATTGAGTCATCTATTTCTGTTCATTATTCCTTATCATATCTTTATTTTTGCCTTTTGATTTGGAAGCTCACACCTAACTATTGAGTCATCTATTTCTGTTCATTATTCCTTATCATATCTTTATTTTTGCCTTTTGATTTGGAAGCTCACACCTAACTATTGAGTCATCTATTTCTGTTCATTATTCCTTATCATATCTTTATTTTTGCCTTTTGATTTGGAAGCTCACACCTAACTATTGAGTCATCTATTTCTGTTCATTATTCCTTATCATATCTTTATTTTTGCCTTTTGATTTGGAAGCTCACACCTAACTATTGAGTCATCTATTTCTGTTCATTATTCCTTATCATATCTTTATTTTTGCCTTTTGATTTGGAAGCTCACACCTAACTATTGAGTCATCTATTTCTGTTCATTATTCCTTATCATATCTTTATTTTTGCCTTTTGATTTGGAAGCTCACACCTAACTATTGAGTCATCTATTTCTGTTCATTATTCCTTATCATATCTTTATTTTTGCCTTTTGATTTGGAAGCTCACACCTAACTATTGAGTCATCTATTTCTGTTCATTATTCCTTATCATATCTTTATTTTTGCCTTTTGATTTGGAAGCTCACACCTAACTATTGAGTCATCTATTTCTGTTCATTATTCCTTATCATATCTTTATTTTTGCCTTTTGATTTGGAAGCTCACACCTAACTATTGAGTCATCTATTTCTGTTCATTATTCCTTATCATATCTTTATTTTTGCCTTTTGATTTGGAAGCTCACACCTAACTATTGAGTCATCTATTTCTGTTCATTATTCCTTATCATATCTTTATTTTTGCCTTTTGATTTGGAAGCTCACACCTAACTATTGAGTCATCTATTTCTGTTCATTATTCCTTATCATATCTTTATTTTTGCCTTTTGATTTGGAAGCTCACACCTAACTATTGAGTCATCTATTTCTGTTCATTATTCCTTATCATATCTTTATTTTTGCCTTTTGATTTGGAAGCTCACACCTAACTATTGAGTCATCTATTTCTGTTCATTATTCCTTATCATATCTTTATTTTTGCCTTTTGATTTGGAAGCTCACACCTAACTATTGAGTCATCTATTTCTGTTCATTATTCCTTATCATATCTTTATTTTTGCCTTTTGATTTGGAAGCTCACACCTAACTATTGAGTCATCTATTTCTGTTCATTATTCCTTATCATATCTTTATTTTTGCCTTTTGATTTGGAAGCTCACACCTAACTATTGAGTCATCTATTTCTGTTCATTATTCCTTATCATATCTTTATTTTTGCCTTTTGATTTGGAAGCTCACACCTAACTATTGAGTCATCTATTTCTGTTCATTATTCCTTATCATATCTTTATTTTTGCCTTTTGATTTGGAAGCTCACACCTAACTATTGAGTCATCTATTTCTGTTCATTATTCCTTATCATATCTTTATTTTTGCCTTTTGATTTGGAAGCTCACACCTAACTATTGAGTCATCTATTTCTGTTCATTATTCCTTATCATATCTTTATTTTTGCCTTTTGATTTGGAAGCTCACACCTAACTATTGAGTCATCTATTTCTGTTCATTATTCCTTATCATATCTTTATTTTTGCCTTTTCATTTGGAAGCTCACACCTAACTATTGAGTCATCTATTTCTGTTCATTATTCCTTATCATATCTTTATTTTTGCCTTTTGATTTGGAAGCTCACACCTAACTATTGAGTCATCTATTTCTGTTCATTATTCCTTATCATATCTTGTACCAAACACCATCTTTCCATCTGTCTGTTGGCACATTGTTTTCCTTAAAGAATTGAAGGCAGGGATGAAGCAATTGCCTACTCTAATAATTTCTTTATTTACATAATCTCAGATTCACGATACAACTAGAACAATGAGAAAGCTTGTGGTAGAGGTATGTGATGCTGTGACAAAGCGTGCAGCTCGATTGGCTGGGGCTGGAATAGTTGGCATTTTGAAGAAACTAGGGAGGGATGGAACTGATAAAAAAGCAGTTGTAGTGGTGGAAGGCGGTCTCTATGAACACTACAGGCTCTTCAGAACTTATTTACATAGTAGCATAAAAGAGATGCTTCAGGGGAAATTTTCTGATAATGTGGTTATCGAGCATTGGCCAGATGTCTGTGGAGTTGGATCAGCATTGCTTTCAGTTCCAAGCTCCCATGTGTAAGGAACTGATACTGGCTACTTATATCATGTTGGATTCTAAAGTTTCCAGTTTACTACAATGCAAGTGCCAATTAGGCATTTGTGCAGAAACCAGCCAATGTCTTGGTGCAGAATAAAGAAGAGGTTTAATAAAGGAACTTATGCCATTGTGACGTGGGTATTCACTTTTTTCGTGGATATAGTTTTGTATGGCCTTGAATTTTGCTAAGTCCTTTCTTTCTTTCTTTCTTTTTCTTCTATTTCATATATTTATTTATCATTACACTATCTTGACCGATAAAAGTAAATTTCTTGAATGGTACTCTTTTATAAGCTCCGTAAAGATAGAAATCCAGAAATTTGCATATCTGAATTGCGGTGAGAAAACAGAAACTAACAGTGAATGGACATTTCATCTATTTTCTTTTTACTGTTTACTGCCAGGTTTCCCCCATGACCATCACGGATTTGACTGTGCCCAGGCCTGCTTAATAATTACCTGTGCATTTGTATGCCAGAGAAAGTTTCTCAGAGCAATCGCATCTGCAAATTTAAATGGGAAGTTTTTTCGTTCATAGATTCAAGTCATGAATGCATATCATGAGGTTTTACTTGTTTGCGTTCTTCATATATGAACTACAGTATAATTACAAATTTGACTCATGAGTGATGACTGCAGTCTGCAGCCAGCATAGCGTACGAATGAGTAGTTGGTTTCAATCCACTGTTCTGCTGTTGTCAATTTCTTGGCAAATTTTGTTGCTGTTTAAGTACTCTCTTGTAGGTATAGTGCTGCTTTAAGAGAAACAATAGCTGACCTATAGTTGTAAAAGCTTTAATATTTGTCTGTATCTCTGGCTTCAAGTGGTGGCTGTATCTGGATGTGGTCATCCAATGCAATGAATAGAGGGGAGTTGGTTGACGAAACAGAACACATGGGTGTCAGCAGCAATTGTTGCAGGCCTATTGCATGCATGATGACTTTCCTCTTGCTTTTGCTGCTAAGATACGGAAGCGTGGAAGTGCTGGATCCTCATCCAAATATGATTAGTTCAGACGTAGGAATTTGATGGTTCGCATTTTATTTTTAAGTGTAAATGAGATTTTTATTGCAAACTCAATATCGGGCGAAACAAAATGCAATACAGCAGTATTAGATCATTAGCATAGTAGAATACATAATTCCAACTTGTTATTAATTAGTTATAAGCAGCATTGAAAATCAAGCTGGATTTCTTTGATATATTAATTAACATAACTTTAATTGCAATTTGTAAAGGAACAAAACATAATTCCAACTTGTTATTTTAATGTAACTATGAACATTTTGTAACTGTAATTACAGGAAATAACCCTTTTATGTAAGAAAAACATCCCACATGCAAACCAAACAATGTGCATGAATATTTACATCTGATTATTACACAATGGAGGATAAATATTTTAAGTGAAATCCAAATTCCAACAGGAGACAAGGACAACAGCAATCGAGGCACAGACCCGAGGAGCTATTGACCTCCCAAACGAAACAAAACACTCATTTGCTTTTTGACACCAAAAAACAATAGTTAACCCAGAGTTTATCTCAATTAATTATTGCAACGCTTACAAACTAATCAATGGCAGCTCCCCGAGACCTGACACAGTTTTGACTGTTTCAAACTTTATATCGGCAGTGTACGATCATTAAAGCTGTACAATATTTATCATAATATTTGATAATTGAAAAACTAATTTCCTATATTGATTTTTTTTTTCAAAAGCAGAGAGATAATCATTTACACGTGGCAGCCACCTTCCACCGTAAGAAACGACAGTTGCAGCAGCCGATGCTGATAGCTCCGAAAAACGGTACTAAGATGAAGTTACTAAATTACCCTTCCCAGTTTGAGAGGCTACAACGTAAGCACCAAGTTTGAGGAGAGATTTCTGTAATTTAGGCGATGCCTGTAGTCTTGCTGGCCTGCACAAAAGCTACTGGCTACGTTACTTGTATTATTACAGCGCGTCGCTTTCTCTTTACTCGAACGGCGTTTTATTGGGGCTACTTTTCCCATAAATAGAAAAAGATAGCAGACCCAGCGTTATTATGTTACTCCAAGGTAACCAAGGTCATATTTGAACATGAGGGGAAAGAAACATAGAGGAAACATAGAGAGATCTATAAAAATTCATCAAAGACAATGATTCAATGATTTCATGGACTAGACTCCATTTTGTTTACGCTAATTTTCACTATTTGCTCGTTAATTGTTTGATTTACGTATTGTTTGTGCTGATCTAAATTTCTTATATTACATTTTCTACGAAGGTTTTAAGAAATAACTCTTTTCCAGAAATTTGAAGGGACCATTGATGAGTAAGTAAATTTCCATTTGGAAGATACAAAATCGATGTTAATAAATCACGATTTGACATGGATGTTATGCTATTAATTATTTTTGCAGGACTCCTGATGTTGCTTCCATGCATCAGGATACATCATCAAATCTACGTGTGGTTGCAGAGAAGTTGGATAAAGCTTTAGGGTATTTCCTGCTGCAACCTAACTGTTCGTTTAGCTCATTCGGTAACAATAGGGATTGTTTTATTGATCATTAATGTTCGAATTGGCAACATGAGGCAATTTCGCCTCCCATGGATACCATAGCTAGTTATCTTCAATTGCATTAAAATAAATTGATTTATAGTGGACAGGATATCGTCAATAATTGGAAAACCAGTTATATTTATTTCACAACCACCAAGAAAAGCATCTCATCTTTTAACTTATGTTTATCTTTCTGTTCATTATTCCTTATCATATCTTTATTTTTGCCTTTTGATTTGGAAGCTCACACCTAACTATTGAGTCATCTATTTCTGTTCATTATTCCTTATCATATCTTGTACCAAACACCATCTTTCCATCTGTCTGTTGGCACATTGTTTTCCTTAAAGAATTGAAGGCAGGGATGAAGCAATTGCCTACTCTAATAATTTCTTTATTTACATAATCTCAGATTCACGATACAACTAGAACAATGAGAAAGCTTGTGGTAGAGGTATGTGATGCTGTGACAAAGCGTGCAGCTCGATTGGCTGGGGCTGGAATAGTTGGCATTTTGAAGAAACTAGGGAGGGATGGAACTGATAAAAAAGCAGTTGTAGTGGTGGAAGGCGGTCTCTATGAACACTACAGGCTCTTCAGAACTTATTTACATAGTAGCATAAAAGAGATGCTTCAGGGGAAATTTTCTGATAATGTGGTTATCGAGCATTGGCCAGATGTCTGTGGAGTTGGATCAGCATTGCTTTCAGTTCCAAGCTCCCATGTGTAAGGAACTGATACTGGCTACTTATATCATGTTGGATTCTAAAGTTTCCAGTTTACTACAATGCAAGTGCCAATTAGGCATTTGTGCAGAAACCAGCCAATGTCTTGGTGCAGAATAAAGAAGAGGTTTAATAAAGGAACTTATGCCATTGTGACGTGGGTATTCACTTTTTTCGTGGATATAGTTTTGTATGGCCTTGAATTTTGCTAAGTCCTTTCTTTCTTTCTTTCTTTTTCTTCTATTTCATATATTTATTTATCATTACACTATCTTGACCGATAAAAGTAAATTTCTTGAATGGTACTCTTTTATAAGCTCCGTAAAGATAGAAATCCAGAAATTTGCATATCTGAATTGCGGTGAGAAAACAGAAACTAACAGTGAATGGACATTTCATCTATTTTCTTTTTACTGTTTACTGCCAGGTTTCCCCCATGACCATCACGGATTTGACTGTGCCCAGGCCTGCTTAATAATTACCTGTGCATTTGTATGCCAGAGAAAGTTTCTCAGAGCAATCGCATCTGCAAATTTAAATGGGAAGTTTTTTCGTTCATAGATTCAAGTCATGAATGCATATCATGAGGTTTTACTTGTTTGCGTTCTTCATATATGAACTACAGTATAATTACAAATTTGACTCATGAGTGATGACTGCAGTCTGCAGCCAGCATAGCGTACGAATGAGTAGTTGGTTTCAATCCACTGTTCTGCTGTTGTCAATTTCTTGGCAAATTTTGTTGCTGTTTAAGTACTCTCTTGTAGGTATAGTGCTGCTTTAAGAGAAACAATAGCTGACCTATAGTTGTAAAAGCTTTAATATTTGTCTGTATCTCTGGCTTCAAGTGGTGGCTGTATCTGGATGTGGTCATCCAATGCAATGAATAGAGGGGAGTTGGTTGACGAAACAGAACACATGGGTGTCAGCAGCAATTGTTGCAGGCCTATTGCATGCATGATGACTTTCCTCTTGCTTTTGCTGCTAAGATACGGAAGCGTGGAAGTGCTGGATCCTCATCCAAATATGATTAGTTCAGACGTAGGAATTTGATGGTTCGCATTTTATTTTTAAGTGTAAATGAGATTTTTATTGCAAACTCAATATCGGAGCGAAACAAAATGCAATACAGCAGTATTAGATCATTAGCATAGTAGAATACATAATTCCAACTTGTTATTAATTAGTTATAAGCAGCATTGAAAATCAAGCTGGATTTCTTTGATATATTAATTAACATAACTTTAATTGCAATTTGTAAAGGAACAAAACATAATTCCAACTTGTTATTTTAATGTAACTATGAACATTTTGTAACTGTAATTACAGGAAATAACCCTTTTATGTAAGAAAAACATCCCACATGCAAACCAAACAATGTGCATGAATATTTACATCTGATTATTACACAATGGAGGATAAATATTTTAAGTGAAATCCAAATTCCAACAGGAGACAAGGACAACAGCAATCGAGGCACAGACCCGAGGAGCTATTGACCTCCCAAACGAAACAAAACACTCATTTGCTTTTTGACACCAAAAAACAATAGTTAACCCAGAGTTTATCTCAATTAATTATTGCAACGCTTACAAACTAATCAATGGCAGCTCCCCGAGACCTGACACAGTTTTGACTGTTTCAAACTTTATATCGGCAGTGTACGATCATTAAAGCTGTACAATATTTATCATAATATTTGATAATTGAAAACTAATTTCCTATATTGATTTTTTTTTTCAAAAGCAGAGAGATAATCATTTACACGTGGCAGCCACCTTCCACCGTAAGAAACGACAGTTGCAGCAGCCGATGCTGATAGCTCCGAAAAACGGTACTAAGATGAAGTTACTAAATTACCCTTCCCAGTTTGAGAGGCTACAACGTAAGCACCAAGTTTGAGGAGAGATTTCTGTAATTTAGGCGATGCCTGTAGTCTTGCTGGCCTGCACAAAAGCTACTGGCTACGTTACTTGTATTATTACAGCGCGTCGCTTTCTCTTTACTCGAACGGCGTTTTATTGGGGCTACTTTTTCCCATAAATAGAAAAAAGATAGCAGACCCAGCGTTATTATGTTACTCCAAGGTAACCAAGGTCATATTTGAACATGAGGGGAAAGAAACATAGAGGAAACATAGAGAGAGATCTATAAAAATTCATCAAAGACAATGATTCAATGATTTCATGGACTAGACTCCATTTTGTTTACGCTAATTTTCACTATTTGCTCGTTAATTGTTTGATTTACGTATTGTTTGTGCTGATCTAAATTTCTTATATTACATTTTCTACGAAGGTTTTTAAGAAATAACTCTTTTCCAGAAATTTGAAGGGACCATTGATGAGTAAGTAAATTTCCATTTGGAAGATACAAAATCGATGTTAATAAATCAAAATTGGACATAGGAAGATCCATGTAGGCTAATTAACTTTCTTTTATTCTTCTTTAAAAGAGCCTATGAAGCTAAAGGACAAAAAATTTTGTAGGATGCTACATTAGGACATTAGAGCCTACAAAGCTACACAATTACATTAAAGTGAACAGGCCAGGTTTACGCGAAAAAACATAAACTAGGACAATAATTTTCACAGATTGAATCATTAATGCAGTTTGTGCAATAATATCTGCGTGCATCTCGCACATTAATTTGGCAAAAATTTAGGAGCAATGCACAGTGCCCTACTCCATACGAAGACCAGCCAAATTTGTCGGTTTCTCTTCAGCTCTCGCCAATTTAAAAAGTGGTCCCTTGCGTTTCATCACGTTGTGGTCCAAAATTCCATCCTCTCTCCTCTTATCCATTTTCTCTAAGGCCATGATTTGTATGATTTTATGTCCTTTACCATCAATCCAAATTTAAGGGAATATAAAATAGTTGCATTATAAATTATAGTCATTTACAAAAGGTTCAAATGGAGGATCCTACTGATTGTTGATGGACATTTGAAATCTCTTTCTCAATTGTGGCGATCTATATTTAATATACAATTATAAACTTATACTTTATCTGCATGAAGATTAAATCACGAAAATACATATATTTTACAATTAAAATTATTCACTTTATTACTAAAGTTGGTGTTAAATAAAAATCTGATGAAGAAAGATGTATCACCATAATCACTAGACACATGGAATATTTTGATGTATTAAAGTTATTTTTGTGTGTGGAGAGAATACAAATTCATTAAAATATTAATTCTATATCATGAGAACTAGCAGTCATATAATATGCTAAATATCACTTAAACACCATATAGTTTTCCGTTTTGACATTTTCATACCATATGTTGTATTTTGTATAAAAAACTCACAAGTTATCTGTCGTTGGTCAAGTTGGCACCTTATGTTATTCATACATGGGAATAGTCAAAAAAATATTCTCATGTGACTCTCATATGAGAAAATTAAGTTACTTTTACCATCATTTATTGGTTTATTTACTAATATTACCAACCCTTACTAACCCCTCATCTATTTAAATCTTCTCTCATTGAATCTTAAACCTAATCTCCAAACTCAGTCTTCATTCAAATATTAGTTCAAAATCTAAATGAAAAGCAACATAAGAACCCCAAATCAAACTTAAAGACCCAAAGTACCATATTTGAACAACAATCCCAACTACGATAAAAAATTAATCCTAACCCAAAGTAAAAGAACCAAGTTTTAGGAGATATTACCTCAAATTACCCAAATACAACAAAAAATTCTGTGCCTCACCCCAATTTGAGAGCAAAAGCCCTTATTAAGGATCCTGGTGAGAATTAATCCTTGGATCGAGGGCGAAATTGGAAATCATGAACAAGGACGTTGTAATTATTTTTTCTGAGTAATATAAGAGGGGAAGGTTTAGGGCTGTTTACTATTGGAGGGAGTTTAGTAAGGGAAGGGTATTTTTGTCCTTACATTCAAAAGTAACGCTATCAACACTTTTTTAACGACAGCGAAGTGTGGTATTTTTGCGATACAAAATACAATGTTTAATATTAAAGTGCCAGAACGAGGAAACTATATCTTAAGTGATATTTAGCCTATAAACTTTATTCCTCCAAAATATTTTCCTTAACATTAAACTATAATTTAAATTAATGTGAACGAGAACCCAAAAAAAAAAAAGCGACAGGCAGCAGGAAGCCTCGTTCGCATGCACTCCTCGAAACCCCTCACGCCAATAACACCCCCCAAATCAAAAGGCGCGAAAATTAGAAAACAAATGAAAATACCAAAAAAACCCAAACCCCATAAAATCTAGACCTACTCCTCTTCATCACTCTCTCACTCTCTCCTCCCTCAACAAGAGGAGCAAGCAAAAAAAAAAACCCCAAAAATCTCCAAAAAAAGGAAAAGAAAAAGAAATGAGAAAAATGCCGCCATTGCTCTTCTCTCTCCTCTTCTTCCTCCTCCTCCTCCTCCCTCTCTCCTCCGCTCTCAACGAACCCATCACCCTCCTCTCCCTCAAATCCTCTCTCTCCGACCCCACCCCTCTCTCAAACTGGACCCACTCCTCTCTCAACAACCACTGCTCATGGCCCCACCTCACCTGCGACTCCCTCGGCCACGTCATCACCCTCAACCTCTCGAACCTCAACCTCTCCGGCGAAATCCCACCTCAAATCTCAGCCCTCCGCTCTCTCCGCCACCTCAACCTCTCAAACAACCTCTTCAACTCCTCTCTCCCCTCTTCAATCTCGACCCTCAAACACCTCGCCGTCCTCGATCTCTACAACAACAACCTCACCGGATCTCTGTCGCCGGAGATCGCCAACCTCACCGCCCTCCGCCACCTTCACCTTGGCGGCAACTTCTTCTCCGGCGAGATCCCCAAAGTGTACGGCCGCATGAAGTCTTTAGAATACTTCGCCGTTTCTGGTAATGAGCTCGGGGGTTCGATCCCGAAGGAGATTGGAGATTTGAGCAGTTTAAAGGAGCTTTATTTAGGGTATTTCAACGATTATAGCGGCGGGATTCCTGCTGAGATTGGAAATTTGTCGAATCTTGTTCGCTTCGACGCGGCGAACTGTGGCTTGACCGGTGAGATTCCGCCGGAGATTGGGAAGTTGAAGAATCTCGATACTTTGTTTTTGCAAGTTAACGGGATCTCCGGCGAGATCACGCCGGAGTTGGGGGAGCTGCAGAGTTTGAAATCGCTGGATCTTTCCAACAATGCACTCGCTGGTGAGATCCCTGTGGGTTTTTCGAAGCTCAAGAATCTTACCCTGTTGAATTTGTTTAGGAATAAGTTAACCGGAGCGATTCCTGAGTTTATCGGAGACTTGCCGGAGCTTGAAGTGCTGCAGCTTTGGGAGAATAATTTTACTGGGAGTATTCCTAAAAATCTTGGGAAGAACGGGCAGCTTCAGCTTTTAGATCTCTCGACTAATAAGCTCACTGGTTCTTTGCCTGCTGATTTGTGCCTTGGGAACAAGTTGCAAACCCTAATTGCTCTTGGGAATTTCTTGTTTGGGTCGATTCCTGAATCTTTGGGTCGCTGTGAATCTTTGACTCGAATTCGAATGGGTGAGAATTATTTGAATGGTTCTATTCCTGATGGTTTGTTTAGCTTACCAAATTTAGTCCAGATTGAGTTACAGGATAATTTGTTAACTGGTGAGTTTCCAAGAACAAAAGATGATTTGGGTTCTTCAAATTTAGGGCAAATTAGTTTATCGAACAATCGGTTGACTGGAGCTCTTCCAGCTTCGATTGGTAGTTTCTCTGCAGTTCAGAAGCTTGTTATCAACGGCAATTTCTTCTCCGGTGAGATTCCAGAAGAAATCGGCAAGCTTCAGCAAGTCTCTAAGCTTGATTTCAGTGGAAACAATTTTTCAGGCCAAATTACTCCTGAAATCAGCAAGTGCAAGCTCTTAACTTTTATTGATTTGAGCAGGAACAATCTTAGTGGAAATATTCCGACTGAGATTACGCAAATGAGAATCTTGAATTATCTGAATTTGTCAAGAAACCATCTTGAGGGTAGTATTCCACCTTCGATCTCATCTATGCAGAGCTTAACGTCTGTTGATTTCTCCTACAATAACCTCACTGGTTTAGTTCCGGTCACTGGCCAGTTCAGTTACTTCAATGCCACTTCATTTGTTGGAAACCCTAATCTCTGTGGTCCTTATCTTGGACCTTGTCATGCTTCAAGCGCCGATGACACTAAAACCTCGCACGCCAAACGTGCATTATCCTCCTCGTTCAAGCTTTTGTTGGTTATTGGCCTTTTGATCTGTTCCATTGCATTTGCCGTTGCTGCAATCATAAAAGCTCGGGCTCTAAAGAAAGCAAGTGAAGCTAGAGCATGGAAGCTCACTGCTTTCCAAAGGCTAGACTTCAATTGTGATGATGTATTGGATTGTTTAAAAGAAGAGAACATTATTGGAAAAGGAGGAGCAGGGGTTGTTTACAAAGGAATCATGCCCAATGGAGATCAAGTTGCAGTTAAAAGACTTCCAGCAATGAGCAGAGGCTCTTCTCATGATCATGGATTCTCTGCTGAGATTCAAACATTGGGTAGGATTCGACATAGGCACATTGTGAGATTACTAGGGTTTTGTTCGAATCATGAGACAAATCTTTTGGTTTACGAGTATATGCCTAATGGGAGTCTTGGAGAGGTTCTTCATGGGAAAAAGGGAGGGTTTTTGAATTGGGATACAAGGTATAAGATTGCGGTGGAGGCAGCTAAAGGGCTTTGTTATCTGCATCATGATTGTTCGCCTTTGATCCTTCACCGTGATGTGAAGTCGAACAATATACTATTGGATTCGAATTTTGAAGCTCATGTTGCTGATTTTGGGTTGGCTAAGTTCTTGCAGGATTCGGGGACTTCTGAATGTATGTCTGCTATTGCTGGTTCATACGGATATATTGCACCAGGTATGGATTCTTCTAATTCATATTGCATTTAGCTTGTTTGCTTAGACTGTAAACTATAGTTTGTTTGAATGTAGCTCTTTTTAATACTCTTTTAGGAATCGGAAAGTCAGTTTCCCTAATCACCTTAGGAGTTTGTTTGGAATACAAATCCTGTTAGAACAAATCAAATGCTAGAAGTGTTCTAAAGCTCATCCGCTTGCAGAGTTCGAAACCTAAACGCTCAACTTTCTTTTCTTTCTGCGATTGGGATTTATGATTTCCATTTGGAAGTGTTCTAACACTCATTCATGCGTTGTGATGGGATTCACACTTAGTTGTTTGAAACTCTCACATGATCATTGACAAACACTCACATATATTTTCCACAAATTTGATGCCTCTCCATTATAGTAAGCAACAAAGAGAGAACTTTCTCAATCATCTATCAGTTGACATATTGTTATGATTTGCGTCTAAGTGAAAAATAAATGAATCATGGGGTGTGTGATTTTAATTTTGGTCGGATATTTGTGATTGAGAAAGCTTTTTGTATACGGATATTGATTCTACATGTTGTACTTAAGTAGTAGAGAGATCACTGCAATCATAATTTAATAGTCGATTATGATTTTTCTTGACTGATAGGTAAGCATGATGAAAACTCGCGAGCGTATGCTATTAGTTATATTTGGAATAATCACAAACACAAACATTATATACTATTGAAGAACTGTAACTGAATTTGTGCTTTCTCTATTGTCTGGTAGTCAAACTTGAGATAAAGACGGTCGGCATAGTTCTCTTTTGACAAAGTGAAAGTTTTTATCAAATTTTTGATCTGATTAATTGTCTCATCTGAATCTAATTTCATCTGAATCTAAACAGAATACGCATACACCTTGAAGGTGGATGAGAAGAGCGACGTCTACAGTTTCGGAGTCGTCCTCCTAGAACTCCTAACAGGAAGAAAACCAGTGGGAGAATTCGGAGATGGCGTCGACATCGTCCAGTGGGTTCGAAAACTAACAGACTCCAACAAAGAACAAGTGCTTAAAATCCTCGACCCACGTCTACAAACTGTCCCCCTTGATGAAGTGATGCACGTTTTCTATGTCGCAATGTTGTGCGTTGAAGAACAGAGCATTGAGAGGCCGACAATGAGAGAAGTTGTTCAGATACTCACCGAGCTTCCAAATTCAACAGCAGCAATGGCATCAAAGAGTGATGAGTCAAGGGATGAAGAAGTGTTGGGAGCGGTGAAATCACCGCCGACGGATCTGCTTAGTATTTGAATATGTTAAGGTAGTTTTAGTAATAGGTACCTTTCTAGTTTCAGTTTGAGGTTATGGCTTTTGGTTGTATTTGGGATTATTCAAGTTTAGTCTTTTTTTCTAGTGTTTTTCTATTTTCATTGTTTGGAATGTGGGGGTTCTAGTGAATTATTGAAGAAAAAAAAAATCTGATGGATATTGTTTGTTGTACAACACTGCATGAATTGAGGGGGAATTTATTACCTTTGGGTTGGAAAAATAAGGTCAACAAGTTTGAAGTCCTGATTTTTTATCTAACACTTTTGGCTGGCATTTTGCATACTAGGAATTTGGAGTTGTCGTGTTAGATTCACGATATATTAGTCATATTTGTGATTTTAATTATAGATATCTTCAACAAAATTAGACGCAACATAACAAAATTAGTTTGATTTTTTTCCTTCATATGATATTCTTCAATCTTGTGTTGCAAAGAATCAAGATTTTAAGTATATATTGTTCAAAATATCTTATATGCAAGAAAATCTTTAGAGGCCAAATTTACAAACCAACAACCCCTCAGAACGTTCGCCGCGTTGTGGACCCTTTAGCCCATCTATTTCTTTGCCCTTCCCTCAATCTGAAGGCAAGGATGCATGTGATGGTGGGCCATAATTTACTCTTTTTTAAATTTCCTGGGCCCAATTGATCCAACGCCAGTGATGCGTTCTCTTTAGATAAAGAGATGTAACCAACTTGCTGGCACGTGGAGAAAGTAGATTCGCCTTCCAAAATAGTATGCGGTCAAAATCATAACTTTATATTTTAGGGCTTTTTATACAAAACCACGACAAAATATATTGGCTTTTCGGAAAATCACCGTAAGTTTTTTTATTTTTATAGAACCACCATAAAATATAGTAGTTTCTCAGAGAACCATCACAAATTTTTTAATTTTCATAGAACCATCATGAAAATATGCATCCATAACAAAGTGTCACCAAATTATAATTTTGCATCTGTATCATGTTAAACTAAATAATATGCTAAATCCCTAAAATACCATCATGGTGGGACCTAGCAATCTATTATTATATTTTCTCAAAGCAACAAAATAATTGAGTACCGTTGATGACCCAGATGGTTGGTAGGTTCAAATATGGCTCCCACTATTTTGGGTTCGATTCCTGGTCGCCTCATTATCAAAAACACAAAAAATAAAAATAAAAATAAATAAAAACAAAAACAAAATACCTATTTCCCTCTAAAACTTTGTTAACTCTCTCAAAAAAAGTTTTAATTCCCTCCAAATACCCCCACTCATCCTCTCTAAAATTTTATCATAATGAGCATTTATGTCATTTTATACTATCATTTGATAAAATACTGATGTAAATTATGACTTTGTGGGACTTTGTAAAAGATTCATATTTTCATGATATGAAAAACCAGTATATTTTGTGATGGTTACGTGAAAATAAAAAAAATTATGGTCGTTCTCCGAAAAACCACTATATTTTGGGGTGGTTTTGTATAAAAACCCTATATTTTATTACACCTTCCTCATTTTCAGTTCATTTTAGAGCTTCGATGAAACAGCAAGTCAAGGTTCAGGTTACTAACGAAAATGCAGTTATACGTGTGCTTAACTATTAGAATATATATGTTCTGAGGCTAAATGACACTTAAATACCTTATTGTTTCATCACCTTTACATTTAAATATCCTAAGTTGAAAAAATACACATAAATATTCTAACTTGTCCACTATTATAATATTATAAATGCAGTTAAAAACCTATTATGATAAAAAAAACCTCTCCATAGAAATGAATGTAAAATTTAATAAAAGATGGAAAACAGATATTATGGTAAATATGACAATAAATAAGGTTAATACAATTACAAAAATATCATGTGCTAATCACATGGGAATATTCTCACATAAGGTATTAACGTGCTTTTTTCAACTTAAGGTATTAAAGTCTTACTTTTATAACTTAGGATATTAAAGTGCTACTTTTATAACTTGGGATATTTAAGTGTAAAGATTATAAAACAATAGAGTATTTGAGTGCCATTTAGCCATGTTCTGATAAGTAATTGAGCATTATTCATATCTAAATCCATATCCAAAAGACGAATATCAATTACGAGCAAAACATTGACAAGGAATTGATGTCGATCCATTTTTCGTTACCGTTTTCATCCTAATGTCAAAAGGACTCCATTCATAAGCATGGTCATCCAAATAAAAATAGATCAGAAATCATCTATCAAGGACCTTTCTTTGATGAGGATTATCTCATAATTATGTCAAAATTCATGTCATACTTGCATGTAAATAAACAAAAATATATAATCAAATTATAAATAAATCAGTGTGAACACAATAGATCAAAAGTCATCACCCACAAAGTTCTTAGATCCTAAACTTTTTGTACCTACTCTGTTCTGCACTCAGCATGGACTGACTGCCTCCTCCCTCTCTTTTGAAACAAGTAAAAGTTGCAAGCTTTACTCAACATGCCTACAAAGGGAGGAATCCAAAGGCCAAGCCAAACTTACTTACCCAAAAAACAAAAGGACACAGAAAAAGGCAATGCTGAGCACAACAACAGAAAAAGTTTCGAAGGCAAAAAGCATCTGGCCAATCCTTGGGACCCAAAAATTGTTAGCAAACTTTACACATGATACTAGCATTTCACAAACATAGAACCTTATTAATTTGCACTTAGATAGAAATTGTTTCACTGTTGTAGAGATATTTGCTTTTCAGTCTGCAGAAGCAAAAGATGCTACAGTTGAAATCATGTACTGTGCCATGACCTGAAAAAGGAAATAGTGGGTGAACCTGTGATGTAAAGTACCCAATGTTTGGCCGCAGTAACGAAAGGAAACAGTGTGACATCACTGACTCCATGATAGCTACAAAATTGACCAAGCAAAAAAGATATTTACTTGCATCACTGTCACAAGATTTCAATTGGCTTTCACCTGATCAACAGCCAAATCCAAGCACATATAAAGAGGTTTACATGTCTAAGCAGTAAAAACAGAAGAATCCAAAAGGGCAAAACTAGATATGTACCTCAGCACCGACACCCACTATGTCTCTTTTTTCTGAATAAAAGAGACATGACATAGAGAAGGCAACAAAAATGAGCTCATATAATCAATAGCAAGAAGAATCAAAGCGATTCTTGGGACCCATGATTGCATGAAACGCCAGACTATAAAGTTGTGCTTTTAGAAACTACATAATGTTATTTTCTAATCTCACAATAGTAAGTCCTGTATTGTTTGAGAGCTCTTCTAATTTTCAACAAAAAAAAGATTCAAGCGTGTGTTATATATGGTTCAAAGCGAAGAAGGTAATAATGGGTGATGTTGTGATGTCAAAATTTCCCTGTATTTGGTCCCATTAACAAAAAAAATTCAATCTCAAAATTCCCTGTATCATTGATTTCATCTCATGTGGCCAAGTCCATATTTCTAACGAGATTAAAACCAATTAAGGAAACTATATCCGAGTTTAATTGATCCTATCGTAGTATAGAAGAAGACACTTTATCATGCATAAGTAATAAATTGTGAGTCTATTCAAGGTTCTGCTCATCACAGATAACAGGAAATATAATGTATGATTCATGTACAAAACTAAATTACTAAATTACCAACTTTCTTCTGATAAGAAAACTAGTAGAGTGAAACAGGCCCTTGTGAGGTTACATACTTGAAGTGATAGCATTGTGCTTGTATTGGCTGTGAGCATTGTATTTAATGGTGGTTCTAGTAGCAAAAACATGACTTGCTCATAGATATGTAATTTATTTACTTTGTAGCATGTACCAATTTAGCAGCAACAATGTATTTATCGCAAGGAAATAAAACTTTTGGATACACAGCTGACAGGTCTCTTTCAATTCGAAAATATGAATCTCCATACCCGATACAAGAGTGGGAGAAAAAACGATCATATTGCAACTTTACAGCCATTACAACTAGACTAAATCTCTCATTTTTTACAGATTGCGTGAAACAAAAATATTATTCTCTATTAGTTAAGTATGTTCCGAGGGTATTTTCCCCTCAATTATTTCTTCAACGGTTACAGAATTACATGAAAGCATACTGTGGCAGTGCTTTAGAAACGAAAAATAAAGTATACAAGGCTCATATTTGTTCTATGATTTATACCTTAAATAAATCCTGTTTTATCACTTTCTAATGAAGGAAATCCCCTTCTTAATGCTTTCTGCTAACTCTTTCTTCGCCTTCTCCAAGCCAGCCCTGCACAAGAGCAGAAGACAATCAATTAAAAGTGTTTATGTTATATCACAAAATTTTCTGTAACAAATTTTCATAGAGATGTTCTCCTTCACACAATTATGCAGGTTTTGTTAGCTGTTGTCAAGCCTGTGCTTGGTTTGTTTGTTTCAAGTGGTTGGTATTCCTAAAATACAATTCTCTAATTGTACCTTTTTTATAAAAAAATCATTAAGCAGTGACGCTAGTCGTTGGAGGGCTAAGATAGATGTTTAAGAAAACCAGGTCCTCAGATTGGAATGAGATTAAATGAATTAAGATGAAGTTGAGTCAGGCTGGGACCACCAGACTACAGTCAATTATATTAGCTTTGTCTTAGCTCCAGTTGGGTGCAATGAGACAAAGCCTGTAAACATTATATTGCATTGCTATCATTACAAAAAACTTTCAGGACAAAGCCAAGAAGAAAAACGTCGGCATTTATTTAGAGGTTGCAGATTGGTTTAACAACAAAAAAAAGTGAGGAATACAAATTCTAGTTCCCCTTGAAATGCTTTCTTGCATCAATATGGATCTCGTGAGAATTAAGCTTAACCAGCATGAGGATGATGAATTCAGATAGATAAGGTTTAAAAAATTGTTATTTAAGGAAGTATCTTGAAAAGTTGAAGCAAACAGCACGATTAGAACAATCTAAATGAACTCCATTTGAAGAGGAACTTTAAGTTTATAGAAACTTGCTTGTGATGGGAGTAGTCATGAGTTTATAGAAACATCTGTTTGGTTTGTTGCAGATGGGGCACATACATGTTTGGTTGATTAGGTTGCATCCTTTTGATGTCCATTATAGGGACTAATATTCTTCGCAACCTGCAGTAAACTCTTATGGGAGGAAACAAGAACCAACTTGGTTGGAGGTAAAGGTAATATTTTTCAGGTGACAGCCTTTGTTTTAAAGTTTTTTTTAATTATAATTAAATAGCTTTCTGCTGCTTTTTTTGTAGTAGCCACAAAATGGCTGCTGCTTCTACTACAGAGAGATAAAAAAAAATTTAAAAATCCAAACATTGTCAAACCAAAATTAGGCTTAAGTTCCAAGCTTATAATTCAAAAGAGCCCCTTCATTCATTCAAAAAGAAGAAAAGAATACTCAGAACCTCACTTGAACTTAAGAGAGATTACTAAGGAATACAATGAAAAGTATAAAAAAGTTAAAATTAAACATCACTACCTTTCAAACTCATTCAAGAGCCCAAGGGGGAACATCTCCTCGATCCCACCACGACCTAATCTTACTTTTGTGGCAAAAAATGGTAGCTCTGTCACCTATGACAAAAAGAAAACACTAATTCCGTAAAGAACTCTTAACATTAATAATGTGGGAAACTTGGAAGAGGACAAGTACCTGAGAAGCCACAAATGAGCATTCTACAATGTTGGCATCACCCCTCAATCCTCTCAAGCATGCATCTGCAAATTTAGCAGCAGCATAAGCCTGCGCAATATCCTCAAGAAATTAGCAAGGAACTTATTTGGAAGCCATTTCCATGAAATAAACCAATAAAGACTAACCATTGAGAGGGTTGCAGATCCAGCCCCAGCTTTTGCCTGCATCAGAAATGAATTTAACTTCACATTAAGAGGTTACCACACTTATTAACTTAGAAAAAGTACAAACATAGATTAATCCTATAGTTTCTAAGAGTGTGATACCATAGTCATCTCTCATTTGTAACTCCTGTTCGCTTATAAGTCAATCCCATAGTTTCTAAGAGTGTGATACCATAGTCATCTCTCATTTGTAACTCCTGTTCGCTTATAAGTCAATCCCTCTCTCTCTCTCTCTCCCTCTCCCTCTCCCTCTCCCTCTCCTCTCCCTCTCCCTCTCCCTCTCTCTCTCTCCCTCCTGTTCCACTAAACAGCCCCGAAGAAAGAACACATTTTCTCTCTCTCTCTCTCTCTCTCTCCCTCCCTCCCTCCTGTTCCACTAAACAGCCCCGAAGAAAGAACACATTTTCATCACATTCATCAATCTTATATAGCAATAAAAAGAAAACAAAGCAAGTTGCTGGCGAACACATTATATTCTCATTGCTCATAAGCACCCGTACACAGACATAAACTTGGAGAGCCTTGCATCGTGTAAATCCATTGCACCTTGTGCAGTTTCTTTCATATTGATTAACATAAGATTAAGACCATCTAATATCTTAGTAAAAAGCAATCCAATGAGTCAACCTTATAAATTATGTCGCAAATATTGTGAACTTCAGAAGATTATATTAGGTGCACATGTACATGTAACCATAACAAAACACTTTCTGGCTACAGTGTTAGCCTAAGATGAATATGGCTACCAGTTCCAAATTTAAAATAAAAAACTAGATGACTTCCAAGTTGATACAAAAAGGAGTGTTAACTTTATTATCTATCCCTTGATAATAGTTTTACCTCAACTACTTCTGTTCCCCCATTCTGTACGCGATCGGTCAAATAGTTAATTTCTTCTGAAGTGAAGGAACATGGAGGTTGCACCTGCATATAATCCAACTAATAAAGTTCGTGAGTTTACACTCAGGTACCTAAAATAACTAGAAACGATAGGAATTTGAGATCAATTCAACAAAATAAACAATACAACCAAAGTGCAAAGCAAAAATCCCCTGACCTGCGACAATAGGGGTAATATTGTAACCCCTGCATGTCCACCAACAACAGGAACATTAACCTCCCGAGGATCAAGTCCCAATACTTCGGCCTGAAAACAACATGAATCATATAGGATAAGTAATAATATCAGAAGCTAAATCAAAACAAAGAACTCGGCTGGTTCCTTGAACACTTAAACAAGGAAAATAAACAAAAGATAACTCACCACGAAAGTATTGGCTCTCACAACGTCAAGGGTTGTCACCCCTAAGAGGCGGTTAGGATTATAGGTGCCTGCCTTCTTAAATACCTCTGCCGCAATAGGAACAGTAGAGTTTACTGGATTGCTGATCAAATTCACAATTGCATTAGGACAGCATTTGGCAATGCCCTCACAGAGGGTCCGAACAATTCCAGCATTAATGTTAAATAAATCATCCCTCGTCATTCCTGGTTTTCTAGGAACACCAGCAGGAATAATAATAAGATCCATTCCTGTGAGTGCATTTTCCAACTGTGGCTGACCTAAAAAGCCTCGTACCTGCAAAAGACCAATAAAAATTAGTTAATTGTGTTTTCGGTACAACAAGGAATGCATAGGTCATTTTAAGAAAAGCCGAAAAGCAGATAAGCAAGGATTCAGGCTGTTTGCATGTTCAAAGGAGTAGGGGTGGAAATGGACCGAATCTGATCGAATATCTTTACATTCAAATTCGAGTTCGGTTTACTTTATCGAATTCGAATTTGAATTCGTGTCACATAAGTAGAAGGCGTTCAAATTCGATTCGTTAATTAAATAAATATTTGGTAAATATTCATGAATATTTGCTAGCGGACTTGGTTGATGCATTTGGCTCTTTAATTTGAACTCATGAGTTAGAAACCTATGTTAGCCACTTATATGTTTTGGTTTCTTTTACATTTTGCATAACCACTTAATGATTATTATGATACGTCACAACTAAAATTATTAAATTTATATACTTATAAATTATTAGTTTATATATTTATCAATAGTAATATTCATAATATTATATGACATAAAAGTTAGTATAATGCAATAATGTAGAAGTAGAACAACATCTCATTATAGATTTCAAATCTATATAAATTCATTTTCTAGCAAACTTGTTTTAGCAACTTAATAATATAATCTCAATTAAAATTAGAATAAGAATTTATTTCTTATAGATATTTTGTTATGATATATGTCGGTATAATGAATATCTCAAGTGCAACTCTAAAGGATAAAAAGTTTACGATAAATTAAATTTAGAGGAATAAAATGTAAAGCATAAACGAATATTTAATAATCAACCGAATCAAATACACCTCTGGTTAAATTCTATTCGTTTATGACTCGAATGCTAAAAAATATTTGTTTACTATTAAATGAACTACCGGATCGAATATGACCGAATATCCAGACGAATAATAACCGAACAGTTTATTAATTATTTGGTTCATTTCCGCCCCTACACAGGAGTATAAACACGGACACAATTTTTGATATATTCTTTAGAGTAAGTAGAAAATAAGCTCCTTCGTCTATACTTTCAGTAGCATTTTTTACCCCTCAACTCATTATTAGCATTTATCGCCGTCCAATTCAAGACGAAGAAGAGAACTTACTGCAACTTATCCTTCTCAAAATGTCAACCAGCGCTGGTAAGTTCTAATAGAAGAGTTGAAGGGTGATAATCACTATTGAGGGTATAAATGAGGGGAGCTATCTGCAAATCATACTGTTATAAATTCATTAGGGGGGTGGAAAATTCCCTTCATCACTGGCATAAGGATAAATCAAAGATAGCCAACAACAGTACTTGGACAAGCCATCCTATGCACCATTATGCACGATATACCAAATAATCCAAATGTATTACTAAAACCGAGCTTTGCATAAAAGGGACCAAAATGTAAAAGAAAATTACCACAGCGCCCGTGTTCATGTGGCTGATATCTGCAGTAACACCTGGAGCATTAACAACATCATAGAGATGAAGAACTGACACCAGAGGATTCATTTTCATCAGCATTGCAAGGGGCTGGCCTATTCCCCCTGCAGCACCCAAAATCGCCACTTTGAATCCAGGAGCTCCTCCTTTCGACCGACAATCCGATCGCCTCAGCGACGAACTCTCCTCTATCTTCAGATTCACAAACCAATCAGTAACATTACCAAATTCCTAACACCATTTGTATCTACTACTATAAGCCTCAGTAGAAACCCTAAATTAAAGAGAGATAAATATTCGTAATCCAGCACGTAAAGGGAACAGTGGCCCTAAATTACCAAGTGAGCTAATTTGGAAGGGAAAAAAACCAGAAATTCTCCTCCAAGATTTTATCTTTCTATCAGAAACGATCATACAATTGAAAACCAAGAAATACCCAGAATCCCAAACAGCAAAAACATCTAGAATTAAGATAAAGATCAGCTTCAAGAGTACAAACCTGAAGATTGGGGTTCAGGTGACCAGCGATTCTCGCGATGCGCTGCAAAGCCTCACGGGTCTGCTCCATCTTCTCAAATTCGACGTCTAAAGAAGTTCAAAAGAGAGAAGAAAGAACCGAACTTTAACTGGAAATGTAATGGTTTGTTGGGTATGGGATTGGATTTTGTTATAGAGTGACGCAAATAATGATCAACAGAGTGCTGACAACTAAAATTATGGGAAGAATTGGGAAGCGTGTAGTTCTGGAAACAGCAAGCTCAGGATCCGATCCTTATCCTGTTGCGTGATTCTGGACTTCGAAGATTTTCAAGGCCGTGGTGAAGTGGTGATCGTCTCCATCGTTTTTGAGTTTTTACCTCTTAACAGTAAATGGTTATTTAACTCATATAACAACCGTCTAAATCCTACTTAAATAAATTGACTATAGCATCTCAACAAAATCAGAGTGGCGCAGCGGAAGCGTGGTGGGCCCATAACCCACAGGTCCCAGGATCGAAACCTGGCTCTGATATTTCAGTTGGGCTTCCTTTTTTTTCCCGAGCCCAGCCCAGCCTATACATGCTGCAACTATGACTTACCACTGAATGTTTTGGCCCATTATAAAATCCGGCCCACCTGTTGTAATTTCTCTATTATTTATGCCCAGATCTCGATATCAAAATGCTCTCATTCTACACCATCATCCACTTTGCATCTCACACAAATGTTTCATTTCCACTTTGGGATAACAACTCATTTGGGGTTTTGCTAAGAGAAATAAAGAGGAGAAATGGTGAATGTGGGGTTCTATGTTTTCCCTTCGTTCTCTCTCTTTATCAATATTGCTCTCTATCTCTCTCTCCTCCTTATCCATTACCCTAGATGCAATGGTTAGCAAAATCTATTTGAATCTAAATTTTCAAGTTTCTCCTCTTTTACACTTATTTAAGCATTTTCTTCCATATTGCCCTGAGAATAATCATCATTATAGTTCCTTATGCATTGATACTTAGTACTAGCCTAGATATCCATTGCCAAATGTACACTAGTAGAAAAATGAACAATCTAGACGGAAAAAACCGTCTAGTTTGTCCAAATTTCCGTCTAGTTTGACCAAACTAGGCGAATTCCGCCTAGAAAATTCGTTTAGAATATTTCCGCCTAGATTGAGTCAAACTAGACGGAAAATCCGTCTAAATTGATCAAACGAGACGGAAACCAACCTAGACGGTTTATTTTTCCGTCTAGGTTGCAACCTAGACGGATTTTCCGTCTAGGTTGATATTATAGCAACCTAGACGGATTTTCCGTCTAGGTTGCAACCTAGACGGATTTTCCGTCTAGGTTGCAACCTAGACGGATTTTCCGTCTAGGTTGCAACCTAGACGGATTTTCCGTCTAGGTTACAATCTAGACGGATTTTCCGTCTAGGTTGCAACCTAGACGGATTTTCCGTCTAGGTTACAATCTAGACGGATTTTCCGTCTAGGTTGATATTATAGCAACCTAGACGGATTTTCCGTCTAGGTTGCAACCTAGACGGTTTATTTTTCCGTCTAGGTTACTATTATTCGAGAAAAAACATCTTTGAAATGTGGTTTATTCGCATTTTACATTTACCTGATATACAAATCAATACATATTTACAGTCGAAACAAAATGTAATACACATCCAACTATATTCCAATCCAATCCAATAATACGCATCCAACAATCCAATCCAATCCAATAATATGCATCCAACAATCCAATAAACTGTTTCAACAACCCAATCCACTACCACAACCACAACCAACAATCCAATGCACACATTCAGGAATCATTTATTTACAACAAATATACAAAGAATCCTGAGTACAAATAACATAAAGTATTCTTGCAAATAAATACTGTTTAGTGTATAAAATTCCAAAAAAAACCCAAACCTCACATCTTGTCACTGGCAACGGGTCAATTATCGTCATCTCCAGCCTGAAAGTCAAATTGATTTTGTTATAGAATCATGTGAATTTGATATTATATCAAATCTAAATGTTTTCTTTATGTATTAGTCCCTAAATATTCAATTTAGCATTAGTTCATTATGTGTTCACTTTAAAGAAAATAATAAGCAATTATTGAATTTTTCGTGGACTGATATGCAATAGAAATATTTCCTACATAGTATGTAACTATTAAATATTATGGAGACCAATATATAATTATATGGACATTTTCTCGCATTTAAAGGAGTCATATGTAATTATAATAGAATTTATGAACTCATTTTGAAATTGGATTAACACGAAATAAGATACTGCCACGCTTCTTCCGAATCGGCACTACCCTTTTGATGTTATAAGTCCTATAACATCACCTAGAGCGATCGCGGGTATCACCGGCCAAGCAACCTATAATGTAAGACATGACCTCGTCCATCGTCGGGCCCTCAACACAACAAGACTCATCTCCTTAGTCACCGAACGAGCAATTTAGGGTCCACCCTTCCACGAGAAAGCCTGAGACTCAGAGAACAAGTGGCATAGCGAAATACTAGATGGTGCCGTTGACGCCGCCAGATGACATGGAGGATGCAAGAATGATCTAATGCCCTGTAGCTCCAACACCGCAATGGATATCTTCCTCTCCTATTATTATGGGTGAAAAGGAACCACATAAGTTTTATATTCTGAATTTAATAAATTAAATAATCTTATTATATATATTATTCAAAATATGTTAATATTCACTAAGTACTCATGAATTTTTATCAAATAGCAAGGTTATATCAATATTTAGTATTCGTTTTGATTGTTTACCTATTATATCCCAACACGTTCTGAGTAAGATTGATGTTATCCTCATCGATAGCATGTGAGGATCGTGCTCTCCTTCTGCTCCCTCTTGAGACATATGCATTGCTGCCGCCTCCTTTGTTGCAAGTTCAAACCCCTCCTACATAAATTATCAAGATTAAACGTCAATTGCAACATTGAGAAAAGATCTAAGAAAATTTAAAGAAAATTCAAAATAAATTGATTAACAATTCTAAATAAGTTATAATTAAGTCTTACCACCAACTCGAGGTTTGCCTTCATCTTATCCTTATTTTTCTCATCGACTTTATACAGATCCTGAAGTTAGCATATGCCAACTTTGCCTTTATGTTCATCGGCATTATTGATTTTCCACGTAATTTTATAAATTTATGAGACTTTGTCGTCATATTAAGCACGAAGATATTTTAAAATTTTAAATAATATATACCCGCTCGACAATAATCATCCTCCGGGATAGCATAGGAGTGTGAACCCAAGTGGTGGTCATGTAGCTTTTTCCTCTATTTCTCGACCCTTCGTTGATTTGTTCTTTAAAAATTAAATATCAAGAAAGTTACAATGAATGAAAATATCATGACATGTATATAGTATATCATAAAACTAACTCATGCGGCCTCGTCCCAATACATGAGGAGAGTGAAATGAAGCTTGTCAACCCTTTCATCAATGTTCAAAATGTTGCCACTCCTCAGTATACTTGTCATATGTTTCGTCTTAATTTGATGTCTCCACTGTTTGAGGATGGTTTCAACCTTAACATTAAAACATAGTTTCAAGCCCCGAAAGTCCTCAAGACAAAAATATTCCTGTAAAATATGCATGCATATTTTAATTACGATAATACAATATCTATTGCTATTCAATAATAAATGAATAACATGAATAATTACCATAAGGTCCTTCCATATCTGCTCATATGCTGTCCACGGTAGTTCCTTAAAATTGAAATACGGATTGACAATGCTTGCTCTACGTACGAGAACCCCGATGTAACTATTAAATCTCGGCGCCCAAACACCAATAGGCAATGCTTCATTATTCCAGCGAATAATGGCTCTCATGCCCCTTGGTGGTTGTTTGGACTCGGGCTTGCCCCCCCGACGTCGTCCCGCTATCCGATCTGGCATAGCACCTATAATAATAACAATATGATAATATATCATGTAACTAAAGAACACGTAGCCACATTACAATAAAATTAAAAGTGCTTACTATAGGACACCTATAAAATTTACCTTTATCTTCCTCCCTTTTTTAGCCGGTATAGCGGTCATTCTAACCTCCATTATAGGCATGATCTCATTATACCTTTTATCCGCTAATGGGTGGTGCTTCATTGCTACTTTTCTGGAGGTAATCGCGTCCTGAGGTAGGGGTAGACGGCGATACTCATCTGTCTTGGACCGCAAATCGGCATGAAATGTTGGAGAAGAGAAGGAGGGTGTCCATGAGTCTGCAATCAATTAACAAAGAGGATAATTAATATAAAAAAATTAATAAATCACACCGATAAATATTAACTGAGTATTAATACCTGTCTCATGTGATTGTTCTGGTGGTGCACCGGATGGCCCGGGTGTCGAAAAACCCAAGTCTGCATTCAAGAAACAATATGAGCTACATTACTAATATTTTTAAAAAAATTTATGCAACTATTAAACCAATTGTACCCGCATAAGGCGATATTGGTGGTGCACCAGGTTGGTCTGGTGTTGAAAATCCCCAATCTGCAACCAAGAAACGATATAAGTTAGATGACTAATTTTTATTTAAAAATTTATTAATATATTAAATATTTTATACCAGTATGAGGATGTGGTGGTGGTGGTGGTGCACCAGGTTGGTCTGGTGTTGAAAAACCCCAGTCTGCAACCAAAAACGATATAAGTTAGATGACTAATTTGAGAATAGAAATTAGTTAATATGTTAAATAATTTATACCCTCATGAGGAGGTGGTGGTGGTGGGGCACTAGAGGGTTCAGGTGTCTCCTCATTGTGACCTAAACCGGGGGTGGTACTCCGGGTCTTATCACGATTCTTACCGAAAAGCCTCATATTCCTCATCTGCAAAATAAATTATCAAGAAACTCAACAATTAATATCATAAATGCATTGAAAAATTTGGCATTCTATTATCATACCCCCATTAAATAATTTTATTAAGCAAATTTTTAAAACAATAATGCACTGGAACGTAGCTCATACCTATCATCATTAATTTGCAATAAGATTCTGAATGTCGGTTTGATTACCATGATCGATCATATCAAGCGCCACATTTTGCGTGTATGAAAAGTCTTGCCAAACATCATCAGATGACTCAATTGGTTCATTACAATTATCTTCACTTTCCTCATCATTTATTTCATTGTTATTAGGAAGAACAATGGATCTTGGCTCCTTGTACAAAACCACCCATTCAAAGAAAAACATTTGGATCTTTCACATAGAAGCACTGATCCGCTTGTTCTGCGAAAATAAATTTCTCATCTTGATATATTTCTCAATTAAGATTGACAAGTGTAAACCCGTAATGATCCTTTTGCATTTTTGCAGGACACCACCGAACCTTGAACATCATGTAACTACATTATTCGGGTTTACCAAAACCATAGATTACCTCTATAATATCTTCTAATTGGCCATAATATATGATGTCAGCTAGAACTGGGTTCTGATCTCTTGTACTTGAAAAACATTCTTGAGCAAAACAACCCATGACTCCACTGTTTTGGGTTACCCTCCTATCATCGGTCTTTAGCGTTCGGAATTTATACCCATTGACAATATGTTCATTATAACGTCTTACTTCGTAGTAAGGACGTTGTGTATGAATAATAATTTCTTCAGATAATGTAGTGCCCTCAAAAAGTGATGTTTCAACCTAAGCAAAACAATATCAGTGAATTATAAAGACAATATTAACTTAAAGTTCGTTGCTAGAATCATACAACACTTACATCAATTCTGAACCAATCTGCAAATTCGTTCTTATGTTTTTTCTGAATAGTATGCGCTGCATTCCTTCCGGTTATTTCATTCCTAAGCTTCTCCAGGTGTCGCCTATTAATACAATATATAAGATTATATTACTTTTTTTTATTATATAACATCCATATTACTTTTTTTATTTGTTACCTTCGATAGTCTCTGAAAATATCAAGATTTTCTAATACATATGCATGAATTTGATCTAAGTCAGAACTTGAATACTTTTCATGCTTCTTATCCTTAGGTGGATTCTGATATGCGGTTTTCTTCTTACTCATGTAACGTGATGCAAACACAAAGCATTTGTTGGCCACATATCCTTCAGCTATCGAACCCTCTGGATGAGCTCGATTGCGAACATAGTGTTTCATGCAACCCAAATATCTACGATAATTTGAAAATAAGCAATTATTATATGGAGTCAATATAAGAAATGCATACATAAGTAAAGAAAGGTCATGAAATGCCTAACCTTTCAATCGGATACATCCAACGATAAGTAACAGGACCTGCAATCATAGCCTCTCTTGCAAGATGTTGGGTAAGATGGACCATGATCGTAAAAAAAGAAGGCGGAAATATCACTTCCATATTGCATAAAGTAACTCGGATATCTGCTTCAAGTTTATTAAATTCACCCACATCTATAACTTTAGAGCACAATTTTCAAGAATCCACAATACTCAATAATAATCTTGAAGCTTCTTTATCCATATTGTTACTGAGTGCAACGGGAGCAATTGATGAAGAAGGACATGGTAATCATGGGTCTTCAAACCTAAGAGTTTCCTCTCTTGCACTGGACATTATTTGATATGTTAGAAGAGTAACCATCCGTGACTTTACCGATTTGAGAATTTCACAAAATCTGCATCGCTCGGTCGACATTGTAACACGAGACGGAGACAACTTCATTCTTTTTTGACCAACGTCTTGTGCATGCAAATCATTCCGAATATTCAACGCCGTCAAATCTTGGCGAGCCCGTAGGCCATCCTTCGACTTATTGGCATCCTGTAAGAGAGTTGACACTATATTATCGCAAATATTTTTCTCAATATGCATCACATCTAAGTTGTGTCGGATTTTAAGCTTTTGCCAGTAAGGTAGCTGAAAGAAGATACTAAATTTAGTCCATCCTGTAGGTAATTTTTTGGCTTCATCCTCATCTTGCAATCTCCGGACAGTTCTCTTACGCTTCATTGATTTTTTTCTCTTTAAGGAGTCTCTTACTCCGAGCTTGGCGTACTTAGAATAACGGTTTTTTCCAAACCTTACTTTCGGATACCCTCAAGCAATCAGACAATCTCATCTCCGTCATCACATGGCTTCATCCTCTTCTCAACTGTGCCATCAAACATAGCAGACATTTTTCGAAACTTATGACTCAAGGGTAACCACCTTCTATTAAACCAATAGCAGCTCTTTCGGCTATGTGCTAATTGAACAGCTTCAAATTCCGGACCACATACCGGACAAGCATACTTGCCCTTCGTAGACCAACCGGACAGATTAGCATAAGCAGGAAAATCATTAATCGTCCACATTAAAATAGCACATAATCTAAACGACTCTTTAAGATGAACATCATACGTCATTACACCCTCATGCCACAACTGTTTCAGCTCATCAATTAGCGGCTCCAAATAAACGTCAATATCATTCCCCGATGCGTGCTTGCCAGGTATCAGCAACGAGAGTATCATATACGGCTGTTTCATACAAAGCAATGGAGGTAAATTATATGGCATTAATCCTACTGGCCAAGTAGACCAGCCAGAACTCATTACCCCAAACGGATTGAATCCGTCGCTAGATAAGCCCAACCTCGATATTTCTACAATCATCAAAGAAACGGGATAGATTTTATCAATATGCTTCCAAGCTAAAGCATCAGCAGGATGTCTCAATTTACCATCATCTATTCGATCATCTTTATGCCACCTCATGTTCTTTGCGGTCTCTTTATTCATATACAATCGTTGCAATCTAGGGATCAATGGAAAATGACGAAGCACCTTTCTTTGGAATCTTCTTCGCATCCCTCTACTTGGTGTCCTCCTGTTGAAGAGTTTTTGCGTTGTTTCCACCGAAACTCCACACGTCGGACACTCCATAAGGTCTTTATTGGCTTTATAGTATAGCATACAATCGTTCGGACATGCATCGATTTTATTATAATCAAGACCCAGAGCGGAAACAATCTTTTCATCGATAAGTTGTTCGGGTATGCTAGCTCTCCTCCGTGAATAACCGCCTCAAGCAAATCTAGAAGCATTTCAAAATAATTATCACCATTCCACTCGGTGTCTTAATATGCGGGAGTTTCAAAGATAAAAGAAAATCCGAGTAATCGGTATAACCCTCATATAGCTCCTTTTCATGATCTTCTACTAGCTTCATTAAATTTAAAATGTATATAGGAAATAATTACCACAATCTACCGGCTGTCATAGGAAGGCTTCTATCCCATTAAGAATATAGTAGTGCCTACATCCAACTTCGCATACTTTGTATGTTTTCATTTCTTATAAATTTATGCACATTACATTCTCCTATCCCTTTGTCTTGCGGATGTTATAATGCATTGTTGGCATGGGCAGGCTTGAGGAACAACATAAACATTGCTGGAGAACAACAATACGTGCTAAGAAACTTTAAGAAATGAAAACATACAAAGTATACAAAGTTGAATGTATGCACTACTATATTCCTAACGTCAGGAAGGGTGAGGATCCAATAATTACGATTTAGTTCCAATTCTTTCTTCTTATAATATAACTTAAACGATCATTTTGGGTAGAAAATTTCATCTCCTACCCAAATATGAGTCGATATCTTATATATTATAAGTCAAAAGAATTGGATGTAATTATTGGACGGGAAATCTAGGGTAACGTTATCTTTTCTTTCGAACTAGATATAGATTACTATCTACTTCCATAATCATGATTCATATCTAAATCAATACGCAGTCTTATATTACCGCCTTACTACCCCTGTTATTATTATTTATGACATCTTGGCTAGCGGTCAAGCGCAAATAGTATTATGATGGCTACTCAATAAACTGACAGTCCTATCATTTTCTAGAAAGAGAAGGATAGACTTCTCATCTTTGAGTACGTAACTTCATAGTGTATAAAATTTCCATGTCCTAAGCTAATGATAAGTCCACGGGAAAAGTACAACACAAAGACTGGGCTCGGAAATGGACAATGATCAATGCTGACATTATGGTAGGCAAGGGTGAAATGTAGCCGCAATAATTGTGACTAGAAGAAGACTAGTAACAAATTAAGAAAATTATTTTGATCAAACTAGACGGAAAATTTCCGTCTAGTTTGATCCGTCTAGTTAGGTTATTATTCTACTAGTGGTAGGTGCAATATAATTTTTAAACCTTTATCTTTTCTTTCGAACTAGATATAGATTACTATCTACTTCCATAATCATGATTCATATCTAAATCAATACGCAGTCTTATATTACCGCCTTACTACCCCTGTTATTATTATTTATGACATCTTGGCTAGCGGTCAAGCGCAAATAGTATTATGATGGCTACTCAATAAACTGACAGTCCTATCATTTTCTAGAAAGAGAAGGATAGACTTCTCATCTTTGAGTACGTAACTTCATAGTGTATAAAAATTTCCATGTCCTAAGCTAATGATAAGTCCACGGGAAAAGTACAACACAAAGACTGGGCTCGGAAATGGACAATGATCAATGCTGACATTATGGTAGGCAAGGGTGAAATGTAGCCGCAATAATTGTGACTAGAAGAAGACTAGTAACAAATTAAGAAAATTATTTTGATCAAACTAGACGGAAAATTTCCGTCTAGTTTGATCCGTCTAGTTAGGTTATTATTCTACTAGTGGTAGGTGCAATATAATTTTTAAACCTTTATCTTTTCTTTCGAACTAGATATAGATTACTATCTACTTCCATAATCATGATTCATATCTAAATCAATACGCAGTCTTATATTACCGCCTTACTACCCCTGTTATTATTATTTATGACATCTTGGCTAGCGGTCAAGCGCAAATAGTATTATGATGGCTACTCAATAAACTGACAGTCCTATCATTTTCTAGAAAGAGAAGGATAGACTTCTCATCTTTGAGTACGTAACTTCATAGTGTATAAAATTTCCATGTCCTAAGCTAATGATAAGTCCACGGGAAAAGTACAACACAAAGACTGGGCTCGGAAATGGACAATGATCAATGCTGACATTATGGTAGGCAAGGGTGAAATGTAGCCGCAATAATTGTGACTAGAAGAAGACTAGTAACAAATTAAGAAAATTATTTGATGAATGGCCAACACAAACTTCTATCGAGTTGGGGCCAATTGAGTTAGTGTTGACTCAAACATTAGTGTAAGTACTCAAAGTTATAACGACAGATTCCATTTACGTATGCAAATTAATGAAGGAAGATGAACATCATACGTCATTACACCCTCATGCCACACGTTTCAGCTCATCAATTAGCGGCTCCAAATAGCGTCAATATCATTCCCGTCGTTGCTTGCGGTGCTCGGCAACAAAAGTATCATATCACGGTGTTTCATACAAAGCAATGGAGGTAAATTATATGGCATTAATACTCTTGGCCAAGTAGACCGGCCGAACTCATTACCCCAAACGGATTGAATCCGCTAGATAAGCCCAACGATATTTCTACAATCATCAAAAGCGGGGATAGATTTTATCAATATGCTTCCAAGCTAAAGCATCGTGAGGATGTCTCAATTTACCATCATCTATTCGATCATCTTTATGCCACCTCATGTTCTGCGGTCTCTTTATTCATATACAATCGTTGCAATCTAGGGATCAATGGAAAATGGCGAAGCACCTTTCTTTGGAATCTTCTTCGCATCCCTCTACTTAAGTGTCCTCCTGTTGAAGAGTTTTCGTTGTTTCCACGAGAAACTCCACCGTCGGACACTCCATAAGGTCTTTATTGGCTTTATAGTATAGCATACAATCGTTCGGACATGCATCGATTTTATTATAATCAAGACCAGGCGGAAACAATCTTTTCATCCCGATAAGTTGTTCGGTATGCTAGCCTCTCCTCGGGAATAACCGTCTGAAGCAAATCTAGAAGCATTTCAAAATAATTATCGACCATTCCACTCGGTGTCTTAATATGCGGGAGTTTCACATAAAAGAAAATGCAGGTAATCGGTATAACCCTCATATAGCTCCTTTTCATGATCTTCTACTAGCTTCATTAAATTTAAAATGTATATAGGAAATAATTACCACAATCTACGGTGTCATAGGAAGGCTTCTATCCCATTAAGAATATAGTAGTGCCTACATCCAACCGCGCTGTATGTTTTCATTTCTTATAAATTTGGCGGCACCTACGTTGTTCTCCTATACAATGTGGATGTTATAATGCGTGTTGGCGATGGAGCCAGCGAGAACAACATACGCTTATTGTACACGGAGAACAACTAATACGATGCTCGAAACTTTCAGAAATGAAAACATACAAAGTATACAAGTTGAATGTATGCACTACTATATTCCTAACCCGTCAGAAGGACAGATCCAATAATTAAATTTTAGTTCCAATTCTTTCTTCTTATAATATAACTTAACGATCATTTTGGGTAGAAAATTTCATCTCCTACCCAAATATGAGTCATTATATCTTATATATTATAAGTCAAAAGAATTGGATGTAATTATTGGACGGAAATCTAGGGGTAACGTTATCTTTTCATTCACCTAAATTGGATATATAACACATTATAATTTATTATAATATAATGTGTTATATATCACTCTATTTTATGGAATTTTTTATTTCACGTAATTTAGCATCACAAACTCATATCATCACACATAATTTTGAATGCGGAACTTAGTGTAAATCGGCTATCATAATTGGTGTTCAATTAGAGTTAATCTTTAACTAAGTATTCAATTAAATTTATGATTAATCGGGTTGTTAGCATAGGGTAATTAACTGAATTTTTTAATTAGTTTTATAAAACTGTTACTTGTTAATTTTACGTCATAATTTAGGGTATTTAAACTAAATTCAGCAATAAACAAAATAAAATTTGAAAACTTGAATTTTTAGAAAAATAATACCTTTTAGGTGATGGCTTGATCAGATCAAATGACGGCCTCCAGTGGGGTATCCTCAAATAAATCAATCCATAAATAAATCAAAAGAAAAACCTCTTTCGAACAAAAAAATAAAATAAAGGCGACAAACAAAAGGATAAAAATAAAAAGAAAGGATTTTCCCGGTACGAGCAAAGTTAGAGGGTTTTATTATTTTTTGGTGGGGTCCATAACCTAGGCAATTTCCGTCTAGGTTGATAAACAAAGGAAATTCCGTCTGGATGAAACCTAGACGGAAATTCGTCTAGGTTGATTTTTAAAAATTAAAAAATTAAAAATTATTTTTGATCAAACTAGGCGGAAAATTTCCGTCTAGTTTGATCCGTCTAATTAGGTTATTATTCTACTAGTGGTAGGTGCAATATAATTTTTAAACCTTTATCTTTTCTTTCGGAACTAGATATAGATTACTATCTACTTCCATAATCATGATTCATATCTAAATCAATACGCAGTCTTATATTACCGCCTTACTACCCCTGTTATTATTATTTATGACATCTTGGCTAGCGGTCAAGCGCAAATAGTATTATGATGGCTACTCAATAAACTGACAGTCCTATCATTTTCTAGAAAGAGAAGGATAGACTTCTCATCTTTGAGTACGTAACTTCATAGTGTATAAAAATTTCCATGTCCTAAGCTAATGATAAGTCCACGGGAAAAGTACAACACAAAGACTGGGCTCGGAAATGGACAATGATCAATGCTGACATTATGGTAGGCAAGGGTGAAATGTAGCCGCAATAATTGTGACTAGAAGAAGACTAGTAACAAATTAAGAAAATTATTTGATGAATGGCCAACACAAACTTCTATCGAGTTGGGGGCCAATTGAGTTAGTGTTGACTCAAACATTAGTGTAAGTACTCAAAGTTATAACGACAGATTCCATTTACGTATGCAAATTAATGAAGGAAGATGAACATCAAGGTGTACATGCAAATTACCTCTCAGAACAACGTGGAGCGAATCCAGCCTACCCTCGGCCACTTCGTCCTCTAGAGCGACACAGGTTCTCGTCCCCTCGGTGAATCATCAGGGGCGTCCTAAAGGGCCGCATAAGTCGGCCACCCGGCCGGCTCCTTCTCTGCGCCCATGATTCCCCCACTCAGCGGCCGGCGCTGGAAGTCATCGACGTCGCTCGCATTAATGACCCTTTATCCCCATCTCTCCCGCGGTGTTTAAGGCACCTCGGACCCACATGCAATACGGTAGCCAATCCCATCCATTAATAGCGAATAGACCATACCATCCTCAAATTACAGCGATACTGTAAAAGGCCACCACCTGGCGGAAGGTGTTGGCCAATCATCGGCTCACGTGGAGGGAGGTGACTCCACGGTGGTTCCTAAACTAATGAAAGAGCGGAATACCCTCTCAACCCTAACAAAAGAGCGTGAGCATTACGAGGTAAGCAATCTTCTCTGAGTGAATTCCTGCTCCACCGGATTATCGGACATTACTAACTTGACCGGAATCGGAGGAACGGAGATCCCATCCGCCTCTTAGCGGTCCTTCTTTGTTGTGGCGAACCCTTTGGTCGTGCATTATTCTTAGGGCTTTAGGAGAGAAAGCGGACTCATTTCTCTTAAGAACTAAACTCATCAGGGTTAGTATTTGTGATTATATACATCAACAACTACTATATTCCTAACCCGTCAGAAGGACAGATCCAATAATTACAATTTTAGTTCCAATTCTTTCTTCTTATAATATAACTAACGATCATTTTGGGTAGAAAATTTCATCTCCTACCCAAATATGAGTCATATATCTTATATATTATAAGTCAAAAGAATTGGATGTAATATTGGACGGAAATCTAGGGGTAACGTTATCTTTTTCATTCACCTAAATTGGATATATAACACATTATAATTTATTATAATATAATGTGTTATATATCACTCTATTATGGAATTTTTTATTTCACGTAATTTAGCATCACAAACTCATATCATCACACATAATTTTAATGCTTGGCGGAACTTAGTGTAAATCGGCTATCATAATTGGTGTTCAATTAGAGTTAATCTTTAACTAAGTATTCAATTAAATTTATGATTAATCGGGTTGTTAGCATAGGGTAATTAACTGAATTTTTTAATTAGTTTTATAAAGCATTACTTGTTAATTTTACGTCATAATTTAGGGTATTTAAACTAAATTCAGCAATAAACAAAATAAAATTTGAAAACTTGAATTTTTAGAAAAATAATACCTTTTAGGCGATGAGCGACGATAGATCTCGGACGACGGAGGGGCTGGTCAACATGAAATGAAGGAGGGAGGGGGGAAGGAATGGAAGGAGGGGACAGTGGATGGAAATAATGGAAGGATGGACACAAGGAATGGAAGGAAATGGAATGGAAGGGGGGAATGGAGGATTTTTAACTTCTACGGACAAGGAGCAAGTTAGGGTTTTATTATTTTTTGGTGGGGTCCACCAACCTAGGCGAATTTCGTCTAGGTTGATTTTTAAAAATTAAAAAATTAAAAAATTAAAAAATTAAAAAATTAAAAAATTAAAAAATTAAAAATTATTTTTGATCAAACTAGGCGGAAAATTTCCGTCTAGTTTGATCCGTCTAATTAGGTTATTATTCTACTAGTGGTAGGTGCAATATAATTTTTAAACCTTTATCTTTTCTTTCGGAACTAGATATAGATTACTATCTACTTCCATAATCATGATTCATATCTAAATCAATACGCAGTCTTATATTACCGCCTTACTACCCCTGTTATTATTATTTATGACATCTTGGCTAGCGGTCAAGCGCAAATAGTATTATGATGGCTACTCAATAAACTGACAGTCCTATCATTTTCTAGAAAGAGAAGGATAGACTTCTCATCTTTGAGTACGTAACTTCATAGTGTATAAAAATTTCCATGTCCTAAGCTAATGATAAGTCCACGGGAAAAGTACAACACAAAGACTGGGCTCGGAAATGGACAATGATCAATGCTGACATTATGGTAGGCAAGGGTTAAATGTAGCCGCAATAATTGTGACTAGAAGAAGACTAGTAACAAATTAAGAAAATTATTTGATGAATGGCCAACACAAACTTCTATCGAGTTGGGGGCCAATTGAGTTAGTGTTGACTCAAACATTAGTGTAAGTACTCAAAGTTATAACGACAGATTCCATTTACGTATGCAAATTAATGAAGGAAGATGAACATCAAGGTGTACATGCAAATTAAGGTCTCTATCGGTTAATTTGACATGAACAAATTGGTGAGCTGCGTGCCAACTTGGATGCTAATTATTTGGTTAAAATTTTCAAATTGAAAGCTCAACCAATTTGCGGAGCCCGCATTGAGTTGGCAATCTACTCATAAATCAAAATTATGCCTGGAATCCATGATCAGCTGAATGGGGTTAAACGAAGTCCTAATAATTTAAGAATTCGTTTGTATAGTATTATAATTCGTATTTGTCCCTTAATTATCATCGTTACTTTGGATTTATTGTGCAGTGAAAAGGTTCTCAAAGGTCACAAATTTAATACCTGCTCCATTTAACAAACCAAAATGAAACTTTTTTTTGCATATAACTACGGACGTCCTTATATTCTAATCCTCGAATACCTACAATTTTCTTCTCTGTGACATATGTTGAATGGAGATGCGGCATTGTGACAGATAATTTGTTGCATGCTCTTGTACTTCAATACCCTGCTTCATCTGATCTAAGTACATTACATCACAAAATATTGTATCTAGGATCCCTCACCATCCAAACTCGGTCCTTGATTAGGGCTTCAAATTAGTTGGATTATGGAAATCTTGTCTCCTAACTTTTTTGGGGGGCACCAATACTAAAAAAGTGATCCGGCATTTATTTTTTTTTTCAAAGGAAATATAGCTTTGTGGTAGAGCATGCATGAAACACTGGCATCTAAAGATATATAAATACCGACCCATTACTAAATCGGATCATGCGTTAGTAGCTTTATGGAAGTGGGCAGATGGATCATGGATGGGTTGGTGTGGAGTCAGATGATTAGTTTCATGATGATATGGTCAGAGTCAAAAGTAATCTCAACTTCACTCTCCACTGTAGTGTGATTATAGCATTGAATCCTGAAATATAACCAGCCTTGGATGCAGAAGCATTTTCCTAAAAACATTGTCTTGGCTGGAATATAAAAAGAGCTCCTCTGAACAAAGGTAGAGTGAGCTTACAGCAGTAGTGGTGGTAGTAGTAATAATAATAGATAAATAAATAAATAAATAAACGAACGTGTTTGATGAAACTTGACTGGTCAACATAAACTTTTCATTTAACGGTCATACTTGTGGTAAAAGATTCATAATTTCACAAGATGTCAATCCAAAAAATTCATTCTTCCACTATTGAACAATTTTTATTTTTGGTTGTCATTTATTGATACAATTGCTCTTATATTCTTGTGAGGGATAAAATATCAAGAAATGGAGGGTGGTGAAGACCACTAATCACATATGACTAGTAGAATGAGATCTTCATATAATAAATATAGTACTTCTGCTAATTCTGTAATTCTAATTTACAGTTACAGTTTGTAATTTTCTGCAAACCAAAGAAAAGTTTAAATGACAAACTTCCTTTAATATTACTACTAAGAAAAAGTGTTTCACCGGGTACAAAATTTGAGACAGTAAAACATCTTATAGTTCGTTTCGATTCTGTAAATAGAGAAAAGACAAAAAAAATCTAATATTGGGAATTTGGGAGACATGAATTTAAGAAGAATCCAATGGTTATTGTGGTGAAATCACCAACCCAATATAAGCGTGGATTTTCTACCGTTACTAGAGAACAAAACTGCGGTGCTATCAAGCTTGTGTACCCACCATCGAAAAGAAAAAAGGAAAAAAACAATTTAATCTTCTTAGTCCAAAAAATCCAAACAAATAACAAAGGGAAAGGACTCTAGTGTGGAAATAAATGGCCAAAGAGCCCACTCGCTTGACTTTGAAATCAAACACATGGTTTTCAAATTGAAATCTTTCGTATAAAGTTAGAAACATAATGTTAGAAACGTACAGTGCGGGTATTGACGAGGACACTGATGAAATCAATCCACGGTGCGCACTGAGACACACAAACCCTGGTTAAATTGTTTCGTGGGCCCTGGCCTTTTTTAAAGTGGTCGGCCTGTCCCATGTTCACTCCAATCATCTATTGATAACTTTAATGGCTGTTCAATGGGATGATGATTTGAGTTCATAATGGGATGGTCAGAGTAATATTTATCTGATTCATTCTCCCTTTCTATTGTAGATTCATAGATCAAATCTTAATGAGGACAGATTACATTCTCGCGTGCCAAACCTAGTACTACTACCTACACATAGATGTTTGGCAAGACCAATATACTCATAATATGCTTTCCATTTCTACTCTATTTTCTAATGTGTGAATTGATATTTGCATTATCGTTTAAGGGCATGTTTAGATTGGGGTTAATGTGAACTAAGGAAAGATAAATGACACATTAATCGTGTTTGGAAATTTATTTGAGATAGATAATGTGGAAGAAGTTAAAGTAACTAAGGGGAAAATATTTGACTTCTGGTTCCCTCCAAATTGGGTTGTAGTGGAGGGAAATGGAACTATTAGAAAAAGAGAATATTGCACAAATATAATTTTAACCTTGTGTCAAGATGAGATAAGATCCAAATGAGTGAAAAGTGAAATAACATGTAAGGTTATCTATGGAAATTTATATATGTTCTCTTACCTTCCATTCATTTTATGAAACTTTCCAAGCGGGGAAATAAGTCTCACTTGATTCTTCTTACTAAAATTCCAAAATAAGTTTTATATGTTACTTTAACTTTTCTTAACTTAACCTATGTTCACTTAACTTTCATACATAAGGAGCAAATCCAAACATGCTTTTCTTTATTGTTGAAACTAGGATGCAAGCCTAGAGGGGGTAGGATTGCTACAATTCCTGCTCCATTTAACAAACCAAAATGAAACTTTTTTGCATATAACTACGGACGTCCTTACATTCTAATCCTCGAATACCTACAATTTTCTTCTCTGTGACATATGTTGAATGGAGATGCGGCATTGTGACAGATAATTTGTTGCATGCTCTTGTACTTCAATACCCTGCTTCATCTGATCTAAGTACATTACATCACAAAATATTGTATCTAGGATCCCTCACCATCCAAACTCGGTCCTTGATTAGGGCTTCAAATTAGTTGGATTATGGAAATCTTGTCTCCTAACTTTTTTGGGGGGCACCAATACTAAAAAAGTGATCCGGCATTTATTTTTTTTTTCAAAGGAAATATAGCTTTGTGGTAGAGCATGCATGAAACACTGGCATCTAAAGATATATAAATACCGACCCATTACTAAATCGGATCATGCGTTAGTAGCTTTATGGAAGTGGGCAGATGGATCATGGATGGGTTGGTGTGGAGTCAGATGATTAGTTTCATGATGACATGGTCAGAGTCAAAAGTAATCTCAACTTCACTCTCCACTGTAGTGTGATTATAGCATTGAATCCTGAAATATAACCAGCCTTGGATGCAGAAGCATTTTCCTAAAAACATTGTCTTGGCTGGAATAGAAAAAGAGCTCCTCTGAACAAAGGTAGAGTGAGCTTACAGCAGTAGTAGTAGTAGTAATAATAATAATAGATAAATAAATAAATAAATAAACGAACGTGTTTGATGAAACTTGACTGGTCAACATAAACTTTTCATTTAACGGTCATACTTGTGGTAAAAGATTCATAATTTCACAAGATGTCAATCCAAAAAATTCATTCTTCCACTATTGAACAATTTTTATTTTTGGTTGTCATTTATTGATACAATTGCTCTTATATTCTTGTGAGGGATAAAATATCAAGAAATGGAGGGTGGTGAAGACCACTAATCACATATGACTAGTAGAATGAGATCTTCATATAATAAATATAGTACTTCTGCTAATTCTGTAATTCTAATTTACAGTTACAGTTTGTAATTTTCTGCAAACCAAAGAAAAGTTTAAATGACAAACTTCCTTTAATATTACTACTAAGAAAAAGTGTTTCACCGGGTACAAAATTTGAGACAGTAAAACATCTTATAGTTCGTTTCGATTCTGTAAATAGAGAAAAGACAAAAAAAAAAATCTAATATTGGGAATTTGGGAGACATGAATTTAAGAAGAATCCAATGGTTATTGTGGTGAAATCACCAACCCAATATAAGCGTGGATTTTCTACCGTTACTAGAGAACAAAACTGCGGTGCTATCAAGCTTGTGTACCCACCATCGAAAAGAAAAAAGGAAAAAAACAATTTAATCTTCTTAGTCCAAAAAATCCAAACAAATAACAAAGGGAAAGGACTCTAGTGTGGAAATAAATGGCCAAAGAGCCCACTCGCTTGACTTTGAAATCAAACACATGGTTTTCAAATTGAAATCTTTCGTATAAAGTTAGAAACATAATGTTAGAAACGTACAGTGCGGGTATTGACGAGGACACTGATGAAATCAATCCACGGTGCGCACTGAGACACACAAACCCTGGTTAAATTGTTTCGTGGGCCCTGGCCTTTTTTAAAGTGGTCGGCCTGTCCCATGTTCCCTCCAATCATCTATTGGTAACTTTAATGGCTGTTCAATGGGGTGATGATTTGAGTTCATAATGGGATGGTCAGAGTAATATTTATCTGATTCATTCTCCCTTTCTATTGTAGATTCATAGATCAAATCTTAATGAGGACAGATTACATTCTCGCGTGCCAAACCTAGTACTACTACCTACACATAGATGTTTGGCAAGACCAATATACTCATAATATGCTTTCCATTTCTACTCTATTTTCTAATGTGTGAATTGATATTTGCATTATCGTTTAAGGGCATGTTTAGATTGGGGTTAATGTGAACTAAGGAAGATAAATGACACATTAATCATGTTTGGAAACTTATTTGAGATAGATAATGTGGAAGAAGTTAAAGTAACTAAGGGAAAATATTTGACTTTTGGTTCCCTCCAAATTGGGTTGTAGTGGAGGAAATGGAACTATTAGAAAAAGAGAATATTGCACAAATATAATTTTAACCTTGTGTCAAGATGAGATAAGATCCAAATGAGTGAAAAGTGAAATAACATGTAAGGTTATCTATGGAAATTTATATATGTTCTCTTACCTTCCATTCATTTTATGAAACTTTCCAAACGGGGGGAAATAAGTCTCACTTGATTCTTCTTACTAAAATTCCAAAATAAGTTTTATATGTTACTTTAACTTTTCTTAACTTAACCTATGTTCACTTAACTTTCATACATAAGGAGCAAATCCAAACATGCGCTTTTCTTTATTGTTGAAACTAGGATGCAAGCCTAGAGGGGGGGTAGGATTGCTACAATTATTTAACAAAACTCAAAATATGCAGCGAAAATAAAATGCGAAAAACTAAAGGCAAACCAACACAGGAACACACGAGATTTTTATAGTGGTTCGGATCAAAATCCTACATCCACTCTTTCTTCTCGCGAAGTGCCTTCTTCACTGTGACCGAAGTTTCCCCAAATCACAACCCGATTTGGTAGGTTTTACAGACAGGACACTGGAATCTACCCGAAACCAGTCGATTGACCTAACTCCTCACAATGACTAGAAAAATCTAACCCTAGCTAGCCACCCTCAATTCACCTGTCTTGAGTGTGCCAACCCTCAATTACCCCGGCTTGAGTACGTCGTCAAACTCACAAGATTAAAATACAAAACTAACCCAAATACAATTAAATCGCAATTAAAAAGATCTTACAGTCCTTTAAATAAATCGCTCTCCAAAACGTTGATGTTGAAGATCCGTGAAGAAGCGATGTTGTAGTTGAACGTCAAGGGCACTTCTCATAGCTTAAACAATCCTCCGATGTTGAGCACGACGAGAAGAAGTTGAACGAGGCTCTGGGGGTTAAATTCTCAAATCAAATTCTCTCACTAAACCCTAGAATGGATCTCTCCTTTTTATTTGTTCTCTTCGTTGTTTCTTATGATCTCTATCTCCTCTTAAATAGGCCTTGATAGAACAGGAAATAGATACCAAAATTAGAGTCCAAATCGGAGATCAAACGGATCGACGAACGACTGAGATTCAATTGGAAATCTGCCAAAACTCGTCGCGACTATCGATGGTTGATTACGATCATTAATGGTTGATGATGATCATCGATGGTTGCATGTAGTCCATCGATTGTGCAAATTCTGGTTTCTGGATTTCAGCGATTGTTGAATGTGGTCCATCGATGGTCTTTGCGATCATCGATGGTTGACTGTAGACCATCAATGGTTTGATTTCTGATTTCTGTTTCTACGATTATTTTTTGTAGTCCATCGATGACTAGACTCGACCATCAATGGTTCAAAGGCTGAAATCAACGTTTGTGTTGATTTTTGTATCGTTTTGAACCGTAACTCTTTCGTACCTGTTTATACCTAAAATATATCATCTCACAAACATATCAGTAGCAAATGAGAGTTTATTATTTATCAAACAAGAGATATTGCACGAACAATGTTACATCATGAACCATGTTCTGACATTTCTAACTTATTTACACTATGTAGTTGGATATCTTTCACACATCTTGTTTGGAGCACCTAATATTATGTCTATTTAATGTTCTTTTCATGTTTTTACTGAAAGTGACTTCAATTTTATTCCTCTATAATTAGCTTAGACTTGTTAAAATAAGAAAAATCTCCAAAATTGATTTATAATTATAGCAAGTGAAGTTTCAAAATTATGAAAAAAATGTAACAAGAGGCGGTTTTATTAAAATCCAAAGATCACGCGCTCATTCAGTTTTGCATTTTTAGAGAAGTGTAATATTTCATAGACAAATTATGATAACATTATAAAGCACGTCTTCAAGTAAGTAATGTTTCTCAATTGGATCGAATAACCTTTGACATAACTAGAGCTTTTTCTAGTTCTCCGAAAACCCGTCTCAATTCTCCCGAAATTACAAAATTATATTGTCACATCTTTTTTTTTCTCTTTGGTAGGCTGTTACATTTTTATTTAAATGATTTAAATTTAATATAAGCAATGTTTTTAAACGAATTTGAAATATCTGGTTTGAGAAATTTTTTTAATTAAAAGTTAAGATCTTTTACTTAATATAATAACACGATATAAAACACCTAGAACATATTCGCTGGGCCTAACCTATAAAATATATACTTCTAGAAGGTCGCTGGTGCTGTATCTTTCTGAGACAGACTCCCCATCGTTATCAAAATCTTCGGGAGTGCAAGCCCTTGTCAATAGGATAGCGTGGGCCCCTTCTTTTAAGTTTCAACTACCCCACGAAGGTGGATGTTGGATCATCATAGAAAAATTATCCTAAAATCTTTCGTATTTTTAAATTAGTTTTCCAGTATTAATTCAATTGCTATTTGGTCCTTTATTTCATATAGGCTACTCAAATTTAGACTTTTTGTTAGTTTTTGTTTATGGTGAGAAAGTTAGCGGACGGTTTAGGAAAGGTAAGAATGATTTTGGGGTCCCTTAATCTCCTCTAATGACTGATTATCTTGAAAGTTGTGTTGTGTTGCAATGACCTGCACTGTGTTGCAATGACCTGCACAGAACAACAGAGGTTAGAGGCCTCAGATGTTGTTTCCTCTGGCGTGCCCTCCGACCCTCAAGTCAGTGACTTAGTCTATTAATCTGAAGAGAAAAGCAGAATATATTTTTTTGGGTTTTTTTGTGTGCACCCTCAAATAGCAGAGATCATGCTATTTATAGGAAGTTATTGAGGGTATTGATGTAGAACACATTGCGGATACCTTCATGGAGAAACGGGATCGTAACAAGCCCAAACGCGAACCGGTCGAGGAAAATAGGTTGCAACGAAGAACGGGTCGTAACTTTCAATCCGTAAGTCGGATTTGGACGATTTTTTTTTTAAAATCGCGTATTTTTTCGAGACGAAGCCAACCAAACCACCAAACCCACCGAGGTTCGGTTTGCTCGCCGTTCGTTTCGTCAAATTCCTTCCGGATTGAGAGATATCGGCGCTACGATTTTTACTATTTTTAGTAATGTTTTAGGAGTCTGTTTGGATTAGGAAGCAAATCCGGTTTGATTCTAAATTTGATCGATTTACTTCCCTAATCGTAGGGAGTCTTTTGAGGATAGTTTTCTTATTTCTATTTTTAGCACAGTTCGGGTCAATTAGAATTCTTATTTCTATTTTTAGTAGGAGTTCGAGTCATTGTAGGATTCTTATTTGTTTTCTATTTAAACAGAGTCTTGTAAGCCCTAGAGGCATATCTTTTCATCAATAAAATTTTCGTTTAATATATTTTCTTCGTGAATTCGAAGCTCTTCGTGGATTCGGAGATCAACCCTCGGTGGATTCCGAGATTTCAACTTCCGCGCTGCGTCAGGTATTTAGGTAACTTAACCGGTTGGCTGATCTGATATTGTGTCGTCGCTTTACACGTGTCCGCAATGAATTGGTCATAGGTAGAGAACTGTACTCACAGTATTAGTGTGATGGCGATAGAATGACGGGATTGTGAGCGTTGTTGCCGGAGAGCCATCATGATACCTGGCTATGTATTAAATGCGATGGTGACTCAGGCAGCGGAGTATGGGTGTTGAACTGTTCACCATTAAATGCAAACACTGTTGATGAGACTACCGGTCATTCTATGTTCCCGCCTCGAAGACGCTCTTTGACTCGGGTGCTACTCCGAAAGCCGACTTGAGGACACCTTTCGTCTCGGACCCGGGTCGCGTAGACAAGTCGGTTAAGTTGATAGCTCGAGTTTGCTTCGATCATTTGCCCGGTGCCATCACTTACACCACGTGTATAGTTTAAAGACATAATAATTTTCACGGCATAACAGTTTTCCAACCAATTTCTTAACTCTGGGTGATTAATCCAACGTGACAAGTTGCTTTTTTTTACCCATAAATCATTCATTTTTCTTTCCAAAATCAAATATGCGCTTTTGTGGAGAAAGATTTTGTGGAATAAAAATTATTGTTGTAGGAGGAGTTGTTGGTCTGAGCATGAATTTAAACGAGTTTGATATAAAGTGAAGATTCTTTTTTTCCTTAAAAACCACCTTAAAAATAGAATAATTATACAGAAATCATCTTTCAATTTTTATTTATACATAGAACACCTTTAAATTGGGTTTCTGTTTAATCAAGCACATTCCACCAAATTTTCACTAAAAACCAAAAATAATCTTGAAAAAATCAAGTTCAATTTGAGTCGTCTATCTTGAATGTGAATTTTTTAAGGATAAATTTAAAATTTTAGTGAAAATTTTGACTGAGAGTTGATTGATTGCAACAAAAAACCCACTTCAAAGATGGTTTGCATATACATTAAAATTAAAAGGTAATTTTCATATATGTATGTTCTATTTTAAGGTGATTTCAAGCGGGAAAAAACCTAAACTTAAATAATACGGTATAAACTTGAAATACAAGCTGAAAATTTAAGTTTAATTCAATATTCTCTCTAACCCTCGTGTAATCGTATGCGTGCACGGAGAGATCTCTCGTGGATCGGATTTGTTACGGGTTGCTTTTGGCTTTTTCCCCGCAAAACCGCAGGCCTTCAATTAGGCTCCACGTGTCAATGATAAGTGTGGGGGCACTTTTGTTTCCTTTTTCTTAATGATATTTTTATTCGAGCCCCTCGTTCTTTTTAATTTATACTGTATCTTTTCATTTAGGTTACTAAAAATAGAAGAAGAACCCGAATTCCATCAGAATGTTCACAGCTTGAAATTTTCATTATGTTTTCTTAGATGGATTTGAACACCTGATGATGACATGATGTTTTAATAAGATCTATATTAGAATACGAAGAAATAACTTAAAAGAGAGACATAATGAGGAATGACATAAAGAAATAGGATCTCTATAACAAAAATTGATCAATTTATAACTCAAATTGTCATTGATTATTATAGCATTGGCTCAACTTCGAAAGTTGAGTTCTCTATAATCATATTGTAAAAATAGCGCAATATTTTTAACTTACAAAAACTAGCTTCTAATGTAAATATAGAATGCAAGTAAGGATATTCTGCATTCTCTTTTAGCTGCTGTAAAGTCTTCATATATTTTAAATAACTATTCTTTTATTCAATTCTATAAAATCTGGTTTACGACTTACATGAAAAGTAGATAAAAACTTTGTAGATAATTAAGAACTTGTGTATGAACAAATAATAAAATTTGAAGGTTCAATATCAAATTTGTCGTAATTTATTGCATGTCTACTGGTAGCCAGCCTAACCACATGCATCTTCTAGAGAAAACATGTCACTGTGAAGTAAGAAATTCCAGAGTCCATATATATCTTCTCTTATGTATTTGTTTTAGTTAGAAAACAATCGCATATGTGATTTTATTGGAAGAAGTTGCTGTCAATACATTATCATACTTTTTTAGGCTAAATATCATAAAACCCCGTTAACTTTGGATGATTATCAGAAAACCCCTTAACTTTGAAAATATTAGAAAACACACCTTAAGTTTAGGAGTTATCGAAAACCCCTTAACTTTGAGATTTTATCAGAAAACCCCTTAATTTAGGGGGGTTTTAGGGGGTTTTCTGATAAAATATCAAAGTTAAAGGGCGTTTTCTGATAAAATCTAAAAGTTAGAGAGGGTTTTTGTGATAATCCCAATACTTACGGGGGGTTTTTCTGATATTTTGAAAGTTAAGGGGGGTTTTCCGTTAATTGTCCAAAGGTAAGGGGGGTTTTCTGATATTTAGCCTTTTTTTTAATAGTCTTTATGGAATTGATTCTAGAACAAGAGAAATAAGTGATGTGACTGGAGACGAAGCCATTGACTGCACAAGAAGCCACCTGTACCTAAAGTCTCACTAGCGAACACTTACATCTCAACCATCCGAGCACACCAAATTCCAATTTGCAGATATAACATATGAAGAAAAAAAAAACTAAAACTATTTTTTTAGAAACCAGGAGATATTACCTTTTTTGTTGGAAAAAAGATTTCAAAGACAAATAAACTTCCGAGAGAAAAGTAAAAAATTGCCCCTAACTAAGGGTTTGTAGAAGCGCAATAACATTCCCGTGAAGTTTTTTTTCGTAATTCCCGTGAAATTATTAAAAAAAAGACTTGCATTTTCACCTCCTACTTTTGATTTTTCGTCAAACAAGACCGCATGGGTAGCAAATGACTTGTTTACTGACAAAAAGTGCCCTCACTCTTGAGAGGAGAAAGAAGGAGGTTTATTCGTATTACATAGGTCAATGATATTTTTGTGAACTTATTTGGAGGGAATTCGAAAGAGAAGTTAAAAGTAATAGCTTTAAATTTTCAGGGGAATTTTCCATCACTTCTATAAATATTGGAGAATTTTTTTGTAAAAGCCTCTAGATAGAGAATAAAAAACTTTTGTGGAGAGGATCCGAATCTGATAACGAATCTCTATAACTGGTACCAAAACAAATTCCATGCATTTTATATTCAAATAATTATAAAATCAACATGCATTCATACTGGCATAGCCAAGAATTAAAGTTTGAGGGGGCACTTCTTGTTTTTTTCTTTAAAAAAACTAAAACTATTGTATCAAAAATCACACTTGATAATCAAGTTTTTGAGAGAAATTGGTAGGGTCTCAAATTATAAAACCCCAACCAAATAAATAATTGTTTCGGGAATATGAGTATTCCCAACTCCCAAAGTATGGTTATGTAGTTTGTTTTCATGATATTCACAGCTAAAAATACTCGCTCTAACTTACAATTGCGATGGGCAAAATCATGCAAACTTTACAAGCTTGTAAACAAAGTGGCTAAACACTAACTCTAGAGAGCTTATTGTATGCGTATAGAATTCGACATGTTTCAATTTATTAAAGGTTTAATTTAAAAAAATAAAAAACTTTGGAGAGTTTTTTACATAACCCCTCTGAATTTTTTTTATTTCACATAAACCTCCTAAACTTGAAGGGTCTCTCAAAACCCCCTGAAAGTTTAAAATTTTCCCACTAGATTCCATGCCAGCAATTTGCGAATATCTAAATTTCCTTAAGAGGAAAAAACTCCTTAATTGAGAGGAGAAGGGTATCTTGCTTGCAAATAACAAATGACTAAATTTGAGATTTTAAATAACAAATAACTAAATTAAAGTTTTTTTTATTTCGGGGACACTTTACTTGTTTGCAGAAACAAATGATGGTCCAAATGCGAAAAGTTTAAAATTTAGAAGAATTTTGGATGATGAAAAGTTCATCGATTTTGTGCGATGTAAAGTTTGAGGGGTTACATGCAAAAGCCCCAAAGTTTATGATTTTCTTTTTTGAACTTAACCTTTTACTTAATAAAATGGCAGGATGAAAAAGTTGTAGTCTATTAGAAAAAACCTAATCTAACTAATTTATGTATAGGAAATGTGCATTAGTTAGAAAGATGTTTTATGTAAAATCGAAGATGGTGTTCCCTTGTAAGTACTGAAGTAACATATAGAAAAATAAATATTAACTATGTTTGATTTGAGAGACTTTTTTTTGGGTGGGGGCACGTGACCCCCTCACCCCCCAATGGGAGTAAAATGAAGATACCATTTTAATTATTTTAGCTCCTTTAACAAAGTAAAAGCAAATCTTGAAGCATTACCTTCTGCCTTGAACAATAATTTCCTATCGATAATGGAAAGTTATTTCAGTATTAGAAATAAAATTAAGAAATACATATCATAATTGATTTTCAAAGAGAGAGGTTTGGACATAAAAACTCATATATATATATATATATATATATATATATATATATATATATATATATAATTGATATTCAAAGTTACACACACACACAAAATAATAAAATGAGATGGTGAGCTCGGATTCTTATCGTGAGCTAGCCTAATAGGCTACTCGAAATGATGATCAACACCGCCTATTGTGATTTGCACTCATCATAATCTATATGTGAAAAAAATTATATTATTTTGAAATTCTTAGTAATTGTTTTAGTTATGTGTAGAAGGGACCGCTGTTAAGCTGTCTGAAAAATTAACATATCAAACTAGTTTGATTCATATTTTCAAAGGCTCCAAGTTATGTAAAATTTTTAACATATACATTTGATGACGTGTTGAGCAAGATGTACGGTGCCGATCATGAATTTGATGAGCCGATTAGTCTAGCTCACGATAAGATTTGAGCTCACCATCTCACAATATCATTACTCTGTGTGTTTATATATATATATATATATATATATATATATATATATATATATATATATATATATATATATATATATATATATATATATATATATATATATTAATGAGTATCATTGACATATGAGGGATTCCCTCATATCTGTTGACGTGACACAATCTCCACCAAGTATGATTTTAATAAAATTAGAGGCATTCTCTCTCCTACTTTATTCTCTCTTCTACACTTGGTGGAGATTGTGCCACCTAAGCATATATGAGGAAAATCCCTCATATGTCAATGATATCCATTAATCTCATATATATATATATATATATATATATATATATATATATATATATATATATATATATATATATATATATATATATATATATATATATATATATATATATATATATATATATATATATATATATGTTATAGTCATAACCACTAATTAGTGATTAAAGAGGAAAACCAAGTGTTAATATGGATAAACATTTACTCGTTAACTTGGGCAACATGAACCTCCAGGCCAGGTGACCTCCACCTTGAGCCAGCGAGGTGACTGCAGCTCTTGGAGCCTCGCCGTGGTCCGGTTAAGCGGCTGTCACCATAACCAACCGAGAAGCGGTGTGGGTGGGCCCATCAACAACTCTCTCTCCCGGCGAGGCGGTACCGGTCGTCCGCTGACCAATGTTGTCTGGAGGCCATCCTTCCAAGTCGCTTGTCCCTCCCGAGGCGACATGGGGTCGACCGACCATCACCTTCCAACCGCCGGTCCGGGGCCAGCGGCGGCACCGGTCGTCCCCTTCAACCGATTACTCGGGCCCCGAAGTGCGAGTGCGACCACGACCTCGGCTCCCTCTCTCTCATCCTATGTGGTTCCCTCCACTCGAGCAGCGGTTACTCGATTTTCGAGCCCATCAACATCGCATTAAAGGCAGCTGACCCCTTAATTCCCTCATCTCTCCGCGATTATTTAAGGCACCTCGGACCCATGCATTCTGGTAGCCAATCCCATCCCATTAATAGCGAATAGACCACACCAACCCTCAAATGACCGATTGGACACAGTAAAGGCCGACCACTCTAGCGGGCCAGAAGTGTTGACCAATCGGCTCACGGAGGAGGGCTGACTCACCGCTGGTTCCCAAACCAATGGAAAGACGGAAATACCCCTCAACCCTAACTATAAAGAGCAGCGTGAGCGGCTAACAAGGAGAGCAATCTTCACCGGTGTGAGCCGCTCCATTAAACTATCTCCCACTCTACTAACTTGACCGCCGGAGGAACCACCGGAGATCCCAACTCCGCCTCTTCCCGGGTCCTTCTTTACATTGTGGCGAATCCTTTGGTGAGTCGGCGTCATTTGGCTTTAGGAGAGAAAGCGAACTCGCTCTCTTTAAAGCTAAACTCATCAGGGTTAGTGGTGTGATTATATACATCAGCGTTTGGCTTACCGTGGGGCCTCCTTTCTTCTTCTTGCGGTTATGTCCAGTGGCGATGATCTTCCGGGTGGAGAACCTACAAGCGGGCTATGTCACTCAAGCCCAACTCGAGGAATCCGCAGAAGATCACCCAAGCCATGCGAGGCCACTATGCAAACCCAACTCGAGCTTTGCGGATGACCTCTTAAGCTCGCCTCCTGCTCTCCACGGCCACGGCAGCGCCATCGGCAACAACGGCGGGCCGATACGCGGTAGCCATTCCACCGCTGGCGACGCCCGCCGTCGAGGCAGATCCGTTCGAGACTCCTCCATTGACAAGTCACGGAGGGATCACCGAGGCCGCCGTCTCACCCTGCGAGGCAGTAGGCTCATGGCCAATGCGAGCGCCGCCCCCTGCGCCGACCTCGCAGGTGAGCCTCTCCCGGCCAGGCTAGAGCCGAGCCGACCTCAAGACCTCATGCAGCGCCCGCAACACCATTCCCAACCGCCCACCGCGCCTGACTACAATCAAGTGTACTGCCGGCCGCCGACGCCATCGGAGGGAACACCCCTTCACCGACTCCATCATGAGAGCACCGCCGAGAAGTTCAAGATGCCGACGATGGACAAGCACGGGTGATAGAGACCCTACCGAGCATGTACAAGACTACCACAACACCATGATCATGATGCAAGCACGGGCGACCATCGCCGCGGCTTCCCACTTTGGCGGGGGCGCCAACTGGTGGAATTCATTGGAGAAGAAGTCCATTGGTAGCCCGAAGAGCTAAGCGGCGGTTCATCCACCACTTCTTGGCCAACGCCAAGCCTAAATTGCCCTCGGTGTGCTCATTCAAACCAAGCGGGGCCGGCGAGAGCCTCGAGCCTACATTAAGAGGTTTGGTGAAGAGGCTAGAAGTCGAACCAAGGAACAAAGTAGCTATGGCGGCTCGTGGCGGGCTCGCGACTGGCGACTGCCTAAAGCCCTCAACAAGAAGCCCATCAGAGCTACTTAACACTTGATGTCCAAAGCCCACGCTACATGAACATGGAAGAAGCGGAAGCATACAAATCATTCTGGCCAGTAAAGTCGGCAAAGGCGGCCACGACTATCGAGTCCTTGTGATGCCGGTACCTCCTCATCCTCCTCACCACCACCTACACCCCTCAGCCCTTCCCACTAGGTCGGTTCCAGACCACGGAGAGAAGAGCCTGTGCACATCCCAAGAAATCCTCCTCCCAAGAACAACCGCAATGGCCGGTTCGACAGGAGGGAGGATAGAAGAGCAGATGCTCCCCCTCCGGTGTTCACAGTCCTCAACACCTCCCTTTGGGGCCACGGGCGGGCCCAGAGAAGAGGGCTCCTCCACAAGCCCCGCGATGAGAGCGGGAACTGAGCAAGAGACTCACGGCGATTCTGCCGATACCGCAGAGACCCGCGGCCACGACACGAAAGTGCGTGTCCTCGAAAGGACATCGAGGACCTCATTCAGAGGCTTCTTGAAGAACTTGATCCATCCCGAGGCGGCAAGCGGGAGGGCGACCACCGACCTCGCCTCGATCCCCGGCCTCGACCGGCTTCGAAGCCTGAGGCGGGGACAAGGAAGTCGGGAGTAATCAACACCATCAGCGGAGGTCCGACCTTAGGGGAGTCCAACAGCGGAAGAGGTATGCTAGGCACGCTGCGGGTGAGCAGCTGCGACAAAGAAGCGGCCGATGTGTCCATCTCTTTCGGCCGGACTTGGAAGAGTCGAGGCGCCTCACGCGATATCGTCATATCGTAGCATATCGCGGCTTCAAGGTGAAGAGGATCATGATCAGCAGGGCTCAATCGACATATTGTTTTTGGATGCATTCAACCGCATGGGCATCGACCGGTCCAAGCTCCGGTAGTCTATAGGACCCACGATGCGGCTTTGCGGGACACTCTCGGCTCGGTTCACCCTCCCCTGGGTCAGGTGGCCATACCAATCCACCATTGGCGTCGGTTATTGGTAATGGACATCAAGTCGGCCCATAATGTCATCTTGGGTCGAACATTTCTCCACCACTTGCGGGCCATCCCATCCACCTATCATCGATGATCAAATTCCCGACACGAGAGGGTGGGGCGGTCGAAGTGACGGAAGGCGGGCACGCTTCGCTCTCACTACAAAGGGGAAAGGAGTCGCGACGCAATGCCTATCGAGAAGACGGCTCGCCAACTTCGAAGAAGGGCGGAGGGCGAGAAGCGGCTCAGTTGAAGATCTCCACGAGATCCCCATCGACAACAAGGGCGAGAGAACACTCAGGATCGGATCCAGCCTCTCGGAACCATTAAGAGGTGCGATAATTGCTTTTCTTTTATCTAATCTTGATGTGTTTGCTTGGAGTCCAGAAGACATGCCGCATTTCGCCTGACGTCATTTGCCATGAACTCTCTGTCGGCCAAACCACGTCAAGCGGTTGGCGAAGAAAACACGGGCTGCGGCGGCAAAAGCGGCGAGAGGAAGTGAAGCGGCTCGAGGCGACTTCATTCGGGAGGTCCAATACCGGTGGTTGTCCAACGCCGCCCTAGTGAAGAAGTCTAGCGGCAAGTGGAGGGCGTCGTCGACTTCACCGACCTCAACAAAGCATGCCCCAGGGCGACTACCCCCCTCCCCGCATTGTCGGTTGGTGGGCGAAAGTGCGGGACATCAATTGCTAAGCTTCTTAGATGCTTTTTGGGTTACAACCGGATCCGCATGGCGAAGCATGATCGAGAAGACATCCTTTGTCACCGACCGACACCTTTTGCTACAAAGTGATGCCCTTTGGTCTCAAGAGCGGCGTAGCGACCTACCAAAGGCTGGTCAACAAGATCTTCAAGGCCGCATTTCGGCGCAATGTGGAAGCCTATGTGGACGACATCTTGGTGAAGTCAAGGCTCGCGGTGCCCACATCACCGACTTGGAAGAAACCTTTGCCACCCTCCCAAGACTACCGCGATGAAGCTCAACCCGACCAAATGCGCTTTTGGAGTGCTGTCGGGAAAATTTTTGGGATTTATGATCACCAGAGGATTGAGATCAACCCGAGAAGATAGAAGCCATTGAGGCGACTTCGAGCAGCACCATGAAGGACATTGAAGCTCAATGGAAAGATAGCCGCTTTGGGGCTTCCTTCCAAGTCACCGAGAGAAGCCTCCCTTTCTTCAAAATTCTCGAGGGGCCAAGGACCCCAAGAAGAAGTTGGGTGGACGAGAGAGTCTTTGCCTTGAGAGAACTCAAAGCATATTTAAGCACGGACCACTCACGAGTCAACCCGGTGGAAGGAGAGACCACAATACTGTGACTCGTCACGAAGGCTGTGTCAGCTGGTTAGAAAACCACATCCGTAGCCGGCCTACTATGTCACCGGATCTTGAGGGCGGGGAGTTGAACTACCCCTGGTCGAAAAGCGACCTGCCTCATCGTTCACGTCGCAAATTCGTCCGTACTTTCAGCGCATCCTATCATCGTGCGGGCCGAGCCTCCAGATGAAGAAATCCTCGGGAGTCCCACCACATCCGGAGGATGGTGGCGTGGTCGTCGAGCTGAAGGAATGATGTGCAATTGAGCCGGGACCACCATAAAGGCGCAAACATTAGCCGACTTCCTCATAGAGTCCACCTGCGGATGGCGAACGGATGACCAGTGCTCTGCTAGCCCATACCCAAATTCGGTAGGCGTAGTAAGCGCTTCAGTGTCAGAACTGGCCAGACTCCTCGCGAAGTAGCCTCTTGGTGGGAATTGAAGGTGGATGGATCCTCAAGTGAGTCGAGGGGCCGGTAGCGCGTCGTCTACGCGGCCAGAGGCGATCCGCGGGCGATCCGCCGCCTTCAAGTTCCGAACAATGAGGCCGGTATGGCCCTCATTGGCTGCCGGACGCCACAAGTATCTTGTGGAGCTCGGTTGGTGTTCATCGAGTCAGCGGCAAATCGCCGCCAAAGATAAGAGGATGGCTCAATACGAAGATCGTCAAGGACCTGCTCCCACCATCGTACCGGGATCGTCCAAGTCCCCGCATTTCGCTCGCGGATGCCTTATCGGCTTCGCCTCAACCGGTTCCTTGAGTAGCTCGGACCCATCTTCGACGACACACTCCCACATCGGCATCCTTGAAGTTCGTCGGACGTCATGCGACCGACCCTTCACGGAATCTTGTTGGTGGACCTTTCATCAATTCTTGAGGCTGCTTAGGCTCTGCAGCAGGCCGACGCGGCGAAGAGTTCACGAGGGCGCCCGCCCGCTACCTCATGATCGGCGGCCAACTCTATCGGTGCGTCCTATCGGCGGCGGGGGTGGGGAGCCTATCTCCGGTGCCTTCGCCTGAAGCCGATTATGTTCTAAGGAAATCCACGAAGGCACTGCGGAAACCACCCGGGGGCAAAACTCGCCGTAAGATCATACGCCAAGGATATTCTTGGCCGACCATTGTGGCTCATTCGTCTCCAAATGCAAGAAGTGCCAATTCTTCGCAGAAATCCCTAGAGCCGCCACGAGCTCACTTCTATCTTCAGCCCTCTTCCTTTCGCCCAATGGGGACTGGATATCCTGGGGCCGCTTCCCCTTGCTTGGTATAAATTCTTGATAGTCGCCATCGACTACTTCACCAAATGGATCGAGGCCGAGCCTTTAGCAAAGATCGGAAGCCAACATCACGGCTTTGCTTGGAAGTCGATCATTATGCGATTCGTCCCTCGCTCATTCATCACCGACAACGGCACCCGCCAAGAGGGGGTTCCAAGATTTTGTGTAGAATGGGGATCAAGCTCAAGTTAAGCGGTAGCCCACCCCAAATGCAATGGGCTAGCGGTACGCTAACAAATGCATCCTCAAGCTCTGAAGAAGAGGTCGACCAGCTGTGCGGCAATTGGGTCAAGAACCGCCGAGCATCTTATGGTCGTCTGGGGCGACCACAAGAGTTCGACAGGAGAAACCCGTTCATCTTGACTTATGGAGCGAGAAGCGGACCCGGTGGAGGTCGGCATGCCCACCATCCGACTCCAACACTTCGATGAAGAAACAAATTAGAAGGACCGAGGGCAGTTGGACTTGATGGGGAGATCAGGGCAACGCTCTACACGAACAAGTCGTCAATCAACAGCCGGATGCGCCAGCATTACAACGCAAAGTCCGACCAAGGAGATTTAAAGTCGGCGACCTAGTGAAGAGGCTGACCGATAAGGACACCGGGCAGCGGCAAGTTGAAGCCTAGTGGGAAGGACCCTACGATCTCTCGAAGAACCACGCCGGGACATATCGCCTCGAAGCCACGATGGGAGAGTCCTGCATCCCTGGAACATAGAACACCTCAGGAAGTTTTTGCAGTAAATTTACATTGTAAATCTTGTTCAAAAGCCGTCAATATAAATAGAATTTTGCCTGACAATTATCCTTTTGTCTTAAATGGTACAAGGAGCTTCTTAAATACTCATTTCGTCGCGGCCAATCAAATCGGCCTTCTGTAGAAAGTGAATCATGAAAATCAATTTCATCTGTCAAGTCGGGATGGGCTGCTTTGTTGGAGCAGTTTAGGGACCCTTCCCACCGGATGAGTCGAGGAGTCGTCCTTCGCTAGCGGTAGGAAATCCGCTCTCTTAGCACGGTAGAAGTAACTTCCTTCTTTGGTAGTTCGGTGACCCTTCTACTAGGTCGAGTCAAGGAACCCTTCTCGCCACGACGAGTCAAGGAACCCTTCGCCTAGTTGAGACAGGGCGACCTTACCGTCAAGCGAACCTACCCCTCACCAAGTCGAGTTATGGTATTCCCTCTCGCTTAGAGCGAGTCAAGGAACCCTTCTCTCCTAGTCGCGGCAGGTGATCCAACTCGCTCGATTAAGTAACGGCACCCTACCCGCCAAGTCAAGACGAATTGCCCAACCGCGTTAAGCCGAGCCAAGGAGCGAATCCAACAGAGATCGGCTCTGCCGAAATAAGACCTAGGCGCCACGTAAGTCCTAGGCACCCGACCTACGCGGTCGTCCCCTACGGAGTCGTCGCTCCCACGCGAGCCGGCTCAGGCTTGCTCTTTGCCTCAAAACAGAGATCGGCTCTGCCGAAATAAGACCTAGGTGCCACGTAAGTCCTAGGCACCCGACCTACGCGGTCGTCCCCTACGGAGTCGTCGCTCCCACGCGAGCCGGCTCAGGCTTGCTCTTTGCCTCAAAACAGAGATCGGCTCTGCCGAAATAAGACCTAGGCGCCACGTAAGTCCTAGGCACCCGACCTACGCGGTCGTCCCCTACGGAGTCGTCGCTCCCACGCGAGCCGGCTCAGGCTTGCTCTTTGCCTCAAAACAGAGATCGGCTCTGCCGAAATAAGACCTAGGCACCACGTAAGTCCTAGGCACCCGACCTACGCGGTCGTCCCCTACGGAGTCGCCGCTCCCACGCGAGCCGGCTCAGGCTTGCTCTTTGCCTCAAAATAGAGATCGGCTCTGCCGAAATAAGACCTAGGCGCCACGTAAGTCCTAGGCACCCGACCTACGCGGTCGTCCCCTACGGAGTCGTCGCTCCCACGCGAGCCGGCTCAGGCTTGCTCTTTGCCTCAAAACAGAGATCGGCTCTGCCGAAATAAGACCTAGGTGCCACGTAAGTCCTAGGCACCCGACCTACGCGGTCGTCCCCTACGGAGTCGTCGCTCCCACGCGAGCCGGCTCAGGCTTGCTCTTTGCCTCAAAGCGAGATCGGCTCTGCCGAAATAAGACCTAGGCGCCACGTAAGTCCTAGGCACCCGACAGCGGTGCGTCCCTCTGCGGAGCTCCATGCCATGTAGGAATGAGTGGCTGGCCGGCATACAGGACCGGCCGGGCTTGACAAAGGCTGCGGATGAAGGCGGGCCTTATACACCCAACTAGCGAAGTCGATGGCGGGCCCGAGCGACCACAGCAGCGATTGGGCCAATTAGGAGTAAGCCCCGGTAGGCGTTTCGGTCTACTTGTGTTAGTTATAAGCCCGCGAGGGGCCGACACATCTTCGATCTACTTATCATGTTTATTGTAAGCCCCACAGGGGCCGACCCGTTTTCGGTCTACTTGTGTTAGTTATAAGCCCCACAGGGGCCGACCTGTCTTCGATCTACTTATCATGTTTATTGTAAGCCCCACAGGGGCCTTCGATCTACTTGTGTTAGTTATAAGCCCCACAGGGGCCGACCTGTCTTCGATCTACTTATCATGTTTATTGTAAGCCCCACAGGGGCCGACCCGTTTTCGGTCTACTTGTTGTGCTAATCGTAAGCCCCACAGGGGCCGACTCGTTTTCGACCACACAAAAAAAGGAGAAATGAAGAATGAATCGAATGAACAACCACCATTCCTAAAATGCAACTTTTCATTGATATTCCAAGCAAAGTTTACAATGGTCTGCACGTCCGAAATACCAAAATAAAAGAAAAACTAAAATTACAAGCCTAGATGGGCATCCCAATAGTCACTGTCGCCTTCAGTATCCTCGACTTTCCCGTCGCCTCCTCTGCTCACCTCGGCGTCTAAGCCGAGTGAAGTACTACTAAAGGATTTTATCGGCGTCTAAGTCGAGTGAAGTACTGCCAAAGGATGTCATCGGCGTCTAAGCCGAATGAAGCACTGCCAAAGGATTTTAAATGTTGACCCCATGGCTCCATATCAGCACCATAACCCGGAACCCCTTCTTCACCGATGATCGGAGCTCCCTCCGGCATACTCAGCGGGAAAACCCCAAAGATGGTGGATTCTGGGGAAAGAATCCACCCCACTTCCAATCATCTCTCAACAAAATTTACCGTGCTCCCAATTTGAGACCTAGAAAGGGCCAGTAAAGACGATCAATCGCTAACCTACTTGAGAACACGATGAGTAAAGGTCTCCTCCCTATTTATAATAGAACCCATAAATGCTAAGCCCCTCGTGATCAACGAAAGAAATTAAGAGGGTGGAACTTCGAGAGTCACCTCGAAAGATAAATTAAACCGAAAATCAAAACATCTGTTTTAAATGAAACCTACCGCCCATCCGGAAACCTAAAGCCCGCGATTAAGGGCCGGCCCGATGACATCTGCGCTCCACTCAGCGAATGAAGCCCCTCCACAGCCGTCAATGACCATACCACCCGTGGTGGGCCGACTCACCTACGGGGACCACGAATCAGCGAAATTACCAATCGAGGCCGGTGGCGATGGTCCGGATCTCGACCCATTTGTCATGTCATATAAAACATAGATGACGGCCAACCACCAAAGTCGCTATTATCACAAAGCTTAAGAAAGGGCATCACAAAGAAAGAGAGAAGAGAACTCGGCGAGAAACGCGAACTAAATTTTCATTCACCAATAAAATGTATTACAAATACAAGACTTTCCAACTAACAACAAAGCAAAATGAACAAAGTGCGGGTGGCCTAGTCTCCTCCCTGTGGCCGTCTCCTCCTCTCCATCTTCATCCTCGTCCTCCTCGTCGTCCTCATCCTCATCAGGGTCGTCCTCGGCGCTAAGTTGCACTCCCCCCTGGCTTCCAGGCCTTGGAGAACGCGCAGAGAACCCTCCACCACAGGGAGGATATGCACTCAGCGTCGAGAGCTTAGAAGGGAGTTGGGCTTTCAAGTAGTCATAGCCCGCCTTGATAGCTAGGGACAGCTCCACTTTTCCCATAGGTCCCTGCCTATACTCTTCAATGACCTCCTTCTTGCTCTCCTCCGACGTTGCAGACTTAAGCCGAGTCTCGATCGATTTAACGTCGTCCACAGCTGATTGATGAGCCGCCTTCGACTCATCGAGGGCGGCCCGCAAGTTCCGGCTCTCGAGTCTCTCGGCCCCCAGCTCGCTCTCCAGCCTCTCAATTTGAGCCTTCCACTCCTCAATCTCCCTCTCGGAGCCTTCAACCGTCCTCCTCAACCGGGCGACCTCCCCTTGACTTATCAGCAACGGCCTCTCACGGTGGCGAGTTTGGAGATCGGCGATCGTAGGTGCTTGGCCTCCAACTCAGCAGCCATTTGCGCCGCCCTGACTTCTCGCCTCCAGGCGGCGCCCTCTTCTCAGCTTCCAGGCTCCTCTTCTGCAACAAGCCTCTCAGCCAGAGTTACCCACCACTTTCATGGCTAGATAGCAAATGAAAATCTCTTCCCACAGGCCCTGGGGTGTGGTAACTCAAGAGGAGCTAGCCAGGAGGTCAGTGTCTCCTCCGGAGATCCTTGTAGGTGGGGAGAGTGAGCTGCTCGAGTGACAGGCGCCCCACCAGAGAGAAGCACCGTGCCCTCTCGAGGAGGGAATGGTGGGGATGAATATAAAGCTTGGGAAGGCACCTCCCTTCAGTACCCCTCCCGGATGCAGCCCAGATGGGCTGGGATCGCGGCTCCTTCCACCTCGGCGACCCACCTCGGCTATCGATGGCGGAAAGGCTCTATGCGAGATCCTTGAGTAGGCTCGCGAGATCCCACTGAGCCGATTCTTCGGCGGCCGCCTCCTTCCCCGACCTCGAGTGGGTTCCTCGGGCGTCTCCATCACCCAGTCGTGGGGAGCCCCTCGGTCGCCCGGCCCACCAGTGGGCAGGGACCGCCCGACTGAGGGCGTGATCCCCTCCGATGCGGCCCGCGGGAGGCGAGGAGAGGACTTGCAGGCGACTCCCCGATGGTGGAAGTTCCCGGTGGCGCCCTCGGCACCTTTCGGGGACCACCCTCTCAGCCGTCTCTCGAGGAGTCGGCCCCATCGATTTCTTTGTCTTCTTCTTCTTCTTTGGCGGTCGGCTTGGGGCCGGGCGAGCCCTCTTCACATCGGCGTAGCTCGTGAAACTCTCCTCCACTTCTGGCCTCCTCGCGATGGCAATCCCTCCACGACCTTCTTTTGAGGGCTGCTGATTCGATGATCTTGACGGACCCGCTTCCAGGACCCTCAGCGGTTGAGGAACCACCTCTCGCAATTCTCTCTCTCTCTCCCTTGGCCCGATCGATTGAATGAGCGACAACCCGCCACTCTCGGTAGCTGTCGAATAGGTTGTTGCCCTTCCGCGACTCAATAATGACGAATTTGTCGAGATCGCCTCTCTCGTGAGAGGCAAGTTCTTCGAGCCGTCCTTATTAATCTCCGGCCATGGCGGCGAGGCCAAGAGGCGTCGGCCGAAACCAGCGAACTTATTCTTCCAATCCTTATTTGAATCCGGGATATCGGCGAGCCCGGCGCCCACATAGAAATGGGGTCCTTCTTTATGCGCCCTCACCGTGGCGAGATTTAGAAGAGTTGAAGAGTCGGCACCACCTTCACACGGTGACATCACCGTAAACGCCATTATCGTAGCGATGGCGTTAGGGAGCAAGCACGCCGGAGACACAGCGTTCGCATAGCCTCCTCACAGCCGCGAGAAAAGCGCAATCCATTGTCTAGATCGCCATGTACAACGATAGCGGTCCGCTATGATCGACAATAGCGCTATTCTTCTCTGGGAGAGAAACCTTAAACTCCCGAGGAAGATCATACCTTTCGTGGAGCCCCTCGAGATCCTCTTCTCTCGCCTTCGATTGCCAAGATTTGAGCTTGGCGATCCTATCAACGGGAGCGGAAGTAGAAGCAGCCATGGCAGAAAATTTGTTTAAAAAGGAAGAAGAAGATAGGTCTTTAGAAAGTGCAAAAAGAAATCTCCAAATGGAGGAAGGGCATATATAGACACTCAGGCGCGCGTGTCCACTCACGGGGCGCTTAAAGCGGTCGAGATTGATGCTCAAACACGAACCGCCACCTAAAAATTGAAAAGCCCGCTTTATGGCCCGTCTTTTCGCTCGAAGCACTTGGGTTAAAGTACGGCGGCGTCAAGTCTTATCCTGATAAACATTGCTAAAAAACTAAACCGTCTTTGTCGGGCGGATATTTCTGCCTGGGCCCAGCGAACCAACGGACCAAACGAGGTGACGGGCCGACTTCACTAACAAGAGTAGGCACAGGCGACCACCCAACAAGACCATACCGCCATTCACAAGAACAGTGACCCCAAAGACCGACTTAACTAGCGAGAGGCTGGGGGCAACCACTGACGAAGACCATCAGGCCATTCAAGACTCAGTAGCGACCAAATCATGTTAAGCCAACCAATTCACCGTCGCATCGACCATAGAAGCGGCACAAAACCACGACTCGAAAATAAACTCTTATTGCATTCATTTATTTGACAAGCACAAAATACACACCGCCGATTACATTCACGAGCGATGCTTAAAACCTAAACTACCGACCGGTCAACATCGCCGAAGAGCCACCACTCGATGACCCGTCCTCCCTCCCTCCTCGGCGTCGTTGTCACCTAGGTGGTATCCACGCGCAGCCTCAAATCTCGAGGAGATCTATCGTAGGCTATAGGAGGATATCGAAGCCGACACAGGGACATGATACTTTCGGACGGTAGGCTGCTTAACCATGAAGTCGCGAACCCGCCTTGCGCCGAGGCGACCTCAACCTTCCCCATCGTGCTTTGTCGGTATTCTTCGATGATGGCGGTCGGTTTTGTTCTATCAGGACGACCAGATAATCGGCGACTCGGATACTTTGCCTTTTCCTCGCCCGCAAGTTCCTTAAGTTGGCGCCTCCCTCGCTAGTTGCTCGCGGACGACCGACTCCTCCGCCAGGAGACTTGGCGTCTTTGTCGACGCCTCTCAGTACAACTGCTGGCCGTCGCCAAATCAGCGCTCTCTATCCGGGGCGACCGGAGGCGTCCCCGCGCGTCTGAAGCGTCGCCGAAGATGCGCTATATCGGCCAACATTCTCTCCACGGGCGCTTTGAGTTCCACGATAACTTGGTCCTAACCTCCATCTCCGCCGGTCATCAAGCTCGGCTGTTTAATTGAAAGCTCCTTGATAGCTCGGTCAAGGTCCTCGTTAGGGGCGGCCTCGGTAGCGGATGCTTCTCCGAAGCCTTTCATAGGCTTGATGGCCTGGCAGCGGCCGGTGACGGCTTCGTCCTCCACTAAACAACCCGGTCAAATAACTCCGCGGGAGATGATGTGCAGCCGACGCCGAGAATCGCCGCCAAAATCTCCCGATCGCGGGCAAAGCGGCTGCCTCTGCCCTTTCGCTATGCGTGCTTCGACCTCTGCCGATGGCGAGCATCCATGTACCATGCCGGCCTATGCGATGCTGCGCATCCGGCTCCCCATCATAACGGCGATGGGGAGAGAGCCCCATCATCGGTCTACTCGCTTTGTTCAGTCCTCACCCTCAGCAGCGATAGGGGAGGGCCACCCGCTGGCAAAACTTCGCTCCACGGCCACGTGATTCTTTCCCTGTCGGTGAAGAGCCGTCCCCTGGTGGTCGACCACGCGTCCCGACTCTACGTCGCTCCCACGTGGGATACCGCCCCCGAGCCTCCCGGCGCAGCGAGAGGCCACACCCGTACCTCGGGGGCCGACCTCCCCTCTGCCTCGGTCGATGATCGGTCGTCCTCCCGCCCTTCCGACTCTAGCAGCTCCTCTCCTATCGGATGCTCCACACTCTCTCCCGTCCGTCTAGCACCTCGAGGACCATGGCTGGTTTTCTTTTACCGGGTCCTCCGGAAGCCGGGACGCCACCCAAAGGCGACACCTCCGATATCGACCGCATCCCGCTGCGGTGCGTCCCGCGTCGGACCTCTCACCTCCTTGGTGAGGCGATTTCCCTCCAGAGGCGACTTCGCTCCTCGGCGTTGTTTGGCGAGCTAACCCCTCTCGGGTTCCTCGGGAGCTCCTCATCCGGTGGGTTCGACCGGTGCTCTCCGGTGTCCCCGAAAGTCACGTTATGAGCCCTCGCCTCATCGGAAGGGCCGGGGAGTGGGCCGAAATCCCATGAAGCCGCAAGACCGGCACGTCGAGCAAAGCGTCCATCGTCTGTGACCCGTGTAGTTAACGATCTGCTCCAACTCACGCCGGTGCTTTCGGCCCGACAAGAGTGTAGGCTCTAGGGTTTCTCTCTAATCTCGGCGGGGCGCACACCCTAAGTTGAGTCGTCCCGGTGACCCGGAGCGAACTGTCTTTCCACCCTTTGATCGACTTGGCGGATCAAGGATAACCTTGAATTCTCCCGACATCCGGAGGTAATAGTGGCGTCTTACGGTGGCCGACCAAATTAACTCGGCCTCATCATCGGCCCGAATCGAGGCGGCGGCGGATGAGGCGGTGAAGCCGACAATATGGCTCTCGAGTTTGGCGTCATTTGCATTGGAACGCGCCTAACTCATCAAACACCGAAGAAAGGGTCGATGTAGGAGAGCCGCATTCAAGTGTTTGAGATCTGAGGGAGCCCTCGCTGCGCGTGGTGTATCTGGGAGATGATTTCGTAGGAGCCTCCAACTTGTAAGCCTCCGGTATGTTAATTCCAAGCAAAGACCTCATTTGCGTCACAGGTAACTGCCGGAACTCATCGAGTTGCTTATGACGATCGGAATCCATGCGGATCTTTACCACCCGTGGAAAATCGCTGAATTAAGTAGATGAGGGGAAGAAGCGAATGCCTTCCTCTGTTACCTCTTTCTATTTATCACGGTGGAACCCAGGGCTCTCTTTCGCGATCAGCGGGGAGGATTAAACCCACTCGAGGCACGGCAGGCCTTTGATCGAGAGGGCCCCACCTCCTCGGAGCTGGCCTTGATAATGGCCAAAGCCCGTGGCGTCGGCCCGTCCCATCGATGTAACGTTGAATCCCCTCGAACCCCCTCACGGCAAGCACACTACTCATTTCACTTGGACTCGTTTCCAACGACTCAAGCGAAAGGGCCATTGTTATGGTCATTGTTTGGGTCGAAAGTTGATTCCATTTGTAAAACTAGAAAATTACACTTTTGGTTCTCGGTTACAATGAAAATTAAATAACTCTCTCACAAACTTCGAACAAAAGGCGCTACAAGTGTAGATCTCTTGTTTTGTGGGACTTTGCACATCTTAGGGGCGTAATCCGTGGACCACGAAGCGGCGATCGTCGAATCGGCGGGGTTTAGTTGATGCGCAAAGGAAACAAGAACCGGCAAATATCTTAGCAAGGTAAGATATCTACTCTTCTCAAGAATAAGTCAAGGCTTAAACTTCGAGGAATCTCAGGTGTGGATCGTGTTCTTGAACTCCGGCTTGTTTACGATTGCCCCTTTCTTATGGCGACCCCACTTGAGTGGGCGTAGGAGGGTATTTATAGTCTTTGGGAAGCGTGCCCTCTTGAAACACAAGTGTCATAAGTGCGGGGAAATTTGCGGTTAAGCGGCGGCTTTCAGTACGCCTCGGCCTTGGCCCTCGCTAAGCTGGCGGTCTTGACTACCTAAGCTAGCGGCCAACGATGAAACTGCCTAAGCTAGCGGCCCGGCGTATAAGCTACCACGTGACAAGCGGCAATATCGTCCTTCCAGTGGCATGCGGTTTCCCACTTTTAGGCGCGATGAAATGCCCTAAAATCACGCCTAGTGGCGTATTTTCGCGATGTAACCCGCGATTAAAGTATCACGAGCGTCTCTTTGCTTTGATAAAGTCAAGTGGGCCCCACCGGCATTGATTTAGACCCTTCGAGAGCTCATTTTAAGTATTACGGGTGTCGGTATTTGGCGAGACACAAGTAAGTGTCTCGCTAGTCGCGAGACACATCAAAATGTCTACATGTGGCGAGCTAATGTCGCTAGTAGCGAGACACATCAAAATGTCTCGCTTCGTGGCGAGAGACACACAATCATCGCTAACGTGAGACATGAACAAGTGTCTCGCTCATGGCGAGGCACAAACCGATGTCTGCCTAGCGTGGCGAACACAATCTTCTCATGTGTTGACTTCTTGAGATTTCGGCGACGTTGTCCTTCGATCTTCTCATAATTTAGTCATATTTGAGGTTCTTCGACAATTTTGATGCCTACGATCATAACCACTAATTAGTGATTAAAGAGGAAAACCAAGTGTTAATATGGATAAACATTTCGCTCGTTAACTTGGAGCAACATGAACCTACGCCCAGGCCGGGGCGGCCTCGCTTAGGCCCGCAGGCGACTACGCTGCTTACCTCGCCATGGTCCGTTAAGCGGCTGTCACCATAACCAACCACGAAGGCGGTGTGGGTCGGCCCATCAACAACTCTCTCCCGCGGAGGCGCGAAGCGGTACCGGTCGTCATGACCAATGGCTGTCTCGGGGCCATCCTTCCAAGTCGCTTGTCCCTCCCGGCGACATGGGGGCGACCGACCATCACCTTCCAACCGCCCGTCCCGGGACGACGAGGCGGCAGTCGTCCCCTTCAGCCGATTACCAGCGGGCGCCAGGAGGCGTGCGGTCGAACTTCTCGGCCTCGGCTCCCTCTCTCTCATCCATGTGGTTCCCTCCACTCGAGCAGCGGTTATCTGATTTTCGAGCCCATCAACATCGCATTAAAGGCAGCGGCCTTAATTCCCCATCTCTCCACGGTATTTAAGGCACCTCGGACCCATGCGGCTACGGTGCGCCAATCCCATCCGTTAATAGCGAATAGACCACACCAACCCTCAAATGACGCGATTGGACACTGTAAAGGCCGCCACTCTAGCGGCCAGAAGTGTTACCCGATGGTGACTCACGTGGAGAGGGAGGTGACTCACCGATGGTTCCCAAACCAATGGAAAGGCGGAAATACCCCTCAACCCTAACTATAAAGAGCAACGGAACAACTAACAAGGGAAGCAATCTTCTCGGTGTGAGCGCTGCTCCATTAAACTATCTCCCACTCTACTAACTTGGACCGTTGAGGAACACGAGATCCTAACTCCGCTCTTCCGTGTCCTTCTTTCATTGTAGCGAATCCTTTCGTAGTCGTCATTGGCTTTTAGGAGAGAAAGCGACTCGCTCTCTCTTTAAAGCTAAACTCATCCGAGGTTAGTGGCTGTGATTATATACATCAACAGAGCCTTGCTCTCTCTCTCTCTCTCTATATATATATATATATATATATATATATATATATATATATATATATATATATATATATATATATATATATATATATATATATATATATATATATATATATATATATATATATATATATATATATATGGTGAGCTCAAATCTTATCGTGGGCTAGACTAATTGGCTCATCAAATTCAAAATTGGCGCTATACATCTTATTCAACACGTCATCAAATGTATATGGTAAAATTTTCACATAACTTAGAGCCTTCTAGAATATGAATCAAACTAGTTTGATATATTGATTTTTCAGGCAGCTTAACAACAGTCCCTTCTACACGTAGCTAAATAATGACTAAAATATTCAAAATAATATAATTTTTTCTACATATAGATCATGATGAGTGCAAATCACGATGGGCAGTGCCGATCGTCGTTTCGAATAGCCTATTGTGCTAGCTCACGATAAGAATCCGAACTCACCATCTCATTTTATCATTACACATACACAAATTTTTTTTGTAATGGGCAACTACTTTAGGGATCAATTTAGCAACTTATCGCAGAACCAATTTTGACTTAAACTAGTTTAAGTCTGGACAAGGTGGACCAATCAAACAAAGTTAGGCCCAAAATATTGGCTTAACAAAATTGGTTGAAGTCTTGATTTTGTTTTTTGCTAGAGTCACGAACAAAACCGGTTAAGTCACCAAATCTGGCCTCATTTTGGACAAATTTTGGTTGGGATAAAATGGGCCAGTTTGGCCCAATTTTTCTGAGATCAATTTTGACATTTAAACTGGTTTTATTTTGGACCACCTCCTCCTTGGTCCAAAATAAAACTGGTGTTGTCTAAAACATGGTCATGACTAGTCTGGCTCAATTTTAGGTAGTTACCGAACTGACAAATCCTTAAAATTGGGTCAGGAGTAAATCTGACCTAGTTTTGATTAGTTTTTTATTGGCAAACACTGGGCCGACTCAGGCCCAGATTTTTCTAAACCAAAAAAAGGACTTAAACATATTCTTTTTTTTATCCACCCTTCCTTTGGATAAAAAAAATGAATCACTTTATCTCAAAACCGGGTCATGTTCAGTCCTAGTCCAGCCTTGAGGAGTTTGCGAAACATGCCCTAATATTCAGAACTTCAGTATCCTTTTGACCTACAATTTGTATATGTTTAAAAATTACAAATAAAAAATCTATGATTATAAGCTAATACTCTTTACAAAATGGGGTTTCCATTAAAAAAAACAAAATTAATTAAAAAAAGATATAGTTTCATAGTCTGACATCCCATAAAGCAAGTCAGCTTGTGAATGGTCACCATATTTACCCGTGAAATGATCATAAAACAAGTGGATATAATAAGGTAAGAGGGACCATCAACACCAAACTACTCAATTAATAAACTGTCACACTTGCAAATCGCACGTGTTTTAATGCTTTATTTTATTTTATTTTCATTGCAGAAAAACAACAGTGTTTATTTAGGAGTAAATTTCACTAAACTAACATTTATTATTAAAGTTTTATAAGACTATGATAAACTTTTTAATTTAAAATATGGCATTAAGTTTAAAATCAGCAAAAGCTACAAACGGACACATACTGTATACAAAATTTTCATGAATTAAATATCATGAGTTTTATTTATTCCTTTACCAAGTAAAGAAATGGACGCATACTATAATGTGATATTGTCTTTTTTAATAAAGAAAATAGGGTATTAGCCCATTTTATTGATTAAGGAAGAAAAGAAAAGAAAAAAAAGAGGGAATACAAATGTTGAAGAACGCATGCAAGAAAGATTATCACATGTACTAATTAAAGTTACACATTTTTAGCTTTATGGTGAGAACGCAGAAAGTCGACAAGCTGTATACTATCGTAGATGATATCTCACTAGAAGAATTAAATGATTAAATTTGTTATTTAAGTAATCTCATATAATTATCATATAAATTTGCGGAAGCATGATTAGTTTTTCTAAATGAAATAATCTACAATAAATCCATAAAAATTGTGATAATTCGAGATAATATCGTAAACTTCTTTTTCCCCTTAGTTTAACGAATTTACGAAATTGAGGGGTCATGCATCATCTTATTCAGATGAGCTCAACCTACCCACGAAGACTCGTGTCTCACGAGCAAAGCTCCGCCAAAGAAAACTCGACATTTAAGTCGTTGGCATCATTTAATGAGAACAAACCCGACTCCAAAGTCAATCGTGGCGGCTGCAGGCCAGCTGCAATGTGTACACATGCTACATAACAACAAAAGTTGGACGAAAAAGTGTGATCTAAAGGCCCCCAGTCCTGGAACTGTCGGTTGGGCCCACAATTCATCTAAGAAGAAGACCCTTTTTGCATTCTAGTGCATGACAAAAGTTTCTTTTTCTTTTTTGTTTTGAGTGTGTTAATCATTGTTGTGTTGATGTATCTACTCCTTTATACTAATAGTAGGAATCAAAGATTCAATGTTCATACTATAGTAAATGTTACAGTAACATAAACAGTAAATCATTGTATCCCATTTCAAGTGCAGAAAAATAAATTTACTGTTTATATTACAATATTTCTTGTAGCCTGAACAATAAATTCAAAAATGAGGCCGTGCTTTGCACGGGGTGCACACTAGTACATTAGAGTATAGGTCAGTATATAGGTGTACTATAAGGTTGTATAAAGGTTTTGTTTGTGGAAAACAACTTTTGAGTCAAATTTAATTCCACGCAAATGAAGATTGTACGATATGTTGGGACCATTTGCATGGGAAAGAGGACATAAAAATAGCTTAATTGAGTTAAAAGTATATATAGGATCAAATATTTCTACAATTACGCTATTAATAAGCTCATATTCATCTGATAATCTTTTTTCTTAGGATTAATAGAATTTTGACAAACTTTATATGAAGTTCTTTTTAGTAAAGAGAGTGCTCAAAAATTCTAAAACAAACATCGTAATGATTAGACCAAGTAAAACATACAAAACAAAAAAAAAAAAAAAAAAAAAACAAGACGGCTAAAACTCCTTTATATTGTTGTTGACAATTCATTGCAACATAAAGATGTTGAAAGAGCCATCAAATCTTAATTTTTAATGATAAAATGATTTGAAAAATAAAAACCTAGTCAACTACTTTAATGATGATAATTAACCATAGCAATAAGAAAAGTAAATGGGGATCATTATCTCCCGTGCTCATTCCTAATTGCTGACATGACATATATCTAGACTATCAGCTAAAATCCGAGTTGTTGAAGATGTAAATTGTGAATGTATGAATATGCATCATGTTACAGCCAAGAATATAGAGAAATATGCCACCGCTTGAGACACGGGTAAATGTTCATTTTCAAGTATTATCACGCCACTAATAAAACTAAAAACTTTTCAGATATCACCATACAATCGGCCAAATTCACAAGCACCCAAAACAATCCCACTAAGTCCCACCTCACCTTTATTCATCTTTATTACCTCTCCCCGCCCCTTCTCCAAACTTCAAATGTGAACCCCCCTACTCCCCTCTCACCGCAAAAACCATCTTCCCTCCACCTCCCCTTCCCAAAATGCCCTCATCTCTTCCCATTCTACTCCTCCTCTCCCTCCTCTCCCTCTGCCACCCGACAAAATCCTCAGAATCCGAGCTCAACATTCTCCTCGACCTCAAATCCTCCCTCGGGATCTCTGACTCGTGGGACCCATCAAAATCCCCCTGCGAATTCTCCGGAATCTCCTGCACCTCAGATGGCTCCGTCTCCAAAATCGACCTCGCTCACGGGGGCATTTCGGGGACACTCAATTTCTCCTCTCTCTGCTCCCTCCCCTCTCTCACTAACCTCTCCCTTAGCCACAATAACCTCCGCGGTATCCTCACCGCCGACATCGGAAACTGTAACCAGCTACAATTTCTTGATCTTTCCTTCAATAAGTTCACCGGTGAAATTCCCGATTTGTCCCCGCTCCGAAACTTGCAAGCGCTGATGCTCAATCAGAATCATTTCACCGGGGTTTTCCCCTGGAGCTCGCTCGCTAATCTCACCGGTTTAATCCAGTTAAGCGTCGGCGATAATCTTCGGTTCGACGAGAGCCCGTTTCCTGAAATAGTAACGGAGTTATCGAATCTAAGCTTGTTGTATCTCTCCGACTGTAACTTGAAAGGAGAAATCCCTGCTTCGATTGGGAACTTGACGAAACTCATTGATCTCGAGCTTGCCGATAATATTCTCTCAGGGGAGATTCCGAAAGAGATAACGAAGCTTACGAATCTGTGGCAGCTAGAGCTCTATAATAACTCTTTTAGAGGAAAGATCCCCGATGGATTCGGGAATTTAACAAAGCTTGCTTATTTCGATGCCTCGAGGAATTATTTGGAGGGCGATCTCTCTGAGCTCCGGTTTCTTAAAAAATTGATTTCTCTGCAGTTATTTTTCAATGAGTTTTCCGGCGAAATTCCTCAGGAATTCGGAGACTTCAAATTTCTGGTAAATTTATCACTTTACAGTAATAGATTGACTGGGAATTTGCCGGCGAAGCTCGGGAGCTGGACTGAATTCAACTTCATCGACGTCTCGACGAATTACTTAACGGGTTCGATCCCGCCCGATATGTGCAAGATGGGAACTATGCAGAAGTTGCTGCTGCTCGAAAACCAATTTTCCGGCCAAATTCCAGCCACTTACGCGAGTTGTTCGACTCTGATTCGATTCAGGGTCAGTAACAATTCCCTCTCTGGCGTGGTTCCTGCTGGGCTCTGGGGACTTCCCAAGCTCGATATCATTGACCTCGCCATCAATCAGCTTGAAGGAGCCATTGATGCGAGCATCGGCGGGGCGAAATCTCTGAGCCAGCTGTTGATTGCAGACAATAAATTTTCTGGGGATATACCTTCTGAGATTTCTGGAGCTCCTTCTCTTGACACGATCAATTTATCAAATAATCAGTTCTCTGGTCAAATTCCAGAGAGCGTCGGCGAATTGAAGAAGCTCGCTGGTTTTTATGCCGAGAAGAATTCGCTCACAGGCGAGATTCCAGACTCTCTAGGTTCTTGTGTTTCACTGAACACTGTCAATTTAGCTGGTAACACTCTCTCCGGCGAAATCCCTGCAAGTATCGGGAGATTACCTAGTCTAAACTCGTTGATCCTCGCTAATAACAAACTCTCCGGTCAGATTCCGGTGAGTTTATCTTCGTTGAAATTGAGCTCTCTTGATCTGTCAAACAATCAACTCACTGGCGAAATCCCAGCTGCACTCTCGATCTCCGCCTACAACGACAGCTTCATCGGGAACCCTCGCCTCTGCTCAAACTCATTTATCTATCTCCACCAATGCTCTCCAAATTCCAAACAATCCTCAAACAAGCTCACAACAATCCTAACGTGTTTGCTCGCAGCATTCGCACTAGCCCTCTGCTCTCTTGCACTCATCTACTTCAAAAAGCGCAAATCCGAAAGAGACTCCTCCATAATCTCCAAAGATTCATGGGACATCAAATCCTTCAGAATCCTAACATTCGACGAGCAAGAAATCATAAACTCAATCATAAAGGACAATCTGATAGGCAAAGGCGGCTCCGGTGAAGTCTACAGAGTCAACTTAACCAGCGGCAAAATCGTCGCAGTCAAGCACATCTATCACAATTCATTCAATCCCGACAACCCCTACGACCAAAAAAGCACCTCAGCAATGCTAACAAAACGTTCTTGTTCACTGCGCTCGCGCGAATTCGAAGCGGAAGTCAACACACTGAGCTCAATTCGTCACGTTAATGTGGTGAAATTGTACTGCAGTATAACGAGCGAGGAGTCGAGCCTGTTGGTGTACGAGTATTTGCCTAATGGGAGTTTGTGGGACCGGCTGCACACGGCGACGGGTGAGAAGCTGGGCTTGGATTGGGAGACGAGGTACGAGATCGCGGTAGGGGCGTCGAGGGGGTTGGAGTATTTGCATCACGGGTGTGATCGGCCGATACTGCATCGGGATGTGAAGTCGAGTAATATTTTGTTGGATGAGTTTTTTAAGCCGAGGATTGCTGATTTTGGGCTGGCGAAGATGTTGCAGGGTGGGAAGGATGCGTCGTCGATGACGCATGTTATTGCTGGGACTCATGGTTACATCGCTCCGGGTATGATAATCTCGATCTTTATCACATTTTAGGGAACTATAGTCTAAACTATTTTATTATCACTTACACAGCTGAACTCCAAGCATTATTTCTCGTGTTCGGTTGAGAGATTATTACATGATAATACTGTGACGATAAATTTCTTTTTGTCCTCAATTTAGTTGAAATGAAGATTAAATTTCTCTCTAATTGAGTAGCAAATATAATATAGTTCCAAGGGTGTAAAACAGCTTAGCAGATAAAATGCTTACACAATCATAGTACAAAGGGTTTGTATGTGATTAATCTAAAATTGTATAGAAAAATTCATTTTAAATTTGATCTGTCAGACATTTGAAAAAAAATTTAAATAGAAGATGTTTTATAATATATAGTCCATGTTTCCTTGAGGAATATAATGCTCAAATTAGGAAAACACGTTAAGTGTATAAGCCTATAAGGTTCAACCTTTCCTCTTGCAATGTCATGTCAGAGGATTATATTATAAACATCAATATTTATAAAGTTAATATTCACAACAATTTCAGAGTTTTGATATCATAGAAGATACTTTGTAGTTTATAAACATCTTGTTACTTTTGTTCGTTCATTTTTGTGATAATTTAACTTAATTTATATGCTCTTGAACAACAGAATATGCATATACATGGAAGGTGACCGAGAAGAGTGACGTGTATAGCTTCGGAGTAGTCCTCATGGAGCTAGTTACCGGAAAAAGGCCAATCGAAGCAGAGTACGGTGATAACAAAGACATTGTCTATTGGATTTCAGGGAGAATGACAAGCCGAGAGAGTATAATGAACTTAGTAGATGCAAGTATCATTTCAGAGTTAGCCAGAGAAGAAGCTGTAAAAGTTCTCAAAATCGCCGTGCTCTGCACAGCTAGACTTCCAACAATGAGGCCGACAATGAGGGCCGTAGTTCAAATGCTCGAGGACTCCGGCGGTTCTCGGCTTGTCGTAGGAGTAGATTCTTTAAAAGAGAGTCAGGAGAAGGTGGTGTTAGAAAAAGCGGCAAGTTACAAATTAACTTGAGCTTATAGCTGATAATAATAAGGATCATAGTCTGAACTTGAACTTAGAATCTTAAATTGCCAGATTTTGTACATACTTAAGGCCCATGCCTCATTCGGTGTTGTAATTTTAATTGGAGCGCTAGAGGGACAGAGAGGCTTGTGCAATAATCTGAATTATTAGTATCACAGAGCATGAAGTTAAGATTATTTTGGATCTTGTTCCGATCAGCTAGCACTAGACTGTTCGATTCAATCCTGTATTATTTTGACAAATCCTATATTATTTTGACAGGTTGGATGGAAAAATTGTGGCAGTTTCCATCTGAAATTAAAGTATAGATTGGTGTTGGCATTTATTTAGCTGCATATGTTTCCACATTTGGCTTCATGTTTATTTTCCAAATATTATTAAAGCTAAAAGAATTAATCTAACCGGATTGATAGTTCTGTTCATGAACTTTTTTTTATTTGTTGAATTTATTTTGCAATTTATGCTAGTGTATGATACACATCAAGTCACACATCTCAAAAACAGTCTTGATATGCGTATCACAAAGAATCACGACCTGAAAGCTAATCCAATAGCTTAAAGAATAGGTGAATAGAGCCATCAATCTACTTAATTTTATTATAAATTGTAGAACATGCACAAAACATGCACAAACAAGCAGTTCAAGAGGTTAATCACTAAAGGCATTGTAATGACTACACCGTAGCTGGCATGCAAGTTTGCCGTTGAACCGAGTAGTCGACTAATATGAGTTGTAGTCGACTACACCTAGCGCATGAAAGCAAGTTTTCTGCCGGAACCGAGTAGTCGACTAATATGAGTTGTAGTCGACTACTACCGCAAACCACGAAAAGGTGTATTTCTCGTTAGTCCGAGTAGTCGACTAATATGAGTTGTAGTCGACTAATATGAGTTGTAGTCGACTAATATGAGTTGTAGCCTACTAATCAGGCATTCAAAACGGGTCTAATTAGGAATTGGTTTTAAACCCAATTCGTTTAGAGGCTATTAATAACCCTAACGATTGTTAGGGTAAGTTTCAAGCACGCTTTGGAGCAGCCTTTGAGAGAGTTTTGTGCATCTTTGGAGAGGAGATCTTTTGAGAGATTGAGAGGTTTGTTTTAGGGTTTCTTTGTGAGAACTTGTAATCCTAATTTGTATTCTCTCTTTCTATTAGTGAAAATCCCCCTCCTTACCCGTGGGCGTAGGCAACTTGCCGAACCACGTAAATCTCGTGTCTTTACTCTTTTATTGTGTTTTGCTATCGTTTGTGGTGGTTTCTCTCGGTTCACGGTCCGCTACCAACAATTGGTATCGAGCTATTGTTGATTGGAAGTGGTGTAATTTCTAATTTGAGGGGTGTTCGTGATTCCCGAGAGAAGCGAATTCACGAAGACAAACAGAGGATGGCGCCAACCAAGAATCACCAAAGTGGGAAAATTCGAGATTGAAAAGTTCAATGGGAAGAACGATTTTTCTTATTGGAGGATGCAGATGAAAAACTTTCTAATTTCGCAAAAATTGCACAAGGCTTTGGATGGAAAGGAGAAGAAGAACAAGGATATGTCTGATGAGGATTGGGAGGAGTTGGATCTGGAAACACGGGCGATTATCCTATGCCTTGAGAGGGATGTAGCTTTCTTGGTAGATGGAGAGGAAACTACCAGGCGTGTGGAAGAAGTTAGAGGGTACCTTCATGACGAAGAGTCTAACTAACCGGATCTACTTAAAATCCAAATTGTATACTTGCAAGATGGAGGAGGGCTCATCAATCCGGGAACACATCAACAAGTTTGATAGGATCATATCAGATTTGAAAGACATAGATGTTAAAGTAGGAGACGAGGATCAGGCGCTTCTACTGCTCTCTCTGAAGTCTTATGAGAACCTGGTGCAAACACCGAGGCTTGTGGGAGAAAATCAAGATGGATGAGACTAGAACGGCACTTCTAGCGGACGATCTTCTGAAGATCGCAACTAGTGACATGGCCATCGGCGCGTAATGGAACAAGCGCAGGATTGTTTGCAAGAGGAAGGAGCAATGAGCGAGGAAAAGGCAAGGGAGGAAAGTCTAGATCTAAATCAAGACCTCTTATGGAAAAGGATGTTTCAAGTGCGTGAAGCTGGGCATTTCAAAGTCGACCGTCCAAATAAGAGAGTAGGTGGAAAGAAGAACAACAACAAGACTGAGAGGAGAGAGGGCAAGGAAGAGGCGAAATACGCTTCAGAGGAAGGGAGCGAAGGAGTGCTATGTCGCCACGGGTGGCGAGGAGATCTCCGGAAGTGGATACTTGATTCGGTTGCTCTTACCATATGTGTCCAAATAGGAAGTGGTTTACTACCTACGAGGCATTGATGGGGAACTGTATTGATGGGGAATAACCATGCTTGTAAAACAAGGGGCTAGGTAATATCAAAATCAAGATGCATGATGGAGTGGTTCGAACCTTGACGGATGTGAGGCATGTTCCCGACTTGCGGAAGAATCTTATCTCGGTTGGTGCTTTGGACTGGTGGTTGCGGATTGTGACGAAAACGGAGTGAAGAAGGTTGTTCGTGGTTCCTTAGTAGTGATGAAGGGTGTTCGCCACGGTAATCTATATACTCTCTCGTGCACGCACGGTGACAGAGACGCAGCGGTGGAACCGAAGGAAGTGGTGGAGACCCATGTGAGCACACACGGTTATGGCATAGGCGGCTTGGGCATATGTCGAGAAGGGTCTAGTTCTCTTGGTAAAGAGGGTCTGGCGAAGAATCAAGGAACCTAGCATGGATTTTTGCGAGGATTGTGTGTATGGAAAGTCACAGTGGTCAAGTTTCGAACAAGAAGTCTAAGAGCGAGGGATACTAGATTATGTGCACACGGATGTTTGGGGTCCGGCCGCACAACTTCCAAGGGTGGTTCTAGGTATTATGTCTCGCTTATAGATGATTATTCTAGGTATGCTTGGATTTATTTTCTTAAGCACAAGAATGAGGTGTTGAGACATTCAAGAAGTGGAGGACAATGGTTGAGAACGCAGAAAAGAAATTGAAGACGCCGAGATCCGATAACGGTCTGAGTATCGATGGTGCTTTCAAGGAGTTGCGGATCGAGGAGGAATTGTTCACCGACACCGTGTCTACACCACGCCAGCGAAGGGTCGCGAGAGATCGAACCAACACCGCGGGAAAAGGCAGGAGTATGCGATCTTATGCAGATTGGGCAACGAATGGTGGGCGGCGGTGGCTACACTTGTTACATTGTGAACCGCTCACCACATTCGACATGGATGGTGATACACCCTATGGTGTGGTCAGGAGCATGCGATTATGATAGGCTCGAATTTTCGGATGTACCGCCTACTATCACGCAACGAGGGAGCGACCTTTGAGAGAGTTTTGTGCATCTTTGGAGAGGAGATCTTTGAGAGATTGAGAGGTTTGTTTTAGGGTTTCTTTGTGAGAACTTGTAATCCTAATTTGTATTCTCTCTTTCTATTAGTGAAAATCCCCTCCTTACCCGTGGACGTAGGCAACTTGCCGAACCACGTAAATCTCGTGTCTTTACTCTTTATTGTGTTTTGCTATCGTTTGTGGTGGTTTCTCTGGTTCCATGGTGTAGCGCCAACAATTGGTATCGAGCTATTGTTCGATTGAAGTGGTGTAATTTCTAATTTGAGGGGTGTTCGTGATTCTGAGAGAAGCGAATTCACGAAGACAAACAGAGGATGGCGCCAACCAAGAATCACCAAAGTGGGAAAATTCGAGATTGAAAAGTTCAATGGGAAGAACGATTTTTCTTATGGAGGATGCGATGAAAACTTTCTAATTTCGCAAAAATTGCACAAGGCTTTGGATGGAAAGGAGAAGAAGAACAAGGATATGTCCGATGAGGATTGGGAGGAGTTGGATCTGGAAACACAGGCCGATTATCCTATGCCTTGAGAGGGATGTAGCTTGGTAGATGGAGAGGAAAGCGGTGCTGAGTGTGGAAGAAGTTAGAGGGTACCTTCATGACGAAGAGTCTAACTAACCGGATCTACTTAAAATCCAAATTGTATACTTGCAAGATGGAGGAGGGCTCATCAATCCGGGAACACATCAACAAGTTTGATAGGATCATATCGATTTGAAAGACATAGATGTTAAAGTAGGAGACGAGGATCGCTTCTACTACTACTCTCTGAGAAGTCTTATGAGAACCCGTGCAAACACCGAGGCTTGTGGGAGAAAATCTGAAGATGGATGAGACTAGAACGGCACTTCTAGCGGACGATCTTGAAGGAAGAACTAACTAGTGACAGCCAATACTTAAGCGAACACCGAGGAGATTTCAATGAGGAAAGAGAATGAAAAGGAAAAACAAAGGAGGAAAGTCTAGATCTAAATCAAGACCTCTTATGGAAAAGGATGTTTCGTCAATGAAACTGGGCATTTCAAAGTCGACCGTCCAAATAAGAGAGTAGGTGGAAAGAAGAACAACAACAAGACTGAGAGGAGAGAGGGCAAGGAAGAGGCGAAGCACGCCGAGGAAGGGAGCGAAGGAGTGCTATGTCGCCACGGGTGGCGAGGAGATCTCCGGAAGTGGATACTTGATTCGGTTGCTCTTACCATATGTGTCCAAATAGGAAGTGGTTTACTACCTCTGAGAGGCATTGATGGGGAACTGTATTGATGGGGAATAACCATGCTTGTAAAGCAGTGGGGCTAGGTAATATCAAAATCAAGATGCATGATGGAGTGGTTCGAACCTTGACGGATGTGAGGCATGTTCCCGACTTGCGGAAGAATCTTATCTCGTTGGTGCTTTGGACTCCGTTGGTTGCGGATTGTGACGAAAACGGAGTGAAGAAGGTTGTTCGTGGTTCCTTAGTAGTGATGAAGGGTGTTCGCCACGGTAATCTATACTCTCGGTCACGTGATTGACAGGGAGGCGGTTGGAAGCCGAAGGAAGTGGTGGAGACCCATGTGAGCACACACGGTTATGGCATAGGCGGCTTGGGCATATGTCGAGAAGGGTCTAGTTCTCTTGGTAAAGAGGGTCTGGCGAAGAATCAAGGAACCTAGCATGGATTTTTGCGAGGATTGTGTGTATGGAAAGTCACACAGGTCAAGTTTCGAACAAGAAGTCTAAGAGCGAGGGATACTAGATTATGTGCACACGGATGTTTGGGGTCCGGCCGCACAACTTCCAAGGGTGGTTCTAGGTATTATGTCTCGCTTATAGATGATTATTCTAGGTATGCTTGGATTTATTTTCTTAAGCACAAGAATGAGGTGTTGAGACATTCAAGAAGTGGAGGACAATGGTTGAGAACAGACAGAAAGAAATTGAAGACGCCGAGATCCGATAACGGCATGCAGTATACGATGGTGCTTTCAAGGAGTTACGTGATCGGGGAGGGTGTTCGACAACTGGGCCGATCAGTCTACACCACGCCAGAATGGGGTCGCGAGAGATCGAACCGAACACCGCGAAAAGGCGTGAGTATGCGATCTTATGCGTGATTGGGCAACGAATGGTGGGCGGCGGTGGCTTCTGACTTGTTACATTGTGAACCGCTCACCACATTCGACATTGGATGGTGATACACCCTATAGGGTGTGGTCGAGAGCATGCGATTATGATAGGCTCGAATTTTCGGATGTACCGCCTACTATCACGTCAACGAGGGAAAGCTTGACGCGAGGGCCAAGAAGGCAATATTCTTGGGATATGCAAAGGGCGTAAAAGGCTATCGCCTTTGGTGTACGGAAGATTCAAAGTTCGTGGTCAGCAGGGATGTTACCTTTGATGAGAAATCCATGATTGCGAGGGCGTCCAAGGATGATGGTGTTATGACTGGTGAGACCTCTAAGTCTCAGGTTATTGAAATAGAACCTAAAGACCAAACAGGTTCTAATCGTGCTCAAGTGGGAAGTCGTAGATGATGAGCTTGGCGGGAGGAGGTTCAGCGAGGAAAATACACAGCACTACAACAACAGCAGCTCGAGGATAATTTGGCTTCCACTAGGCCAGCGAGCATGGCAGTCTTGGCCGGGGGCTGATCAACCCCTAAAGCACTATGGGCGGCTAATATGGTTGAATCGCACTCTCGGTGGAGGAGGACGAGCGGTCTCCTTCAAGGAAGCTATTCGGGACAAGGATAGTGAGAGTTGGTTGGCTGCGATGGAGGAAGAGATGGAATCTCTTCGAAGAATCATACATGGGAGGTGGTCCCATTGCCCGTAGGAAGAAAAGCTATTGGTTGTAAGTGGGTGTATAAAAGAAAGGAAGATCTTCGAGCTTCGGTGGTGTAAGATACAAGGCGAGGCTAGTGGCTAAGGGTTTTGCAATGTAAAGAGGGTGTGGATTACAATGAGATATTTTCTCCGTGGTGAAACACACTTCTATTCGGTGCTATTGAGTATTGTTGCTCATGGTGATTTTGAGTGGATCAACTCGATGTTAAAACACCTTCTTGCACGGAGACTTGGATGAAGAGATCTACATGCATCAACCCGAGGGCTACAAGGTTGAGGATAAGGAGAATCATGTGTGTCGCTTGAGGAAGTCATCAGATGGATTAAAGCAATCTCCCGGCAGGGTACAAGCGATTTGACTCCTTCATCTTTGAAGCATGGGTTTTCCGGCGATCATGATTGTTGTGTTTACATTCTGAAGCTTCAGGAGATAATTTTATCTATCTTCTTTTGTATGTGGATGACATGCTTATTGCTTCTAAGAGCGGGGTGGAGATAGATAGGTTGAAATCTCAACTTGGTGAAGAGTTCGAGATGAAGGACATGGGTGCCGCTAGGAAAATACCGGGTATGGAGATTAGAAGAGAGCGGCGAATCGACGATTGTTCTTGAGTCGGAAGGGCTAGGCGGGTGTCGCGAGGTTCGGGATGCAAAGTGCTAAGTCGGTGGTGACTCCATTGGCTCCACACTTTAGGCTTCGGTAATCAATCTCCCACTACAAATGAAGAGAAGGCGACATGGAGCGTGTTCCTATGCTAGTGCGGTTGGCGGTTTAATGTATGCAATGGTGTGTACACGCCGAGATATTTTCTGGCGGTTAGTGTGGTCGAGATTCATGGCGAATCCGGAAAGGCGACCGAAGCAAAGTGAAGTGGGTCCTCGTACTTAAAGGGTACGCTTGATACGGGTCTGTTTTGGTGGAGAAACATGTCGATTGACGGGTTTGTGGACTCGATTATGCGGGCGATCTAGATAGACGACGATCTACTACTGGTTATGTATTTAAGATACATGGAGCTCCGGTTAGTTGGCGTCGATGTTACAACTTCTGATGGCACTACTGTGAGTACATGGCCATGGCGAGGGAGTGAAGGAAGCATTGTGGTTGTGGGGTCTTCTAGACGATTTGGGGATTGAGCAGAAAACGTGAACTTGTGGTGTGCGATCGAGTGCAATTCACTTGGCGAAGAATCAGTTCATCATGCTCGTACCAAGCATATTGATGTCGTATCATTTTGTGCGGATGTCATAGAGGAGGTGATATTTCTCTCATGAAGGTGCACACGAATGAGAATCCATGACATGTTAACCAAGGTGGTCCTGGTAGTAAGTTTAAGCATTGCTTAGACTTGCTTCATATCACTGTTGATTTGCCCAAGAGGGCATGGCCCTTCTGGCGGTAATGGGTAAGGTGGAGATGATTTGAGGTGAACTACGGTGAGCTTGATCCCTGGAGGAATGCGTGAAGCGTGGTGTAGTGGCGGTGGATTGCTGGATTGGTGATGGTGATCTCTCTAGATGTTCTTGGTGTTCTTCGGTGTTAGGTCCAAAATTTGAGGTGAATCAAATGATGTACGAGGTGGAGAATTGTAGAACATGCACAAAACATGCACAAGCGGTTTTGAGGTTCAGTAGTCGACTAATATGAGTTGTAGTCGACTACTTCTGAGCAGAAAGCAAGTTTTCTTTGAGGCGAGTAGTCGACTAATATGAGTTGTAGTCGACTACTGTAAGCAACAGAAAGGTGTATTTAGCGTTGGAGTGCGAGTAGTCGACTAATCGGTATTGTAGTCGACTAATCTACGATGCATTAGTCGACTAATATGAGTTGTAGTCGACTAATGCGGCAGTTCAGCGGGTCTAATTAGGAATTGGTTTTAAACCCAATTCGCTTAGAGGTTATTAATAACCCCTAACCCGATTGTTAGGGTAAGTTTCAAGCACGCTTTGGAGCGCCTTTGAGAGAGTTTTGTGCATCTTTGGAGAGGAGATCTTTGAGAGATTGAGAGGTTTGTTTTAGGGTTTCTTTGTGAGAACTTGTAATCCTAATTTGTATTCTCTCTTTCTATTAGTGAAAATCCCTCCTTACCCCGTGGACGTAGGCAACTTGTCAACCACGTAAATCTCGTGTCTTTACTCTTTTATTGTGTTTTGCTATCGCTTGTGGTGGTTTCTCTCGACGGTTCCGCTGTCCGCTACCAACATAAATGTTACTACTTCTTTTTATGTCAAAAGCCATTATTGTTCTCTATTAGAAAAAAAAAATTTGTTTGCTTTCACCAATTAAATTTTCAAAGAACAAAGAAAAGGTGAGATGGAAACAAAAAAGGAGAAAAGAACAGGGGAAAAAGCACGGAGAGATAACGAGAACAGAGTGGCAAAATAGGAAAGAAATAGGATGGGAGATGAAAAGGAGTTTGAATAAATCTGCTCCTATAATAATGGCTATGTAATCTTCCTTTCAATCTCATCCGTGAAAAGAAAAAAAAAAAACGATCTCTCCGAACCCTCCTAAAATTTGGGTAAATTCTCCATGTAGTTTCATCCTCTATAGATCACATATTTTAAGAGACCAGAGAGTTTTATCTTTTCTTCTTATTTTTCTTTTTATGGTGAAATTGTGCCTTGGGATTTGTCATAATTCTGTGGCGTCCACATAGAAAACTTGTTTTACTTGTATTTTTGAATTCTTTCTTAATTTAAGCTGTACCAATTCTTTCTTATTATTCTTCGCATGCTTTTCTTAATTTTTCTCGGTTCACATGTATGAGCACGATTAAACATTAAGTCTCACATTTTTCCCAAAAAAAACCATGAGTCCCACATGATGCTGGTTTATTTAGGTTGTTTTAATTTTTAAGATTCTGTGGTTTATGATGGATTCTCTGAGTAGGGATAATTGAAGGTATTCTACGAATGATTCTTATAGAAAATTATAGGTAAAATTGTAAGTATGAGATGTTGGAGGGTACAAAAATATAGTATCATGATTTTAGAGAAAAGATGTGTATGAGGTGAATGTCATTGGGTTGGTAGAGGTAATGACTAAATTATCGGCTAAAATACCAAATTGGTCTATTAAGTGACACACTTAAACCATTTTGGCCTAAAAAGTAACTCCTACATTTGCCACCTATAAAGACTTTCTGACTGATCTAACCATTGATTGACGGATCTGACGGACGTTTCGACTCAAATTGATCCTGATCTTTCCGCCTGATTTTGATCTTTCTTTTCCCTTCCCTCCACTTTTCTCCCCATCCTCCTCCTCTTCCTTCCTTTTCCCTCATCTCTTCTCTCCCTCCCCATTGTCCTTCCCAAAACATACACACACCCCTTCTCTCTCTCTCTCTCTCTCTTTCCCCATCTCCTCCTCCATCTCTTTCCCCTCTATCTCCTCTTCTCTCCTCCCCTTCCATTCCCCTCCTCCAAACAATGGGGAGGAGGGGAAAGAGGGAAGGAGAGAAAGAGAGATAGAGGAGAGGATTTGGGGGGGGGTCTTTGGAAGGAGACAATGAGGGGGGGAGGGGGAGAGAGTGTGTGGTTTTATTTTTGGGAAGGAGACAACGAGGGAGGGAGAGAGAGATGGAGAGGGGAGGGGAGAGAGAGATGGAGGAGGGGATGGGAGGAGAGAGAAAGAAAGTGTGTGTTTGGAAGGAAACAATGGAAAAGGGGGGGAGAGAGAGATGGAGGGAGGAGGAGGGAGGAGGAGGAGAGATGGAGGAGGGAGGAGGGAGGGGGAGAGAAAGAGAGATGGAGGAGGAGGAGGAAGAGAAAGAAGTTTAAATTTTAGGACTAAAACGAAATGGAAATATTTCAACATGGATAGGTCAAATTGTCACGAAGTTACTTTTAGGCCATAGATTTAAGTGCTCAATGCCAATTTGGATTTTAAATTCTAAATTATCTACGGAGAGAACAATAAATTGTCTATATTCGATGTTGAGTCTGCTTCGATAGTAAGCACACAATGAAAAACAAAGTCGACATCTCAAACTAAGTCACGACCGTTGTACAGGGCTACGTCCAAGATGCATCACCTGCATAGAGTAAATGCTCATCATTCTCCTCCTCCTCTGCCCTTGTCGCCGGACACACTACGTGCATCGCCCGGCCCATCGTGTCGCCTGCTCGGGCCTCGTCTGCCTTCCGTCCCTCGCTCCCATCTCGCCGCTGCTAAAACCCTGATTATAATTAACCACAATCAATCTAGCTAGTTCCAACATAGCATCCCTACATGAATTACAGTTTATAAACCAAAATCGTAACTTGTAACTTAGAATCATAGATTGACAAATGTTCTTCATACTAAGTCCCATGCCTCTTTCGGTTTTGGTATCTTTAGAATCTTTGGAGTTTAAAGGGATAGGGAGGCTTTTACAATAACTAGAATTATTAGTATAAATAAAAGTGTGATGCTTTGAAGATTATTCTGGAACTTGTTTCGATCAGTATGAGACAATTCAATGAATCAGTCTTGTGTTACTTTGACAGTCTGCACGCTGAATTTAAAATGGGCCGGTGATTTGGATGGGACGTAGAAGAATTGTGGAAGTTTAATCAGAAATTAAAGCGTGCATGGTGATGTTGGCGTTTATTTAGCCACTCATTGCAACTATTTAATGGAGTGCAATGTATGATGTCCACATTTGTCCCGATCAAAGATACTTTGTGTAACTTAAAATCAATTGCTTACAATGTGAACTATTGACATTTGGCATCACGTTCATTTTCCGAAAGTATTATCTATATATACTAGAATTTTGACACGTGGAAATGCATGTCCTGTGAAAACATTTTATTTTTAAATTAATAAATATATATGAAGATAATTTTATCTTTTCATAGAGAGAGTGCATTTAATAGATAGGCAGAGAGAATAACAGTCAAGCAATGTCTCTTTGAACCTAAAATCCTCCATTAATATTCTTTATGTATTAGTATAAATAATTATGGTATAGATATATGCATAGAACTTTACTTTTTTATAACATAAAATGTGAAGAAAAAATACAATTATGTGGGCTTTTTCTTATGATATTGAATGGTATATAATATTCTAGAAACAAAAAGAAAAGAAAAGAGAAAACACCAATTATTGTAGAATTATATTTTTGACCTTTCAATTACAATTGAAAAAGAAGACTTGTCCACCACTCATCCAACTTTACACTACCCTTAGTTTTTTGGGAAAATGTGTCGCCTCTAAAGAAAAACTTCATATGACCAAATTTCTCCAACTTTGCCCCATGTATTTCAAATTTCTAAACAAGACTCCCAATTTGTGTCCCACCCTTTTTAGTCATCATTGCATGCCAACTAAGCATGGAGAGAGAGAAAGATACAAAAAATCTAAAAATACCATTATCTCCTTCTTCCTCCTCTCATCTGCTCTCCTCTCCTCCTTTCATAACCCATCTCCTTCTTTCTCCTCTCCTCTCCTCTCCTCTCCTCCTCTCATAACCCAGTCCAAACCCGAGTTTTGCTAATTCTCACTCTCAAAAGTTCCAACTTTTTAGAGAGCGAGAGAGAGAGAGAGAGAGAGAGAGAGATCCATGACGAGAAGCATCTCTTACATCACTCCATGTCAGCTCATCTCCCTCAATCGAACGAAAACAGTCGCCATAGTCAACGTCAGGTTATTAAGATTCCTCCAAACAAACTCAACTCGCTTGATCTAATTTCCTCAATTATTTTTTGATTATTTTGTTTCTTGATGATTTTGTGAAGGGACGAGGAGAGGAGCTATGATGCGCATATCGCTGGCTCTCATCACTACGCGAGCGACTCGTTCGAGGAGAAGATGTCGGAGCTTTTGCAGGCTGTGAAGGGCAAAGATACCATCGAAATTTGGCATTAAACTATAGCAAATTGGAGGATTAATAGGTTTTAATGTCAGTTTATCCTCTCTCTGTAGTGGGGTAATCTTCCTCTTGAAATTTTTTGGGTATCTTTGCGCAGAACTTAAACTTTAGGATATCCATGTTAAATTTCGGTGCAACTCCAGGGCATGAAAGCACAATTAACCCTTTATTTTATGGTATGACACAAAATGAGATTCAATTGAGGAGGAAATTGATGGAATTAACATGAAATTAAATAGAATTAACATACAACCGAATAGAATTAACATGAAGTGAGATTGAATTAACATGAAGTGGAATAGAATTAACATGCAGTAAAATAAAATTAACATGCAGTGAAACTAACATGAACCTCAGTATTCTTGTTAAATTCAATTTGATTCATGTTAAGTCTAATTTAATTCAATTAAAACGCCAAAATGCCCTTATCTCCTCCATATTCTTGCATGTTAAGTCTAAAACAAGTCGAATTAGACTTAACATGAAGCATGTTAAGTCTATTTCAACTTATTTTAAAGTCTAATTTCATATTAAATTCAATTTAATTCATGTTAAGTCTAATTTAATTCAATTAAAAATAAAAATAAAAAATAAGTTGAAAATAGATTCATGTTAAGTCTAATTCAATTTATTTTTAGACTTAATATGCAAGAATATGGAGGAGATAAGGGCATTTTGGCATTTTTAATTGAATTAAATTACACTTAACATGAATCAAATTGAATTTAATAAGAATATGAGGTTCATGTTAGTTTTCCAGTTAATTCTATTTCATCGCATGTTAATTCTATTCCACTTCATGTTAATTCAATCTCACTTCATGTTAATTCTATTCGGTTGCATGTTAATTCTATTCAACTTCATGTTAATTCTATTTCACTACAAGTTAATTCTATTTCGCCATGTTAGTTTTATTTCACCAAGTTAATTCTATTCCACTTCATGTTAATTCTATTTCACCGCATGTTAATTTATTCCACTTCATGTTAAGTCTAAAACAAGTCTAATTAGACTTAACATGAAGCATGTTAAGTCTATTTTCAACTTATTTTTATGTTTTATTTTTAATTGAATTAAATTAGACTTAACATGAATTAAATTGAATTTAACATGAAATTAGACTTAAAAATAAGCTGAAATAGACGTAACATGCTTCATATTAAGTCTAATTAGACTTGTTTTAGACTTAACATGCAAGAATATGGAGGAGATAAAGGCATTTTGGCATTTTTAATTGAATTAAATTAGACTTAACATGAATCAAATTGAATTTAACAAGAATAATCAATTGACATGGATATCCTAAAGTTAATTCTATTCGTTTCATGTTAATTCTATTCAATTTCATGTTAATTCTATTCTCGCTTCATGTTAGTTCTATTTCACCGCTGTAAGTCTAATTTGGGCTCGAAGCATCCTCCAAAGACTGTCCGGACTTTCCTGGTGCTAGAACTCTATGCTTGGCTAAGGGAAGGAAGAGGAGTAGGGAGGGAATCTGAGGGGAGATATAGTGCTTTTCGACTCGGTAATAATATTCCATATGTACGGAAGGAGTAGTGGTTGTTTACTACCGCGGAGGGAGGAGCATGCTGGAGGCGGAGGAGACACGAGAGTGGCCTGGGGATGGTGATGGAGGAGGAGGACGAGCTGACCGGGCGAAGATGGAGAAGGGCTAGGCTTGGACGACTGAGAGGAGAAGCGAGTGATGGAGGAGGATGTAGAGGCTTCAATGGAGTAGTTTTGTGATGGTGAAGGAGAGGGATGGGGTCAATGGGAAATGATGGAGAGGAGAGGAGGAAGAAGGAGATGGATGAGAGGAGGAGAGGAGAGGAGGAAGAAGGAGATGGGTTATGAGAGGAGGAGAGGAGAGGAGGAAGAAGGAGATGGGTTATGAGAGGAGGAGAGGAGAGGAGGAAGAAGGAGATAATGGATTTTGGATGTCTCTCTCTCCAATTTAGGCATGCAATGATGACTAAAAAAGGGGTGAGACATAAATTGAGCACATGAGAGGTTTGGAGTCCACATGAAGTTTTAATTTTGGGGCCTGACACAATTTTCCTAGTTTTTAATAGTAGTATAGATATGTCCACATTTTTCCGATGAAAGATACTTTGTTTAAGTTAAAATCAATTGCTCACAATGTCAACTGTTGACAATCGGCATCACGTTCATTTTCCAAAATTATATATATATATATATATATATATATATATATATATATATATATATATATATATATATATATATATATATATATATATATATATATATATATATATATATATATATATATATATTATTACATAATCCACTTAAGTGGATAACAAACATCATCCTCCCAACTTTTTAACCACACATCTTCCCTAGATTTCATATATCAAGTTCCCACAAATCAAAGATTGCCTCATATCTTTCATGGATCCCAAGATATCTAATGGACAAAAAGTTAGGAGGATAGATTTCTTATCCACTTAAGTGGATTAAAGTTATTCTCTATATATACATATATATATATATATATATATATATATATATATATATATATATATATATATATATATATATATATATATATATATATATATATATATATATATATATATATATATATATATATATATATATATATATATATATAAAGTTTTATGTAGTTGTTTCATCTCTATTATTAGATGGAAGAAATTGATTATGCTCGTAGCCTTTCCTTGAACCGCAAATTTTATGGATTAAATCAAATTGATGATAAATTCTTATCCAATCCGACATCCAAAAACCTTAATCAATAAATAAGTAGAAATAAACAATCCTACTTCAAATTTAACCTCTAAAAGATCAATTTCTTAGGTCCCTTAGGTCAGATAGACCCTCAAGAGTTAGAAAATATACAATCCTCTAATTCTAATGTTGCAGATAGACCCTCAAAGTGAAAACTTTTTGACTCTTTTACCATTAGTGGTTTATTTTGTCAAAACCAAATTTCTTTTCTCCAAGAGTAAAAAGTCAAAAAGTCGTTGGTAATTAAATACATGCCTTATTAGTTAGCCTAAATATATGACAATATATATTGAGAGATTGATTGAAAATTCTACTTGCTCTCCAAGTAGAATAACTATGGCAATGAGTAAATTAAGGGATTTACTTGTTGGAAAAATCAATTAATCATACGGTGGAGATTTATTTATGTTTTGTGGAGGCCAAGAAGGAGAAAACTATAAATAGTGAGCCTTGCTATGAGAATTACACGCTGCAAGAAATTGAAGAGAAAGAGAGCGAGAGTTGAGAGCCAACGGTAGCTTTGCATTCCGCAAGTGTGTGTGAGATAGTCTAGTGTTTGTGACGTTCATGATAGAACGAGTCATCGTGTTTCTCTCTTAGTCTTGTAAAAAGCATCGTTTCGGGTATTATCCTTCTAGCCGTTGTTATTTTATTCTCGCTCTATTGTACTTGTACTCTCTTTTTGATTATAAGAAAGAACTAGAGATCTATGCCCCGTGGATGTGGGCAATTTGCTGAACCATGTTAAAATTGGTGTCTTGTGCTTGTGCTTACTTCTCATTGTTATTGTTTACTTTCATTCGCAACACGATCTATGATCTAAATCTCTAACAAAAGTTTCATTCAGGAGTCTATCTACAAATAAAACTGCAGGGTAGTAAGTTCAAAATATCGATACAATAAAATTCTATCTCAATTAGCCGATAAATATAAGTGCAAAGGACCCTGCTGCCAATGTTCGTTTTGAGGTATGTAGGAATTCAATCCATACTAGATAGGGTTCGTTTCTTTTTATTTCGAACTAAAGTAAAAAGGTTGAAATCATGAGGGGAGTTAAATAATTTCACAAATGCTTGAGATTTTGGTCAAGAAGGGAGTAAGAGGCAAATTGTAAACGGGTTATGGTCGTCTTTAAAAGAAATTCAAACTCAAATCAATTCATAAATGTTGAAATCATTAAGGGAATTATACAAATGCTTTATGTTTTGCCCAAAGGCAGTAAGAGGAAATTCTCATATTAGGGTAGGGTTCATATTTTTAATGCAAACTAACCCAAATCAAATGATAAAAGTTGAAATTATGAAAGGGATTATATCAATTTCACAAATGCTTGAGATTTTACTCATGAAGGGCGAAAGAGAAATTCTGATGCTAGATTGGGTTCATTTATATATTCAAACTCAAATGAAATTATAATATGACAATTTCACTAATACTTGAGATTTCGCTCATGAATAGAATAAAGAGTAAATTTTGAAGCTTTTTCATCATTTCCGCTGTACGCTAGAACAGAAAGAAAATGATTGGTAGCCCAATTACACTGAGCCTACATACACCTTTTGGCCTGGTTAAGCTACCCTGAGATTTGTATCCCTCAATCTTCAAATTTGTAAAGGTTTTAACTTGAGGACATATTGGGCCTGAACGGAAACATATTGTTCACCAGACGAGTGCGACAAACAATGAAGTCTGTTTACCAAAACAGAGCAAATTGAAATAAAACTAACATTTTGAATCTAAACAGAAAATTACATAATTGGCTAAATGTCCAATCATTGCTATTAGTTTTGGAAAATTCCTACCCAATATTTATTAATTAAGCCTTAAGGTGTTTACGTGTAATTTAGTCTCTTAAAATAATTGGTTAAAAGATTGAAATATTTGTAATTCATTACAGCACATTTTTGCATGATAAATTAAACTTGTTGGACTTAGCAGTAGTCAGAAAGCATAAGAGGATCCTATTCCCAGCATGAAGTTTTTTAGAACCTTATTTAATTACTTTTCAACTCTATTCCTTCCAAAGTTCTTGGTAGAACAACAAGAGGTAGGGAGGCTGTGATTGTGGCCCAAGTCCGGCCCATTGCAGTAGCCTCTATTATGGAGTGTAAGCATGTTGGCCCAACACCAGCCCATTAATGTCCATATTGACGTGTTAGCTTCCTTGCTACATAATTTAACCCACAGTATCCGGTTATAGCCCATTTTCGTGATTTTATTGGTTAGAAATTTAGCACTAATTAGAGTGTTGAAATAGTAGGTTAAAGGTTAATGCTAAATTTGGGTAATTTCTTTATGTAGTTTCATCATCTATGCATATGAGCAGCATATCTAGTTTCGTTACATCTATGATCTAAATCTCTAACAAAAGTTTCATTCAGGAGTCTATCTACAAATAAAACTGCAGGGTAGTAAGTTCAAAATATCGATACAATAAAATTCTATCTCAATTAGCCGATAAATATAAGTGCAAAGGACCCTGCTGCCAATGTTCGTTTTGAGGTATGTAGGAATTCAATCCATACTAGATAGGGTTCGTTTCTTTTATTTCGAACTAAAGTAAAAGGTTGAAATCATGAGGGAGTTAAATAATTTCACAAATGCTTGAGATTTTGGTCAAGAAGGGAGTAAGAGGCAAATTGTAAACGGGTTATGGTCGTCTTTAAAAGAAATTCAAACTCAAATCAATTCATAAATGTTGAAATCATTAAGGGAATTATACAAATGCTTTATGTTTTGCCCAAAGGCAGTAAGAGGAAATTCTCATATTAGGGTAGGGTTCATATTTTTAATGCAAACTAACCCAAATCAAATGATAAAAGTTGAAATTATGAAAGGGATTATATCAATTTCACAAATGCTTGAGATTTTACTCATGAAGGGCGAAAGAGAAATTCTGATGCTAGATTGGGTTCATTTATATATTCAAACTCAAATGAAATTATAATATGACAATTTCACTAATACTTGAGATTTCGCTCATGAATAGAATAAAGAGTAAATTTTGAAGCTTTTTCATCATTTCCGCTGTACGCTAGAACAGAAAGAAAATGATTGGTAGCCCAATTACACTGAGCCTACATACACCTTTTGGCCTGGTTAAGCTACCCTGAGATTTGTATCCCTCAATCTTCAAATTTGTAAAGGTTTTAACTTGAGGACATATTGGGCCTGAACGGAAACATATTGTTCACCAGACGAGTGCGACAAACAATGAAGTCTGTTTACCAAAACAGAGCAAATTGAAATAAAACTAACATTTTGAATCTAAACAGAAAATTACATAATTGGCTAAATGTCCAATCATTGCTATTAGTTTTGGAAAATTCCTACCCAATATTTATTAATTAAGCCTTAAGGTGTTTACGTGTAATTTAGTCTCTTAAAATAATTGGTTAAAAGATTGAAATATTTGTAATTCATTACAGCACATTTTTGCATGATAAATTAAACTTGTTGGACTTAGCAGTAGTCAGAAAGCATAAGAGGATCCTATTCCCAGCATGAAGTTTTTTAGAACCTTATTTAATTACTTTTCAACTCTATTCCTTCCAAAGTTCTTGGTAGAACAACAAGAGGTAGGGAGGCTGTGATTGTGGCCCAAGTCCGGCCCATTGCAGTAGCCTCTATTATGGAGTGTAAGCATGTTGGCCCAACACCAGCCCATTAATGTCCATATTGACGTGTTAGCTTCCTTGCTACATAATTTAACCCACAGTATCCGGTTATAGCCCATTTTCGTGATTTTATTGGTTAGAAATTTAGCACTAATTAGAGTGTTGAAATAGTAGGTTAAAGGTTAATGCTAAATTTGGGTAATTTCTTTATGTAGTTTCATCATCTATGCATATGAGCAGCATATCTAGTTTCGTTACATCTATGATCTAATATATTCTTTGCTACATTAAAAGAGTGAGGTTTATCTTATCTTTATATTTTATTTATATTTGTTTTACTCAGAATTTTATTTTATTTTATTAAAATTTAAAGAAGGTGCCAGTTTTTTCTGATTATTACAGTGATCTTTTGCGTCCCGTTGAAAAGAACATTTATCTTGTCACTTTCTTATAATCCAAATTTCTGTAAAAAAATCATATATGCTTAAAGAAAGCTTCTAATTATTCGCATGATAAATTTCTCATGGAAAGTCGGGCTACATAATTTGGGGCTAAAATATCAAATTGGTATTTAAAATAGATCCATTTCACCGCTTTGGTATTTTAAAAGTCTCCGGCGTCTTTTTGGCATTTAAAATGTGTAATTTCGGCGAATAGGTCCTAAAACTCGCGGGAGTTCACCTAATTCCGGCGAAAACATCACGTGCCTATCATGTGATGTTTTATTACCGTTAATAGAGGCTGATGTGGATTTGATTAAGGATTTGGGAGGGAATATAAGCACTCATAACTGCCCAACTCCTAGGGCAACAAATTGGATGAAATTTCACTTTGGGGTATTTCGAAGGGAGGAAAGAAAGGAAAAATGGTGTTGATGAAACTCAAGGATGACACCTTCGAGCTCAAGCACACGATCAAGAAGGAGTTTCAGTGGTCGTAATGGTGGATTGCAGAGTGGTTTGAACAAGTTGGATTTGACTTCTCTCAGCTACATGTTCTTCATCATCCCCTACTATTCTTGCACAGATTTCAGAGCTATTTTACCCTTCTCAGCCTTTATAAGTGTAATATTCCTCTATTTAATCTCAGCAAGCTATTCATTGTCATTGTTCAATGCCTCTTCTAGTTGGCTATCAATAGACTTACTTGACACATCACTGTGACGTCCCTGCTCATCTTTCTCTTCATCAGCCTTGTTCATGTCTTCTGTACTAGTAGGACCAACAATGCCTTCTCCATTCACACTCTTTTTTCCCCTTCTTCTTTAAATTCATCAACCAACTCCTCATCATCAACTAAATCACCAACCATCAACTCAGTGGGATCCATTTTGTATATTTCATCATCTACTGAGTCATCATCATCAGTAGAGGATGCATTTTGGGCTATAGTACTAGAAACATGCTTCTCTGCATTTTCAGCTATAGGATTGGAAACATGCTTTACTTTTTCAGCTGTTTAACACACTTTTCTTATACGTTTTCTTATAAGTGTTAACTTCTTCCTCATGTTTACAACATCACTTTTTGTAAATTAACTCAGTGGGTTTAGGAACTTCTGTTTGAGGGGAATCTACTTGCATTGATAGAGGTTCTTCAACTTTAATGTTTATATTATCTTCTAGAGGGACATTAACTTCCACAGCTTCATCAACAAAGTGTTTTGAAATGACTTCTATTGCTCTCTCTTTGCGTGCATATCTCATAAATTTTGTGAAATCACTCTCTAAAACTGGAGGCATGTAAGATCCCAATACATGACCAGGTATGGCACATCCATACTCCTTTACAGTCATCTGTCTCAGAAGATCAATAGACATTATGTCTTCATCTATGAACTGCACATCAGTATAATCCCCATGATACTCTTTTGATTCAAGAAATTCAAAACGGCCACCATGTCTGAATTTAACTAGAATAATCACTCTCGACTACATGAATGTACAAAAATATAACTTAATCACAACCCAATTTCACACAACAGTCACAAATTTTCCGAAATCCGCAATTCATTTCCACATAAAACCCTAATTTGTATAACTAAGACAATTTTCAACTTGAAAACTCTTTTTAGTCAATTAATTATGAAAAAATAAACATTTAATCATCAAAGTCAACCTCTATGTGAAAAAATCTCACCTTTTTTTTTATCATCCTTCACCAGTGATGTTATTGAAACCCCGCGATGTTGTCGAGAGACTGTGCAACACCACATCCTTCCCTACCCACATTCACTCTTCAGAGAGGTCCCATGGAGCCGCAACTATGGCTTTGATCTCCCTCTCTCACTCAGAAATTTAAAAAGTTAGGATTTTCCGTTAGTTAAGAAACACCCATTTATTCCCTCCCAAAACTATAATTAAAGCCACGTCAGCTAATCAAATCCATGTTAGCCTCTATTAACGATAATAAAACATTATGTGATAGGCACATGATGTTTTTGCCGAAATTAGTGAACTCCGGTGAGTTTTAGGACCTATTCGCCAAGATTACACATTTTAAATGCCAAAAAGATGCCGGAGACTTTTTTAAATACCAAAACGGTAAAGTGGGCCTATTTTGAATACCAATTTGGTATTTTAGCCTATTGCATAATTTTCTCGGTTCACATATTACACGAGAACAGTTAAACAGTAAAAAATTCACAGTGCATGCATTTTACAATCACAAGTAACATGCTTCAAGAAAGAATCACAAGTTCCATATGATGCTGGTTTGTTGTGGTCATTTTAACTCAGAAGCGAATGGTTTGTGATCTATGTTAATCAGAGTAAAGATAATGAATGATGGTGTTTGAATTGATGCATGGTTTTTTAGAAAATAATGGGTGAATTTGTAAGTATGAGATATTAGAGGATACAAATAGATATATTACTTTGATAAAAACTTCAGTACTTTTTGTTGTTCTATATGATTGAGAACTTTGTGCATCTGTAACATAGATGCGTAAGAAAAAATAATGCTTTTATGTAGTCTAGAATAGTATTAGTAAAATGATTAGGAAAAAAAACTCCTTATTCAATTAGATCATCACATTTCTCATATGAGTTGTTTTTATTTTTATATTTTAATTTTTTATACTCATGTAACTTATTTTTGATGTTGAATGAAATTTATAAACTCTAGTATTGTCACTACTTTACACAAATCCTCGTGTACCATTGACTATAACAAAAATTCATTTTTTTCTCTCCATATGTCCAAATAAACATGATATTAGCAGGGGCGGATCTACAATGGGGGCAGCGGGGGGCAATTGCCCCCACTGACCCCCTAAGTAGTATATTTAGTATGAAGCCCCTAGATCAAGTTGTCCCCCAATTGACCCCTAGCTAATGCGAAGGACTTTGAAGATGTGAATTTGAATGCTAAGATTAAAGACCATCAACTGTTCTCTTTGATGGGTCTTTTAATTGGGAAAAATCGTGTCTCTAGCTTGTTGGGTTCTCTTAAAAAGAAAGGAGGAAGAAGATGATGAATAGTGATATACTCTTGCTTTGGAATATATATGTTTGATGTTTTGTTAAAAGCTTTGGAGTTGGAGATCTTCTATCTTTCTCTGGCTATGGTAAAGTCAGAAGTAGTCACGTGAGTGAGTCGATAGCTTTGGTTTCCTTCTTTTCTTTTCCTTTTTAATGGATAGAAGACAGTGGCATAATATGAAAGGTTGGATTATATTTGAGTATAGGATCAATGAAAGTAAATAGAAGGCTAAATATCAGAAAACCACCCATAATTTTGAAAGATTATCAAATAACCCCCTATAACTTTGAAAATATAATTAAAAAAAAACTTAAGTTTAGGGGTTATAAAAAAACTCTCTCTAACTTTAAAATTTTATTAGAAAATCCCCCTTAAAAGCGTGAACTACAATTTTCACTAGCAAAAATTTAACCTTGTGTCACTGATCAAAGTTATATTCCAAATACATTGTGTTTGAAATTTTGCCCCCACTGACCAAAGTTTCTGGATCCGCCCCTGGATGTTAGTCATCTATCAAAACTAACATAACACATAACCTTCATTTTGCTAAACCATGACAGTAGAGACGTGCTTTTCTTACTTAATCATGGTCAAAATTTTAAAACAACCGAAAGGGGTGATGTTTTTTTTAATTTATTATTATCAGTGCCGGATGATCTTATCAACTCTACAGTTATATGTACAGAACGATTAGTCTTCAATTTAACTTTTGATAATCTTGCACGTTTTGTGTAACAGGAGACTTGCATTTAATCTGGGTTTAAATTTTATATTCTTTTATTCAAACGCTAACTTCGTGAATGATGCTTTATGCTCTACCTTCCATTAAGGGAAACCTATTCTCATCCTCTGAACGCATGAGATACTAATCTTTAATATTGTTTTGACTGTAGAAGTCAATTAAAAATTGAGTAGTTTCAAATTGCTCTGCTAAACCTAAAATAGTAGGGCCCTTGATGACTCATCAAACTTAATGTCAATTCATGGCAGACAGACCTCTCACTTTTAGTAGTGTAAGAATAGTTTGAAGAGTACAATATAGTTAGAATTATCCTTAAAAATTAGATCAGAACTTTAACCCATGTTGAATGTCTAATCCAAAACTTCACCCTACCATTCTTGCCACTAATCATCGTGGTAATGCCGATCACTTATCCAATGTCAAGGATTTCTGGATCAATAAACATGGTATGAATTTGTGAAATTTTTTTGGAAAGAATTAATGGAATATTATGGTTAATAATGTCTTCAAATTTGAGAAAGTATCTAATGGACGATGTTCAACAATTTACTAGATGACCAACGACATTTTCCATTGCCGGAAGCAGAAAAAAAAGGTCACTACTTGTAATCGATACAGGTACTTAGTTGTGAATAGTTTTAATGAAAAATAATGTGAATAACAAACGGAAAAAAAGAAAAGAAAAGAAAAGAAAAGAGGTAACTGCAAAAACTTGAATTGAATTGTTATTTGTTTATTAAATCATCAAATTATTTGGAAATAGGAGATGTTCTTGGCTCTAAAATAGTAATACGAGCATTGTGGACCCAGCTGAAAGTTTTTCCATGATATTTACTCCACTCTCAATCTCAATCCACCTGTCCCAAAAAGAATTTAAATAATTATAAGGTAGGTCAAAATGCACTTTGAGAAACGAAATTATTCACGGCCCACTACGGTAAATAAAAAAACTGCTAATTGCGGCGAATCGTGATTGCCATCCCAATAACCACGGCTTTGTCTAAAAATTAAAAACATAAAAATTTAAAAGCAAAATAATGGAAGTCTCTGTCTCTTTATTCACTTCTCCACCCATACATATAATTATCAATATCAGTTGCTTTTAGGGAAGCATCTTCCTTTGGTATAATGAGCACACCCTTATCCATTGTGGATTCCTTTAAAACGTACCAGTCATCAAAAAAATACCAAGAAGTATAATTCAATTTGGGCCTCTACTGATCCAAGCCCATTTGTTCGCACTCTAGTTTCCACCTAATTATGAGTATACGGGGTATGCAGTAAATTATCTATAAGAGAATTTCAAATGTTTTCTTAATAACATAGCAATTGAGACTATAAGGGAACTTCAATTGATATTATTATTATTTCATTTTGTGGCAACCTCTTTTTAAAGCTAATAACTCGCAGTTCATATTCTGAGTCAATGATAGTTCATTTTATTTTTGGCTTCTAAGTATAGAATTCACAGATATATTTTAGTATTTTTCTTCAAGTTTATCTTAAAAATATAAATTAGAAGAATATAAATATATAATCCACCATTGCATAGTTTTGAATTTCTTTTTTTTTTAGAAGAACCAATGCAAAAGAAATTACTGGTGGTCGAAGTGCACTCACAAGATTCTGCCTATTTTATGAGCTATCAAGAAAGCGTTACCGCATCATTCATGCCCCCTATAGAGCCAAAGTGGTAAGGTGCACTTGACGTAGTCTTCCTTATTCTTTGGTTGACCCATTGAATTAGACACCTTCAAGCCCAGCCAAGTAATTGATACCTTCTCTAACTTGTTGACCTCCTTGTTTTCACTTTGAATGGATATATTTGCACCCATTTAATAGGTTTATCCCTTGGAAAAATTGAAAAGGAAAACAAAAGAAAAAGGAGAAAACAAAGAGAGAAGGGAAAAGATATTGAGATAAATATTAGATTTGATTGTGATTGATACAAATCCCTAGATTTGATTGTGATTGATACAAATATCTTGTAATTAGTCCTTTCCTTATTGTATTTACCATATAGGGATAGGCGGTGCATCTACATATAAAACCTTTGTAAATCAAATTCATCAATGAGATAATTATCAAATTCCAATTTGGTATCAGAGCAAAACATCTCTCTCCTTTTTTTTCCTCTTGGCCGTGAGCCCTAGATCCCCTACGCCGCCCAATGGCTTCCTCTTCCTCCTCCTCTGCAACCTCCGATCCCGGTACGGTTCACTCTGACCCTCCTCCTCTTGCTGTTCAGCATGCCCATCGCTACCTCACCATCAAGCTTACCCCACCTAGCTACGTCTATTGGCATACCCTGATCACCCCATGCAACTACACCTGAATTCGAAACCCAAAGACGTTTTCTCTCCATTGGCCTCCCTTAGCACGGTGTCCCCCACTAGTAATGATGATGAACCAACGTCCTTTGCTATTGCTAATAAGTGTGTTCAGTGGCGCAAGGCTATGGCCGACGAGTACGAGGCCCTTCTTCAGAATGACACTTGGTCTCTAGTCCCGTTTACGGATTCTATGAATGTTGTAGGTTGCAGGTGGGTCTATAAGATCAAACGGAAGGCCGATGGCTCCATTGAGCTCTATAAGGTGCGCCTGGTTGCAAAGGGGTTCCATCAACAACCGGGTCTTGACTTCAAAGAGACGTTTAGTCCGGTGGTCAAGTCGATGACCATCCGGACTATTCTTTCTCTTGCCGTCTCCCAGGGTTAGCCACTTCACCAACTAGACGTTCAGAACGCCTTCCTCCATGGGTCCCTTACTGAGACCGTCTACATGTCTTAACCTCCGGGGTTCGTTCATCCATCTCCATCCGATCATGTCTGTCGTCTTCACTGATCTATTTACGGCCTGAAACAGGCCCCTCGAGCTTGGTTCCATCATTTGTCACAGGCTTTGGTGACAAATGGATTTGTTGGCTAGAAGACCGACTCCTCTCTCTTCATATATACCCGTGGTACAACTAAACTATTTATTTTAGTTTATGTTGATGATATTATTGTCACCGGTAACAGCTCGGACCAAATTGCCCGTGTCATTTTCGCTCTCTCCACGGAGTTCTCGCTCAAGGACTTGGGTTCTCTTCATTACTTTCTTGGTATTGAGGTCGTTACCCATGGCTCCGATCTCCTTCTGTCCCAACAGAAGTACATCCTTGATATTCTCCAACGAGCAGGATTTTCCGATGCTAAACCAGTGTCCACTCCTCTGTCTACTTCCATGGTGCTCTCTAAGGGATCTAGCTCACTCTCCTCGGATCCTACCAAGTATTGTCAGGTTGTTGGTGCCCTTCAGTATGTCACGCTTACTCATCCCGATCTTGCCTTCGCTGTCAACAAGGTCTGGCAATTCATGCATCAGCCTACTGATGATCACTGCATGGCCATCAAACGGATGCTCTGGTACCTTCGTAGCACATCCTCCTACGACCTATTCATCTGTCGAGACTCTCCATTCTCGCTTGAGGCCTATTGTGACTCTGATTGGGCGGGATGTCCAGATGACCGTCGCTCCATAGGTGGTTTTGCCATTTTTCTTGGTGCCAATCTCATCTCTTGGACCTCCCGCAAATAGCACACTGTCTCCCGGTCCTCCACTGAGTCGGAATATAAAGATCTTGCTGACACCGCTGCCGAGCTCACATGGTTACAGTCCCTCTTTCGGGAACTTGGTATCTCTCTCCGCTCCTCTCCAACTCTCTGGTGCGATAACCTTGGGGCCACTTATCTGTCGACCAACCCGGTGTTTCATGCTCGCACTAAACACGTGGAAATTGATTTCCACTTTGTTCGAGAGAAGGTAGCCCGTCGTGATTTACATGTTCAGTTTATCTCCACCCATGACCAGCTAGCCGACATTCTCACTAAGGCGCTACCATCTCAGCGTTTCCAGTTTTTGCGGTCCAAGCTTCAGGTCGTTTCCCGCCCTTAGCTTGCGGGGGAGTATTGAGATAAATATTAGATTTGATTGTGATTGATACAACTCCCTAGATTTGATTGTGATTGATACAAATCTCTTGTAACTATCCCTTTCCTTATTATATTTACCATATAGAGATAAGTTGTACATCTACATATAGAACCTTTGTAAATCAAATTCATCAATGAGATAATTATCAAATTCCAATTGAGAAGATCTATAAATTGAATTCTTCAATATTGTATAAGCTTACACTCTAACTTTCAGTTTGGTTTTAAAAATCATTAGTATAATTTTCAGTTTTACGCATCAAACTTGTAGCGCTTTCAATTTTTATCAAAAGAACTTTGTCCAAAGAACTTTGTCCAGTTGGTATTAGTACTTCTTTACAAATTATTCGTCCAAAGTTCAATAGAAATAGATGTTGAAATTTTATAAGCATGATTAATCCAAAGAAATAAACATAATAAGAGAAAACGAAGCAATACCGAATCCATAAAGATCTCAATTAGGGTTTTGAGATCTTCTAATCTTGAGGGTCTCTCTATAGCTAAGTTTCTCTCTAGATGGGGGTGAAGAGAATTAGAGAACGTAACCTCAGATTAGGGACCATAACCCCATATATATAGGTGTTGTACTTTTACAATTTGGCCCCTCATCAAATTATAATTGCAAACCGTATCGCACATTTAGCCCATAATTTATTTAAATACCCATTAACCCAAATTTATTGATCACTTTAGTGGGTTAGCCTTAAGTATAGCACTACACATTAATGTAACATATGTGCCCACAAATAGATTTAATTAGATTTAAATCTAACAATCTCCCACTTGGATACCATATGTTTCCTTGAAAATGTGTATAACTTTATGAGCTCAAAAAATGCTATCACTGATAAGGGTATTTCCAAACAATCTCGTCCATCGACTATATCAATATAGGATCAAAGCGGTTGTCGTCACATTTATCGTGACTAAACCCATCAATGGTCACATATACCAATACAATCAAATGACATAGATCAATCATGGATGTGCAGCATGAAAATTACATGCAATGTGATCTGTGCATGTCTATTTTCAACTGATCTTACCTTAAACTTTAGTGAGGTCATCCTCAAACATAATGTAGCAGAGTGTTTAATCCGAATACTTTATTCTGATCAGAGAATAACCAAACATAAATATGTCCAAAATACACATAAAGCAATAAAATTAAAAACTCCCACTAAAATATGATATCCTCAAATATTACCACACCCATATGAGCAGTGTGTTCATGAAAGACCTTGGGTGGTAATCATTTAGTAAGAGGATCGGCTATCATGGAGTTTGTTCCAATATGCTTTATGGATATCTGACCACTCTGTACCCTATCTTTCACAACTAGGAACTTAATGTCAATATGTTTTGACTTAGTTGAGCTCCTGTTGTTATTGGAATACATTACTGCTGATTTATTATCACAAAATAACTTTAGTGGTCTTTCAATATTTTCCAGAATGCGCAGTCCAGTGATAAAATTTCGCAACCATATTCCATGATTGGATGCCTCATAGCAAGCTACAAATCCTGCTGCCATAGTGGAAGAAGCTACAAGTGTCTGTTTAACACTTTTCCATGATATAACTCCTCCAGCTAACATATAAATATAGCCTGATGTAGACTTTCATATTGGCATCCAAAGAAAATCGAATCGAGTACCCAATGACCTCCAACATTACGATTTCACGTATGTGAGCATATAATCTTTTATTTTCTCAAGATACCTCATAACCCTTTTGATCGCTATCCAATGATCCATACCGTGGTTGCTTAAGTATCGCCTAACATACCAACAATGTACGCAATATCCTACGCAGACACACTGAGCATACATTAGACTCCCTACGCTTGAAGCATAGGAATCTTACGCATTTCCTAATTTCAAGGTTATTTTTAGGGCAATCGATTGAGACTGAATTTGTCTCCTTTAGCAGCAGGGTGTCACAGTGCGCAATCTTGCATGCCAAACCTTTTGAGTACTTTATCGATATAGCTCTTTTGTGATAATCCAAGTATACCTTGAGAACGATCTCGATGTATTTGGATTCCTAATATAAAAGAGGCGTCCCCAAGATCTTTCATCTCAAAATTCTTTGATAGAAATCTCTTGGTTTCATGCAACATGCCTATATCATTAGTGGCAAGCAATATGTCATCGACATACGTAACTTAAAAATATACTTACTCCCATCGAACTTTTGATATACGGTCATCAACAATATTCATCTCAAAGCCAAACGAGATAATTATTTGTTGAAACTTGTAATACCATTGACGAGGAGCTTGCTTGAGTCCATAAATGGATTTTCTTAATTTACAAACCATATTCTTTGGATCTCCTGACACAAAGTTTTCTGGTTGTACCATATAAATCATCTCATCAATGTCCCCATTGAGAAATGCAGTCTTAACATCCATTTGATGTAACTCAAGATTGAAATGAGCAACAAGTGCCATGATTGTTCTAAAAGAGTCTTTCGATGAAACTGGAGAGAAAGTCTCTGTGTAATCAATACCTTCCTTTTGAGTATAGCCTTTTGCTACAAGACGTGCCTTATACCTCTCCACATTACCATTTGCATCCCGCTTGATTTTAAATATCCATTTACAACCAATTGGTTTTGCACGTTCTGGTAATGGAGCAAGTTCCCAAACCTTATTGTCTTGCATAGACTTGTACTCCTCATTCATGGCATCAATCCACTTTTGAGAGTTAGAACTTTTCATGGCCTGATGAAAGTTGATTGGATCATCTTCCATCATTCCATTATTTTCCTCATGTTCTTGGAGAAATACAATATAATCATCCTAATAGCATTTCTTTTCTCTCGTGGATCTCCTTAATGGCACCGGTTCTTGAGGTTGTTGAGTTTGTTCTTCCGAACAGGAGTTGTTCAACATTGTCTTCTTGAGGTTCCTGATTCATTTCTTGAACAATAAATGTATAGGAACTTGAATATTGTCGAAATGACAAGATGGATTGGATTTGGTGCCAATTCCTCCTCAAAAGCAATGTCTCTAACCTTATTTCTCCTCCAAACTCAACATCCTCAAAGAATGTTGCCGCTCCCGCCTCAAAGATAGTCCCGAGTGTGGGATCATAAAATTTGTAGCCCCTAGAGCGCTCGTAATACCCACAAAGTAGTCGCCATCGCTTTGGAGTCCAATTTCTTTTCATTTGGCCTATAAGGCCTTGCCTCACTGGACATCCCCAAATGTGTAAGTGCTTTAAACCGGCTTTCGCCCATCCAAAGCTCATAAGGTGTTTTAGCAACCGCTACTTGGTACTCGCTTAGAATGTAAGTCAGTTTTAGTGCTTCTCCCAGAGTGACTCGTAAAGAAGAATGAGCAATCATACTTCTTACCATATCCTTAAGAGTCTGTTTAGTCTTTCGGCTACACCATTCATGCTAGGTGATCCCGCATGGTGTATCGGGACGATACCGCATTCCTCTAGGTATCTAGCAAATGGTCCTGGACGTTGCTCGCCTGACCCATCATATCTGCCATAGTACTCACCACCACGATCAGATCTAACGGTTTTAATCTTTTTATTTAGTTGGTTTTCAACTTCAGCCTTTAAATGATTTGAACACGCCCGAGACTCGATTTTCATGAATGAGATATAGGTACCCATAACGTGAGTAATCGTCTATGAATAATATAAAATATTGTTGACCATTCCAAGATGCCAAGGAATGGCCCACAAATATCTGTATGTATCAATTCTAAGACATCCGAAGATCTGTTGGCACCTAATCTCTTACCTTTGGTCTGTTTTCCCTTGATACCAATACATACATCAAAGTCTCAGAAAATCAAGGGCTTCCAAAATGCCATCGACACAAGACGCTCAACTCTACCTTTTGAGATATGACCCAAGCGCTTATGCCATAATGTTGCTGAATTTTCCTTCTTTAATTTACGTTTAGTACCACGTGATTCCACATGCAGGATTTCATTATAGGAAGCAATTGTATCAAGCAAATATAGGTTATCGTAAGTACTTAAGAAACCAGTTCCCACAATATTTGAATTTAGAGATAAACTAGCCTGATTATTTCCAAATGAACAATAATAACCTGATTTGTCCAATAAAGGAATAGAAACCAAATTCCGTCTAAAAGACGGTACTACAAAAGTATCTTTCAAGTCCAAATAGGAACCAGTTCCTAATAATAATCTAAAGTGCCCTATTGCTTCCACATCTACCGATTGTCCATCGCCCACAAAGATGTGTCTTTCACCATCACTTGGCATTCGGTAGCTCAGGCAACCCTGCATAGAAACACTTATGTGAGTAGTAGAAGCTGAATCTAACCACCAAGTATTTCTGGGTACTGAGACTAAATTAACCTCAGAACAGACCAAAATAAGGAACATACCCTTCTTGACACGCCAGGCGTGATATTTGGTACAATCCTTCTTTAAGTGTCCAGATTTGTTACAGAAGAAACAACTATTAATATCCTTATGTTGTTTCTTCTGAACTGGACCCTTAGCAGCTTCATTATCATTCTTTCTTTTCTTGACCTTATCCTTAGAGGCATAAGCCAAATGAGCACTTTCAGTCTTATCTTGCTTCAACCTGTCTTCCTTTTGCACACAATATGAAATGAGCTCATTCAGAGTCCATTTCTCCTTTTGACAGTTATAACTGACCTTAAATTGATTAAATTGTGCAGGAAGAGACAACAGAACCAAATGCACTAGTAACTCATCACATAGATCGAGTTTTAGTGCCTTAAGTTTTGAAGCAATGTGAGACATTTCCATAATGTACTCCCTGATATTTCCTTTGCCCTTATACTTCATTGAAATCAAGCGAGCTAAAAGCGTGCTTGTTTCTACCTTATCGTTTTTAGCAAAACGTTTCTCAATTTCGGCAAGAAAATCTTTTGCTTTAGTAATCCCTTCGGATTCTGTGCCCCTAAAGGCTTCCGGAATGCCGCGCTTGATGATCATTAGACTTGTGCGATTTGAACGCTCCCACCTCTCATACTCCTTCTTTGCATCGAGTGCTCCGCAAAGGAGAAGTTGAGGTTGTTCAGTTCTTAATGCAAGGTCTAGATCCATGCAGCCAAGAACAATTAAAATGTTCTCTTTCCAAACCTTGAAATTAGCCCCATTTAGCATGGAAATTGAGTTGATGTTAGCAGAAATTGATGCAGCAGATGCATTAGCTGAAATAAACAAAAGATTTCTCATTAATAACTCAGAGTTAGTAATCAATAAAATTCAAATAATTACAAAATCCCATCTCAAGATATCTAGCACAACATTAATATTAAGTCTTTGGACAAGAATATTAATTGCAAGTGATACCTTGTTGCAATGATCAAACATCGACAATAACGCATGTCAAATAATAAAACTATCTTTGGATTGATTCATTATTCACATGTAAACCTTATAATTGTCACACATATATCATCGCAGATGTGTAGCCTACATAAATATTAACCTTCCTTTGGGCGATTAAATATTTACTTGAAAACATCCACACAACCATCTAATATCCCTTATGAATAATCTACACAAGAGAGGTTACTTTGGCAACATCTTGTTTCAATTAATCATTTAGAATAAAAGACAACCTTAATGCCTTAGTGTCATGTTATTTGAATTAAATAATTGATTCACTACTAAATTAAACAATTAAAATAGATTTCTCCATTTTAATCAACCATAGATAGACCCATAAAGGCTTAAAAGACTTAATGGATTACTTGAGCAATTCAATTAATCCCAAATCTGAAATTTATCTGAATTGAACACGAAGTTCGTTTAAGTTCGAACGCGAGGTTCGACTTGAGGTTAGAACGCGAGGTTCGCCTTGATGAACGAACGCGAGGTTCGACTTGAGGTTCGAACGCGAGGTTCGACTTGAGGTTCGAATGCGAGGTTCGACTTGAGGTTCGAACGCGAGGTTCGACTTGATGAACGAACACGAGGTTCGTTTGAAGGAATGAACGCGGGGTTCAACTGAAGTTCGAACGCGAGGTTCGACTTGAGGTTCGAATCCGAGGTTCAACTTGAGGTTCGAATCCGAGGTTCGACTTGATGAGCGAACGCGAGGTTCGACTTTAGGTTCTAACCCGAGGTTCGACTTGAGGTTCTAACTAGAGGTTCGACTTGAGGTTCGAACCCGAGGTTCGACTTGATGAGCGAACGCGAGGTTCGACTTTAGGTTCTAACCCGAGGTTCGACTTGAGGTTCGAACCCGAGGTTCGACTTGATGTTCGAACCCGAGGTTCGACTTGATGAGCGAACGCGAGGTTCGACTTGATGAGCGAACGCGAGGTTCGACTTGAGGTTCAACGAGGTTCGACTTGATGTTTGAACGCGAGGTTCGACTTGAGGTTCAACCCGAGGTTCGACTTGAGGTTCGAACGAGGTTCGACTTGAGGTTCGAACCCGAGGTTCGACTTGAGGTTCAACGCCAGGTTCGACTTGAGGTTGAGCGAGGTTCGACTTGATGTTTGAACGCGAGGTTCGATTTGAGGTTCAACCGAGGTTCGACTTGAGGTTCGAACGCGAGGTTCGACTTGAGATTCGAACGCGAGGTTCGACTTGATGTTTGAACGCGAGGTTCGACTTGACGAGGTTCGACCGTAGTTTTGTTTTCACCCCTTAGGGTTTCGAATCGAGCCGCCAGCTTTTGATTCCTCGCACCTAGGGTTTGAAACCCTAGGGTTTCCGATTGTACCGCTCCATTCATTACGTGCCGCCACCGCGGCACGCCAGGAGCCGAGGGAACGACGGCAGACCAACCGCAAAACCAAACCGAAAGAGGAAAAGGAAAAGATCAAAAACCTAATCTTTACTGTTCATCCGTGAACAGTTCTCAAATCAACATAGATTAGATCAAAAAACCCAACTTTAATCTTAAATCCCTAAGAATTAATCACGAACCTGTCTCTGATACCACTTGTTGAAATTTTATAAGCATGATTAATCCAAAGAGATAAACATAATAAGAGAAAGCGGAAGCAATACCTGAATCCATAAAGATCTGAATTAGGGTTTTGAGATCTTCTAATCTTGAGGGTCTCTCTATAGCTAAATTTTTCTCTAGATGGGGGTGAAGAGAATTAGAGAACGTAACCCCAGATTAGGGACCATAACCCCATATATATAGGTGTTGTACTTTTACAATTTGGCCCCTCATCAAATTGTAATTGCAACCTGGTATCTGCACATTTAGCCCATAATTTATTTAAATACCCATTAACCCAAATTTATTGATCACTTTAGTGGGTTAGCCTTAAGTATAGCACTACACATTAATGTAACATATGTGCCCACAAATAGATTTAATTAGATTTAAATCTAACAATAGATTCACAAAAGGTGAAGATTTCTTATGACTACTGTTTTGTTAAAGTTACATAAAAAATAGTGGAAAGGCCACTACGTTATTAGAATCGTTGAGCTTAATTGATGGTTATAATTTGTCTTTGAGCGCAAATTAGGTATGAGTGCAATAGATGAGGGTATAGAGAGTGCTAAATTTAAAATGAATTTTAATCACTCACAATAATCAACGACTAGTATAAAAAATGCGGGTCTCTGCACTACTTTTTTGTAGTGGGGAGGATCTAAAATTTTCAAAGATAGTTTCTTATAGTTTCTTTCTATTTATGGTTAATTGGATGTTACCTAACATTAAGGTCCTAACAAGTAACAAGGCCAAGATTCTACTAATACTTGGTTAGTTGGTTATATGTGACGTTTGTTCGCGAGGAAAAATTGAGAAAATATAAAATTGAATCAATTCTATTTGAAGAATAATGAATACAATCTCTCGAATGCAATCTCTCTCTCTAACTGACTTAGATAAAAAGAAATTATAAATTCCTCGATCGGTTGCCCGATTTATAAAAGAGAGAAGGATCAACGGAGACCCTTCCCTTTATTTAATCTGGGTTCTTCATGGTATGTGGGAGCTTGAATCTTGTATCCCGCTGACGATCCAACTGCCTTGACTCGTGGGGCGAGGTTGAAAAATAACTCGCAGAGCAAGTTTAGAACTCGCCGAAGTTAAGAACTCTTTGATAGAGTTGATTTTAGAAAAGGATTAGTAATCCTTTTAGCCAAGAATAGCAGAGAATAACTTGCCATGCAAGTTTGAAAACTGTAATCGAGTTGAACTCTCTAGGAGAGTTGATGCCAGCAAAGGAGGTTTGATCCTTTCTTTAAAAAGAGACGCAGATCTTCGGTAAAACCTCAATATCTCCAAATCTAATCAGTAGAAATCAATCTTCACTGTTCAGAATTAGGAACGACGAGTGTTGAGGCTGCCCTCCAAATTTCACTCCGATCAGACCACGGATGAAGGTCCGATCGTCACGCTGATCACTGCTGCGCAGAAGAAACCGTTCTCTGCACAATTAGCTTCGGTAAAACCTCAATATCTCCAAATCCAACCAGTAGAAATCAATCTCCACCGTTCAGAATTAGGCACGATGAGTTTTGAGCCTACCCTCCAAGTTTCACTCCGATCAGACAACGGATGAAGGTCCGATCGTCACGCTGATCACAGCTGCGCAGAAGTGGCTGTTCTCTACTTTGTTTTTTAGTGCTCCGGCCAAACCCTTTCAACCAGCCCCATTTGGCTGTGAAAACCCCCCATTTATAGGGATTAAAGGGGTGTAACCACCTCCTTGAATTGCTCCATAATGGGGGTTTAGTGGGGTGTAACCGCCCCCCCTTAAATCTCTCAAACGGTTTAGGAACCGTTCAACTCATGTTTGAATGAGTCAAAACGCGAAGTTCGCGTTCTGGAGCAAGCCTCGCGTCTGCCTTTGAGCTTCGAACGCGGGCCATGTGCGCCACGTTTTGGGCTTCGAACAGCCCGCGTTTTGAGCTTCGAACGCGGGCCATGTGCTCCGCGCGGGAGGTGCCTCACGTTTTGGGCTTCGAACGCGGGCCCTGTGCCTCACGTTTTGGGCTTCGAACGCGGGCCATGTGCTCCGCGTTTTGAATTGAAACGCGGGAGGTGCCTCACGTTTTGGGCTTCGAACAGCCCACGTTTTGAGCTTCGAACGCGGGCCATGTGCTCCACGCGGAGGTGCCTCACGTTTTGGGCTTCAACGCGGCCCCGTGGCCTCACGTTTTGGGCTTCGAACGCGGGCCATGTGCTCCGCGTTTTGAATTGAAACGCGGGAGGTGCCTCACGTTTTGGGCTTCGAACACGGGCCATGTGCTCCGCGATTTTGGGCTTCGAACACGGGCCATGTGCTCCGCGTTTTGAATTGAAACGCGGGAGGTGCCTCACGTTTTGGGCTTCGAACGCGGGCCATGTGCTCCGCATTTTGAATTGAAACGCGGAGATGAGTCCCGCGTTTTGAATTGAAACGCGGGAGGTGAGCCCGCGTTTTGCTTTGAAGAGATCAATACTTGTGATCTCTTTTCACAAGGATTGTCAACTTGTAATCCTTATACTCTGGAGACATTAGCTTTGATTCTCCTTTGTTGTCATGAAAGTCGTCAGCTTGTAACCTTCATTGATAGTGTTTCGCTGGATATTGGCCGCCTTCGCGATTTTTACGTACTTACAGAACCCTCCAAAGTTTTCGAAAGTTCGCGGTTGACTGGGACGAGCTTTCGGAATACTTTGGATATCTTCTTTTGTTTGATCCTGAGAAGGTATTGCTCCTCATTCTTTCTTCAAAGAAGTTGCGTTCTGCTTTTGTCCACGCTAGTCGTTTGTCTTGCATGGGTGAACTCCGGTGTTTTTACTTTTTTTAAATGCAGGAGTGACCGTAGCGTCTTGAACTTTGCTACGCGGGACTGATCCTCGCGTTTTGAGGTTGAAACACGGAGCTGGCCATCGCGTTCTGTGTTTAAAACGAGGGCGCGACCCTCACATTTTGTGTTAAAACGCGGGGGTGGTACTTCACGTTTGATGAGTAAAACGCGGGGATGAACCCCACATTTTCAACTAAGTCTTTTAGACTTTTCTTCAAGTTGCCAAAAGTATAGTGTTAACTTGGCATGCCTTTTATACTTGTTGTTTGAACAAGCTTTTGGGGACTTATCACTCTATTGCAAAGAGTTGATAAATTGGTTTTATCATCAGAGGTGGAATTTTTAACTTGATGATGATTTTTGAGGACTTATCGCTCTATTGAAAAGAGTCGATAAGTTGATTTATCAGAGGTGTGGGGTTAACTTGATAAAGTTAGGTATTTGTGATTTGAACAAGATTTTGAGGACCTATCGCTCTATTGAAGAGAGTCGATAAGTTGATTTATCGAGGTGTGGGGTTAACTTGATAAAATTGGGTACTTGTGGTTTGAACAAGATTTTGAGGACCTATCGCTCTATTGATGAGAGTCGATAAGTTTAGATTTTGTCGGGGGATAAAATATAAAACCTGTGATTTGAATAAGATTTAAGGCCTGTGATGTGAACAAGGCTTACATGGCTTGTGGTGTGAACAAGGCTTTGGGCTTGTGGTTTGAACAAGGCTTTGGGCTTGTGGTTTGAACAAGGCTTCGGGCTTGTGGTGTTAACAAGGCTTCAGGCTTGTGGTGTTAACAAGGCTTTGGGCTTGTGGTTTGAACAAGGCTTCGGGCTTGTGGTGTTAACAAGGTTTTGGGCTTGTGGTTTGAACAAGGCTTTGGGCTTTGGACTTGTGGTGTTAACAAGGCTTCGGGCTTGTGGTTTGAACAAGGCTTTGGGGCTTATCATCCTATTGAAGAGGATTGATAAGTTGACAGTCAGAGGTGTGAGGTTAACATGACAAGTTTGTGTTGCGATGTGAACAACATTGTGGACTTATCATCCTATTGAGGAGGATTGATAAGTTGGCTATCAAACTCACGAGGATTGTAGGCATAAAAATTGCTTATCGATGCGACGAAACTTCGTGGCGATGGGTTGACAACCGACGATCCATTCGACAAACCGACGCCGCGAAAACGCATCACGCCGCGAAAACGCGAGAGCGAGTCGACGAGCACATGAAGTGAGTCGGCAAGACGCACGAGCCAATGAAACGGCGTCGAAGTTGATTAAACTCAAACGCCGATGAGACGGAATCAACCATACTTAGTTCGCCGATGCAAACGAACCGCTTGAGCTCGAAAGTTGATCGGGCACGGACTCAAACACAACGGCAACATCACCGGGGCAAAACCAAGCCCGGAAGACCAAAAGAATCGACGGAGAAACGACGCAAAACGACGAAAACGCCGCAAGACGGCGCCGCGGCCAAACCTCTACCAAAGTGGCCAAGGTGGCTCTACCACTTTGGTCGAGCCACCTCGCCAACTTGGCCGAGGTGCTCTACCAAGTGGCCGAGGAGCCCGCCAACTGTCGAGGTGCGTGCCCCTGGGCCAAGTGGCAGAGGTGGCTCGCCACTACATGGGCCGAGGTGGCTCGCCAGTGGCCGAGCCACCAAGGTCGGCACCCCCTTCCATTGTATAAATAGGGTGTCATCTTCGAGGGGCACGTCGAAGGGGATTTGGAGCGGGCTTCCGATTGGATTTTTGGGATCTTTCAAAGGCTCTGACTTCAAGAGTTCTTTGCAGATCTACGAGTAATCGGCGCATCGCTCGGAAAGCAACGGCGAGCACAAGTTCACCAACGCCGATCTTCAATCAAAGGTAACCAATTCGGTCGAACTACAGATACCCTCTAGATTAAGCTTCGTCTTAATCTCGGGGATAGCTGTGATTTCTCCTAGTAGATCTCACCCGCCCGGCGATCCTCTCCTTCGTGAGTGTGATCCCTCAGCGATTCGCTTCTTCGTGAAACGAGCCCCTTTACATCTGTAGTTCGAACAGGGTCTCTACGGATCGGGATTGGCGGTGGTCCACGGACACAATAAGTCCCCAAGACAGTAAAGAACCCACGCAAGCTGGTGATCCGATATAACGAGATCCTCGTGTTTGTTCACAAGGATAAAAGTTGTAATCTTTTTGATTTTCATTGTAAGCCTTAAAATAAAAGGCGATATTTCTCTTTGAATTTGTTTCAGCATCAAGTTTGTAAGCAAGTTCAAATCAATGACAATCATCCCAACTTTTACCGCCAACAAGCCGGCGATTAATAAGTAGAGCCAACGGCTTCAAAGAAAGAAGCCGCCGCGGTCGCAACCGCGGATCCCGATCCCGGTCATCGAGGAGGTCGAGTTCGAGTTCGACCAGAAGAAGTATGAAGAATACCTCTCCTCCTCGCCCGCATCCGCCTCCCCGCAAGTCCAAGATGGTCTCGGCTGCAAGGAAGACCCGATCGGCCTCGTGATGCGAGGCGAAAATCCACCACCGCCGCCGCCAAGATTGCGCATAACGGTGGTTCCCCGGCCCTAACAACGGCCAAATGTTTAGAGCCCCTATCTTGCGAGGGCGATTTCGCCAATGGCGTCGTGACTCTCTCCAAGAGAGCCCGTCAGAGGCGACGTCAGCGCCTGGCGAAACAATTAGCCAAGGCGAAAGAATCAAAGGATGGGGTCCACTATGAGGCGGATCTAAGATCCAAATTGACTCGAGGTCGAAGTTCGAGATCGTGAGCCGCATTCCTACAGCCGGCGACGAACGAATGGGTCCGAAGCCAAACGGAACCGCTCCACGCCAGAACGTATCCGAGCGCCAAGGCCCGCTAGCACGGCTTTGGTGCAACAAGCGCGAGTTGAAGAGGGGCGCCAGAAGTCGTCGACAAATCGGCTAGCTTGGAAGCCCAAGTCCGTCGAGGCTTCAACCGGCGAACCCAACATCAAGCCTAGCTCGCCAGAAGCCAACCTCGCCCCATGCTCAAATCAGAAATTGTGAGCACTTCAACAAAAGTGGCATCGACGCCGAAGTTACCTCCGGTGTCTGCACCCAAATTTCCGGCGAAGCCAACTCTCGCCACGACCAGCAGGCTTCCCGTTAAAGATCGCCTAGGTCCGCTAAAGGAATCACGGTCACCTCGATAACGGGAGTCGCACCCACAAAGACAAGAAGAAACCCGCAATGCCGCACCGGCTTCAAATCGAAGTCCGAGAGCGTCGATTCACACTCGCTGGGCGCACGCCGGCGAAAGTGACTTATGAAAGGCCTATTTGTTCTCAGAAGGAGACGCTCTCATCTGACGATGACAACGTTATACCTGAGAAGTTGTGCCAACACACGATAGGTTGCTCCGGTATTCATACCGACGAGTTGTACTATCGTGCTGGGGGTACAAGTAAATCCCGAAAGAGGAACGCCCCAGAATCAAACATGCCTTGCTTGTGCTCAAACCGATCAAGGCAAGAGTTATCGAGTGCAAGCGCACTAAAGCGACTCGGAAAAGCGTCGGTCTTTGATAGGCTTCGGACACGAGAATGCGGACCAAGTCAAGACGATTCCGTAAGAAAAGGTGGACACCTCAGGGTGATGAATTGCCGAGTGTTACCATCAATATGACCAGCAGAGGGACGTCGTCACGTGCCGTTCCCGGGGCATCGCAACGAATGACTCGATTGCGGTCCGGGACTGTTAGACGACCCAATTATCGCAAGATCGAAGGGATTACCCTCGGATGATGAAGTGTCGGATGCCGCCCGCAATGGCTTCCGATAATACAATTTCAGCATAGGACAACCTTGCGAGGCGCTCATGATCACGCCGATCAAGTGTCCCGGATGCTTGAAGAGGCCTTAACCAAGCAAAAGGATAACTTTAAGCTTGAATGGAACCGCCATGCAGCAGATGAGAGCAATGCATGACCAATGATCCAGCGATAATGAACCGCCAAGGCGAGCCAAGTCGTCGCAATAATGTCAACTTAACAGATAGCGCCACGGACAAGGAAGGAGGCCAACGCAGTGATCGCGGCCGCCAAAGAAAACGCTAGCGATAACACCGTCATTCCTCCCCAAGTTTACCCGAACGGAGACGAGGGGAAAATGAGAAAATAAAAGACCTCGAGAGCAAAATCAATACTTTGATTTCCGCCAAGAGGTAAAGAAACGGGTATACCATGTCCTTACCCAAGGGAGTGGGAATCAATCCCGTGATCCCACAAAATTCAACCTCATCAACTTTACACCGCTTGACGGAAGGGATCGCCCACTCAAAGACTTGATCTACTTCAAGTCTCATCTAGGTGTTATCTCGACAACGAGCCCTTGATGGTTCGGTCATTCGTTGGCACCCTTCGGTGGGCTGCCTTGATTGGTACCGCCGTCTCAAACCGAGGGCGTTAATAGGCGGGATGATATGGAGGCCATGTTTCTCACCAATTTCTTCGACGATGACACGAGGTATCCATCGGTTCTTTGTTGGACGAAACAAAGACGGGAAACAAAGGATAACTTCACAAGAGGTTCGTAAACAAGGCAATGAATTGCGAGACCGATAATGGAGAAGTTCATTCTCCAAACTTGTCATAGCAACTGTCATTGGGCGTGTTGGAAGCAATGGAACTGCCCGTCAGGACACGGAAAGATCTAAGGATACGTGGAGAGCAAGCCGAAGCGATTCCTCGAAGGAAGAAAGCGGAGAGGTCAGCCTATGGTGGATGTTCACAAGCGAACTTTGTCCCCGTGGCAAAGGTAAGCGCCGCAAAGTCTCAGACGCTTAATCAAACGCTCGAATCGCAACCACAACAAAGAAGCCAGAATAACGCGGCACCACAAAGAATCGCAGCTCAATGGCCAACAAGCTGGAATCGAAACCATCCGGTTCGAGATTTCCCAAGACTTACTCGTTCAAGGACGAGGAAGTTCCGGGTATCTTCAAATACCTTCTGGAAAATAACAAAATCCAGTTGCCCCCAATTGTAAACCAAGAGGAGGCAAACAAGGTTACGGATCCTGGCACCGCGGCTTACCACGTGGCGACATCATCCTACAAAGTTCGCTACCATCTCAAGGACAAGATTCAAGCCTTGATCGATGTTGGAGTCATTACTCCAAAACCCTCTAAAGATAAGAAGGTGGGAGCAAATGCAGTCTCTATAAGCTTCGGATCAGTTCCTTCGGATTGGTTCCAACCGACGCCGCCAGAAGGTAGGAATGAAGATGGTGAATGAAGATCCTCACGCAACGAAGAAGGGGCTCGCATCGCACACCCACTCTGAAGCGGAGAAATCCTTTGGGTCCACCGACTTCTTTGGAAGGCGATCGATGGACTACATCCCGGTCACAAAGAAGTCCAAGGGAAAAGGGAAGCTATGCCATGCCGCTCAAAGAATTCCGAGAAGAATGATGAAAAAGTAGCCACCTTCCACTTTCAAGAGGAGACCAAGTCTTAGCTACTAGGAGCGGACACTAATATAGCTACAAATATCCGAGGCTCCAAACCCAAACGCTAAGACACCGCCGAGTGGGGTGACCACGACTTCTCTCACTCGCAGAAAGGACAAGCATACCGCTAAAGAAAAGGCAACAAGCAAAGGAGAAACACCTCGATCCGTGAAGCTCAACTCCGGCAGCCCCGATTCAATCGCCCGACAGGAGGGATAGACCGAACATCGGCTTCCATACCGCTTCGACGCCATGGCCCACCGCAACATCCCGCCGTAATAACTCTCTACGAAGTTGTCGATTGTCAAAGGAAACCCGAAGCTCTACAAGAAGTTTCGTCGACTCGGTGTTTCACTGCATCAAGTCGATTCCTAAGAGTCCAGACAACAATGCAACTTGGCAGCCAAGCACTTCCCCGTGATTACTTTTACAAAGGAGGATATGCAGGCGAGATTCAAACACGATAGGCGCTATACTTCACCGTATATTGGCTCCGGAAGTTAACCGATCCAAGTCGATCCGGTTCCACTGGAGCATCATGCCCCCGCTACCATGTATCATCTTGAATCCCCGCCAAGAAGCAAGGCCAACGCACAATGATCTATGGGTTTAACACCAGCGGTCTCGCTTGGTAAAATCGGATAAAGTGCCAAATGGGGATTTAAAGTCCAAGTCACCGCTATGTGATTGACGCAGACTTCCTATAACTTATTGTTGGGTCGAATTTGGATCCACGGTAGCGTTATAGTCCCATCCACTCTTCATCGGTGTCTCAAATATGTAGACACGAATAATGAGGTCAAGACGGTGGTCGCGACAAACAAACCGCTTAAGGGGTAGAGAATTATTTTATCGATTCTCTCCTCTACGGTAATGAGTCCAAATCAATCATCTACCAAGGCACTGACGGTGAAGAAGCCGATACCGCCGGCTTGATTATAGTGGTGGTTTTGTTTTAAATGACATTGTACCCTTGTAATCAATCTTGGCGATGAAGAATCGCCGATGAACATTGTAATTGGCAAATTGCCGATGAATCAATAAATGGCGATTTAGAGTACCCTTTGTCTTTGAATGATGTAATGGCAGTTTATACAATCCATCCAGTTGCACTTACCAACTGGCCTTCTTGCTTTACACAAAAGCAATTCCAGACTCCTTTGGGACAACACTGCCATCCCACTAAGATCAAGTAGTGAAAAGACTTGGTCTACTAAAAGGAGATGCAGCCCAATAATCATTTCTAGAGAAGATGAAGATGACAACGGCCTATCCTCAACACATTCAGATATAGTCCGAGACACCGGGTATCATGAAAAAGTGGGGTACGACTTGACACAAGGAGAAGGTCTATGTTTGGGCGAGGTCCTCGAGTCCCTCCTAAAGCGCATATGTCCCAAAAGGAAGCCGATAACTACTATGCATTTAGAAGGGGATTGGGATACTTAATCCTCCTAAGATGAATACTCATGGCTAATTGATGATAATCCACCGATGAGGGAGACGACATTCGCCCGATTCTTCGGTTGGGATTCCGACACCACCTGAGAAGCTTTCAAGGCTTTGATGTCAAATATGGCTACTTTACGATCCCGCTACTATTGAGGGTGATGAAGATATGCCAACATGGGAAGACCCATGGATCCATCAACTCGTAGAGCGCTTTGGGGATAGATTCAACAAAGAGAACCCCCACTAAGGACGAGGTAGTCCAGATTAATATGGGTGATGAGGAGCATCCTAAGCTCATAAACATCGCAATACCCTTCCCTCGAAGAGAAAGAAGAGTTGATCGCCCTAATCGTGGAATATATCGATGTATTCGCTGGAGTTATGAGGACATGCCGTGACTCGACCCTAATGTAGCGACACATCACCAACATCAAGGTGGATGCCAAACCCGCCAAGCAACCGCAAAGACGGTTTCGGCCCACAAATCTTGCGTGCAATCGCCGATTTAAGTGAAGAAACTCATAGAATCGGATTCATCGAGGAAATTCAACATCCGATTGGGTGGCTAATATAGTCCCGGCCATGAAGAAGAATGGTTCGATCAGATCCGTGGTCATCACGTAGATCCAATGCCGCTGCCCAAAAGACGACTTCCTCTTCCAATCACCGATGTCATAGTCGACAACACGTGTGGATTTGAAAGAATGTCGCTCATGGATGGTTTCTGTTACAATCAAATCAAGATGCACCCCGATGACGCCAAACACACAGCCGCTCAACTTCCATCGGTATATTTTGCTACACGGTCATGCCGCTCGCTTAAAGAACGCCGGTGCAACATACCAGCGAAAGCAATGACAGATTTTCCAGATCATCTTCGAAAACGGCCGAATGCTACGCCGACGATTTGGTCGTAAAGCCGCGGACAAAGGAGATCACATCAAAGATCTTGGAACGGTATTCGATCTCATGCGACTCATCAACTAAAGATGAACCCCGCCAAATCCTTCCTGGATGTCTAGTGGCAAGTTCTTGGCTTCGCTGCCACCGACAAAGGAATCCACGCTGATCCCGACAAAGTGAAGGTAATTCAAGAGTTGCAACCTCCGAAATCGAGAGAACTCGGGGTTACAAGGGCGACATGACATCCGACGGTTCATATCGAACCTATCCGGGAAGTGCCAACCGCTCTCCAAGTTGAACAAGAAGGGCGGTCGCTTATTTGGGACGACCGCCGAAGCGCTTGAAGAGATTAAATCGTATCTCGCTAAACCTCCCGTTTTGTTGCACCGCTGGTCGGAAAACCGCTTTTGATCTACGCCAAGGCAACGGATCACTCGTTAAGCGCTTTACTCGCGAAGACGACGCATACCGTCAATAACAAAGTAAGTATTACCTAAGCCAACATTAGTCGGTGCCGAAGTCTCGATATCCAATGGTCGAAGCAAAGGCCTTGCATTAGTGTTCGCGATTCAAAAATGCGCATTATTTAGTCTACGACGATTTATGTTATCTCTAATGTAAACCGTCCGAATATTTATGACCCACCGCCTCAATGAGTTGGCGCTATTAAATGGGCCTTGCTCTTGTCCCAATATGACTTGTATTTCAAACAATGTAAGTCACCAAAGGACAAGCGATTTAGATCTCTTGGTCGCCACCACAACGGATGCAGCTTGAGCTATATGATGATCTTCCTGATGAAGTTCAAGAAGTCAACACTACATCGCACCAACAAATATGGCGATTGTATTTTGACGGAGCTTCGGCCACCAATGTGGCAAGTACCCCGACGTTCTAAAATCTCCACTGAGTCGGAGTTGTCTTGATTTCCGGAATCATGTCATGCCCCGCTTATTCGCCATCAACCCTCGCTCCAATAACGAGTCAATACAACGCTACTTATCGGACTTAGCTTCGCCAAAGAGCCGGGGTCAATATCTCGCCGCATGGAGATTCACAACCGATAGTTAAGCAGTTCGTGGTGACTACGGTCGAACTGGATCTAATCCCCTATCATCGATAGCCGTTGAAATGGCGTACTCATTCAAGAATTCTTCATCGAATATATCCCACTTCCAAAACGCCATGCATGCACCGGCGGCGTTAGCCGTGGTCGTTAGCACAACCTTCCGAGACCGAGCAACTAGTTACGGCCGACTCACCAACTCTTCGCACTCATTATACGATGAGGCACAAGAAGGTAAGGGGTAGTTACCAAAGAAGTACATGCAACCCAAACCAAGTTGGAGCCCCGAGATTGGCTTTCCTATCATCGACACGCCTTACATGGTATTCTACCGTAAGACGGAAGGAGAGAGAGTCAATCCGCCAAGAGCTCCAAGATTCTTTTACCACACGTAAACCCGTGATGCTATATCGCCGGGGTACGATGGTCTTTACTCCGATGCCTTTCAAACAAAGAGGCGTAAGAGGTCCTTCGAAGCACACGAAGGTGAATGTGGTGCACACCACCGGTCCCAAGCTCTACGATCGAATCGAGAATGGGCTACTTCGCCAACAATGATTAATGACGCAATGAGCACGCCGAAATGCCACGCTGTCAAATTCACGCTAATTATATGCATCACCGCCGAGTACCAGATCCTTCGCCACATCCCGCCATTCGAGACATGGGGAATGGACGCGGTAGGTCCCATTTTTCCTCCGCCGCTAAAGGAGATCGGTTTATTCTAGCGATCACCGACTACTTCTCCAAGTGGGTCAAGCAATCCCGCTTAAAGGAAGTCAAGGCGAAGTACCGCCATCGTTTATCAAACACCATGTCATTTATCGACATGGTGTCCCAAGACGGATCGCATGATAATGGTCCCCAATTTATCGCCAATTCCTTCATCGTTTTGCGAGAAATTCAAGATACAAGATGTCTCGCCAATGCCTTATAATCCAAAGAAGAAATGGATTAGCCAAGCATTCAACAAGACGATTATCAAAATTGGCCGGCTTGTGAAGAGTAACAAGCTAGACCGATGATAAACTCGAGAAGCACTCGGGCGATCGCGACGATCAGACGCGACGCCAACCGAGAGACCCCGCACTCTCGTTTACTGCGCGGCGCTTCTCCGCTGGAGATCCAGATCCCGCCACTTCAGACGCCTTTCAACAGATGACGACCAAGAACAACATCAAAACGCCTCAAGAGCTTGAGATGTTAGATGAGAAGCTCGAGGCTCAACAATGCATTGAGTTCTACCAGCTAGATGTCAAGGCTTTCAACAAGAAAGTTCGACAGAGAACCTTTAGAGAAGGAGATTTGGTCCTCGCCGCCGACGACCGATAATCCTCACTTCCAAAAAGAAAGGTAAATTCAACCTAAATGGGAGGGTCCGCTTGTAATAGAAACGGTTTACTCCAATGGTGCATATCGCCATTACCCAAATGGCGACCGCAATTAATGCCGATAATGGAAGTTCCCCAAGAAATACTACCCTTAGTATCTTCAGATAACCCGCTTCGACGGAAGTTCCTCGGGATATTTCACCCACTTTTCTTGAGGATAACCCTAGATTTGTCCTCCATCATAATTTCCCCACCGATCAAATTCTTGACGGGTCTACAAATTTTCGGTACATTACCAAAATCCCTCTTGATTCCTTCTATGAACAAGAGGCCCAATTAAAATCCTTTACCGGAGATAGAATATAAAATTCTTCCTCTCCAAGCCGCAAAATCCTTTTCGTGTCAAACGGAAGGGTTTCACCTTTCATCTGTAGCCGACCGAAGGTATGCGCCGAGATTTTCGCACTGTGTTGTCCGATCAAGGTCACCCGAAGTCTTTTCGGTTCTCGGAGTGGAGATCCCACTCTTAGTTCCATCTTCATCTTAGGTAGCCGATCAAGGTATGCGCCGATTTTCGCACTGTGTTGTCCGATCAAGGTCACCCGAAGTCTTTTCGGTTCTCGGAGTGGAGATCCCACTCTTAGTTCCATCTTCATCTTAGGTAGCCGACCGAAGGTATGCGCCGATTTTCGCACTGTGTTGTCCGATCAAGGTCACCCGAAGTCTTTTCGGTTCTCGGAGTGGAGATCCCACTCTTAGTTCCATCTTCATCTTAGGTAGCCGACCGAAGGTATGCGCCGAGATTTTCGCACTGTGTTGTCCGATCAAGGTCACCCGAAGTCTTTTCGGTTCTGAGTGGAGATCCCACTCTTAGTTCCATCTTCATCTTAGGTAGCCGATCAAGGTATGCGCCGAGATTTTCGCACTGTGTTGTCCGATCAAGGTCACCCGAAGTCTTTTCGGTTCTCGGAGTGGAGATCCCACTCTTAGTTCCATCTTCATCTTAGGTAGCACCGATCAAGGTATGCCGGATTTTCGCACTCAGTTGTCCGATCAAGGTCGCCTCGAAGTCTTTTAGGTTCTCTGAATGGACGGTAGGTCCCATTTTTCCTCCTCACGGCTAAAGGAGATCGGTTTATTCTAGCGACACCGACTACTCTCCAAGTGGCAAGCAATCCCGCTTAAAGTAAAGGCGTGGTACCGCCATCAAGTTTATCAAACACCATGTCATCTATCGACACCTGTCCCAAAACGGATCGTGCATGACAACGGTCCCCAATTTATCGCTAATTCCTTCATCGTTTTGTGAGAAATTCAAGATACAAGATGTCTCACAATGTTTTATAATCCAAAGAAGAAATGGATTAGCCAAGCATTCAACAAGACGACATTATCAAAATTGGCCAAGCCAGAAAAATGCTTAGACCGATGATAAACTCGAGAAGCACTCACCATGACGACGATCAGACGCGACGAACCGAGAGAACCCCACTCTCGGTTTACTTGCTGGCAGCTCTCCCGCTGGAGATCCAGATCCCGCCACTTCAGACGCCTCTTTCAACAGATGACGACCAAGAACAACATCAAAACGCCTCAAGAGCTTGAGATGTTAGATGAGAAGCTCGAGGCTCAACAATGCATTGAGTTCTACCAAGCTAGGATGTCAAGGCTTTCAACAAGAAAGTTCGACAGAGAACCTTTAGAGAAGGAGATTTGGTCCTCGCCGCCGACGACCGATAATCCTCACTTCCAAAAAGAAAGGTAAATTTGAACCTAAATGGGAGGGTCCGCTTGTAATAGAAACGGTTTACTCCAATGGTGCATATCACCATTACCCAAAATGGCTAATTCAATTAATGCCGATAAATGGAAGTTCCCAAGAAATACTACCCATAGTATCTTCGATAACCCGCTTCGACGGAAGTTCCTCGTGGGATGTTTCACCCACTTTTCGCGAGGATAACCTTAGATTTATCCTCCATCACACTTCCCCACCGATCAAATTCTTGACTGGTCTACAAATTTTCTCGTACATTACCAAAATCCCTCTTGATTCCTTCTATGAACAAGAGGCCTACTCAAAATTCCTTTCACGCCGAGAGAGAATATAAAATCCTTCCTCTCCAAGCCGCAAAATCCTTTTCGTCAAACGGAAGGGTTTCACCTTTCATCTCGTAGCGCCGATCAAGGTATGCGCCGGATTTTCGCACTGTGTTGTCCGAATCAAGGTCACCGAAGTCTTTTCGTTTCTGAGTGGAGATCCCACTCTTAGTTCCATCTTCATCTTAGGTAGCGCCGATCAAGGTATGCGCCGATTTTCGCATCAGTTGTCCGATCAAGGTCGCCGAAGTCTTTTAGGTTCTCTGAGTGGAGATCCCACTCTTAGTTCCATCTTCATCTTAGGTAGCCGATCAAGGTAAGGCCGAGATTTTCGCATCGTGTTGTCCGATCAAGGTCGCCGAAGTCTTTTAGGTTCTCTGAGTGGAGATCCCGCCTTAGTTCCATCTTTCGCCCTAGGTAGCCGACCGAAGGTATGCGCCGATTTTCGCATCAGTTGTCCGGATCAAGGTCGCCTCGAAGTCTTTTCGGTTCTCGGAGTGGAGATACCACTCTTAGTTCCATCTTCATCTTAGGTAGCCGACCAAGGTATGGTACGATTTTCGCACTGTGTTGTCCGACAAGGTCGCCTCGAAGTCTCTTCGGTTCTCGGAGTGGAGATCCCACTCTTAGTTCCTCCTCTTATCTAGGTAGCCGACCGAAGGTAGGCGCCGAGATTTTCGCATCTGTGTAGTCCGACCGGTCGCCCGAAGTCTCTTCGATTCCTACGGCAAGGAATCCATCGTTAGCCTCATCCCGAAATAGAACACATTCTTCCTTTCCCACCTCAATCAATCTTCATCCGTTCAGCCATTCTCCGTCAAAAGAGGACACCAAGGTTCATCTTGGGGCATTTTATCCCAAGCCTAAGAGGGATAAAGCCAACGCTTAACACGCTGCCGGGTTAGTCTTCCCACCTAAAAGACGGCTTCACGATTCAACATCGTAGCATTAAGTCTAAGAGAGTTTCATTCTTTTAGCACAACGCTGTGTGTAGAACGGATTTAGATAATCTACATGCTAGCCCAACTCAAACGGTAGTTGGTAAAGGCTCATCAAACCCGCTGAGGGCCGGGGTTGGCTAATAACCCTAAAGCCAACGCCACACGCTGTCGGCTTAGTCTTTTTCCGATTGAAGAAGACACCGAGTTCGACTCGGGTATTTTATTCAAGCCTAAGAAGGGATAAAGCCAACTTCACACGCTGCTGTCGGCTTAGTCTTTTTCCGATTGAAGAAGACACCAGAGTTCGATTCTGGGTATTTTATCCCGGCCTAAGAAGGATAAAGCCAACGCCACACGCTGTCGGCTTAGTCTTTTTCCGATTGAAGAAGACACCGAGTTCGACTGGGGTATTTCATCCCAAGCCTAAGAAGGGATGAGTCTACGCGTAACACGCGTTGTCGGGTGGTCTCTTGTGAAAAGAGTACGGCCTATGTATTCGATATCATAGCAACAAGTCTAGAAGAGTCTCATTCTTTTAGCACAACGCCACGCATGAACGGATCCCGATAATCCGCGACGCTAGCCCAACTCAAACGGTGGTTGGTAAAGGCTAATCAAACCCGCTGATGGTCGAGGGTTTGCCAAAATCCTATAAGTATTATGGTTAATTATTTCGACGAAGTAAAAGAATCATAATAAATAATGAAAGGAATAAATCTTATTCATTTGAAGCAAATATAGAAGGAGCTACAATTGTCGGTGACAATTGATTCAAGCAAAGTTATGATAATACATCTAAATAAAAATCGAACGACTGGCCGAACAAAGAGGACAAAAGTCTCGCAAAGACATCGACTTCATTGGCGCAATCCAAGAATGTGAAGGAAGCAAGGTCAGCCTTGACGGCGCTAATTTTTCCTCCCCGATCGCCGAACCCGAGCCTTGGCTTCCTTCTCGTCTTCTTCGAATTCGCGCAATAGTAGCCGCGATGTTCCCGACGACGCCGAGGACTTGCTTCTCACGCTCGCGACATCCCGACTCGTGCACTCACGCTGCGGAAATCCTTCAACGCTTCTCCCCTTTGAATTCCGGATTCCTCGTGACGCTCGACATGGGTGTGGTACAAGTTTATCTTACCGCAATCGACGCTTGTCGCCATATGAGTTCAAAATATGATCTCTTGCTCGATATTTTCCTCTCGCTAAAACGCTGCTCACGAAGCCTTGATCCGAAGCCGCCGACGAAGTCAGACACCTCATCGCATGATTCAAAAGGCTAAATCATCCACACGCAGATGCAAGAGTTAGCCGCCTAGTGAGCTTTTGCTCACAACGATTAGCTAGCCGAGGGCCACCAACACGAATTTCCTCCAAGATACTCAATATGAATGGGCGTAAGACCATAAAAGTCGCCCATCTAACCTCGATAATAGAGATCGCCGCTTCAAACCATTCTCCAACAAATAAGGAGACCCATCACGTAACCGAGTCGAACGGCAGATTTTGGCCCGGGCAATCTCGCAATAGGTTGAATCCGTGGAAGTGGTCCGCCAAGATTAACCTGGGCCTCCACCCGCCTCTATACTCAAGGGTCGGAAATCCCGGTTTCGCCAAGGCCGCAAGGGAGGCGTGGAGCGGATGATGGAAACGATCCTCAAACTCGCCATCCCAAATTATGATAGTAGGCTCAAGCCATGGGTTTCTTCCTCAAGGGTGTTCGGCCACAAGGTTCGCCTCTATGGAAAGAGGTCTTCCTGATGACCTTAAGAATCGAGACTTGACATTTGGAGCCTTCAAATAGACCTAATAGTCATCGGAGCATCCGCCACCACAAGAGAACAAAGGGTTAATGATCATTTAGGAGGAATATCTTGAAAAGGAAACAAGATAAGGCGAGAACTCTTCTCGAAACCCATGAGATCGAAGTCATCACCTTATAACGGTATGATGATTTCATCCATATTAATACCCGAGAACGAAAATATAGCCGATAATCCAAGCTGCAATATATTCCGCTCTACGTATGCAGAGTACGGTGAAATCGCCCCGCTAAAAACATCGAGACGGTGATCTTTGAAGCCTCAATCCTCACGAAGGAGAATCACGCTCTTCCCAATCGCCACAAAGGAGAACGGCTGGGTCATAATCTAACGGCACAATCTGGAAGGCCGGTCCCCACAAAGGAGGATTTCGCTCTTCCCAATCGCCTCACAAAGGAGAACGGCGGATACAACGATATATGTAATGAATATGATGACGCCGGGCGACCACCAAAGAAGGAGGCGCGGCATTCACGCCGCGGCGAAGTTGACCGACTCGAGACGCTGCGGATCTTCCGACGACATCGGAAAGCCGCAAAAGAAGACAAATAAAGTCGATATGCAATAAAAATCAGCAAAGGCATCAAAGAAGACCCGCCGCTGCTCGTCAACCACGATCGTGCACCGGCGACCAGATTTGACGACCCGGCGCTTCAAATGACCGAAGCGCCAGCTGCCTGCAGCGCTGGCCGAAAGCGGTCCAGCGCTGAAGCGCCTACCATGGCCAGCGCCTAGCTGATCGAGCGGCCAACATGGGCCAAAGTCTAAGCGGCCGAGCCAGCGCCTACTGGCGCCTGGCGCTCGGCTACGCTGCGCCGCGCATCTAAGCGCCGCCAGCCGGTCCGCTTGCCGCCGCTATCACGCCACTGGCCAAGTCTCAACCGCGACACCGTGATGCACAAGAAAAGAAGAAAAGAAGAAAAGTACTGTGATACCTTGTTGATCGAGGAAGAAAAGACGGCGAAGCTTAGATGAAAACAAGAGAGAGAGAGCACAGGGGCCGCCTAGGTCAGCAAAAAAGAGGGTTTGTGGGTATTTATAACAATCCCACATGGACCCAATCCTCTTTGAATAAGGAGTCCTATTTGGCAAGAAGTAGGAATTCTAATTGGAGCCCAAATCAATTCTAATTAGGACTCTAATCAGCCCCTAATTAGGAGTCCTAATTGGAACCTTATCCGGATATCAAAATAGTGCCAAATCAGTCCGTTGATTGGCTCCTACTCCCTCCGCCAAGCTCGGAAAGATTCTGAAGATTTATTCGGCAGAATAACACCTCGCAAAGGCCCCCATCGACGCCGATCAACGCGTCGCCTAATCCTACTCCAACTAGGATTACGAGTATAAACTATTTCCTAATTTATCGAGAAGTTCCCGGAAGAATATTCTCACAAGAAATATTCTTAGGGATAACTCGATCGCGGCGGATTGCATCGACGATCAACGCCGCCTAATCCTACTCCAACTAGGATTACGAGTATAAACTATTTCCTAATTTATCGAGAAGTTCCCTAAGAATATTCTCACAAGAAATATTCTTAGGATAACTCGATCGTATGGATTGCATCGACGCATCAACGCCTAATCCTACCCAACTAGGATTACGAGTATAAACCGTTACCTAATTTGTCGAAGTTCCTAAGAATATTTTCACAAGAAATATTCTTAGGATAACTCGATCGTATGGATCGCATCGACGCATCAACGCCGCCTAATCCTACTCCAACTAGGATTACGAGTATAAACCGCTTCCTAATTTATCGAGAAGTTCCCTAAGAATATTTTCACAAAAATATTCTTAGGATAACTCGATCGCGCGGATTGCATCGACGCATCAACGTCGCCTAATCCTACTCCAACTAGGATTACGAGTATAAACTATTTCCTAATTTATCGAGAAGTTCCCTAAGAATATTCTCACAAGAAATATTCTTAGGATAACTCGATCGCGCGGATTGCATCGACGCATCAACGTCGCCTAATCCTACCCAACTAGGATTACGAGTATAAACTATTTCCAAAATTTCAACGAGGAGTGAAAGTCATGTTGACATCGGATAATCATATCCTCCCGCCAGCTAAACCAACAACGACGGATGATGAAGGGATTAGCCGAAAGTGAGGGTTATGAAGTTCCATGTATTCGAATACCAACGGTTGCCAACAAGGAGTTCACCACATACCGAGAAGTCCAAAATCTGATGGTTAGTCAAACAACCACCAACCGACACGAAGTTACAAACAAAACTCACCCACTAGCTTCGAAGTCAAGATAACAAGCGTCGACAATAAATGCAAAGACCGCGGATCTTATCAGAATCCTACAAAGAACCGGATGATCCGAAGAATCAAGATTTGAAGCTATCTTTGGGACCCTCACCATCAAGGCCGGAACATTATGTCCAAAGCATCCCGCACTCATCAAGAATCGACCGAGACGCTTTGGAGGGGTATCAGAGGCATAAAAATTGCTTATCGCATCTCAACGAAACTCGCGGACGATGGGTTGACAACCGACGATCCATTCGACAAACCGACGCCGCGAAAACGATCACGCCGCAAAACGCCGTAGAGCGAGTCGACGAGCACATGAAGTGAGTCGGCAAGACGCACGAGCCAATGAAACGACGCGTCGAAGTTGATTAAACTCAAACGCCGATGAGACGGAATCAACCATACTTAGTCCGCCGATGCAAACGAACCGCTTGAGCTCAAAGTTGATCGCACGACTCAAACACAACGGCAACATCACCGGCAAAACCAAGCCCGAAGACCAAAAGAATCGACGGAGAAACGACGCAAACGACGAAAACGCCGCGAAGACGGCGCCGCATAAACCTCTCGCCAGTGGCTAAGGTGGTTTCTACCACTTTGTCGGAGCCACCTCTACCAACTTGTCGAGGTGCTCGCCAAGGGTCGAGGAGGCTCGCCACTTTGGCCGAGCCACCTCGCCACTGGCCGAGGTGGCTCGCCACTTTGGCCGAGCCACCAAGGTGGTCGGCACCCCTTCCATTGTATAAATAGGGGTGTCATCTTCGAGGGCACGCCGAAAGGGGATTTGGAGCGGCTTCCGATTGATTTTGGGATCTTTCAAAGGCTCGACTTCAAGAGTTCTTATGAGATCTACGAGTAATCGGCGACGGCTCGAAAGCAACGGCGAGCACAAGTTCACCAACGCCAAATCTTCAATCAAAAGGTAACCGAATTCGGTCGAACTACAGATACCCTCTAGATTAAGCTTCGCCTTAATCTCGTGGATAGCGCCGGATTTCTCCTAGTAGATCTCACCCGCCTCGCCATCCTCTCCTTCGTGAGTGTGATCCCTCAGCATTCGCTTCTTCGTGAAACGAGCCCCTTTACATCTCAGAGTTCCGCAACCCGGTCTCTACCGATCGGATTGCGCTGTGGTCCACGGACACAATAAGTCCCCAAGATAGGCAAAGAACCCACGCAATGGTGATCCGATATAACGAGATCCTCGTGTTTGTTCACAAGGATAAAAGTTGTAATCTTTTTGATTTTCATTGTAAGCCTTAAAATAAAAGGCTTATATTTCTTTGAATTTGTTTCAGCGACAAGTTTGTAAGCAAGTTCAAATCAATGACAATCATCCCAACTTTTACCGCCAACAAGGATGTGTACGATTTTGATAGGATTGTGTTATAATTTGAACAACTTTGAGGACTTATCATCCTATTGAGGAGGATTGATAAGTTGTTTGTCGTTATTTAGTTATGATTTGAACAACTTTGAGGACTTATCATCCTATTGAGGAGGATTGATAAGTTGATTATATCATCGAGGTATAGTGTTGACTTGATGAAGATACGCTATGATCGGAGCAACTTTGAGGACTTATCATCCTATTGAGGAGGATTGATAAGTTGATTACGATTTAAGCAATTTTGAGGACTTATCATCCTATTGAGGAGGATTGATAAGTTGATTACGCATTTAAGCAATTTTGAGGACTTATCATCCTATTGAGGAGGATTGATAAGTTGTTTGTCGTTATTTAGTTATGATTTGAACAACTTTGAGGACTTATCGCCTCTATTGAAGAGAGTCGATAAGTTGATGTTAGAGGAGTTCGCCGCATGTGACGCTGTGCTACGATGTTGAATACGAGACTTTGTCGCCTTTTACGTGCAAGAGACTAACCGACAACGCCAGATAGGCGCTGACTTTAGGGTTATTGGCCAACCCCACCATCAATGGACTTGATGAGCCTTTACCGACACCGCTTGAATTGACTAGCATGCGATTATCTAAACTGCTCGCGATGTGACGCTGTGCTAAAAGAATAAAACTCTTTAGGCTTAATGCTACGATGTTGAATACGAGGCTTCATCTTTCTCACTGAATAGACTACCCGGCTGCATGTATTAGATGCGCTTATCTCGCTTAGGTTTCGAGATAAAATTCCCGTGATTTAAATTCGTGTCTTCTTTGATCGGTAGAAGACTAAACCGCAACGGTGTTAGCGCTGACTTACCCCTACTTAGGATTCGGATAAAATTCCCATACGCAGGAGGCGTGGATTGTGGTGTTATTAATAACAACTCTTGAGGACTTATCGCCTATTGAAGAGAGTCGATAAGTTGATTGTCGAGGTGTTAGGTTAACATGACAAGGATACATTGCGATCGGAGCAATTTTGAGGACTTATCGCCTATTGAAGAGAGTCGATAAGTTGATTGTCGAAGAGGTCAGCCTTGCTAATAACGAGACGAGCTAATCTTAACTTTGTGGGGATTATGCCAGATGTGAACAACTTTGTGGGCTTATCATCCTATTGAGAGGATTGATAAGTTGATTGTCGAGGTGCAGGTTTAACATGACAAGGATACATTGCATTGAGCAACTTTGTGGACCTATCATCCTATTGGAGAGGATTGATAAGTTGGTTGTCGAGGTGCATTGTTAACCCGACGGATTGTGTTACGATGTGAGCAACTTTGTGGGCTTATCATCCTATTGGAGAGGATCGATAAGTTGATTGTCGAGGTGTTAGGTTAACATGACAAGGATACATTGCGATCGGAGCAATTTTGAGGACTTATCGCCTATTGAAGAGAGTCGATAAGTTGATTGTCGAAGAGGTCAGCCTTGCTAATAACGAGACGAGCTAATCTTAACTTTGTGGGGATTATGCCAGATGTGAACAACTTTGTGGGCTTATCATCCTATTGAGAGGATTGATAAGTTGATTGTCGAGGTGCAGGTTTAACATGACAAGGATACATTGCATTGAGCAACTTTGTGGACCTATCATCCTATTGGAGAGGATTGATAAGTTGGTTGTCGAGGTGCATTGTTAACCCGACGGATTGTGTTACGATGTGAGCAACTTTGTGGGCTTATCATCCTATTGAGAGGATTGATAAGTTGATTGTCGAGGTGTGAGGTTAACATGACAATGATACGCTATGCATTGAGCAATTTGTGGACTTATCATCCCATTGGAGAGGATTGATAAGTTGGTTGTCGAGGTGCATTGTTAACCCGACGGATTGTGTTACGCATTTGAGCAATCTTTGTAGACTTATCATCCTATTGGAGAGGATTGATAAGTTAATTTTGGTGGTGCCGCCAAGACGTTGAAGTGCTTACATTGTCAAAAGTGTTTTGTTAACTTGACAATATTTAGAATTTATTATTCTACTCGAAAATAATAGATAATCAACCCCACCGTAATTATTCTAGGTTGATACTAACCCAGCCTTCGGCCTCGCGATTTAGAGCCGGTCATCAATAGCCGTGTCTTCTGAGTCACTTCTTCACCATCTTAGCAATAATTGCTTTCACCGCTCGCCTCGGGAGACTAGTTGTTTCGTGAACGATATTTTGCAACCCCCATTCGAAGCTAGAGATTGGTTTGTAAATTGTGCCGACAGTGTCAATCGTGAGTGCATCAGGTCATACCTATCGAAAGCATCGAAGAGCCATGCTTCGAACCGCTCGACTAAGACTTTGATAGACTCTCCTCCTTTTGCTTAATGGCAAGGAGAGAAGTGACAAGTGATTTCGCGGTCATCTTCAAAGAATCGCGACAGAAGACTCTCTAAATCGCCCATTTCTCGATACATCCCGCAGCTTCATGAACCATTCAAAGGCAACCCCTTGAGGGTGCTAATGAACAAACGAAGCCGCTATGGCATCGCTTGCCATCACATTCCCACCAGGACCTAAAATAGTAGATGTGTTGGTTCGTGATCCCGCGTCAGCCAAAAGCTTGTAGCCGGGATTTTACATTTTGAGGATAAGGAACCGTATCCCATTCTCAGGATACTGGCCCGACAACCGCCGATCTTGGAGCTCGCGACCTATTAGCCATGGTATTGAGGCGGCTTCCGCTTCAGATTTTTGCCGATTGAGGACTATGCTCATTTTCGCCCTATTCTCTTCTTCAAATGAAGATTCTACGTGATGAGCTTCTTGATCGGGAGCTTCATTCACTTTTTCTTTTCGCTTTGAGGATCGACCCTCCTTCGCGTGATGATTCCGCTGAGGTGTTGAGCCAAACATGTGAACTTGAGCCCTATCCGCAACAAGTTGGGCTACCATTTCTAAGTTGATCGATGGACTCTTGTTGTGATCGCAGGCTTTTGCATCATAGCCCGATACTCTTCGAGCCTCTTCTTGAAATCTTCGCATTCTCCGTCGGTAGACAAATAGCCACATGCTCCACTTAAAGAACTAGAGGATTGAGAATCGCAATGGCCGAGTGCTCATCATCGACTCAATTTCTTTAGCCAACTTTTGATAGTTGACGGAGGATATGACCCCGCTCGAAGTCCGAGTATGTCGGTAAACTCCGCCTGAGTCGCTCAAAGCCTCTTTCACGGGACCGATTTGCCTCGACTTCTGAGTTAGAGATTGATGGTCTCCCTATACCGATCATGTTGAAAGTGACTCCAAGGTATTCGACCTCAAGTCTTCTTCCCGTGAGAATGTCGCCGCTCGTGGACCAAGTGACATTCGCCAATCGGTCAAACACCGATGGCTTTGTCAGATTGGAGCAAAGACGACAAGCCGATGAGTTGGCATTTGAATGCGCAGGATCGCTTGAGCACTTGAACGCCGCAGGTTGAGACCCGCTTTTGATTGGGGACGCGAGGTCCAAGTTTGAATGCTTGAACGCGGGTTGAAACCCGCTTAGATTGGGGACGCGAGGATCGCGCGGTAACCCCGCCAACGCAGGTCCACGCTTGAACATTTGAACGCTGGGTTGAAACCCGCCGCTTTAGATTGGGGACGCGAGGATCGCGCGGTAACCCCGCCAACGCAGGTCCACGCTTGAACATTTGAACGCTGGGTTGAGACCCGCTTTATAATGGGGACGCCAGGTTCGTGTTCAGCACATAAACGCCAGGCTTGCGCTTCAGAAAAGAAACGCCAAGCTCAGATCGCTTTGGCTCACAAACGCGAAATTCACGCTGGTTGGTCGATTGGCCATCTCGGCCGTGGTTCTTCGGGCGAAAGACTTTTTGCCCGATTCGAGGCTTTTGCAAAGAACACCACCATCTTTATCGACGTTAGCCACGGCAATCGAAGAGACTTTGGTCTCCTTAGAGGCTTTGTGGATCTTGGCGATAGCCTGGGGCTAAGGGATCCAAGGAGAGTGCCTCCTGAACTTGGCTTGATCAACTCACGGTCAGAGTTTCAACAATCCGTCTCCGATGAGCTTGACGTCTGATTGCGCCACCACCTCTTCATCGGTGAAAGAGATTGTCCCTACGGAGTCGCCATCTTTGTTCGCGAGAAAAATTGAGAAAATATAAAATTGAATCTATTCTATTTGAAGAATAATGAATACAATCTCTAATGCAATCTCTCTAACCGACTTAGATAAAAAAATTATAAATTCTCGATCGGGTTGCCCGATTTACAAAAGAGAGAAGGATCAACGAGACCCTTCCCTTTATTTAACTGGTTCTTCACGCTTCAGATTTTTGCCGATTGAGGACTATGCTCATTTTCGCCCTATTCTCTTCTTCAAATGAAGATTCTACGGATGAGCTTCTTGATCGGGAGCTTCATTCACTTTTTCTTTCGCTTTGAGGATCGACCCTCCTTCGTGATGATTCCGTTGAGGTGTTGAGCCAAACATGTGAACTTGAGCCCCATCCGCAACAAGTTGGGCTACCATTTCTCGGTTGATCGATGGACTCTTGTTGTGATCGCAGGCTTGCATCATAGCCCGATACTCTTCGAGCCTCTTCTTGAAATCTTCGGCATTCTCCGTCAGGTAGACAGCCACATGCTCCACTTAAAGAACTAGAGGATTGAGAATCAGAATGGCCGAAAGTGCTCATCATCGACTCAATTTCTTTAGCCAACTTTTGATAGTTGACGGAGGATATGACCCCGCTCGAAGTCCGAGTATGTTTCCAAACTCCGGCCGAGTCGCTCAAAGCCTCTTTCGCCGGGGACCGATTTGCCTCTCGACTTCTGAGTTAGAGATTGATGGTCTCCCTATATCGATCATGTTGGAAGTGACTCCAAGGTATTCGACCTCAAGTCTTCTTCCCGCGGAGAATGTCGCCGCTCGTGGACCAAGTGACATTCGCCAATCGGTCAAACACCGATGGCTTTGCCGTGATTGGAGCAAAGACGACAAGCCGATGAGTTGGCATTTGAATGCGAGGATCGCTTGAGCACTTGAACGCAGGTTGAGACCCGCTTTTGGATTGGGGACGCGAGGTCCAAGTTTGAATGCTTGAACGCCGGGTTGAAACCCGCTTTAGATTGGGGACGCGAGGATCGCGGTAACCCCGCCAACGCCAGGTCCACGCTTGAACATTTGAATGCGGGTTGAGACCCGCTTTATAATGGGGACGCCGAGGTTCGTGTTCAGCACATAAACGCCGGTGGCTTCTGCTCAGAAAAGAAACGCCAAGCTCGTGATCGCTTTGCTCACAAACGCCAAATTCGCTGGTTGGTCGATTGGCCATCTCGGCCGTGGTTCTTCGGGCGAAAGACTTTTTGCCCGATTCGAGGCTTTTGCAAAGAACACCACCATCTTTACCGACAGGTTAGCCACGGCAATCAAGAGACTTTGGTCTCCTTAGAGGCTTTGTGGATCTTGGCGATAGCCTTGGGGCTAAGGGATCCAAGGAGAGTGCCTCCTGAACTTGGCTTGATCGAACTCTACTGGCCGAGTTTCAACAAATGTCCCGATGAGCTTGACGCCTGATTGCCACCACCTCTTCATCGGTGAAAGAGATTGTCCCCAAATGAGTCGCCATCTTTGTTCATGAAAAATTGAGAAAATATAAAATTGAATCTATTCTATTTGAAGAATAATGAATACAATCTCTAATGCAATCTCTCTAACCGACTTAGATAAAAAAATTATAAATTCCTCGATCGGGTTGCCCGATTTACAAAAGAGAGAAGGATCAACGGAGACCCTTCCCTTTATTTAACTGGTTCTTCACTATGTGGGAGCTTGAATCTTGTATCCCGCTTGTTTGAGTCGAAGTTGATTCCATTTATAAAACTTGAGAAAATTACACTTTGGTTCTCGCTACAAAGAAATTTAAATAACTCTTCACAAACTCAACAAAAGACACTACAAGTGTAGATCTCTTATTTTCGTGGACTTTGCCTGCGTCGGGACGCGAATCCGTGGACCACCGAAATGATCGCCGAATCGACGGGTTTAGTTGATGCTTCGCGAAGGAAACAAGAACGCCGCAAATATCTTAGCAAAGTAAGATATCTACTCTTCTCAAGAATAAGTCAAAGCTTAAACTCGAGGAATCTCCGCGGTGGATCGTGGTTCTTGAACTCCGAAGCTTGATCTCGATTGCCCTTCGATAGCCAACCCCCGCCTAAGTGGACGAGGAGGGTATTTATAGTCTTTGGGAAACGTGTCTCTCAAGAAACACAAGTGTCATAAGTGCTCCACATTTAAAGCATACCAGCCGCCGCCAGCCGCCGCTAACCGGCGAGCAGGCCGCTACGGGGCGCAGGCAAGATGGGTCAGCCGCCGACCGGCGAGGCAATGTCGCCCCTCCAAATGTTGTAACGGTTTTCCCGCTTTTAGGCACGATTAAATGCCCTAAAATCACGCCTAGTGGGCGATTTTCGCGGTAACCGCCATTAAAGTATCTCGAACGCCTCTTTGCGCTGATAAAGTCAAGTGGGCCCCATCAGCATTGATTTAGACCCTTTAAGAGCTCGCTTTCAGAGCCTGTGTTCGCCTTTGGCGAGACAGACAGTAAGTTTCGCCTATAGCGAGACACATCAAAGTGTCTCGCCAGAAGCAGGCACAACAAGTGTCTCGCTAGTAGCAGGCACAAACAAGTGTCTCGCCAGAAGCAGGCACAAACAAGTGTCTCGCTAGTAGCAGACACATCAAGGTGTCTCGCTAGTGGCGCAGGTATACGCGTGTCTCGCGACCGAAGCAGACACAATCTTCCCATGTGTTGACTTCTTGAGATTTCGACGACGCTTGTCCTTCGATCTTCTCATAATTTAGTCATATTTGAGGCTCTTCAGCAATTTTTGATGCCTACAGATACCCTCCAGTTTTCGTGACTCAGATTTTGTCGAGGGTCCGAATACTTTGATAAGATGCCTTTGCTTCGCTCAACGCTGAACTTTGTAGAAGAGGCCCGTGTTTTGCTTCGCCAAACTCGATACGCCATGTCGCTATCCATATTCGAAGTTCAATAACTGCTGCATTTGTATTTGAATGGATTGAAGTGTCAAGTCCATTTTGGACTAATCATCTTCATCTTGAAGGTCACCACTTGGGTTGCATTGAGATGCCTTGAGAATCATTCAGAAAAAGCGCCGTCTCGTTTTCTCAACATCGATTTCCGTGAAAGCTTCTATATGTAATATGGAACCCATTTATTTTGAATATACCGCCTTGAGCCTCGTGAGTTGCCGAGACAGCTTAGAATTGTGTCTTCTTGGGGCTAAAACTAACCCGTTGTGTCTCTCTGGGGCTTAAAACAAGTTCTCGTTGTGTTTTCTCTTGGGGCTAAAACGAACCCCCGTTATCGAGTAGACCTCTCATTCATAAAAGGAATCGAGAGGGATTTTGATCATGGTCCTAACTGTAGGAAGATTTGACCAGATAGGAATTTTGAGACAATCCTAACCACAAAGGTTTGATCGCCAATTTGAAGTGGACCTCTCGCTCATGGAAGGAATCGAGAGGATTTTGGCCGTGGTCCCAATCAGAGGAATGTTTGACCGTGATAGGAATTTTGGAGACGATCCTAATCATTGAAGGTTTGATCGTCAATCTCGAAATGGACCTCGCTCATGGAAGGAATCAAGAGGGGATTTTGACCATGGTCCTAACCAGTAGGAAGGTTTGACCAGATAGAAATTTGGAGACGATCCTAATCGTAGGAAGGTTTGATCGCCAACCCGAAAGTGAACCTCTGCTCATGGATTATCCACCCCTTTCTTTGCAAAACTAGGCCGCATTCATTTAGAATAGTTTATACTCATATTCCTATTGGAGTAAGAAGGAGAAGCAGCTTAACCTCTTGTACTCATCTGAGGAATCTCTCATTCGCTTATTTCTGCTAAGACACCGGGCTTCACCAAGGCTTGGATGATGGCCTTGAGAGCTAACCAATCCTTAGTAGGATGGAGGATCCTTCGTGGTACGCATGATTTAGAGTCCGGTCTTGTCACCTCCTCTTGATTTATAATCGAGGCAACTTGATTTTGTTGTTATCAAGGAGATATTTGAAGATGATCGAACTTCTTCGCCTTTGAAAGAATTGTCCCTGTGGAATTCGATTTAAAAGCTTTTGGCGCCGATCGTTGTTGCAACGCTTGACCATCAGCGACGCCTTTCCTCTATTACGAGGAAAATTTACTGAGGGGTCACCGCCATTTTGCCTCTTTCAGCCTTTCTTCCTTTGAGGAAACGCTCGCTTGTTCTCCTCAGATTTTCAGATCTTTCCATGTAGTTGGTGGACGACCCCATGACTTCCAACATCAATGGAGAGATTATTGTGGCACGCCCGCAATATGAATTTCTGATTGGATCTTTGCGCTTATGGCCTTATTGCGAAGCTTAACCAAAGTGTCAATTGTCTCCCATTCTTTTGCTTTTCATCCAAGAGGGTTCCAATCGAGACCTCGTGTCGCCATCAAGAAGTTGCCGAGGAACAAGCTTTCTATATCATTCCAACAGCTTGATGCTACTGCCTTGAGTCTTCGATACCAATCGGCGTTAAGGGCAAACAACGAATGACCGAATCATCAAAGGCTCATTTCCGAGATCACCCCCAAATGTGATTTGAAGTAAATCGTGTTGTGTAGGTGACCTCTCCGCCAAATGGCATGAAGTTGATCAAATTGAATTTCGCGGTAAGGAATTGAATCCCACTCTTTCTAGGATAATGGACATACCGGCCTTTGACTTCCTCGTAGGCGACATCAAAGCATTGATTTTATCTTCAAGCTCTTCATCTTTTCGCCATCCTCCCTTGTTTTGGATTACTTCCAATAGGAAGAATTGGACCATTTCCACCTTGAACACCGTGATGCCTTTCTTGGAGGTTGATCACGAATGTGTTCATCTATCTCCAATCACCGCCTCGAGCAAATGGGCATTATGGTGGGTAACTCCACCTTGTTGACTGTTTCGTGTCGTTGATCTGACCTGTGTTGTTGTGCAACCGATGGGTTTGCAACTCCTCATCTCTGCATGGCTAGCTCCATCTCTCGCTCATTTCTACTTTAAGCTCTTCGCTTGGCTAAGGCTTTGTAACATTTGAGCCGTGACATCGAGTAATGGTAAAGCTCTCTCGATGACGACCAACACTTGACATTGTGTCATCTGAAGCTATCGCCGATTGATGTCAAGCTTCACATCGATGACTCTCCTTCATGCATCCTTCTATAGTCGATGCGCTGGGCAGCTCGCATTGTAACCGACATTCTTGAGAAATCAGATCCAACCTTCCTCCGTGAGTGAAGTCGATCCGCATCCGTCCGCCGTCCTTTCCCTTTGTTCACCATGTTGATAGTCACTTGGAAACTCATCAAATTGATAGATGATCTTTCTTCTTCGGCGTCGCCTTGATGCGGGCTTCAGATCTTCTCGGTTAATGTGGAAAGCCGTCAATATCAAGCTCTTTGTGGGTGAGCCGCTCGACGTAATGTGCACATCCCGATAATAACGCCTTAATCGCTTTGCACATGAGCAAGAACAATCTATTTCGCCGATCGCCCTCTTCGCAGTGTTGCTACCCCCACCTGATGACAGCTTGATGGGCTTATTGCAAATTGCACTTCCACCCCAAGTGTAACGTTGTCCTTAATTGAGGACACGCTCTTCTTTGGGGACGCCGGCCATTTGACTTAAGAGACAACTTCCGCCGCTGACTTCGCTATCCGGTTGTTTCAGATGAATCACGAGGGTCCGTCATCTCTCGTGATTTTGCGAGTCACTTGCCTCAACTTCTTCTTTTCGCAGACTCGTGACCCCTTGTGGGATGCTCAAACGAGATGCAATTGGAATTCTAGAAGCCCGAGATGTTTCAAATTTGTTCGTGACTCTTCTCGACTGGATAATCCAAGCCGCTTCACCGTACCTTGCCTTTATTTCCTCGGCCGTGGACCAAGACGACTAAACACCGAAGTTGACGGATTTCCGCATTTAACGATTGATACCTCAACCGAGAAGTGGAAGAAAGCGAAAAGTCTGCTTTTGCTAAGGATGGAGGACTCGCCACGCTGCAGGCCAGACCGCCTTCGGCGAGATAGTTTACACCGCATGCAGGGTACGATCGATCGCTACCGGGCGAGGGCTATTAATCGCTCTACTAATGTTGTTGGCGTAGGCATTCTGAGCCGATTTTGATGTCGACTTCGACCCAAATTTTGTGATTTTGAGTCGATTCCTCGGTTGATTTCGACTTCGCTTTGCAATAATGGCACGATAATGAGCAACACGCGGCACAACGCTTTTGAGCACGCCCTTTGTCAATCGGTCCTTTGACAAGAACCCATTCTTCCTTGTCGAGGCCGACGGATTGAAGTTGAAGGTAATGCCGACGCTCGGATCACACGAAGTTCGGTAGTAATGAACTCCGTCGCTGATTCCATGGCCTTGCAAGTTGTCCGCCATCTTTGACGCTGTCTCGACGCAGCCCTCTTCGCCGAGTGTTTGAGATCTTGTTGAATGACTCCTTCTTCCGATAGGAGTCAACTTGAGCAGAGCTCCCGCTTTGAGATCCACCGGTGTTGTTGAGAGGGGAATCGCCTCGCCACAAGCTTAACGAGAATCGCTAAGGTCAATTTACGTAACTAACCTCCTTCTTAGGAGATGATATCCTCGATGTTTGCGGGTGAGGAGGACTTTGATGAGGAAGAGGAGAGATATTCTTGAACTTGGCTTGATCGAAGAAGTAATTCACCATCGACCATGAGGTCGGCTTGATCGCCGGTGTCATTAACAACGATCTCTGCTCGAGACCTGGCTCTTCATCCGGGTCGCCATTGTGTTTGAGTCAAAAGTTGATTCCATTTGTAAAACTTGAGAAAATTACACTTTGGTTCTCGCTACAAAGAAATTTAAATAACTCTTCACAAACTCAACAAAAGACACTACAAGTGTAGATCTCTTTGTTTCGGGACTTTGCCTCGCGTCGGGACGCTAACTGCGGGACCACCGAAACGATCGCCGAATCGACGGGTTTAGTTGATGCTTCGAAAGGAAACAAGAACGCAGCGAAATATCTTAGCAAAGTAAGATATCTACTCTTCTCAAGAATAAGTCAAAGCTTAAACTCGAGGAATCTCCGCGTGGATCGTGGTTCTTGAACTCCGAAGCTTGATCTCTCGATTGCCCCTTTCGATAGCCAACCCCCCCCTGTGGACGAGGGTATTTATAGTCTTTGGGAAACGCGTTCTCTCAAGAAACACAAGTGTCATAAGTGCTCCATATTTGAAGCAGCGCGGGTACCGAAATGCTCAAGCCGCCTCGCTAATCGGGCGCAGGTATAGGTCGCCGCTTAGCTACGAGGCAAGATGGCCTTCGCCGACCGGCGAGGCAATGTCGCCCTCCACCGTTGTAACGGTTTTCCGCTTTTTAGGCACGATTAAATGCCCTAAAATCACGCTTAGTGGGCGATTTTCAGCGCGGTAACCACCATTAAAGTATCTCAACGCCTCTTTGCGCTGATAAAGTCAAGTGGGCCCCATCGCATTGATTTAGACCCTTTAAGAGCTCGCTCAGTATTTTCCTGGGTGTTCGCCTTTGGCGAGACACAAGTAAGGTTCGCCTATAGCCAGACATTATCAAGGTGTCTCGCCAGTAGGCACAAACAAGTGTCTCGCTCGGCGCAGGCACAAACAAGTTCTCGCTAGTAGCTGACACATCAAGGTGTCTCGCCAGCGGCCAGGCATACGCGTCTCGCGACCGTGAAGCAGACACAATCTTCCCATGTGTTGACTTTTGAGATTTCACGACGCTGTCCTTCGATCTTCTCATAATTTAGTCATATTTGAGGTTCTTCAGAATTTTTGATGCCTACACCGCTGACGCATCCGACCGCCTTGACTCGGGACGGAAAAATAACTCATAGAGAAAGTTTAGAACTCTAGCCGAAGTTAAGAACTCGATAGAGTTGATTTTAGAAAAGGATTAGTAATCCTTTAGTCAAGAATGGTAGAGAAGAACTTGCCATGCAAGTTTGAAAACTGTATCGAGTTGAACTCTCTGGAGAGTTGATGAAGCCGAGGTTTGATCCTTTCTTTAAAAAGAGACGCAGATCTTCGGTAAAACCTCAATATCTCCAAATCTAATCGGTAGAAATCAATCTTCACCGTTCAGAATTAGGAACGACGAGTGTTGAGGCTGCCCTCCAAATTTCACTCCGATCAGACCACGGATGAAGGTCCGATCGTCACGCTGATCACTGCTGCGCAGAAGAAACCGTTCTCTGCACAATTAGCTTCGGTAAAACCTCAATATCTCCAAATCCAACCGGTAGAAATCAATCTCCACCGTTTAGAATTAGGCACGATGAGTGTTGAGCCTTCCCTCCAAGTTTCACTCCGATCAGACAACGGATGAAGGTCCGACGTCACGCTGATCACAAATGCGAAGTGGCTGTTCTCTACTTTGTTTTTAGTGCTCCGGCCAAACCCTTTCAACCAGCCCCATTTGTTGTGGAAACCCCCATTTATAGGGATTAAAGGTGTAACCACCTCCTTGAATTGCTCCATAATGGGGCTTAGTGGGTGTAACCGCCTCTTAAATCTCTCAAACGGTTTAGGAACCGCTCAACTCATGTTTGAATGAGTCAAAACGGTTCGCTTCGAGCAAGCCTCGCGTCACTTTGAGCTTCGAACGCTGGCCATGTGCTCCGCCTTTGGGCTTCAACAGCCCGCTGCTTTGAGCTTCAACGCTGGCCATGTGTTCGCCGAGGTGCCTCACGCTTTGGCTTCAACGCTGGCCCCGTGGCCTCACGCTTTGGCTTCAACGCGGGCCATGTGCTCCGTGATTTTGAATTGAAACGCCGAGGTGCCTCACGCTTTGGCTTCAACAGCCCGCTGCTTTGAGCTCAACGCTGGCCATGTGTTCGCAGCAGAGGTGCCTCACGCTTTGGCTTCAACGCTGGCCCCTGGCCTCACGCTTTGAGCTTCGAACGCTGGCCATGTGCTCCGCTGCTTTGAATTGAAACGCGAGGTGCCTCACGCTGGGCTTCAACGCTGGCCCCTGGCCTCACGCTTTGAGCTTCGAACGCTGGCCATGTGCTCCGCTTTGAATTGAAACGCCGGAGGTGCCTCACGCTTTGGCTTCAACGCCGGGCCATTGTAGGCTAAAAATTGCTTATCGCATCTCAACAAGACTCGTGAACGGTGGGTTGACAACCGACGATCCATCCGACGGCTACCCGTAACGCCGCCGACGGATTACGCCGCGAAAACGATAAAGCCAGTCGACGAACCCATGAAGTGAGTCGGCGAGGCGACGAGCCACCGGAAACGACGCTGGCCGTGGAGAAAACCCGACGACGGCTCAACGAGGCGAAGCTAAATTCAAACGCTGACGAGACGGAATCAACGGCATTTAGTCCGCCGATGCAAACGAACCGCTTGAGTCTCAAAGTTAATCTGACACGACTCAACACAATGGCGACATCACCGAGCAAAACTAAGCCCTAAGACCGAAGAATCGACGAAGAATCGACGGAGAGTCGACGGAAAACGACGCTGAGACGACGGAGCCGCCGACGCCGCACTCCTACAAGTGGGCCAAGGTGGCTCTGCCACTTTGCCGAGCCACCGCCAACTTGCCGAGGTGCTCGGCCAGTGGGTCGGAGGAGGCTCGCCACTTTGGCCGAGCCACCTCGCCAAAGTGGCCGAGCCTCCCGCCACTTCTGGCCGAGGCACCTCTGCCAACTTGCCGAGGTGGTTCTCTGGCGGGCCGGCCACCCGCGGGTCAGCTACATCCCTTTGTTTTTGTATAAATAGGGGGTCTTGCTCATTGAGGGTCGGATTTTTTGATTTTGACGGACTTCTGAAGAGCCCTTGCGAGATCTACGACGACGGTTCCGGAGCACCGGGCGAGCTCAAGTCCAGCCGACGCCGATCTATAGGCGGAAGTTAAGAAAACTCGGTCGAACTACGATACCCTCTAGGTTAAGCTTCGCCTTAATCTCGTGGATAGCGCTGATTTCTCCTTGTAGATCTCACCCGCCCGCGATCCTCTCCTTCGTGAGTGTGATCCCCGCAGCGCATCCTCTCCTTCGTGAGTGTGATCCTTCAGCGCTTCGCTTCCTTCGCGGAAACGAGCCCTCTACGCCTATAGTTCCGAACCCGGTTTACACCAGATCGAATTGCGCTGTGGTCAACGGACGAACAAAAGTCCCCAAGACAGCAAAGAACTCCACGCAGTTTGGTGATCCCTGATAATAGAGATCCTCGTGTTTGTTCACAAAAGGAAGAGAGTTGTAATTTTCGCTTTCATTGTACGCCTAAAATAAAGGCATTTTCTTTGTTTGAAATTTTGTTGTAGGCCAAGCCGCATAACGAAGTTCAAACGAGCAATGAATAACAAACCAACTTTCCCCGCCAACAAGCCGGGCGACCACAAGAGCCAACGGCCAAAGAAAGAAGCCGCCGGTCGCAACCGCTGATCCCGATCCCGGCCATCGAGGAGGTCGAGTTCGAAGTTCACCGTAAGAAGTATGAAGAATACCTCTCCTCCTCGCCCGTGATCCGCCTCGCAGTCCAAGATGGTCTTCGCCGCAAGGAAGACCCGACGCCTCGATGCGAGGCGGTAGGGTCCACCACCACCGCCAAGACTACAGACAACGGTGGTTCCCTCGCCCTAACAACGCCAAACCTTCGTAACCCCTGCCTTCATTGGGGTCGATTCCGCCACGGCCGCTGACTCTCTCCAAGAGAGCCCGCCGAGGCGACGCTACCGGCGAAACAATTAGCCCGTGCAAAAGAATCAACGGATGGGGTCCGCTATGAGGCGGATCTAAGATCCAAGTTGACTCGTAGGTTGAAGTTCGAGATCGAGCCGCATTCCTACGTGCCGGGCTGACGCATGAATGGGTCCGAAGTCAAACGGAATCGCTCCACGCCAGAACGATCCGAGCGCCAGCGCTTCCTTTACAAGTAAGCACGCTTTGGTGCAACAAGCCCGCTGAAGTTGAAGAGGGAGACGCCAAGAAGTCGCCGACAATCGGGCCTAGCTTGTCTAAGTCCGCCGAGGCTTCAACCTCGACGAACCCAACATCCAAGCCTAGCTCGCCAGAGCTAACTCCGCTCCCGCTCAAATCGTAAATTGTGAGCACTCTCAAAGTGGCGCTGGATTAATCGGTCACCTCCTGCCCGTAATTCAACTTCCTACGGTCTAACTCGCCACGACCTGCCAGCTTACCGGCCAAGGATCGCCAGGTCCGCTTAAAGGAATCACGGTCACTCCCCGACATGTGGGGTCGCACTCTATAAAGATAAGAAGAAACCCGGCATTGCCGCGACCGGCTTCAAATCGGTCCGAGCCCGCCGAAGATTCACACTCGCTAGGCGTCGTACGTAACTTATGAAAGGCCTATTTGTTCTCAGAAGGAGACGCTTCATCCGACGATGACAACGCTATACCGAGAAGTTGTGCCAACACACGATAGGTGTAGGCATTAAAAATTGTCAAGAACCTCAAATATGACCAAATCATGAGAAGATCGAAGAACAACGCCGCTGAAATCTCAAGAAGTCAACATTATGGGAGATTGTGTCTCGCGCAAAGGCGAGATTACTTTGTTTGTGTGTCTCGCCACGAGCGAGACATTTGATGTGTCTCACAAGAAGCAGACATTTTGTGTGCCTCTGCGACGAAGCGAAGACATTTGATGTGTCTCTCATTATGCAGATTAGGTGTGCTCTCGCACGAAGCAGACACCTTGATGTGTCTCGCAATCCGTAGGGATTTACTTGTGTCTCGCCAAATGCAGACACCCGTAATACTTAAACGGGCTCTTTAAGGGTCTAAATCAATGCTAATGGGGCCCACTTGACTTTATCAACGCAGAGACGCTCGTGATATTTTAATGGGCGGTTATATCGGTAAATAATACCACTAGGCGATTTTAGGGCATTTAATCGTGCCTTAAAAGCAACAAACCGCTACAAATAGCCGAAGAGACATTAATCCGCCAGCCACCGAGGTGTTCATACCGCCAGCCAGCGAAGCGAGGTAGCCGAATAATCGCCGCCACGAGCTTAGGCAAAGATAGCCGAGGCAGCCTTCACGCTTAACGCAAATCTTCAAAGACTTATGACACTTATGGGCACGCTTCCCAAAGACTATAAATAACCCTCCTACGCCCACTTGCGTGGGGTCGCCATCGAAGGGAAAAGTCAGAATCCAAGCTTCCGGAGTTCAAGAACACGATCCACGCTGAGATTCCTCGAAGTTTAAGCCTTGACTTATTCTTGAGAAGAGTAGATATCTTACCTTGCTAAGATATTTGGCAAGTTCTTGTTTCCTTTGCTGGCACTAACTAAACCCCCGCCGATTCGACGATCACGCCGGGTGGTCCACTTGACACGGCCCCCAAGACAGCAAAGTCCCACAAAACAAGAGATCTACACTTGTAGCCTTTTGTTCGAGTTTGTAAGAGAGTTATTTAATTTCTTTGTAACCGAGAATAAAAGTGTAATTTTTCTCAAGTTTTGCAATGGAAAAGACTTTCAACCCAAACACGATGTATTTACCACAGGGGAGCCAACGGTCTCGAGCCCGAGATCGTTGTGCGCAGCCTTGCAACATCGCCGACTCATGGTTGATGGAATAGACTACTTCTTCGATCAAGCCAAATTAAGAGTATCTCCTCTTCCACATCAAGTCCTCCTCACCCCGCAAACATTGGAGGATATCATCTCTAAGAGGGAGGTTCGCTCGCTTCTGCTATGCATGTAGACGATTTCCTCTCGTAACACTCTGCGGGATCTCAAAGCCGAGCTCGGCTCGACAAAAGAGCTCGCCAAAGACGACGCCAAAGATGGCCCGCCGGCCGCAAGGCCCCGAGTCAACGGATGGAGTTCACTATCAACTCACGGATCAAAGCACGCCAACAAACCGCAATTTCTCAATCCGCCAGACTCCTCCAAGGAAGAATGGGTTCTCGCCAAAAGGACCCGATTGATTGGAAGAAGGAGCTGCCAAAACGCCGCGGCACGCTGCTGCTCATGCATCGCTATTGTTCGCAAGGCGCAGAGAGTCTAAATCAACCCAAAGAACGCTCAAAATCGCCAAGTTTGGGTCCCAAGTCAACGCTGTAATTATTAAGAGTCCGCCGTAATTCTTCACCGAGATAGTTGAAAGCCACGCCAACAGATTGCTTAAGCCGCCGCCAACGGTAGGTATAAATCGCTCAAGCCAGACTCGAATCGCCGCCAAAAGCGAGGCCCTCCATGCCTTAGCGAAAATTTGACTTTTTCCCCTTTCTTCCACTTTTCCTACCGAGGTATCAACTATTAAGTCCGAAATCACAACTTCGGTGTTCACGCCTTGGTCCACAATTGAGAACCAAAGTCAAAACACCGTGAATGGAACGCTTGGGTCACCCGATCCATAAACAACGACAGTCGGGGCCGCACTAAATTCCAAGTGATGTTCGAATGTGCCGAGCCATCCGACGCACTAAACCGAAGAATTGCTATCCTCGCTTGAGCATCCCACAAGGGGTCCACGAACCGGCAGAAGAAGAATTGAGGTGACTCGCGAAAATCATGAGAGATAACCAGACCTCGGATTCATACGTAAGCAACTTCGATGACGGCCGCTTAATGAAGTTGTCTCTCAAGTCAAACGGCCGACGCCCCTAAAAGAAGACGGTCCTCCACTAAGGACAACGCTACACTTGGGGTGGAAGTGCAATTTGTGATAAACCACACCAACCACACCATCAGTCAGTGGCAACACACCAAAGAGGACGATCGATGAAATAGGTTGTTCTTGTGCACAACTAATCAAGACGCTGTTGTCGATGCCTCGTTTCAGTCGAACGCCACCCACAAAGAGCTTCAAGATTCGAACGCTTTCCCTCAAGAATCCAAAATCAAGCCACACCAAGACGACATCGAAGAAAAAGGAGATCATCCATCCAAATTGATGAGTTTCCGGCGACTATCAACATGGTGAACAAAGGAAAGGACCTACGACGATGCAGATCCCGATTCACTCCCCAGGAAAAGTCAAGACCCGAAGCCTCAAACAGATGTCTCTTGCATAATTATAGATGCCCAACGATTGACTATAGAAGGATGCATGAGGGAGAGTCATCTCGATGATGAAGCCCGACATCAATTCAGCGATAGCTTCCGATGACACAATGTCAAGGCCGGTCCCCATCCCGTAGAAGCTTTTACCATTACTCCCGATGTCCCGCTCAAATGTTACAAGAAGCCTTAGCTAAGCAAAGAGAAGAGCTTAAGGTCAAATGAGAACAGAGATGGAGCTAGCCATGCAACAGATGAGGGAATTGCAAACCCAAACGGTTATGCAACCCGGTCCAACCACCAATCCAAATAACAAGGTGGAGTAACCCACCATAATGTTGAAGACAAATGATTCGAGATTGATGAACACATTTACGCCGATCAACCTCCAAAGAAAGCCATTTGTCTCAAGGTGGAAATGATCCAATTCTTCCTATTGGAAATAATCCAAAACAAGGGGAAGATGATGGCTAAAGGATGAAAGAGCTTGAAGATAAAATCAATGCTTTGATGTCCACACAGAAGTCAAAAGGACGGTATCCCGGTCCAGATCCGAGAATGGGATTCAATCCCTTACCACCAAATTCAATTTGATCAACTTCACGCCATTTGACGAGAGGGTCACCTTCACAACACCCGATTTACTTCAAATCACATTTAGGGGTAATCTCGAAACGACTCGATGGTTCGTCATTCGTCGGCATTTCAAGGAGCCTTCGATTGGTATCAAGACTCAAGGCCGAGTATTAACCCCGGGAGGACATGGAAAGTTCTTTTCAAAGAACTTCTTCGATGATCTACACCAAGTCTCAATTGGAACTCTCCTAGACTAAAAGCGTAAAGGTGGGGAGACAATCGACACCTTCGCGTTTATTCCGCATAAAGCTATGAATTGCAGGATCCACCATCGAAAGTTCATATTGAAGACTTGCCACAACAATCTTTCTATAGAATTGTCGGAAGTCATGGGGTCGCCCCACCAACTACGTGGAAAGACCTAAAATACAAGGAGAACAAGTTTAACGCTTCCTCGTAAGGAAGAAAGTCGAAGAGGCTAAAAGATGGTCTGACCCTCGTATAAATTTTTCTCTCTCGTAATAGAGGAAAGGCATCCGTGGATCGCCGTGCTGGTCGCCGCAACAACGCCGCCAAAAAGCTTCTAAATCGTAATTCCACAGACATACTCTTCAAGGACTAAGAAGTTCCAATCATCTTCAAACACCTCCTTGATAACAACAAAATCAAGTTGCCTCCAATTACAAATCAAGAGGAGGTTAACAAAATTTCGACCCTAAATACCGTATGCACTACTGTGAGGATCCTCCATCCTACAAAGGATTGCTTAGCTCTCAAGGCCATCATCCAAGCCTTTGAGTTAGCCGGCGCCTTAACGCCAAATAAGTTGAATCAAACTTGACTGGCTGTGCATACGAAGTATAAACCGCCCCTTCTCCGATGAATATAAGAGGTTAAACCGCCTTCCTTCTTACTCACTCGACTTCAATTTTGCTAAGAAAGTCGGGGTGGATAATCCATGAACGAGGTCCACTTCCACATTGAGCAATCAAACCTTCCTACGCTAGGATTGTCTCAAAAATTCCTATCCCGGTCAAACCTTCCTACGCTAGGACCACGCCAAAATCTCGATTCTTTCCATGAACTAGAGGTCCATTTCAAGATTGAGCGATCAAACCTTCCGGCTAGGATTGTCTCAAATATCTACTTGGTCAAACCTTCCTACGCTTAGGACCATGGTCAAAATCCTCTTGATTCCTTCCATGAACGAGAGGTCCATTTCTCAGATTGAGCTTATCAAACCTTCCTACGCTTAGGATTGTCTCAAAACTCCTATCCCGATCAAACCTTCCTACGCTTAGGATCATCATTTTTAATTTTCACTCCCACTTGGTCAAACCTTCCTACGCTTAGGACTAAGGTCAAAATCCCTCTAGATTCCTTTTATGAGAGGTCTACTCCGCAAAGGATTCGCTACCAAGAGAAAACACAATGTGGTTTGTTTTCACCAAGAGAAGACACAACGGGTCGCTGCCCCAAGAGAAAAACACAAATTCCACAAGCCTAACGATTCAAAATCAGAGCATAGATGTCATTACCTAATGACACCTAAACTATGCCTTCATGCATAGGATATTATCTCTGCCCCATTATCGAGATAAGTCTCGCGATCTAACACATGCCGCCGTAATCAATTCTCGCGGATAATTGACCGGTTTCCACGATTCAATATCGTGAGCATAAAGTCTAAGAGAATTCACTCTTTAGCACAACGTAACATGTAGAACGGACTCGTGATAATCTACATGCTAGCCCAACTCAAACGGTAGTTGGTAAAGGCTCATCAAACTGCTGATGGCCGAGGGTTTGCCAAAAATCCTATATCTATCATACAAGCAATAACTTGAGACAGCCGGTTCACTCTTCCCCGCTCTGGTCAAGTATTTTCCCTACCGTGATTTTAATGCACTCATTGCTAATGCAAATGTGCCATTACATCGCCCGAAGCTCAAGCATGCTCGCAGATTCATGGCCTTTTGAGCGAGACACTTCAGATTGCCCCGCCGCTTCAAGGGATAATTCCAGATATTACATATAGAAGCTTTCTCGAAATCTGATATTCAAAACTGCACGACGCTTTTTCTTCCTCAATGATTCTCAAGGCATTTCAATTATAACCCAAGTGGTGACTTTCAAGATGAAGATGATTAGTCCAAAATCGACTCTCGACATTTCAATCAATCCAAATACAAATGCAACAGCCTATTGATCCCAAAGTATGGTCACGACACAGAGCTGATTCAAGAAACCTAGCAAAACATGGGCCTCTTCTACAAAGTTCAACGCTGAACGTAAGCAAGGCGATCTTATCCAAAGTATTCTAGACCCCCACAAAATACGTAGGAGTCTCAAACTTTGAGGGTATCTCAGAAAGCATTAAAAATTGTCAAGAACCTCAAATATGACTAAATCATGAGAAGATCAAGAACAACGCCGTTGAAATCTCAAGAAGTCAACACATTGAGATTGTGTCTCACGCTAAGGCGAGACATTTTGTTTGTGTCTCACACGAAGCGAAACATTTGATGTGTCTCAACAGCATGCAGACATTTGTGTGCTCGCGACGAAGCGAGACATTTGATGTGTCTCGCTATTAGCTTGTGACGATGTGCCTCGCGACGAAGCGACACCTTGATGTGTCTCAAGAACTAGCGAGGCATTCATTGTGTCTCGCCAAATGCGAGACACCCAGAATACTTAAACGGGCTCTTTAAGGGTCTAAATCAATGCTAATGGGGCCCACTTGACTTTATCAACGCAGAGAGACGTTCAGATATTTTAATGGGCGGTTATACGCTGAAAATACGCCCACTAGGCGTGATTTTAGGGCATTTAATCGCGCCTTAAAAGCAAATAAACCGCTACAACAAACCGAAGAGACGACATCGCCGCCAGCCGCCGAGGTAGCTTATACCGCCGCCGCCGAAGCCAGGCAAAGGCACATCGCCGCCAGCGAAGCAGGCAAAGATAGCGCCGAGGCGTTTTCACCGCCGCTTAACCGCGCAAATCTTCAAGACTTATGACACTTATGGGCACGCTTCCAAAGACTATAAATACCTCCTACGCCCACCAAGCGTGGGGTCGCCATCGAAAGGAAAAGTCGAATCCAAGCTTCCTGAGTTCAAGAACACGATCCACGCGGAGATTCCTCGAAGTTTAAGCCTTGACTTATTCTTGAGAAGAGTAGATATCTTACCTTGCTAAGATATTTGCCGGTGTTCTTGTTTTTATGGCTAACTAACTAAACCCCCGCCGATTATCGCTTCGGTGGTCCACGGATTACGCTACCCCTGCAAAGACCCCAAAACAAGAGATCTACACTTGTAGCGCCTTCCGCTCGAAGTTTGTAAGAGAGTCATTTAATTTCTTTGTAACCGAATAAAAGTGTAATTTTTCTCAAGTTTTGCAATGGAAAAGACTTCGACCCAAACAATAGGTTGCTCCTAAGATTCATACCGACGAAGTTGTACTATCGCGGCGGGGTACAAGTAAATCCCGAAGAGGAACGCCTGTAATCAAACATGCCTTGCTTGTGCTCAAACCGATCAAGGCAGAGCATCTGAGTGCAACCGCACTAAAACGACCGAAAGGCGCCGGTCTTTGATAGGCTCGCACGCGAATGCCCTAAATCCAAGACGAGATTCGCAAGAAAAGGTGGACACCTCGTGGTGATGAATTGCCGAAAGTGTTACCATCAATATGACCGCTAGAGGGACGCCGCCACGCGTCGCTCCCGGCATCGCGAATGACTCGACAGGTCCGATCGTTAGACACCCAATTATCGCAAGATGCGTATGGATTACCCTCGATGATGAAGTGTCGGATGCCGGCCCGCAATGGCTTCCGATAATACAATTTCCAAAGATAGGACAACCTTCGTAGGCGCTCATGATCAGCTGATCAAGTGTCCCGATGCTTGAAGAGGCCCTAACCAAGCAAAAGGATAACTTTAAGCTTGAATGGAACCGCCATGCGCCAGATGAGAGCAATGCATGACCAACCGATCCAGCGATAATGAACCGCCAAGGCGAGCCAAGTCGCCGCAATAATGTCAACTTAACATACACTGACAGTGGAAGGAGGCCAAACGAGTGATCGCGGCTTGCCAAGAAAACGCTAGCGATAACACCGCTATTCCTCCCCAAGTTTACCCGAACGGAGACGAGGGGAAAATGAGAAAATAAAGACCTCGAGAGCAAAATCAATACTTTGATTTCCGCCAAGAGGTAAAGAAGACGGGTATACCATGTCCTTACCCAAGGGAGTGGGAATCAATCCCATATCCGACAAAATTCAACCTCATCAACTTTACACCGCTTGACGGAAGGGATCGCCCACTCAAAGACTTGATCTACTTCAAGTCTCATCTAGGTGTTATCTCGCAACGAGCCCTTGATGGTTCTCATTGGCACCCTTCGCGGAGCCTTCATGGTACCGCCTCAAACCCGGGGTTAATAGCAGGGATGATATGGAGGCCATGTTTCTCACCAATTTCTTCGACGATGACACCGAGGTATCCATCGGTTCTTTGTTGGACGAGAAACAGAAAGACGGGGAAATAGTGGATAACTTCGTCAAGAGGTTCAGAAATAAGGCAATGAATTGCCGAGAACCGATAACGGAGAAGTTCATTCTCCAAACTTGTCATAGCAACCGTCGTTGGACGGTTGGAAGCAATGGAACCGCACCGTCCGAGACCTCGAAAGATTTAAGGATACGTGGAGAGCAAGCCGAGCGATTCCCGAGGAGGAAGAAAGCGAGAGAGGTCACCTATAGTGGATGCTCACAAGCGTAACTTTGTCCCCTGGCAAAGGTAAAGCCGCAAAGTCTCAGACGCTAATCAAACGCTCAAACTGCAACCACAACAGCAAATGCAACAACGGCACCACGAGAATCGCAGCCTCAATGGCGCCAACAAACTCAATCGAAACCATCCGGTTCGAGGTTTCCCAAGACTTACTCGCTCAAGGACGAGGAAGTTCCCGCATCTTCAAATACCTTCGAAAACAACAAAATCCAGCTTGCCCCAATTGTAAACCAAGAGGAGGCAAACAAGGTTACAGATCCTAAGTACTATGCTTACCATGTGGCGGCATACATCATCCTACAAAGTTCTCGCTACCATCTCAAGGACAAGATTCGTGCCTTGATCGATGTTGGAGTCATTACTCCAAAACCCTCTAAAGAGAAGAAGGTGGGAGCAAATGCAGCCTCTATAAGCTTCGGATCGTTCCTTCGATTGGTTCCAACCGACGCCAGCCAGAAGGTAGGAATGAAGATGGTGAATGAAGATCCTCACCGCAACGAAGAAGGGGCTCGCATCACACAAAGAACGGAGAAATCATTTGGGTCCACCCCGACTTGCCGGAAGACGATCAAGGACTACATCCTCGCCATAAAGAAGTCCAAGGAAAAGGCAAGCTATGCCATGCCGTCAAAGAATTCCAGAGAAGAATGATGAAAAGTAGCCACCTTCCAATTTCCTCGAGGAGACTGAAGTTCGCTACTAGGAGCGGACACTAATATAGCTACAAATATCCTGAGGCTCCAAATCCAAACGCTAAGACACCGCTGCCGGGTGACCACGACTCTCTCACTGCAGAAAGAGCAAAGCTAAAGCAAAGGAGAAACACTCAGTCCAGAAGCTCAACTCCGGCAGCCCGATTCAATCGCCTGATTGTGAGGGGGACCGAACATCGGGCTCTCCATACCATTTCGACGCCATGGCTTGGCTAACATCCTACGTAATAACTCTCACGAAGGTTCGATTGTCAAAGGAAACCCGAAGCTCTACAAGAAGCTCGGTGACTCAGGTGTTTTCACTGATCGCCCATTCCTGGTTCAACAACAATGCAACTTGGCAACCAAGCACTTCCCCGCATTACTTTTACAAAGGAGGATATGCGCACGAGATTCCAAGCACGATCGCCGCTATACTTCACCGGGTATATTGGCTCTAGTGAAGTTAACCGGATCCAAGTCGATCCGGTTCCGCCAGAGGAGCATTATGCCCTCGCTTCATGTATCACCTTGAATCCCTCGCCAAGAAGCCGGCATCAACAGCACAATGATCTATGGGTTTAACACCGGTCTCGACCGCTGGTAAGATCCGGATAAAGTGCCGATGGGGATTTAAAGTCCAAGTCACCGCTATGTGATTGACGCAGACTTCCTATAACTTATTATTGGGTCGACCTTGGATCCACGGAACGTTATAGTCCCATCTACTCTTCATCGTCTCAAATATGTAGACACGAATAATGAGGTCAAGACGGTGGTCGCGACAAACACCGCTTAAGGGGTGGAGAATTATTTTATCGATTCTCTCCTCTACGGTAATGAGTCCTAAATCAATCATCGGCAAGGCACCTGACAAATGGAAGTCAGCTTCCGCGGCTTGATTATAGTGGTGGTTTTGTTTTAAAAGACATTGTACCCCTTGTAATCAATCTTGACGATGAAGAATCGCCGATGAACATTGTAACAAATTGCCGATGAATCAATAAATGGCGATTTAGAGTACCCTTTGTCTTTGAATGATATAATGGCAGGTTTATACAACGATCCAGAGTTGCACTTACCAACTCGGTCTTCTTGCTTTACACAAAAGCAATTCCAGGACTCCTTTGGGACAACACTCGCCATCCCACCTAAGATCAAGTAGTGAAAAAGACTTGGTTTACGGAAAAGGAGATGCAGTTCCAACGCCGAATCATTTCTTAGAAGAAGATGAAGATGACAACGGGCCTATCCTCAACACATTCAGATATAGTCCAGAGACACTGGGTATCATGAAAAAGTGGGGGTACGACTTGACACAAGGAGAAGGTCTATATTTCGGGCGAGGTCCTCGAGTCCCTCCTAAAGCGGCATATGTCCCAAAAGGGAAGCCAGATAACTACTATGCATTTAGAAGGGGATTGGGATACGAATCCTCCTCAGAAGATGAATGCTCATGGCTAATTGATGATAATCCACCTGATAAGGGAGACGGACATTCGTCTGATTCTTCGGCTTGGGATTCTGACACCAGCCTCGGAGAAGCTTTCAAGGCTTTGATGTCAAATATGGCTACCACGATCCTCGCTACTATTGAGGGTGATAAAGATATGCCAACATGGGAAGACCCATGGATCCATCAACTCGAGAGCGCTTTGGGGATAGATTCAACAAAGAGAACCCCCACTAAGGACGAGGTAGTCCAAATTAATATGGGTGATGAGGAGCATCCTAAGCTCATAAACATCAGCAATACCCTTCCTCGAAGAGAAGGAAGAGTTGATCGCCCTAATCGGGAATATATCGATGTATTCGCTGGAGTTATGAGGACATGCCAGACTCGACCCTAATGTAGCGACACATCGCCTCAACATCAAGGTGGATGCCAAACCGCAAGCAACCAAAAGACGGTTTCGCCCACAAATCTTGCGTGCAATCGTCGATTAAGTGAAGAAACTCATAGAATCGGATTCATCGAGGAAATTCAACATCCGGATTGGGTGGCGAATATAGTCCCGGCCATGAAGAAGAATGGTTCGATCGATCCGTCGATCACGAGATCGAATGCCGCTTGCCCAAAAGACGACTTCCTCTTCCAATCACCGATGTCATAGTCGACAACACGTGGATTTGAAAGAATGTCGCTCATGGATGGTTTCTGTTACAATCAAATCAAGATGCACCCCGATGACGCCAAACACACAGCCGCTCAACGCCATCGGTATATTTTGCTACACGGTCATGCCGCTCGCTTAAAGAACGCCGCAACATACCAACAGCAATGACGAGATTTTCCAGATCATCTTCGGAAAATGGTCGAATGCCACGTCGACGATTTGGTCGTAAAAAGCCGTGACAAAGGAGATCACATCAAAGATCTTGGAACGGTATTCGATCTCATGCGGACTCATCAACTAAAGATGAACCCTGCCAAATCCTTCCTTGGGATGTCTAGTGGCAAGTTCCTTGGCTTCGTCGTCACCGACAAAGGAATCCACGTTGATCCTGACAAAGTGAAGGCAATTCAAGAGTTGCAACCTCCGAGAAATCTGAGAGAACTCAGGGGGTTACAAGGGCGATCATGTGACATCCGACGGTTCATATCGAACCTATCCGAAGTGCCAACCGCTCTCCAAGTTGAACAAGAAGGGCGGTCGCTTATTTGGGACGACGCCGTCGAAGCGCTTGAAGAGATTAAATCGTGATTCGCTAAACCTCCCGCTTTTGTTGCACCGCAGCGGAAAACCGCTCGATCTACGCCAAGGCAACGGATCACTTTTGCGCCTTTACCGCTACAGACGACGACAGCGTCACTTAACAGTAGTATTACCCGAGCCAACATTGGTGGCCGAAGTCTCGATATCCGAATGTCGAGAAGCAAGGTTTTGCATTAGTGTTCGCGATTCAAAATGCGACACTATTTAGCTCCATGACGATTTATGTTATCTCTAACGAACCGGTCCGAATATTTATGACCCACCGGCTTCAATGAGTTGGCGTTTGGCGAAATGGGCCTTGCTCTTGTCCCAATACGACTCGCACTTCAAACAACGAAGTCACCAAAGGGCAAGCGATTTGCGATCTCTTGGTCGCCAACCCGACAACGGACGCAGCTTGAGTTATATGATGATCTTCCGATGAAGTCCGTGAAGTCAACACTACGCCGCACCAACAAATATGGCGATTGTATTTTGACGGAGCTTCGGCCACTAATGTAGCAAGTACCCGGATGTTCTAAAATCTCCACTGAGTCGGAGTTGTCTTGATTTCCGGAATCATGTCATGCCCCGTGCTTATTCACTCATCAACCCCGCTCCAATAACGTGAGCCGAATACAACGCGCTACTTATCGGACTTAGCTTCGCCAAAGAGCCGGGGTCAATATCTCAAGCTGCATGGAGATTCACAACCGATAGTTAAGCAGTTCGTGGTGACTACGAAGTCGAACTGGATCTAACCCTATCATCGATAGTCGTTGAAATGGCGACTCATTCAAGAATTCTTCATCGAATATATCCCACGCCCAAAACGCCATGATGCACCGGGCGGCGCAGTCGTCGTTAGCACAACCTTCCGACCGAGCAACTAGTTACGGCCAGACTCACCAACTCTTCGCACTCATTATACGATGAGGCACAAGAAGGTAAGGGGTAGTTACCAAAGAAGTACATGCAACCCAAACCAAGTTGGAGCCCCGAGATTGGCTTTCCTATCATCGACACGCCTTACATGGTATTCTACCGTAAGACGGAAGGAGAGAGAGTCAATCCGCTAAGAGCTCCAAGATTCTTTTACCACACGTAAACCCGTGATGCTATATCGCCGGGGTACGATGGTCTTTACTCCGATGCCTCTCAAACAAAGAGGCGTAAGAGGTCCTTCGAAGCACACGAAGGTGAATGTGGTGCGCACTACCGGTCCCAAACTCTACGATCGAATCGAGAATGGGCTACTTTTGGCCCACAATGATTAATGACGCAATGAAGCACGCCGAAATGCCATGCGTGTCAAATTCACGCAAATTATATGCATCACCGCCAGAGCAAATGCATCCTTCGCCCACATCCCGCCATTCGAGACATGGGGAATGGACGTTGTAGGTCCCATTTTTCCTCCGCCGCTAAAGGAGATCGGTTTATTCTAGCGATCACGACTACTTCCAAGTGGTAAGCAATCCCACTAAAAGAGGTCAAGGCGAAGTACCGCCGCCGATTCATCAAACACCATGTCATCTATCGACATGGTGTCCCAAGACGGATCGTGCATGACAACGGTCCCCAATTTATCGCAATTCCTTCATCGGTTTTGCGAAAAATTCAAGATACAAGATGTCTCGCCGACGTACTATAATCCAAAGAAATAATGGGTTAGCCGAGGCGCTCAACAAGACGATCATCAAGATTTTGTCGAAGCTTGTGAAGAATAACAAGCGAGACCGGGATGATAAACTCGAGAAGCACTCGGGCATATCGCACAACGCACGCCGACAGAGCTACCCCGTACTCTCCGGCTCTGGTGAAGCAATTCTCCGTTGGAAATCCAGATTCTCGCCACTGCCACGCCTTGCAAATGCAGATGACGACCAAGAACAACATCAAAAACGCCAAGAGCTTGAGATGTTAGATGAGAAGCTCGAGGCTCAACAATGCATTGAGTTCTATCAAGCTAGAATGTCGAGGGCTTTCAACAAGAAAGTTCGACAGAGAACCTTTAAGGAGGGAGATCTCGCCCTCGCCGCCGACGACCGATAATCCTCACCTCCAAGAAGAAAGGTAAATTCAACCCAATGGGAAGGACCGCTTATAATAGACACGGTCTATTCAACGGTGCATATCGCCTTATCACACACGGCGAACGCATTAATGCCGATAAATGGGAAGTTTCAAAAGTATTATCCTTAATACATTCGTGATAACCCGCTTTGATGGGAAGTTCCTCGAGAATATCTCACTCATATTCATGAGGATAACCCTAAATTATCGTGTTTTCCTCCAAAATTCTCTCACCGATCAAATTCATTGACGGTGGGCCCACTAAAATCTCCCCGTCCAACCACCAAGAATTCCCTCTCGATTCCTTCCACTAACGAGAGGTCCACTTTCGCATTCTCGTTAGCAATCCTACAAAAGCCAAAGCTATCCATACCCTTCCAAGATTCTGAGTGGAGACCCCACTCTTAGTTTCTCATCGGAAATAGAATACATTCTTCCTTTCCCACCTTCACCTGGAGATAGGACATATCCTTCCTCTTCAGAAGCAAGAGATAGAATACATTCTTCCTCTCTTGTCTTAGATTCTCGGAGTGGAGATCCCACTCTTAGTCTCATCTTTCAAGAGTCTCAAAATGGAGATCCCATTTTTAGTCTCTCCCACCTGAAACAGACAAAAATCCTTCCTTTCCAAAGACCTGAGATAGGAGACAAGATCCTCCTTCCTCTCCATCAATAAGAGATAGGATACAAAACCTTCCTCTCTTATTTCAAATTCGTGAGCACCTGGAGATAGGACACAAAACCTTCCTCTCCACTGGCAAGAGATAGGATACAAAACCTTCCTCTCTTTCCCACCTCAATCAACCTTAGTCCGGTTCAACCCTTCTCCGGTCAAAAGAAGGGGCCAAGATTCATCTTGGGGTATTTTATCCCGAAGCCTAAGAAGGGATATAGCCAACGCCTCACACGCTGCTTCGGTTTAGTCTTTCTCCCATTGAAGAAGACACCGAGTTCGATTCGGGGTATTTTATCCCAAGCCTAAGAAGGATAAAGCCAACGCCTCACACGCTGCTGGGTTTAGTCTTTCTCCGATTGAAGAAGACACCGAGTTCGATTCGGGGTATTTTATCCCAAGCCTAAGAAGGGATAAAGCCAACGCCTCACACGCGTTGCCGGTTTAGTCTTTCTCCGATTGAAGAAGACACCAGAGTTCGATTCTGGGGTATTTCATCCCGAAGCCTAAGAAGGGATGAGTCTACGTGTAACACGCGTTGCCGGGTTAGTCTTCCCGTGAAAAAAGACGAAGCCTACGTATTCAACATCGTAGCATTAAGTCTAAGAGAGTTTCATTCTTTTAGCACAACGTTGTGTGTAGAACGGATTTAGATAATCTACATGCTAGCCCAACTCAAACGGTAGTTGGTAAAGGCTCATCAAACCCGCTGAGGGTCGGGTTGGCTAATAACCCTAAAGTCAACGCCACACGCTGCTGTCGGTTTAGTCTTTCTCCGATTGAAGAAGATACCGAGTTCGATTCGGGGTATTTTATCCCAAGCCTAAGAAGGATAAAGCCAACGCCACACGCTGCCGGTTTAGTCTTTTTCCGATTGAAGAAGACACCGAGTTCGATTCGGGGTATTTTATCCCGGCCTAAGAAGGGATAAAGCCAACGCCTAACACACGCTGCGGTTTAGTCTTTCTCCGATTGAAGAAGACACCGAGTTCGATTCGGGGTATTTTATCCCGAAGCCTAAGAAGGGATGAGTCTACGCGGTACGCTGCTGTCGGGTTAGTCTTCCGTGAAAAGACGAAGTCTACGTGATTCAACATCGTAGCATTAAGTCTAAGAGAGTTTCATTCTTTTAGCACAACGTTGTGTGTAGAACGGATTTAGATAATCTACATGCTAGCCCAACTCAAACGGTAGTTGGTAAAGGCTCATCAAACCCGCTGAGGGTCGGGTTGGCTAATAACCCTAAAGTCAACGCCTCACACGCTGCTTCGGTTTAGTCTTTCTCCGATTGAAGAAGATACCGAGTTCGATTCGGGGTATTTTATCCCAAGCCTAAGAAGGATAAAGCCAACGCCTCACACGCTGCTTCGGTTTAGTCTTTTTCCGATTGAAGAAGACACCGAGTTCGATTCGGGGTATTTTATCCCGGCCTAAGAAGGGACGAGTCTACATGTAACACGCGTTGCCGGGTGGTCTCTTGCCCGTAAAAGAGTACGAAGCCTATGTATTCAATATCATAGCAACAAGTCTAGAAGAGTTTCATTCTTCCAAAGACAACGCCACGCGGAACGGGTCCGGATAATCCGCGACGCTAGCCCAATTCAAACAAGAGTTGGTAAAGGCTAATCAAACTGACGGCCGAGGGTTTGCCAAAATCCTATAACTATTACGGTTAATTATTTCATTTAAATAAAAGAATCGTAATAAAGCACAAAAGAGGATAGAAACACGTTTTATTGATAAAAGACTGAAGTTACAAGTTCTCTAAACATCAAATTTGTGATAGCAGATTTGCTGTTTCAAATCAGATACTTTATTGAGGAAAGCTTGCTGAAGTTCCTCCCGGCTCGCCCCAAAGTCTCCTCGCCGCCATTAAGGGTCTTTGCGGTTTCTCCTCGACTTCACCGCCTTCCGCTTTGAAAACTCAAGCTTCTGACATGACCGCAAGAGTCTCCTCCTTGTTGGCCTTTGTCGCCTTCAAGATGATCAAGCTCTCCTCGCTTGAAGTTCCTCCCGGCTCGCCCCAAAGTCTCCTCGCCGCCATTAAGGGTCTTTATGTTTCTCCTCGACTTCACCAGCGCTTTGAAAACTCAAGCTTCTGACATGACCGCAAGAGTCTCCTCCTTGTTGGCCTTTGTCGCCTTCAAGATGATCAAGCTCTCCCTCGCCGCTTGAAGTTCCTGTTCGAGCTCTACTATCCTCGCTTCCCCAAAGAAGAACACAAGATTGAAAATGCTCCATGGAAGACGGCTTCGTGACAGCAGCCTCCAAAGACGACCGCCTCAGCTGATGTGAACTTCGAGTCCAAGAATGACGCAGCATCCGCCAGCCGCCAAGAATGTATCGACGGACTCAATCACGATATTCTCCCATGCCTAGCCCTACCCCAAATAGGATTACGAGTATAAACTAATTCTCGGTTCTTAACGAGAAGTTCCTAGAGAATATTACCATATTCTTAAGGATAACTCGATAACCCTCAATTTCCTCCGGGGACCTCAAGGAGGGATAAAATTCGACGAGGCTTATATCGACGGACAACGCGTTCTACCTCGAAGGACTCCTCCCATCGTGATCGCGTCGATTCATGCATCACCGAGGGCCTACCAATCAACAATGGGGAAGAATACCTCCCACCGGGATGAACACACCGCAACGAAGTACCGCTAGCGACGCCAACCAACGCTGCCGACGAAGGATTCACCGATCAACGGTTCGGATCCATCAAGAATTCCCGATCAACGGAGGAACCTCGATGGTCAATCGAAGACAATCCACCGACACGAGTCAACAAAGAATGAACTCAATTAGCTACGCTTTGAAATTCGACAACGGTCAAGCAATAAATGCAAAGATCGCAACACCCCGTGTATCCTACAAAGCACCGGAGAACCCGAGAATTGGAGGAATCAAATATCGAGCCAATCCCAAAGAAATTTATCTACCGACTTCGGTCAAGATCTCGACGACGGTCAGACAAAAAATGCAGTACCATAATGCCTTCAGCAATCCTACAAAGCACTGGAAAGACTGAAGGGAATGGAGAGATCAAACGCCAGGGTCATTCACAAGTCCTATCACGCCAATTAAAGAGTGAAGGGCTCATCATGTCCAAAGCATCCCAGACTCATCAAGAATCGAGACTGAGACGCTTTGGAGGTATCCGAGGCTAAAAATTGCTTATCGCATCTCAACAAGACTCGTAAACGGTGGGTTGACAACCGACGCACCCATCCGACGGCCAATTCAACGCCGGGCCGACGTACCGAAAACGATAAAGCGAAGTCGACGAACCCATGAAGTGAGTCGGCGAAAGGCATGGAGCAGCCGAACGACGGCCGTGGAGAAAACCCGACGAAGCTCAACGAGGCGAAGTTGGCTAAATTCAAACGCTGACGACGGAATCAACCGCATTTAGTCCGTCGATGCAAACGAACCGCTTGAGCTCGAAAGTTAATCGGACACGGACTCAACACAATGGCGACATCACCGAGCAAAACTAAGCCCTAAGACCGAAGAATCGACGAAGAATCGACGGAGAGTCGACGGAAAACGACGCCGAGACGACGGAGGCCGACGCAAGACTCGCTTTTCGCGGGGCCAGGTGGTTCGCCAAGTGGCCGAGGAGGTCGGCCACTTTGGCCGAGCCACTCGCCACCTGGCCGAGGTGGCTCGGCCACCATGGCCGAGCCACTCGCCAACTTGGCCGAGGTGGCTCGGCCACTTTGGCCGAGCCACCTGCCGTGGCTACACCCCTTTGTTTTTGTATAAATAGGGGGTCTTGCTCATTGAGGGCTGCATTTTTTTGGATTTTTGACGGACTTCTGAAGAGCCCTTGCGAGATCTACGACGACGGTTCGAAAGCACCGGCGAGCTCAAGTCCGGCCGACGCCGATCTATAGGCGAAGTTAAGAAAACTCGGGTCGAACTACAGATACCCTCTAGGTTAAGCTTCGCCTTAATCTCGTGGATAGCACCGTGATTTCTCCTTGTAGATCTCACCCGCCCGCGATCCTCTCCTTCGCGGAGTGTGATCCCCGCAGCGATCCTCTCCTTCGTGAGTGTGATCCTCAGCGCTTCGCTTCCTTCGTGAAACGAGCCCTACGCCCAGAGTTCCGCAACCCGTTTACACCAGATCGGAATTGCGCGGTGGTCAACGGACGAACAAAAGTCCCGACAGCAAAGAACCCACGCAAGCGAGGATCCCGGATAATAGAGATCCTCGTGTTTGTTCACAAAAGGAAGAGAGTTGTAATTTTCGTTTTCATTGTACGCCTAAAATAAAGGCATTTTCTTTGTTTGAAATTTTGTTGTAGGCCAAGCCGCATAACGAGTTCAAACGAGCAATGAATAACAAACCAACTTTCCCCGCACAACGTACCATGTTTTGAATTGAAACGCGGAGATGAGTCCCGCGTTTTGAATTGAAACGCGGGAGGTGAGCCCGCGTTTTGCTTTGAAGAGATCAATACTTATAATCTCTTTTCACAAGGATTGTCAACTTGTAATCCTTATACTCTGGAGACATTAGCTTTTGATTCTCCTTTGTTGTCATGAAAGTCGTCAGCTTGTAACCTTCATTGATAGTGTTTCGCGGATATTGGCTGTCTTCAGTGATTTTTTTTACAACCTACAACGTTGAGAATACTTTCTTATAATATAAACTTTTTTTGGCATATAGTAGGCGCACAGTGTTTATTAGCCTCTTTTGGTTGTTGTTTAATAGATAGATATTTTGCAAATTGGCATTGTTTACACAATAGCTTATTACACAATCCAAATTGTGTAGGATTGCCACCATACCAAGCACATATATTCTCTATAGCTTTCAGTGTACCAACAAATTCTATCTTTCTTTTATGATGATAAGAATTTATGATGATAAGAAGGAGAAAATTCTGTCCTGGTACCTCCACTCTGGGTAGCCCTTAAACTTGAATATTCTTTAAACATGTTTTTGGGCAAAGTTTCTTTGTACTACAACGTATAAAGAACATCTTGAGGATTATATTTTACTTTTTTTATTATTGCATTATTTAAGAACACTTTGAAGATATTATTTCTTTTTGATAAAAAATATCTTTTTCTTAAAGCGATGTGAGCTACCAAGTTAATGGAGTAAACAACTCTTCCAAATTAATTCCATTAAATATAATCATTGATTCATTAATAACTTGGAGAAAATAGGTCTTCAATATTATTTTCATTTAAAATAATTATTAACTGATCGTCGCTAAAACAATGACATGATTTTAGTAATAATACAATGAGAATTATAGGCAGGCCTAAATGAACATGAAAGGAGACATTTAGATGAATACATGGCGATCGTTAATTATTAAAAGATGATTTCAATAAAGCTAGCATGATTTATTCATTTAGCCGATCCCAAAAGTTAGGATATATTCTTTTATCTCAGACTGTATTAACTTATTTTTTATTTTAAAAAAGATAGCTCAAGAATAGGGGAAAACCATAGCGAATAGTTCCAAAATTTTAGAAGAATATATATATATATTAGAAGAATATATATTTATAATCCACCAGTATTTTTCTTCAACTTTATCTTAAAAATATAAATTAGAAGAATATAAATATATAATCCACCATTGCATAGTATTGAAAAAATTTTAGAAGAACCAATGCAAAAGAAATTACTGGTGGTCGAAGTGCACTCACAAGATTCTGCCTATTTTATGAGCTATCGAGAAAGCGTTACTGCATCGTTCATGCCCACTATAGAGCCAAAGTGGTAAGGTGCACTTGACCTAGTCTTCCTTATTCTTTGGTTGACCCATTGAATTAGACACCTTCAAGCCCGGCCAAGTAATTGATACCCTCTTTAACTTGTTGACCTCCTTGTTTTGACTTTGAATGGATATATTAGCATAATGCAATTGCACCCATTTAATAGGTTTATCCCTTGGAAAAATTGAAAAGGAAAGCAAAAGAAAAAGGAAAAAACAAAGAGAGAAGGGAAAAGAGAATATCTATAAATTGAATTCTTCAATATTGTATATGCTTACACTCTAACTTTCAGTTTGCTTTTAAAACCATTAGTATAGTTTTCAGTTTTATGCATCAAACTTGTAGCGCTTTCAATTTTTATCAAAAGAACTTTGTCTAGTTGGTATTAGTACTTCTTTGCAAATTATTCGTCCAAAATGCAATAGACATAGATTCACAATAGGTGAAGATTACTAATGACTACTGTTTTGTTAAAGTTACATAAAAAAATAGTGGAGAGATCACTATGTTATTAGAATCGTTGATTGTGTAATTGATTGGTATAATTTGTCTTTGAGTGTAAATTAGGTATGGGTGCAATAGGGGGTGCTAAATTTAAAATGAATTTTAATCACTCACAATAATCAACGGCTAGTATAAAAAGTACGGGTCTATGCCACTACTTTTTTGTAGCGAGGAGGATCTAAAATTTTCAAAGATAGTTTCTTTCTATTTATGGTTAATTGGATGTTACGTAATATTAAGTTCCTAACAAGGCCAAGATTCTACTAATACTTGATTATATGCCACGTTGAGAATACTTTCTTATAAATATAAATTTTTTTGGGCATACAGTAGGTGCACAGTGTTCATTGGCCTCTTTTGGTTGTCGTTTAATAGATAGATATTTTGCAAATGGGCATTGTTTACACAATAGCTTATTGCACAATCCAAATTGCGTAGGATTGCCACCATACCAAGCACATATATTCTCTGTAGCTTTCAGTGTACCAACAACTTCTATCTTTCTTTTATGATGATAAGAAGGAGAAAATTCTGTCCTGGTACTTCCACTCTGGATAGCCCTTAAACTTGAATATTCTTTAAACATGTTTTTGGGCAAAGTTTCTCTATACCAGTATGTATAAAGAACATCTTGAAGATTATGTTTTTCTTTTTTTTGCATTATTTAAGAACACTTTGAAGATATTATTTATTTTTATAAAAAATCTTTTTCATAAAAAAATCTTTTTCTTAAAGCAATGTGAGCTACCAAGTTAATGGAGTAAACAACTCTTCCAAATCAATTCCATTAAATATAATCATTGATTCATTAATAACTTGGAAAAATAGGTCTTTAATATTAGTTTCATTTAAAATAATTATTACTGATCGTCGCTAAAACAATGACATGATTTTAGTAATAATACAATGAGAATTATAGGCATGCCTAAATGAACATGAAAGGAGACATTTAGATGAATACATGGCGCTCGTTAATTATCAAAAAGATGATACAATAAAGCTAGCATGATTTATTCAATTAGCTCAATAATAGAGAAGAAGAAAAAAAAAACCCTTAGCGAATAGTTCCAAAATTGTGTTGGATAAAGGAAGGGAAGAGTAGCATATGCTACGGTATGGAACAAATAATAAAGCAGGGGGAAAATATTAATTCTATAACTCAATCGCAACTTTATTGGGCCGATCCCTTTAATTTCGAGAAAAGATTTGGTTGATTATCTACAAGGCTTTGGTCCCTCAATGATCATTGCATATATACGCTTTAAACGTTGTTGGATCAACGTGATGAAGCATTAGCCAATAGCCTCAGTACTAATTACGCCCAACAATTGATTTCTACTCATCTTTATCTAGAACTTGATGTACATATCACTAATCGTAAGATACTTAGCATTTGCCTGTTACTTTGTTGCTTGCCTTTATATTACCCTTTATGATCCTCTTTCTCAAAAAGAAAAACTTTTTCCATCTTTTACATTAAAATCAAGATAATAAACTAGTGTGAAATTAGCACATATTAGTATTAGCCAATCATGTCTTGTTTGGAAATGGATTAAAGTAATGATTAAGATAGTAATTTAACTCATTTCGTATTATAAAATTATTATTTAGCAATATGGATATTAAAGTAATCAGGATACGTATGAGTTAAGTAATATTATTAATGCCAATAAATTATTAATCCTGCTCAAATAGAAGCTCAAAAGCCACTTTCCCATGAATCATTTTAATCGGTTAAAACTATTATAATAATTTTTCTTAATCCAGTTTAATCCTTACTCTTAGATCCATTCCCTAATTAACGGGACCATGGGAATTAACATATCACAGAAGATAAAGCATTTATGAGGATAACTGACCATAATGTTAAAAGCATCTTGGTATAAATTATGCTGATCATATATTATGATTACCAAAACTATTTAATGATTTGGATAAGAAATGCCATAATGGACAAATAGCTTCTCTCTCATGACCAGAAAATGTCAAGAATACAAATTTTTAGTCATTTCTTAAGCATCCATGCATGTAAAGTAATTATATTGTACCTTATATTGAAAGTTGCACAACATTTTGCAATCTTAAAAATCAAGCCTTTGACAAGCGGGGAAAAAAAAAATCCGAAGATGCTCAGCTTCCCACCTGTCTCCGACTCTCCTCTCTTTCCTCTAGGAAAGTCATTCGTAATTACTATATATGGATCATTATGAAATTCTTAACATTAGGTCAAAATAAAGACAACCACTTAAATCAATTTAATCCAAAATCCTTGGAATCTTTAATGTCACAAGAAAGTCACGTGACCATGACCATTCAAGTTGATATGCCACTGCACATCAGCAAAGCATAAACCCAAAAGCCTCTTTTCCTTAAAGCCATGCACTCTGCACTCACATATATCCTTCTCATGCAACAAAATAAAGATTTAAAAAAAAAAAAGGTTTAAAAATACAACAAAATTGATTCTCCAACTATATTCTTTACTCTCACATATATATACATCTTCCACGCTCCCCAGCTCTTCTTACTACCACACCAAAATCAGTCTACCATCACCGATGGCCCTCTCCTCTCTCCTCCTCCTCACTCTCTCTCTCCTCCCTCTCCTCACTCTCTCTCTAGACCCCCAATCAGACTACCTCCTCCTCACGAAACAATCCCTCGTGGGCCCCACCACCTCCCGGTGGGCCCTCTTGCCGCCCTCCTCGCCCTCCTCCTCCGTCTGCGACCTCTCCGGCATCGCCTGCGACGAAGCTGGACATATCACCGTCATCGACCTCTCCTTTCGCTTTCTCGCCGGCTCTTTACCCCGAACATATGCAATTATATTCCAACTCTGCAGGCTCTCAGGCTCAACCATAACAGTCTCCGTGGCGGATTTCCTATTAGCCTTTTGAACTGTTCCTCTCTTCAAGAACTCAATCTGAACTTCACTGGGCTGTCAGGCCCAATTCCAGACCTCTCACCCCTGAAATCTCTCCGCATACTCGACCTCGCGAATAACCAGTTCTCTGGACAATTCCCCTTATCAATTACTAATCTTACCGATCTCGAATTCATTAGTTTCAATGAAAACAGCGGCTTCGACGTTTGGCATTTACCGGAGTCATTCACTGCGCTGACGAAGCTACAAGTATTGATCCTGTCGAGGACTTCGTTGCGAGGAGAGATCCCTGAATGGATTGGTAACATGACGTCACTTACTGACCTTGAATTGTGCGGGAACTCTCACATTGGTAAAATTCCGGCTACGATCGGTAAGCTTAAGAATTTGAGGTTGCTTGAGCTTTATTATAATCTCTTGACTGGAGAAATCCCCGAAGAGCTTGGGAACTTGACGAACTTAGTAGAATTCGACTGTTCTGTTAATCAATTGACTGGTCGAGTTCCTGAGCAACTTTGCGCGTTGCCTAATCTCAAATTGTTGCAGTTTTATAACAATCATTTGACTGGGATTCTTCCTCCGGTTCTTGGCAACTCGACGACACTGACTATTTTGTCAATTTATCGGAATTTTCTTTCGGGTCCAGTACCTGCAACGCTCGGGAAATTCTCTGAATTTGTTGTTTTGGAGCTTTCGGAGAATCAATTTACTGGTGAGCTTCCTGCTGATGTTTGTGCTTCAGGTAAACTTCTTTATATTCTTGTGCTTGGCAATCAATTCTCTGGAAAATTGCCAGAGAATTATGCAAAATGCCCTACTCTGCTTCGGTTTCGAATCAATAACAATCAGCTGAGCGGTCCAATTCCTGAAGCAATCTTTGGCCTTCCTCATGCTTCGATCATTGATCTCGGGTATAATACATTCGAAGGCGAGGTCTCAAAATCCATCGGCAATGCTAAGAATCTCACGGCGTTGTTCTTGCAGAACAATAGGTTTTCTGGCACTCTGCCGGTTGAAATCTCATGGGCTATTAACCTAGTCAAAATTGATATCAGCAACAATATGTTAACAGGCCCAATTCCCTCCGAACTCGGCAATTTGAATAATCTCAACCAGTTATCTTTACAAGTGAACAGACTCAATTCGTTTATTCCTCAATCTCTCTCAAACTTGAAATCTCTCAATGTACTTAACCTCTCAAACAATCTTCTGACAGGGGAAATCCCTGAGAGCCTCTGCGGTCTTCTTCCCAATTCTTTAGATTTTTCAAACAATCAACTCTCAGGCCCGGTCCCTCTTCCATTGATCAAAGAGGGACTAATTGACAGTGTTTCTGGTAATCCGGGTCTCTGCGTTCCGGTTCACCAGAACAAATCCGACCCGATTCTTCCTCTTTGTCGACAACCTGCACTAAGGAAAAGACTCAACCACATTTGGGTCGTCGGCGTTTCATCAATAATAGCGATCTTTGGCATTCTTTTGTTAGTTAAACGTTGCTGGTGGAGTCACAACAACTCTGAAATTGAGCAGGATAGACTTTCTTCATCTTCTTCCTTTGATGTCACAAGCTTCCATAAATTGAGTTTTGATCAGCACGAGATTGTCGAGGCTCTGATCGATAAGAACATTGTCGGTCATGGAGGGTCGGGGACCGTGTACAAAATCGAGCTAAGTAATGGTGAACATGTCGCAGTTAAGAAACTATGGAGCCAGAAATCGAATAAAGATCAGTGTGCGGACCAATTGTACATGAGTCGAGAACTCAGATCAGAGGTAGAGACGTTGGGAAGTATTCGACATAAAAACATCGTGAAGCTCTACTGTTGTTTCTCAAGCTCTGACAGCAATCTTCTTGTTTATGAGTACATGCCCAATGGCAATTTATGGGATGCTCTGCATAAAGAAATTAGATGGAGCTTTTTAGATTGGCCCACGAGGCATCGGATTGCGGTCGGAATCGCTCAGGGGCTCGCTTACCTTCATCATGATCTCTTGTTTCCAATTGTGCACAGAGATGTCAAGACTTCAAACATACTTCTCGATGCTGAGTTTGAGCCTAAGGTTGCTGATTTTGGCATTGCCAAGGTGTTGCAGGCTGGAAAAGAGAATGATTCTTGCAGTACTACTGTAATTGCTGGAACTTATGGCTACTTAGCCCCAGGTACTTGGCATTCTCATCGCTTTTATCGATTTTTTGAGTTTAAATGAATAGCAGTTTGTTCAATTTTTTGACAGAGTATGCATACTCGTCGAGGGCGAGCACAAAATGCGATGTTTACAGCTTCGGAGTAGTTCTGATGGAGATTATAACAGGGAAAAAACCGAACGAGGCAGAATTCGGCGAAAATAAAGATATTATTCACTGGGTGTCGACAAAGATGGCAGCTGAAGGATGTGCGAGTGAAGTTTTAGACAAGCGATTATCGTGGAGTCCGTTCAAGGAAGAGATGATTCAAGCCCTGAGGATCGCGCTGAGGTGCACGTGCACCACGCCTGCGATGCGCCCATCAATGAACGAGGTGGTTCAGTTGCTGATCGAAGGCGATCATTGCAAGTCGGATTCCGGTGGTTCATCGTTCAAGCTCAGGGAATCATCATCATTCAAGATTAAACGATCGCCGGCTATTAAATCTAAAATAAGTGGTGTAGATATGATTAGAGAAAAGACTTTAGTATAGGCGCTAAGCAACCTAGTTAGCTCAGCTTGAATATATTAATATAGATTAACTTAGTAATTAGTATGGTATACAGTATTCTACTTTATTAAAGAGGAGGAAAAAAAAAAGGAGAATTTGGAGCTAGAAAGTTGTAGCTCTCGCAATCACATCGTTTTCTTTTTTTGGGTGGGGATTTTGTTTGAATCTATTAAGTGCAGTGCTTTGTATTTACGCAGCATCTGGTACCTTTGGATGAGCTGCATACAAATATATATATATATCATATCAATTTCTCTCTTTTTATCTTCACTTTAGTTGATTGACGAGAATGATCCTAAATAAAGACGCAAAAAAAAAAAAAAAGAAAGAAAGGCGATGTATAGGCCTGTGGTTGGCTAAGGGTTTGCTTTTTCACTCAAAAGTGGGTTCTTTTTTATCATTTAAATTCTAAAAAGTTTATGAGATTCTGCTCGTGGGCCTCTATAGAAGAAGTGAATAAATGTGAAATGTATGGGAATTTCGTCCAGACGAGAAAAAACATATGACAATAATTTCCTTTTCCAAATTAACCCTTAACATTTTCAAAATTTTAACATTAGTCTCTCAAATCATTGAAATCAATATTTGGTTTCTCAACTTATAAGTTGTTTCAAAATTAGTCACTCAAATAATTTATATTGCTATTAGGCCCCCCAATTCTTATAAGTTATTCCACATTAATCTCTCCAGTGCCAAGAGTAGCAGTGACACCATATAAAATTGGGGGACCTAGTAGTGATTTCAATGCTCTAAGAAGCAGATTTCAAAATATAACATTTTTGGGACTAATATCGAAAAAAATTCAAAATAAAAGATAACAAGTGTAATTCTTGCCCAGTAGCACTACGCAGAATGTACCTGGTCCAACGAATAGTTTGTAGAGAAAGTAAGAAAAAACTTTGCATCTTTTGTTCTTAATACTTTAAATTTGACATGTCACAAATTTGAGTGTGATTCTCACTCCTTCATTTGAGATGGAGGGTGATGATAAAGTTAATTTTAGTAGTAAAAAGCACTAATTCTAAGTGGTTGGAGGGCTTTAACCATACAGAGTGCCTTGATGACCACTTAAAAAGTGAGATTAAAAACTTTATGATAATTATTGGAGAAGAATGTTTGATTGCTATTTTAAGCCCTGTTGTGTATAAAAAAACATCACGTTGGATGCCACTTTGAGCCGCATTGCATCATATTGAGTTAGTGCAATAGGCTATCAATTTAGCTATGCTGAGGGACAAAATCCCTATACATCTACGGCAGTGGGCTGGCCCATATCAACAAACTTTTGAAAATGGGCCGGTTTTGATTAGAGTTCTAATATCCTTCTACTTTGTCTAGAGATGAACGATTAGGTGAAAACTTCTTATGGTCATTCTAACAGTAGTAGCAAAATAATATTACAGTTAACATTACTCTTCACATACAAGACAAGAACACCGACCGTTGCGAATATCTACACTACCTTCTACTTCCTTATTCTTTTGTTTTTCTTTCATCATCCAAACTATATATTGACAATAATTTCGCATTAGAAAATAAGGGAAGAAAAAATCAACATGATTTAGCTCTTACGTTCATTTCAACTAAAAATAATAATAAATATGAAAAGAGAAAGAAGGTTCTCGGGGTGTATGAATTCTATCTGAACACCCCATAGAATGGAGTGATCTATACTATTCACTAGTGATTAGAGGAATAGTTTGAAAACTTTGACTATTTTATTTGAGGGGTAAGCCACCCTACTCATATAGGGATGATTCTGATATGATTCTTACTGATTATGGAGCTAAACATTTTTAATAAAATGTTTAATAACTATTTAATAATGTTTGGCCTTATATTGGGTAACAATTAAACCTTTTTCTGTTAAGAATAATGTTTGTTTTTTTATTCTGTTTATTCATCTATTTTGTTTACGGGTACATCATGAAATTTTGATTTTGGGTTGTGGAAACTGTGTGTTTTTCCAATTGAGCTCACTGTATTAAATGGCATTGGGCCTGAAATCATGTATTTAGTGACTACTGAATCGTGGGCCTGGTCTAGTATGAGTTCTCTGTCCATCTATTCCAATAAGGCTTAAAGCTCGTCCAAAATATCAGAAATTTCGGGTTGGTTGGTTCGGCCAGTAACACGTCAAAAATGCAAGGTGTTCGATCGCTATCTAGTATCAGATCATCACTCAATTATCAATCAATTAATTACATCTTAAAATAGCAGAATAATTAAGTGAAGACAACTTAGGCTTGGTTTGGTTGGAGCGGGGTTGAGAAGAGGACAAAATTGAAAATCTTATTTGGTGCAGGGTTTTTGAGGGAAGGTGAGGTGGTTTGAGGTGAGCTGAGGAGAGAGAGAGAGAGAGAGAGAAATAAAGAAGTTACAGAGAGAGATGAATCCCACAGGGGACACTGAGAGAAAAAGAAAATAGAATAAAAGTCATAAACATGCCTTTATTCTAGCTTCAAGCAAATAAGAAGCACAAAAGATATGTCCTTTCTTGCACCTCACTTCACCTCACTTTTCTTATTCATACCTCCTATCAAACCACGCCTAACCAGAAGGATATTTCATATTTCGATTTGATTATTATCCAAACTTAGCACAGATGGAATAAGGAAATTGATTTATGCAATATTAAACGAGATATGGTTTCTATGGTAAAATAAGTCTTATTTGGACTTCAAATAGCCAAAAGTTTCCATTATTTTTTATGTTTGATGTCCCAAAGTTCTTTTTGCCAAAAAAAATCTAAAGTTCGAAACTTTAACTTTGTTACTCCAATATTAGATATTTTTAACTCAAGGGTAGAAAAACTTTAGGGAATAAAAATAAAATTTTGGTATGTAAGTACAGTTAACCTAAAATAATAGAAAAGAAGAGAGTGGGGGTTCTTGTAAAGCCCAAAGTTTTATGCATATTAAAAAAAGTCCTATATGTTCCAACCTTTAATGAATTTCTATAGTTTTTATACAAATAATATATTATTTTAAAAATAATATATTATTTTAAAATTAATATAATATTTTGAAAAATAATATATTACTTTAAAAATAATATAATATTAAATAATATATTATTTTAAAATATATATTATTTAAAGAAAACAATATGTTTTGAAAAATAATATATTATTTTAAAAATATTTCTTAAAATAATACTTTTGTAAAATATTATTTTATGAAAAATAATATTTTGTGAAAAAATAATATTTTTATGAAAAATAATATTTTCAAAAGAATAATTTTTAATTTTTCAGAATAAGAATATTTTTTTTCAAATAATTATATTTTTAGTAAAATATTTTTAGAAAATAATTTTTAAATAACTTTGTTTTTAAAACCATTTTTAAAGAAATTATTATAATAATAATTTTAAAAGATTATTTTAAATCTTTAATGAATTTCTTTTTTTGAAATATTAAGTAAAGATTTTGATTTTTAGTAAATTTGGGTCAGTTGCAACTAAGTTGCAACTGTGTCTTGCGGCCATTTTTGACGTAAGTTATATGTTGCAACTAATGGTTATTTTACAACTATAGTTGCAACTGCAACTGTGAGTTGTAACAAAATAAACGCTTGCAACTAGATAAATTTGACCCAATTGCATGCAACTGGAGTTGCAACCATTCCAGTTGCAAGCTACCAAACGCCCCCTAATTGTAACTTAATGGGTGACCTTGGAGCCAAGATGAAAAACACCTCTCAAGATTACCAGTATAACTATAATCAATAACATTTGGGTTATCCACATAGATACACAGACTCTAGGGTTATCCGTGTAATTACATCATACCTCAAGTTACCGGGTTGTAACTAATCCTATTATATATATTGAGTTTATTGCAATATATAGAACTAGATGGCGGGTTTTTCGATAAATAGGAGTAAAATTTTGCTGTCTATAAGCAAGAAGCCCTAGAAAAAAATGGAATTGCGAGCTCTTTCACACATATAGAGAATGTTGGGATTATATCTTTGATTCTTTGTATAACTTCATGAGAATTAGATAAGGTTAGATGTCTATCATGATTAGAGATTGGGTCTCATTATGAATAAGAGTTTGTATCTTATTCTAATTAGGAAGTTAGGTTAGAGATACTGTTTTGGTTTTTCTATATATATAGGCTTCTATTATTGGAGGAAAAACTAAGGAGAAAAGAGGAGAGCCTATATTCTTGTAATCTAGGATTAGCAGAGGGCGTAGCCTGATTCAAGAATATTGTGCGAGAGGCGAGGGTTTAGTAGTTTTTATCCGTGTAAAAGATTACAACATTGGTGAGGGTTTCGTAGTCTTTGTCCGTGTAAAAGATTGTAATATTGGGAGAGAGTTTTGCAGTCTTTGTCCGTCCAAAAAATTGTGAAGAGAAGGCTTTAAAGAGAATATGAGAGTTGATTATGTATTTGAGGTTGAGAGATTGAGAGACGAGAGTTGAGTGGTTCCTCTTATAGTTCTCCCTAATACATAGTGAATTTCTCATATTATTGCTCTGTGGATGTCGGCCGAAGTTGGTCGACCGAATCACTTTAAATCTCGGTGTTCTTATTCTTGATTGTAGTTGTTTTCTATCTTATGGATTTTTGGTTGGCTTCAGAGTTGCGGAGATCGTAGTAGGCCAAAAACTAAAATCCCCAACGGAGAAGGGAACACTTATGCTAATGCTTTCGCGAACATGAGAGTGGAGTCTTTGGATCTTTCCCGAAGTGTTAGAGTGGAATGATTTTTCGCCGTTGTTTTGTTTTCCTTTCCTCTTTACCAAAAAAAAAAAATAAAAAATAAATAATGGAATAGAAATTTATCTTCATATGTAAATATCCTATATCAAGCTATACCTAATCCATTTACCGAACTTTATGTATTTGGCAATCCGTACAAAACTGGGCCGGGATCAATCTTGACCCAGTTCTTGGTCTCATTTTGTTCTAAACTGAATTTTTTTAAACCAACCCCCTCCTGGTCCATAAAAAAGAACTAGTTTAGGGGACACTTTTTAGACGGCTAAACTACCAAATTGGTATTTAAAAAAGACCCATTTTACCACTTTGGTATTTAAAATATCTCCGATGACGTTTTAGTATTTAAAGTGGGTTTAAGTTAGCACCTGGGTCTAAATTTTCGTCGGCGTTAACTTTTCCGGCGAAACCCCTCACGTGACCATCACGTGACCCTTAATGGCCATTAGAAAACGCTGATGTGGCATGGATTAGTGACGTGGACTTGATTAACTGATTTTGGGAGGGAATAAAAGCGGGGATGAAACGATGAACTAGGGCACAACAAATTTGGGGAAAACTCGGGTTGGGGTTTATTTGGCTGAGGGGAGATAGGCGAAATTGCTTCGGGAGATCTCAAGGATGTCCTCCTCAAGCCCAAGCGCGCTGTCAAGGAGGAGCATTGATGGCGGGAATAGTGGAATGGCTGTAGGATTCAACAAACTGCACTTCATTCAAACATGGAATGAAGAAGCAAAAATTGAGGGTTTAAAGAAGTGTAAGTGTGGGTTAGATTGCATCTATCTAACCTCCTTCACTTCAGAAAATTTAGGCAAAAGGTTCTACAGATGCCTTCTTATGTTTGGGTAATTTTTTTTATTTTCTAAAATTTTGTTTGAACTAAATGTTCAGAATATTGGTTGTGGATTGTGGAAATGGTATGATCCGCCAATGTGCAAAGTTCCTGCTAATTTAGTGCCTCTTCTAAGAGATAAAATTATGAAGTTGAATTGCCACATGAATGAACTAGATGGATTGTCTGAAGAGAGGAGCAATAATCTGTATTCATACATTCGTCAAAATCATTAGTTAAAGTATGAGATCAATAGTCGTGAAGAGAAAAACAACATGTTGAAGAAGAAGGTGATTATGTGCCAAAATAAAACTGCAGCTAGTTTGGAAGAGATTGGCAGATTGAGAGATGCTTTTGTTTTACAGAAAAGGTCTCTAAAATTGTACAAGTGTGCTACTTTGATGTTAGTTATATTTTATGTTCTTGTTGTATTTGAGTGGGTAATGTAATGGTGTTTAATATAATGTTTAATGTAGTGATGTTATATTTATGTTATTTTTGTTTAAATGAAATGCTTTTTGAGCAAATGAATAATGTGCTTATTGACAACATTATATGCAAATTTGGCAGCATTTTGTCTATATTTTTGTTGCAAAAATACTCTGTCACAATTACATGCACAAACCTGATAGTGACTATAACATATGATCCATATAAACCCTCCATATCATATTACATAACAAACAAGTAACCTTGCATAAACAACCAGAATTTTTCCAAACATAGTTCAAAGTATATATAACAAAAAACAAGCTAAGAACAATGGCATTAACACTGCCATATCAAAATACATGTCTGATTATAGACATTACGAACTTTAGTCCCATCCCACTTGGTGTATTCTTCATTGTTATTGAGTTGTAAATTGTGTTTGTTGATTTTAGTCTACAATTTCATATGCACTTTGTTTTCATTCATCACAATAGGTGATTGACTAACAGTTGGATCTATGAAAACCATCTCACCATGTTCTCCCTGCCAAACACCAAAGCCTTGAGGTACTCTTTGTTCACTGCTCGTCCCCCTTCCACCACCTCTACCTCTTCCTTGTCCTCTTCCTCTTCCTCTAATAGGTTCTGTTGTCTAAGATTGACCTTCACCTTTGCAAATAAAAAATAAAGTTAACTTAAAAATATACCTTACAACCAATTAATAACTGAGTTTTCACCTTTACCTTGTTGTGCATTTTCATCCCTTGTAGACCTATTTTCTGATAAATAACTGGGTTTTAGGAATTGGATTAGTTGTTGTCAAATCATCTGTTGATAAGCCAACTCTAGTTTTGCTCCTCTTGGCCTTCCTCTTTTTCTTTGTTGACTTGAATCAGTAGTGGTATTGGTCTGAGCTTGTGCATCCTGAAACTTATAATTTGACTTGAGTCAATAGTATTGATTTATAAACCAACTCAAGTACAATATTTTAAACTAGTTAGTTACCTGTTGAGTGGAAGGTCTTTGATTTCTTGGTGGTGCAAGTAGATAATGTCTGATTGAATGCTCATTGGAATGGCAATGACTACACCTTTGAGGGATTCTCTACATTGATGCTTTAGAAGTGTTGCGTAGGCCTTCAGATGGGTCTCTCTTCCTTGTTATTTTTCGTCTTCCCATCTTCCTTTTAACAAGATTTGGAGGTAGTACCATGCTTTTCCCTTCTTTGTTCCAGTATTTGTAGCCTTTTATTGGGCTCAACAAATGTTCATAGGTAAGTAAGTAGCATTCATCCTTATAACAATCTGATATATATTCCTCTGGTTTCCTCCTCAGGAATAAAATTGCACTTAGAGCATGTGTGCAAGGGATCCCTGTCAATTCCTATAGCCTACAAGAACATGTCCTCTTGCCTATGTCAAGTTTATGGCTTACATGTTTATGGATCACTTCAAAACCATCCTCATATGTTGAGCCATTGCAACGTACTTCACAATTAATCTGTTCATTATAAGTCTCTTCCAATTTTTTATGCACTCTAGGGGATATTTCACCAACAAATTTATGTAATAACATCTTTTTTTTTGCATCCTCTCCATCAAAGATAGCCTAATATCCTCTAACATAGATACTATAGGCTTAAATCTTGCAAGTAAAATAAAGGAGTTGAAAGTTTCACACATGTTGTTATCTAGAGAGTATCATTGGCTATGGGTCTTGAAATGAGACTTACAAAATGTATGAGGGTCCCTATCCATGAAATCATCATATGCCTTCTCTGAAAGACCCCTCAGCTTGGCTGCTTCATATGCAAACTCTCCCATTGTAGCTGCTTTTATACATTTTCAAAATTGCCTTTGCAAAACCCTACCATTATGAGCCTTTCTCTAGTTAGAATATATGTGCCTTGCACATTGTCTATGCTCCACTTCTGGCCACATTTCATGAATGGCGGGTACAAGGCCCTATCAAATAATAACATATATACAAACTGTCAATTTGAAAAATCTAGCAACAATTTAAGATGAAATCTAAATTATATCATACCTTTTGTTGATCTGACATCACAGTCCATCCTTGACCATCCCCCATTTTCAAATCTGCATTCAAACAGCTAAGAAACCATTGCCAAGAGTTCTCATTTTCTCCCTCAACTACAGCCCATGCAATTGGATACATGTGGTTGTTTCCATCTCTCCCAACAACACTTAGTAACTGTCCTCCACATGAATGCTTGAGAAAACATACATCTAAGCCAAAGAACCTCCTACAACCATGTAGGAAACTCAATCTCATTGCTTTAAAACATATGTAAATTCTCATGAATATAGCTGGTTGTCTTGGTTCTGATTCATGGACCTCTAAAACAGTTCTAGTGCCATGATTTGATTTGCACAACTCTCTTATGTAAGGCTTGAGTAATCCATACTGCCTTTGCATTAAGCTATGCACAGCATTGAGTGCCTTATCCTTGGCCCTTGCACATTTTCTCTCATTTATATTTACTCCAAAATTTATTCTCATATCAACAGCAATTTCTCTTGTCTTCATTTTAGGATTCTTTAATAATTGGTCTAGGTAAGTTTGAGCAATCCAATTCTCAGTTATTAGTCTATTCTTGAATGTCTTATTGTATGTGTGTGTAGGGGATACATGCTTGATTTGCCATGCTATCCTATCTATGAGATCTGCTCCAGCAGTCAACTCCCAATTGCACAAAGAACATCCAATATGAAGCCTTTTTTTGTTATTTTTCATATAGATCAAATCATAGTGTTTTTGCATAGAATACATGAGTATAGCTTCTTTCAGTACCTTTCTTGAAGTGAATCTCAATCCAGATTCCAGCTCCACCTGTTTCATGTCCACATCCTCATTGAAGAACTTGTACTTTATTGGCTCCTTCATTTTCTTTTTTCTTTTAGGGATAACTACTGCTTCATCTTCACTTGGCTCCAAAGCATCCTCATCAACACTATCTCTCTGATCTGATTCATATCCTCCTCTATAAGATGTCCAGTATTTAGGCCATTTTGTATTGCTTGGCATTGCTCCTTTTGCTCTTGGACGACCTACAATAAAACCCTCAATATCATCATCATCTTGTTCTGGATTTGGTCCTGCTGGTTGTTCAGGATTTGCTTCTGTTAGTTGTTCAGGATTTGGTTCTATTGGTTGTTCTGCATTTGCTTCTGTTGCTCTTTCTGCATTTGCTTCAGTTTGTTGTTCTTCATTTGTTTCATAATGTTGTTTCAAATTTGGTTCATTTGGCTGATCTGCATTTAGTTCACTAGGCTGCTCTGCATTTGGTTCACTAGGCTATGCATGTGCTTGACTTGGCTATGCATGAGTCTCAGTTGCTTGTCCTGTATCTGTTTCACTTTCCTAATCCTTTTCAATCCTTGCACCAGAATTGAAAGTTATGTTACCATTCTGCGCAGCTAACAGGGAAATATTTCTTTCTCTCATCTCATGAAGCTCCTCATGGTCACTATTCAATGTCTTTTCTACTTCACTATCATTTGAGACATCGCTTTCATATCCCTTTGGGATATTAGTTTCATGTTTAGAATGGCCTTCATCGGTCACCACCTTTTTCTCCCTTCTACTTCTAGACTTTTCAACCAACTCCTCATCGTCATCTACCATTTTAGTTGGGTCAATTTTGTATGTTTCATCCTCTACTGAGTCATCATCAGCAGTAGAGGATGTATTCTGATCAAGATGAGTTGGAGTGATAATAATTTTCCCCCTTTTACCTCTTGATAATACTTTCCTAACAGGGGTTAACTTCTTTCTTTTAGATGTTGTTTTCTTTCTCATAGGGTTGTCCTCTTTCTCTTAAGGGTTATCTTCTTTCTCCCTCTGAAGCCAGTAGTTTTTTTAGGAGTACACTCATTGGGGTCAGGAACTTCATGCTAATTAGCTTGCACTGGAGGATCTTCAACTGGAGGAATATCCACTTCAATAGCTTGATCAACAAAATGATTTGCAAAAACTTCAATTACTCTCTCCTTACATGCATATTCCTTAAATTTTGCTAAGTCTGTATCTAAGAGAAGAGGCATGATGGATCCAACACCACCACCAGGTATTCCATACCACAAAGTGAAAGCATCAGTATACCCTTACTCTAATTTTTTTCTCTCAACAAGTCTATTGTCAGAATGTCTTCCGCAATGAATTGCACGTCAAAGAAGCCGCTAATATACTCTTCTGACATTAGAAACTCAAAAGAACCACCATGTCTGAATTTAACCATAATATTCCCACCCATCTGCATGATGAACAAAAATAAAAATGAATTACAACCACAATCACATTCTGCTCTGCTTCAAATCTTACAAAACCCCTAAATTTTTGAAAAATCCACTTCGATGTCATTCACATAAACCCTAGTTTATTAAAAATAAGACATACAAACACTCCAAAACTATAATTTTATTTAATAAACAAAATTTTAAACGCATGCACCATCAAGGACCAAGCAAATGCAGAATATAGTCACCTTTGTCTTTTCGATGAGGATGTATCGCACCTGCAGGTTCTCAGACGCCGCTTCTACTTTTCCACCATGAAATCTTTAGCGAGATCACCAGCAACTGCAAGTTTGGCAACAATCTCCCTAACCACAGCTCCGATTGGTCGATCTTTTGAAACGCATGAAGAATGGGGCAATCTGTCAAATTTAGGGCTTTTGATCTCCGAAAATCAGTTATTTAGGTCACGTGAGCAGCACATGAGCAGTTAATCAAGTCTACGTCACTAATCCATGCTACATCAGTGTTTTCTAACAGTCATTAAGGGTCACGTGATGGTCACGTGAGGGTTTTCGCCGGAAAAGTTAACGCCGACGAAAATTTGGACCCAGATGCTAACTTAAACCCACTTTAAATATCAAAACGTCATCGGAGATATTTTAACTTACCAAAGTGATAAAATTGGTCATTTGATAGTTTAGCCATAACTTAGACTTAGAAAAAACCGAGCCAATTTTGACCTAATTTTTTTCAAACAAAATTCTTGTCAAAATGAGACTTTAAAATGCACTCTTCTTTTTCTCGTCCCCCGCCAAGCCTTCACGTGGGTCCGCACTCGACGGCATCTTCTCAAATTTCAAAATGCAAGCCGTTGCCTAGTCCCATCGAGTGTAACGACGCCCGTTAACTTTACTCGCAGGCCCAACCTAAACAACGGTTAAACATAGGGGCATTCTAGTAAATCTACTACGCTGAGGAAACCATTTGAAATTATTAATAAAAAAAAGCTCGGGCGGCAAATTATACAACTTTAACCATGGTTAGGCTGTCCAATGAGGTTTTCACCGCGGGCAGCCGTCTAAGTTAACCATGATTAACAAACTCCGATTAAAAAATTAATAGAAAAAAAAAAAAAAAATCTAGGGTTTGCTCCGTAGTTTTCCCTATAAAATCCCCAGAGAGGGAGCCAGGCAAAGATCATCGGAAGGCGTCTTTGCAAACGCCTACCTCTAGAATTTCTTCGTTCTCTCTTTGTTCTCCTGCTTCTTCTACCTTTAGATTTCTTTAGATTTTGATCTTGATTTGCTCCCTTTTTCATCGAAAATGAGAGAGTGCATCTCGATCCACATTGGACAGGCTGGGATCCAGGTCGGAAATGCTTGCTGGGAGCTGTACTGCCTCGAACACGGGATCCAGGTTCGATCAAATCTCTAGATCTGTTACCTTTTCTTGATTTTTCGTTGATTTTCTGTTGTTTAATGAATTTGTTAAATTAACTGAAGGAGATGGCTTAATCTATGTAGTTTGATGTTAGATCCGTTGAATTTTAACGATTTCTTCATAGATCTTTGATCCTGCGTTTGGGAATTCGTAGATCAGCGTTTGTAATGCTAGATTTTATAATTTGTTTGCGTGATTGAATCGTATTGTTCCTATATCGTTAGATCTATCAATGTTTAGGGATATTTCTGTAGATTTGCGTCGTATGGATTAATTTTATTTTTCATCAGGCACAATTTCCTGTTTAGCTTGATAATCGCTAATCTTTGCATCAGATCCAGGGTTTGTAAATAGATTTGAAGTTGAATGTTGCGATTTCAATCTTATTCATTTAGATCCGAGCATTTACAATAAATTTGAAGAATTCGTTGTGAATTAATTTATAGATCTCGTGTTGGTTAACTATACTAAGATTATATTTGCGAAATTGATGATATCTTTAACTCTGGAGAAATGTGTTTGATTTCTTATTTTTGCTAGATCTGTAGATCTGTTGTCTTAGTTATTATAATGGTAGATCTCATACACGCTAAGATATTGATATTATTCATTATACATTTGCACTAATTAAATAGATCTGTCATATATTAAGCCCGATTTGCTAGTTACATCAGTGTTTCAGCAAACTTCATGTTGTCGATCAAATTTTTCACTTGTTGACAATATTTTAGCTGATGTCTGTGTTATTCTAAATCTTTTCAGCTTCACACTCACTCACCTGACATGATTTTGAGTTAATAATCAATAGTTATCCTATGTTGTTTGTATTGTACATTTATATACTGATCATTGTGAACTGAAGCTTTAAATTCCCTTGTTCAGCCTGATGGCCAAATGCCGAGTGACAAGACTGTTGGAGGAGGTGATGATGCTTTCAACACCTTCTTCAGTGAGACTGGCGCTGGGAAGCACGTGCCCCGTGCTGTCTTCGTCGATCTCGAGCCCACTGTGATTGATGAGGTGAGGACTGGAACTTACCGCCAGCTCTTCCATCCCGAGCAGCTCATCAGCGGGAAAGAGGATGCTGCCAACAACTTTGCTCGTGGCCACTATACCAGTAATAATCCAGTCCACAAATCTCTGTAATCAGTCAATTTGTATGATCATTTTGTTCTGATCCGCCCTCTCAAAATGTTGTTTTGCAGTTGGCAAGGAGATTGTTGACCTCTGCCTCGACCGAATCAGGAAGCTTGCAGATAACTGCACTGGCCTTCAGGGGTTCCTTGTGTTCAACGCTGTTGGTGGAGGCACTGGCTCAGGCCTGGGTTCTCTTCTTCTTGAGCGTCTCTCTGTGGACTATGGCAAGAAGTCCAAGCTCGGGTTCACCGTATACCCATCCCCCAGGTCTCCACCTCTGTTGTTGAGCCCTACAACAGTGTCCTCTCCACCCACTCCCTTTGGAGCACACTGATGTATCTGTTCTCCTCGACAATGAGGCTATCTATGACATCTGCAGGCGTTCCCTTGACATTGAGCGCCCAACCTACACCAATCTCAACCGCCTCGTTTCTCAAGTGATTTCATCTCTGACTGCCTCCCTCAGGTTTGATGGCGCCCTCAATGTGGATGTTACTGAGTTCCAGACCAACTTAGTCCCATACCCAAGAATCCACTTCATGCTTTCCTCCTACGCTCCGGTCATTTCAGCCGAGAAAGCCTACCATGAGCAGCTCTCAGTCGCAGAGATCACCAACAGCGCCTTTGAGCCTTCCTCTATGATGGCCAAGTGTGACCCTCGCCACGGCAAGTACATGGCCTGCTGCCTCATGTACCGTGGTGATGTTGTCCCAAAGGACGTCAACGCTGCAGTGGCCACCATTAAAACCAAGAGAACCATCCAGTTTGTCGACTGGTGCCCTACTGGATTCAAGTGCGGTATCAACTACCAGCCTCCTACTGTGGTGCCCGGTGGTGATTTGGCTAAGGTTCAGAGGGCTGTTTGTATGATCTCTAACTCGACCAGTGTTGCTGAGGTGTTCTCGAGGATTGATCTTAAGTTTGATCTGATGTATGCCAAGCGCGCATTTGTGCACTGGTATGTGGGTGAGGGTATGGAGGAAGGGGAGTTCTCGGAGGCGAGAGAGGACCTTGCCGCGCTGGAGAAGGATTATGAGGAGGTTGGGGCTGAGTCTCCTGAAGGTGAGGATGGTGATGAGGGTGACGAGTATTGAGGGAGCTGCTTGCTGCCTGTTTCTTCTGCGTGTTTTCCTTTCCCTGGTGGCTGTCTAGGTTGTTTGCTGTCTGTTCTGGTCTTGTCTTTCTTTTGCTAAGTCTTTATTAAGGCTTTTAGCTGTGGGTTCATGTTATCTCCCTACTATACTATGCTGTCATGAATATCGGCTGTAATGGCTAATCTACTACTATATGTTGCTTTGTTTCTAAAATTGCTTTGATGCTTGGTTCCGTTTTTACTGCGTGTTTTCTAATTTTCTTAGGTGAACTTTGCTTGCTATCTTTCTGATGGTCGCATTAAGGGATGGATTTCTCTGGAACTATGATGGCCTGTTAACCTGTTTTCGCGATAAAATCTTTCTGAATGAGAGCGAAGAGCAAGAATCAAATGTTTGACATGTAATATCAAAGACCAAAGGAAGTAATTTTAAGGTCCTTAATCATTAAAATCATTCCGAATAAGAATGAAGTGCAATGATTAGGAGTAAAATTTATATCAGAACACCCAGAGCCGAGTGGGTTTATCATGTAATATCAAACTTGAATATTCATGTAATATCAAAGTTGAATATAAAGGGAATACCCTTAGTTGGTAAAATCAGTCTGAATGAGAACGAAGATCAATAATAGATGGATGTTCATCAGTTCATGTAATAGCAAACTTGAGAACAAAGGGAATAATAACAAGGATTAGAAAAAGGGATAATTGTTAGGTCCTTAGAAGAGCAATTATCAGTCTGATGCGATCAAATAACAATATAAGATGTTTGACATGTAAATATCGAACTTAAGAAAAAGGAGAATAATTGGTAGTTGGTCAGATCATATCTCGTCAAGAATGGTATTTTCAGAAACCAACCACATGATCCTCTCTCATTTGCTTTTGGACCTGAGAGGATCATCCTCCTTTTGCTTTTGTCTTTCGGATCTCAATTTACGCTTGTGAAGGATTGGAATCTGGACTACTTCCTATGTAGAACAAAATTGTTTGTCGCAGTTGGATAGGAATGAGTCTTCCAAGAAAAATGGATGGGAATGATATATTAAAAGGTCTAACTGCAAACATTCCCCCTTATCACCCAATTACGAATAGGCACCCTTTTATTTCTATTTGTTGCGGATAGACTCCGCAAATGATTTTTTTTTTTACTCTTAAAATCGTTAAAAATGTTTGAGGAGGCAATAGACCCCCTATAGTTCTATTGATGATGATAGACACCTAATTACTAAAAAACAATCCCTTTTAAAATAGTTGAAAAAGTTCATTAAGGGGCTATATTCGCGCTTGGGCCAATATTACAAGGGGTCTATTCGCAACAAATGGACCTACATGAGGTCTATTCGCAACAAATAAAACTAAGGCAATTACAATTTGGTGATACTGCATGGGGTATGTTCGCAATTAAACATATACTTGCAGTTACCTACTTAGATCAAGTCGGTCCCTTTGGGTTCAACATATCAGGAAATACTCATATATTTATGGTCCCCTTCAAATAAAAGCTCAGAATTGAGTACTATTATGAAAAAAACAAATATAAACTGAGAAGAACGTTTCAGAAACATAAAGAAAAGTAACTATTTGGGATGGAAAAGATATGTACATATACCGAACAACTTAGCAAAGCTTATTACCGCTGGTCGCTTCAATTAGAAGACAAAACTTATTAGCAAACATCAAATAAGACCAAACTTATTCTCAAATTAACTATGTACGATCTTTGCAAATCAAACTGAAGGTGAGAGGATTTGCCCGCCTTTTATTTGCGTCCAAGCTTCTCCACTAAATCCTTCTCAATTTCCATTCTCTTCTTCACCAGCAATGCATACTTGGACAGAAGCTCCTTGTCTCCAGCAGGCTCCGAGAGCTTAGGGCTTAGAGAGGTTTTCTCTATTTTGCCCTCGTAAAGTGCTGAGCTCGGCACAAATTTGCCTTCTTTGTTGCACAACCATCCGTGTGCAGCCCTCAATGCAGCACCCAAGGAAGCAGAATCTGCCATTGATTGGAGGGGGTAAAATCGTCAACAGTAAATGTGATATTTTACATGAAAAAGAGATTGAAAGCTTGGAACGATATATACCGGGTCTTTGAACAGTATAGACAGGGCAACCGAAAATGCTAGCTATGGAGTTAAGGATGGAGTCATTTGACGAAGCCCCACCAGTTGCTATTATTCTTTTGGGAGGAGTTGGCATGCCGAATCTCTCAGCGTGGCCTCTCATAGAGAGGAATTGCCCTTCTATGATCGCTCGCACCTGCATAAAAAATGAAGGTCATCTTTTAACATTCTTATGAAAATACGGAATGAATATTTTAGTTCCAAGGATACTAACCTCTGAAGGAGAATCGAACTCCTCAATCTCGCGCACTTTCATCTCATCTATTGAGTTGCCAGTGAAGTTGTCGATCACATAGCGGTGGTATCCAACTATATATGGATGCAATAGTTGGTCAGAATGCAATGTCTTTAGTAATGATATCTGAATAATTGAATGTCAATTACAAAATAAGAGATAAAAGATACAAGTTGAAACTTGAAACTAACTTGGCAAGGGAGGTAGAATTTCATGGTCCATGTAAAAGAAACCTAATTTTCCACCTGAAATGACAGAAAGTAAAGTAATTATCAGAATAATAGTTCATAAAGCATGCCGGAAATGCATGGACCAATTACTAGATGCACAGAAAACTAAAACATCAGTGAAACTTTAAGTTACAAGAAACCCTAGGTCACCTGACTTTCGAAGTTTAAGTATATTTTTAATATAAGTATACAATTCAATTGAAATTGCTTAACAGCATATTCAGATACAAAATCAGAAGATAAAACAAGAATACAAAAACACGCAGAGAAGGCAAATAAAACTAATAAACAAACCATTGAGTGCAGGTGTTTTCTCCAATGTTTGGTTGAACACATCCCAAGAGCTTTCTGCACACCTATTACGCACATCTACAGTCACAAACATTATATAGCTGTCATTACAAAGGCACAGATATGAGAAGTCACTATGAAATTAAAATTTTAAGCCCAGATGGAGAACCTTCTCGAGTTAGAGAGCCATTTTTGTAACAGAGCATAACCATATAACATTTTGGATCAACAGGATTAGGAAAAACATGCCCTTCTAGACTTGGTCGGGGCTCATTTGTTATTCCAAACACCTATAACAGTAACAACAAGAAGTCAGATGAGTGTCACCACCTAGTTCGAATTAGATAAAACAAAACGTTGCTACATCACGAAGAAACTATGATGTTTACTTACCGTATCGCTGGTTCCAAGACTTATTGCCAAATCACCAGGAGTATTCAGAGTCAAACCTGTAGAGACGAAAGAACTTATAGGCCAAGTATATAATATACATCAAATCAATTAAACAATTAATCTCTCTTAATGAAAACTGACAATTTAGAGAGAAAAGGACTAAATTATATATTAACTATAACGAACTTTATCTTCTTTCGCACTACACTACCATACACTTTGAAAATTAGAGTAATATCTGATTCCATCGTGAACTTTCTATTATTATTTTTAAAAAATCCCTTACGGCGTTAGTGAGAGAAAATAATTTACTTTCCTGTAAAATTTTATATAAGATGCAGCGTGTAAAACACATGATATATTAAACAAAATCTCGTCCAGTAGACTATCACTTACAGGTCACATGGTATGTTCACTAATAGCAAGATAATGGAGGATAATTTACCAGAATTTTGTGGAATAGGTCAGAAAAGCTCTGTAATTTAAAAAGTTCATGGTAGATTAGTAGGCTAAATCATATTAAAAAGGTGAAGTTAGTTGTTGCAACAATTCCAGACAGTAATTTGAAATTTAGATGTGAGCAAACTAAGCTAAGCCTACAAAGTGACAAAATCAAGCAAGTGATGTCTGTTTCTTTCCTGAGTTCAATGATTCTCAGAGCAGGAACTTTAGCCTACTCTTCATTTTCAATAAATGTATATTTTCCAACATACTCATAATTAAGGGGGAAACTAATTCTGTCAAATTTTATTAAACAAGTTCAAGTTAACTATTATTATCATTCTAAGAATTAAGTTGAAAAATAGATATGAGCAGACTAGCCTTCACACTGATTGATGCTCTAGTAGTTCAAGAATCCTTTAGACAATTTATAATTGATTGTTAACCTACATGTTAAATAGGAAAATCCCACAAGTTGGTTGGGTTCAAACTTAATTTTCAGATGGACTAGCCATCATCAACATGTATACTATTAGTCAGAGATTGTGCTGCAAAAGGAGATGGAAGTTAGACAAAAGGCTACTAAAGAGGTTGGCTTGAAATTATCAGGAACTCAAACAAGGCCAATATCGATATTCGGTTTTGATTCGCGTTGATAGCAGGTATAAGTTCCACTTATCCCTCTTTTAAAAGTTCAGGATCAGATGAGACCTCATGAAAGGTTGATTGAACTTTTGAATGCCAGACAGCTTGCAAGATATTACTGAAAGACAAATTGTAAATCCCACAAAAATCTGGAAAATTGAATTTATAAAACTAACATAATTGAAAAGTACTAACAGTGAAGCTTGACACACCTGCTAAACTGTTCGGGTTGTCTCCAGACCACTGAATAACCAGACAACTATCTTTGAAATGATACCTGTTTATTTTTAATAAAATCAGAATCAGTAATAATAACACCATGCATTGTCTATTTATGAAATTTTATGATATGAGGGTATAGGGATGTTAACACAGGGAATTCGGAGCATATATCCTGGTATTTGAATCCAAAACTAAAAGATTAACTATTACCCGAACCGTCTCCCACATTCTACGGATTTATAAAGACAATATCCATATTCGAGTCTGTGAGATACTATCCAAATCTGAATAGTATCAAAATCCGCCAGAATACCCATAGGTTTAGTTTTTTTCCTTTACAAAACATATGTAGTTCTATATAAGCTCATCAAATACATAATTCAGAGAGCATAATTACTAACAAATTTAATGTCAAATGTGGTAGTTGATACCAATATGTGACAATTACAGCAATTATCCTGGAAAATCTACGTAATTCTTTGCAAGTGAATATTCAAATTTATGATAAGATTTGAGAGCGACTTTAACACACCTGTCCACAAAATAACGAGCAATTGGACCAGCAACTGCATGAGCTGGTGCCAGTTTGCCAAGTTTTTCTTCCAGTCCTCGAGCAGTAGCCTATAACAACAAAGTAAATTAAGAAAAGTATAAGCTAGGATTAATTTTGTAATCAAAGAGTCCTAATAAGAAACCCACCTCCATGACAATCTTAGACCACACACGCTCTTTAATATCCATCAAGTTCATTCCTGCTGCATCAGTCTCATCAATACAAGCATACCTCCCAATCAAAAGAGAGGCCATAAAAGAACTAACAAGCGAGATCCTCTCGGTATCATTATAAACATCTTGCTTTGTCTCATATAACTTTCGAATTTGAGGTCCTGTAAATCTCTCATAAGCACGAGACCCTGTAAGTCTCGCCACCTCCAATGGACCACCAACAGCTTTCTCAATCTCTCTGCATTGCAAAGTGGTACTACTATCCATCCAAACCGGTGATTCTTTGGTAGAGAAAGCATCGGCAAGTTGAGAGACTAAAGGCTTGCTAGGATCCAAAGAGGCCAATGTCGCTGAACTTCCTTTTTTCCAGTAAACGCTGCCGTGTTGCTGCCCGCTTCCTGATATGGCGATAACCTTGCTGAAGTCCTGCTTCAATTTAAGTTTTTCAAGGAGATTGTCGAGAGCCTCCACCCACATCAATGTAGGGGAAACTATCCTCCCATCCTCTAAGGGGTCTCTGTAAACCCCATCTTTGGTTTTGTAGTGTGGCAACTGAGAATCAAAATGTATAGTTTCAGAAGCAATGATGGTGAGGTTAGCATCGAGCACCGTTGCCTTCAGTGACCTGTTGATAGAGATCAAAAAGTTATTTAGTTGGCATCCTTTGATGCTAACAGTTCATGATTGTGAAATAAAAGAATGAAATTTATGAAATGCTATTTCATTCCTTAAGCATAATGCCAGTCCTTTGTGAAGGAAAAAGATATGGACGAATAAAATTCTAATAACACACAATTTACAATAACCAAGCTGAATCAAACTCTGATATCCCAAATACCAAGATGTGATTCTACCATAAAATACACAATGAAGAAATCTAGAACCATTAGGGTATCTTGTTTTCGAAATGATAAGCAGATCAATCTATTTGAGTTAATCCTATCCAGTGTATAACCAGCATCTAAGCAATGAGATTCAAAACCCAAAATTTTCTTGGAATCTAGAGAACGAGAAGGAATGAAGATAAATGTGCATTCTTGTATTTGATCTGGTCCCAAATGAAGAAAGACAATGATAAGCGCGAAAAAACCCCAAAACCATCTACTTGTATTAATTCTAATCTCTGATCGAAGAAAACCCTAAGCTCAAATTTAATTATTTACATATATTATGATCACTATAACACCAAAATCCAATACCCAAATCATAAAAATCCCAAAACCAAACACAACTATCTAAGAGCATGCTCTAGCAATAATAATGGGAAAAGGGGAGAAAATAATAATCAATTATACTTACTGAGTAGAGCTATCGAAGCCGAGAAAGAGAGAATCATGAGGAAGAGAATAACCCATCGCTAACTCGTCGAGGGAGCCCATGGAGTTCTGTGCTTTAAATTTTTGGGGAATTCAAAATGGAAATTGAATTTTTTTTTTTAAATCTTATGGGTAAAAAAAGGAAGGTAATTGGGTAAAAATGGAAAGAAATGGCTTTTCTTTTTTTTTTCTTCTTGTGGATAAGATGATGATGAGGATAATTTTCCTTAGGAAAGGGTTTATAAAGGAAGATTGAAAAGATGGGATAACAATAAAATCTTGAGAAATCTCCCGTCTCCGCCATAAATCGAGGAAAACCAAGTAACAGATACTTTATTTTGGATAATTATGGAGATAGTTGACGAAATTTTAGCGGAAGTAAGTTACGAAAAAGGGGCCCACAGAGTCTCAGTCAGCCGAGTCTATTAAATAAAAATAAAATAAAAGCTAAATAGCACGTACATACCTTATTGTTTCACCTACTTATCACTTATAGCCTATCTTATAATTGGTAGCAAAAATACCCTAAGTTTTTTAAAACCCTCACTTTTTCTAGCGGCACTTAGATACCCTAATGTTGTTATAATTAGCACTTAATATTTAAAGTTTTAAAACTTGCATATAAATACCCTAAGTTATGCAAACTTGAGGGTATTTAAGTGCAAGTTTAAAAATTTTAGGGTATCTAAGTGTCAGATTTAAAACTTTTGGTATTTAAATGCTAGTTTTATTAACTTTAGGGTATATAAGTGCTACTAAAATTAGATAAGGATATATAAGTGCAAGTTTAAAAACTTTATGGTATTTAATTGCTACCAAATACAAATGAGTATATAATAAAAAAATAGATGAAATGACAGAGTATATGAGTGCCATTTAGCCAAAAAAAGCAAAACTAAATGCTTTCGTTGAGAGTCGAACTCAAGACCTCCCGCTTACTAAACGGGTGCTCTAACCAACTGAGCTACGAAAGCTATTGGTAACATGTCACAAAATATTTTAAAAAACGAATGGATCAATTTAGCTCTTGTCGATTGAAGCACCAACCTACAGTGATAGCCGTATCATATCAGATTCGAAGCTCTGCTGATTTGGTCCATCTGACTGCCAAATATCATTGCCATTGGCTAACCAACGGCCAATATGCTGATGAAAAATTTGGCGAGATTCATGCCCTGCCTGAATCCTCTCAGGGGGCGCGCGCCTTCCCCTCCCATGGAATACATTCACCTCAACACGTACACCTGCTCCGAAAGTACCTACGCCTTTGATCTCGACTCCATGCATGGGTTTTACCACAAAGCCATTGTCGCCCCATCTTCAAGGACAGTTATATATGGTCATCCAGGCCGGCTTGTTCGAAGCTCTTGCTTTTGCTAGGCCAGGGGACACCTCATGGTCTGCCCTTCCCTCCCCCACTCACGGCGCATCCGACATTATCTTCCATATAGGCCTCCTTCACACTATCGACTTTTATGGGACCCTCACCGCCTTTGATATCGATGGCGACAATGATGATCCCTTGCATATCCACTGTTCTTATCTCCTCCAGGTCCATTGAGGGCAGAGGGAGGCGAATGTAGAAGGTTCTTGGTCGAATCCCTGGACGGCCAAGACTTGTTCTTGGTACTCGAAGAATTAAATGGTAATTATGTAAAGCCCAGGACTAAGACATGCATGCCAGGTCTTCAAGTTATACCATTCTAGCTAGTCTTCAGTGGAACCGAGTCCAGAGCATGGGAGAATGCGCTTTGTTTCTGGTTTCAACTCTTCTGTTTCTTTCTCTACCTATGAATTTACCAACCTTAAGAAGGGCGACATCTACTTCACCGACGATATTAATAATCCGGACGCAGTGGGTGATACTGGAGTTTTAACCTGGAAGATGGAACCGTCCGTTCATTAGGTTCTAATGTTGACCTTCAGAAGTTTAATTGGCCACCACCAATATGGTTCAGTAGTACTCCTATGCTATGATAGCGATAAGGTAATTTCTCAAGCCATGTTTGGCAGACTTAACCCTTCCTTAACCTCCTAAACACAAAAAATTTATGCAAAGGTTAAAGTGGGTTAGCACTCCATAATTTGCCAAACACAAAAAATACACAAGGGTTAAGATAACCCTTCTAGACGGTCGTCGACCCGGCCTGGGGAGAAGGGACTCGACCTCGGCCTGGGGAGAAGATCGCCTGGCGAGAAGGTTGTCGACCTGGCCTGGGGAGAAGGTCGCGTGGAGAGAAGGGACTCGACCTCGGCCTGGGGAGAAGGTCACCTGGCGAGAAGGTTGTCGACCCTACTGGGAGAAGGGGCTCGACCTCAGCCTCGGGAGAAGGGACTCGACCTCTACTGGGAGAAGGTCGCCTGGCGAGAAGGTTGTCGACCCGGCCTGGGGAGAAGGGACTCGACCTCGCCTGGGGAGAAGGTCGCCTGGCGAGAAGGTTGTCGACCTGGCCTGGGGAGAAGGGACTCCACCTCGGCCTGGGGAGAAGGGACTTGACCTCGGCTTGGCTGGAAAGGAAGTATGTCTCCTTTCTTGGCCTGCCTGAGTCCTGCTTGAGACGCTTGTCAACCAGTTGAATGTGATTAACACTTGCTTATTTTATGGCACAACAGTGGCCCCTTTCGCTTGGACTCGGCTGCCGAGTCCGAGCAAAATTAAACTTCATGCCTCAGCCTGGCTGGGAAGGAAACTCTGTCTCGAGCCTGGCGAGAAGGTCGCCTGTCTCCGCCTGGGAAGAAGGGAACTTTGTCTCGAGCCTGACGAGAAGGTCGCCTGTCTCCGCCTGGGAAGAAGGGAACCTTTACCTCAAGCCTGGCGAGAAGGTCGCCTGTCTCCTCCTGGGAAGAAGGGAACCTTGACCTCGAGCCTGGCGAGAAGGTCGCCTGTCTCCTCCTGGGAAGAAGGGAACCTTGACCTCGAGCCTGGCGAGAAGGTCACCTGTCTCCGCCTGGAAAGAATGGAACTTTGTCTCGAGCCTAATGAGAAGGTCGCCTGTCTCCGCCTGGGAAGAAGGGAATCTTTACCTCGAGCCTAGCGAGAAGGGGCGTATCAACTTAAGTGGATAGGAGGCCATGTCCACCAAATTTTTTATCCACTCATCTTGTGTTTAGATTTGTGCAATCAAGATATGCACAAATCTCAAAAGGCTCTACATATCTTTCATGGATCCCAATGCAACATCAATGGATAAAAAAGTTGATGGATGACTATTTATTATCCACTTAAGTTTATAGAAGTTTTCCTATAAACTTAAGTGGATAGGAGCTATTTGTCCACCAACTTTTTTATCCATTGATTTTGTATTGAGATTTGTGCTAGCATGTGATACAAATAAAGACACAAATCTCAAAGAGAGCATTGATGTGCAACATAAATCTCAAAGCATAATGAAGGAATAAAAAATTTGGTCGATAAGTGCTCCTATCCACTTAAGTTTATAGAAGCTTCAATATATATATATATATATATATATATATATATATATATATATATATATATATATATATATATATATATATATATATATATATATATATATATATATATATCAAATCTTCCTTAATCTCTCTCATTAATCACCTCCACATACAACTTCATCACCGGAGTAAGAGTGAGTGAATGACAATGCCAATAGACCAACGACGGAGAGAGCATGGAGATGATATGGTCACGACGGATATGTTGCGACCATGGGATGAGAGATTGGAGGTGGCGTTGCAGGTGCCATAAGCAAGGGGTTGCTACCGGTTTTAGATGGTGAGAGGTGAAAAACTCATTTACCAAAATACCCCTGGACCTTCACTAATATTATGCAGCTCGCTGGTGATGAAGTGAGTAGCTGGACCTGTTACATCACACGTCTCATTAATATGTCTCAGTTAGAATATAAGATAGTATCAGATCAATTCATGTTCAAATCCTAAATTCTCACAATAATTTTAAAGTTATAGTATAATGGTTTTAGGGAATTTAAGATAGTATCAGATCAATTCATGTTCAAATCCTATTAGCCATAAATTTAACGTGTATTTCTTTCTGCAAAGATCACTCACTAATATATATTACCGTTCATCCTATGTTACACTTTGATTAAATCAAATAACAAAATTACAATCATTTATTATTTAGTAGACAATTACCATTAGTTAAAAAGAAACGTAAATCCAAATTGTTTGCATGTTATGAATGTTAATCCTAAAATAAATCACAGACATACAAATTTTATTTTTGGTAGGAGAAGTGAACTCCTTTTTATTAACTAGCAATTCAATCAGGCTGATTTTGAAAATACAAACTCAAAGAAACCTTACGACTTGGATTAAAAAAAAAAATCCACATGCAGAAAGCAAATTCATAACACCTTATCATCATCTTCCCTTTTTTTTTTTCCCTTCCCCTTGTCAAATTCCTCTCGCTCATGCTTCAATCCGACTCGCTCGCTTACCCGCCAAACCCTTGATCACCCCAACCAAACTATCAAGCCCCTCGTACGACGACCCTCCCACCTTCACCGCCTCCCTCGCCTTCATCCCGTACTCCTTCGCCCGCCTCCTCCTTTCCTTCGCCGCCTCGCCGTCGCCCATCACCTCCTTCACAGCAGACGCCACCTCCTCAGCCTTCACCGTCACCTTCTCCTCCGGCAAAGCACTCCGAAACCCCTCCGAATTCTTCTTCCCGGCCCTCAACACCTCCGTCACCAGCTTCTCGTTTATGAACTGCTCCACCACCAGCGGCCATGTCACCATTGGCAGCCCCGCGCTGAGCCCCTCCACCAACGAGTTCCACCCGCAGTGCGTCACGAACCCTCCGATCGATCCGTGGGCAAGCACCTCCACCTGCGGGACCCACCCCCGGACTACCAGCCCGTGGCCTCCTCGGACCCTCTCCTCGAACCCCTCTGGCAGCTGCACGTGCTCGTCACGCACCACCCAGAGGAACGGGTGGCCGGACCTCTCGAGCCCGTGAGCCAGCTCCACGATCTGCTCCGCCGAGAAATGGCACCAGCTGCCGAAGCAGAGGTACATGACCGAGCCCGGTGACTGAGTGTCGAGCCACGACAGGCATCGGTCGTGGTTTCCTGCAATGACGTCGGTCCCACCTCGCGCTGCAGCCGAGTGCTTCTCGTTTCCGCACTTGGCTAAAGCTACCGGCCCGATAAAATAGCACGGCTCGCCGGTGTACTTTGTATAGCAGTCGCCGTATTCCGCTTCGATCGTCGTGTAGCTGTTAACGACGAGGCCTTGGAACCTTAAGCTGGTGTCGATCTTGAACTCGGTCTCTTTCCGAATGAAATAGGGAAGCTCGGACTGAAGCAAGCGGATGGGATGCGGGAGGCCAGGGACGAGCATAGGCTCGTTTTCCGTTGACACGGAAAAGTGAGGCTTGTGGTCCAAAATTTTGAGGATGATAATGACCGGGAACACACCCATAGCGTGGAAGCCAAAGCAGGGGATGTCGAGCTCGTTGGTGAGAGCCGTCATCCACGTGGAGAAATGGCCGTCGGAGATGACAGCGTCAGGGCGGTGGAGACGGATGAGGGATTCTATGGCGGGGCGGGCGAGAAGGGAGGCGAGGTCGAGCTTGTAGGCCTCGGATTCGGGGACGGTAGCGATGTTCTCGGCGCCAGCTGGGAGGCCAGTCTCGGAGGCGGGGAAGGGGTAGAGGAGGGTGTCGAGGGGGAGGCTAGAGGCAGCAGAGGTGTCGACGGTGGAGCGGATGAGGGCGGCATTGGCGGGAGTGATGACGATGGTGGAGCGGACTCCGCGGGTGGCAAAGAGGCATGCGATGTCGACGAGGGGGATGATGTGGCCAGTGGCATACCACGGGATGAAGAACACGCGGAGGGCGGGATTACCGGCGTTGGACATTATTGTTTGTTGGAGGAGGAGGAGGAGGAGGAATGTAGTGGTGGTGGCTGGAGATAGTGAGTGTGAGACTACTTGGCTTTAAACTGAGTGTACGTTATGTAGCATTTAAGGACAGGATTAAGGGTGTTTGGTATTAAGAAGGTGTTTGGGCGAACTTATTTTTTGGTCAAACTAGCTTTTAAGCTATCTTTTTAATATCTAATTGCTTGGTAAAATATCAAATAAGTTAACTTATAAGCCCTATTTTAAAATGCCGGTATACCCCAGCTTTTGAAAAACTACCTTATAAGCTCATTTAAATAAACTAGGTTTGACCAAAAAAATTATCATTCTACCCAAATAATTTTTATAGCATTTTATCATAAAACTAAAAGCTAGAAAAAGCTAGCATAACTTATAAGCTTCAAAGAATAAACTTTCCCAAACACCCTCTAGTTGGGTAGTAATTAGATCATGTTTTGAAGAAAAATAACTTTCAAAAAGTAACTTTAATAAAGTTACTTTTTTAAAAGCTACTTTTGTAAAGATTCTTTTATAAAGTAACTTTAAAGATTCCTTAAGTCGTGTTATATCCTACAAATAACCTAAGTGTTAATCCTCTTTCTAGAGTTGACATGTGTCCTATATTAACTAATCCTCAGTTAGGCTTCGCCCTAGCCAGGATGACTCAACCAGCATGGGCACAACTTTTTCCAAGAAGGACCGAGTTAAGAGGCATTCTCACTCAAACTCTCTATCTGAGCCGACCTTACTCCTTTTACTTTTCAAGGGTGGGTCGACAACTTTCGAGACCGACTAAAAAGACGGTACTTATCGGCCCACTCGCAGAGATCAGGATGAGAGGCGTCCTCACTCGGCCTACCATTCAAGTCGACCACACTTCCCTTCAGCACTCGACCCTTCCAGGTCGACAACCTTCGAGGTCGACTAAAAAGGCGGTACTTATCGACCTCTGGTGACCCGAGTCGAAAGGCGGTGTGTCCTCGGGCCCCCGCCAACAGTCGATTATCATCACATTAAATGTGTGATCAGAGTCATCATTTCTCCAGTCCCGAAAGTCATTATGATTTATCGGACCTCGTCAGCACTATGCACGCTCCGTCACCCTCACATTAAACGCCTGGGTGACTCATCCCCTCGACGTAAAGTAGAATCTTGCGGAGACGCTGCTTGGACTCGGCCAAAATTACCCATCTACCCTTTGGATCTGCTATAAAGGAGAATTGATGTCTGCTGCCTAGGGTAAGCAATTTCTGGCTAGAAAATTCTTAAACATTTATCTCCTTCTTCCCCACTCAAGCTCTGGACTGACTTGATCATCGGAGGAACCACCGGAGAACCCAACTCCGACCTCTTACGTATTCTTTATGTGCAGGATAGCACTCTCGGCTTAGGAACCAGTCGTCTGAAGAAGATTGAGGACCCTAACTCCCTTAATAATCCACACTCAAACCCCCTGTTAGATAACTAACATCAACAAGTCGGTTTTGAGTCTATATATAAGGAGAGTCAGGGTTTGTAAAGGCATCAAAAATTGAAGTAAGAAGATTGTAAGAATATTTGAGTATTCTTGTGAGATTGTGAGTTTGCGTAAGTGTCTGTAAGTATCTGTAAGTATCAGAGCCTGCACCTGCCGTCTGCCCGCCCTGGAGTCTTGTAAGATAATATGTTTGTAAGTTTTCTTCTTAATAATATGATGTTCTAAATTTCTTTCTTTCTCCAATCTCTGTCTTTATTATGCAGTTTAATTTTGCTATTCTGTTTATATTTGCTTTGCTTATCAAGCCACACCTAGAGGTAGGAAACGAAACTAGGTTGTGCTCTCGCTCTCTGAAGCAGCATGCTAGGATTGTGGTAATGTTTGTTTGTAACAGCATGGGTGCTGTTAGTTTCGAGTTCGTAGCCTGAAAAGAAAGCCACCTTCAGACAGTATGTGTTTAGCCGGAGAGAAAAGGGTCAAACCCTTGATGAGTAAAGAACATATAAACAGACAAGGTTAGTTATTTATTTTATTTTAATACTTATTTAAGTATTTTGATTATTTTTTATAGAACAATATAGTCACGATTTCTCCTGAAAATTTAGACTTACGCCTCGTTTGGTACGCGGGAATGGAGTCAAGTGAGAATGGAAAGAATGTGAGAATGGAATAGAAAAGATGTGGAAATTGAATGCTAATTCTCATTCTCATGTTTGGGCGCGTTTAGAGAATGAAACGGGAATGACAATCTTATTCTCATTTCTACGTTTGGTATCATTTATTCACAAGTGAGAATAAAATTTAGTTTTCTAATAATGCCCATGTCCAAAATTAATATAAACTATAGTATCTATAGTTTAAAATTTTATATGCATAAACTATCACATTCAACAGATTATTAGAAATATCCAAATTCTAATAAAAAATTCCATAAAATAATACGAGCAAAATAATACGAGCAAGGTCGAACAAGTGTTTTAATATTTTATATCTATTTGTATATTTGTACGAGCATCTAATAATATTTTTTCTATAAAAATAATTTTTCATATGGGAATTTATATCTATTCGTATCTTTTAAGAAGGGTATAATCGGGAATTATTTGATTATTTTCATTCCCACCTAAGTGGGAATATCAATTCCTTGTTAAATGGTTGGGAATGACAATTCTCACGTAAAGTGGGAATAGCAATTCTAGCATCTAAAAATACATCGTGTTTGATAGGCATGAATAAAGAGTGGGAATTGCATTCCATTCTATAAATGACTATGAAACAGCATGATCAACTTCTCCAATGCTATGAATCGTTGGTATTGGACTCTATTCTCTAGATTGTTTACTGTTACATGCTAAGTTTGCTTTCTAAGCCCCTTTATATATCTGTTTGAAATGAAAATCCGACATAGAGTCATGACCTTACCCTTTTTGCTAATTCTGCTGATAAAAATTTCTGTAGCAATCATGTGGGTCCGGCATACTTGCTGATGGGCGCTTGGCCGATCTTATAAGAAGGGTTGCTACATTTGGGATGGTATTGATGAAGCTCGATTTGCGTCAGGTTTGTCTATTCTTTTCATAATCAAATATGTTGAACAAAATGAAGAGTTAGTTGATTTGTTTTTCCCCCTTCCTATAGGAATCTGGCCGACATGCTGAAACACTTGATGCAATTACAAAATACTTGGATATGGGTGTGTATAGTGATTGGGATGAAGAAAAGAACCTGGAATTTCTTACGAGAGAGCTGAAAGGAAAGGCTCTTGTCCCGCCAACTATAGATGTGGGTCATTAATTAATTTATTTTCTTCAGACAACTCAATGCTTGTTGAATAGTTCTTTTTTGTAGTTATTTAACTATGGCTGATGGGCATTAAACCCAAAATGCATGATTTGGGATCATATATGCTAGAGATGGGAATCTTGAACATGTATTAATATTGCGATGTAAGTTTGGGATTTAGAGAGTCAAGAGACAGATCCTGCAGCTCATTTGATAGTGGAAATATCAAGCAGTCAATTGTTGAGTTTTGATGGGGATATTGCTTGTTTCAGGATGCTATTGTCAGCTTAGCTAAACCTTACATCCGAGTTCTACCATTTATTCATGTGTCTTGATTGAACCCTTTCGTCCTGTTAGCAATGTCAAATTGCTTAGCCAAACTTCCTAACTTAGCTAAAAAAAGCTTGCTTGTTATGATTACAAATAAACAATTAAGTCCAAACACAGGCATAATACATCTCAGGCGTAAGATTGGGTTGGGATTTTATTAAACAAAATTCAGTCAAACATGATCAGTTATGTTATACCATCATTTCTTTTAATTAATCTTAATGGACGTTGGTTATTCTAAGATGTGAAACAGTGGAGTGCGTTTGAAAGGGGCTTATTGGGACCATTATCGTTACATTGTTTCTGACATCTATTTAATTTTTTTAAAACTTGTATCGATTGAGCCTGATCGTGTTGTTTTCCTCCCTGTATCTCTACATACTCGTAGACATATACGCATTTATACGTATATGCATATTTTTCCATGTGCATTTGAATATATGTATATGTATATTAATTGCAACACTCTTCTTTAACTGGGGCTCTATCAAGCCATGTGTATGATGGGAATGTGAATGTACATAGCCTGCATATGGGCTCCGTTCAACATGAATTTGCATCTAGAACATCTCTCATGAAGTTATCAGTTATCACATTATTACACACATGTATGGTGGATGCATATGTATCTATCTGGCTTCATATAAGTCCAGTTGGAATACGTCAAATCATCACCTCATTATGGGATTTTCCTTCAATCAAATAGATAAAACAATTTCCTTGCAAGTTCTATTTGCTTTTCTCTGTTAACTACTTCCAAATTATTAAGAAAAGAGTGTTAAAAGAGGAAACGGGAGCTCTGGTAAGGACCCTGAGCTTCTTAAAATATTTCTCCAAAGTTTAGAGTATTCGATTATTGCTAATTATGTGTTCCAAGAAGAGCCTACATTTGCCTTTCCTTTGTTCTATAACTACTGCATTAACTCTGAATTCTTGGGACTGTTCAGGTGGCTTCAGATGTTAAGGAGGTTCTGGATACATTCCATGTAGCTGCTGAACTAGGGAGCGAATCTTTGGGAGCGTATGTGATATCACTGGCATCTAATGTATGTATATGAAATGTATACTCTTTTCTTATGGATGCATATTTGTAATTGTGCATATGTGCATATCAATTTCAAGGGTCAATTACCGATAGATCCCCTTTACTATCAGCCAATTGTAAATAGACCCCTGTAGTTCTATTCTCGCATATACCCTGAGAGAATTTATTTGACTCTTTTACCCTCAGAGAAAGAGATATTGTATTTTGACAACCTTCCCAGGGTATGAGTCAAAAAAATTTCACTCGGGTCTATCTACAAAAATAGAACTACATGGGGTCTTTCTGCAATTGGATGATAGTACCTATCTGCAACACACCAAAAATAAAAAAAATAAAAATAAATAAACCTTATAAGTACCTCGTTGTTCCTTTCTTTGTCTAGAGTTGACAAGGATCCACTACATCGATTGTGATGAATCTTTTAATGGATATATGCAGGCAAGTGACGTTCTTGCTGTGGAGCTGTTGCAAAAAGATGCTAGACTTGCTGTGGGTGGGGAACTAGGAAGGCCTTTGTCCTGGTGCAACGTAAGATTACACTCTCTTGAATTTCTTTTTGAGTATTATTGCAATTATAAAGGAAAAAAGTAGAACTCATTAGAAGCTGGAAATCTCAGTAACGATACATTGACTAGATGTTATTCTTAATAGTAACTCTTTAGTCCAGGGAACAAAGGTTAAGCAGTCTGGCATTCCACGATTATTCCCTGGGCGTTTCTGGCTATTGCTATTCTTTGTGGTATATGCTTGACTACAAACTTCTTCAAGATTTGCAAATATCGTCGGCTCTCTGCAACTTAAGAGTGCTTTAAAAGTTGTACACAATTCACAATTCAAAACACAGTCGAACTGAATCCCAGTTACTTCATTTCATTTTGAAATATAATTTTCTATTAGTCTTTAGACCAGTTCCTCCATAGGTAAGAACCTTCTCAAAATCTTGAATCATAATCCTGTAGATATTTAAATTGTTGGAAAATTGCATTAATTCGAGTTCTCTCTACACCATGACATAACATTATCTATTTCATCATCAGTTATTGATGGTAATTAGTTTATGATATCTCCAAACAGTGTAAAGGCGGTTCCTCTATTCCAAACTGTCAAAGATTTGAGAAATGCTGGTTCAGTGATAAGGAAACTATTATCAATCGACTGGTACCGAGAGCACATCATAAAGAACCACAATGGACATCAAGAGGTACTAAATTCGTTCCTTTGAAGATAACTTAATTAAATCTTTAGTGCTACTCCAACTAACTGTAGGGTAGCAACTGTAACGATCACATGTAAAGAAAGGCTTTGTAAAGAAAGGCTTTGTCGCATTGTTATTGACTTGAATTACATATAAACAAAATGACCAATAACTTGTGAAGAAAGGCCAATCTTAGCCAAAACCAGTCCAAAACAAATTTCAACAGGCGATTTCGCCACTAGTTTTCAAACTCGCAGAACAGAACTAACTAACAAAATTGTTGAAGAAAAAGCCCAGTACAGGTTCTGTATGATATCGGTCGTTACAACTCTGTTAAGACACAGAAGCCCAATTTCTCAAGTGCTCGAAGCATGGCAAGTGCAGCTGAGTCTCGTGAGCTTTTCTTATCTGCTCGTGGCTCGCCCCCAATATGGAATGCTGGAGAATTTGGCACGTGCAATGTAATGCTTGATGTATATTTGTTGAAACCCATCACTCCATTCAGTGATATTTGTTTCCTGTTCAATGGAAGACAGATCTTTGTAAAAAGATATATTGGGAGAAAATCACGTAGTTTCAGTTTTGAATTTAAGAAACTTGGAGCGAAAAAATTTCATTGTTGACGAAATTTTCTAAATAGATCTTATCTTTCATTCATAGAATATACAAACCTGAATTTCTCTTCAGTAGAATCAAATCTTGGCATTGGCCACTGAAGTATTCGACAGAGGTCAAAAAGAGCATTTCTAGGGCCACCTTTCTCCATCTTAATTGAGAGTGAAACTGAGAAAACACAAATGCTGTCAGTCATCAGATAATTTTTTTATGCCATCAGTCATCAGATAATTTTTTTTTAACGCTATCAGTCATCAGATAATTTTTTTATGCTACCAGTCATCAGATAATTTTTGTTAACATTTGAACAGATCAAGGAATTTCTAGTTAGAACTAGCTTAAATTCAGACAAACACAACTGGAGGCTCGAATAGCAAACTCAACTGATTCACAGCTAAAAGTATGGTTTGTTGCGATATCTTCCTTAACAAGAAAATAGTATCAGAACAAGATATTCTAACCTTTTGTATTACTAACTATTTGAAATGCCAATCAAATTAGAAAGTAACAGTAAATAATGTTGCATACTTCACAATCTCACCAACCACAAACCAAAGGAAAATATGAACCACAACTTAAACTAATGATATTGAAATTTGAAAATAATAGAGAAAATTGTTTTTCTGAAAAATTTCCTTTTATGCCAATATGGGATATGCCAACTAATATTAACTCCCCCTCCGAACTACCTTATGGTATTGAAATTGCAATGTAAGAACTCTATCGAGCATGTTCATGTGGTCCTGCCAAGTGCTTCCCTTGATGGAAATATCTGACCAAGTTTTGGTCAGAACTCTGGTATCTAAAACACCAAAGCATGCAGGATTTTATCTGACATGAAGCTTTCCAACATAAGCTTTCAAGTACTTGTGGTGTTACAATCTATTGCAATTTCATGCATCAAATTTCCGAAACCCTGGAAGATAAATACCTGATTCATCCGGTCTCAAGTCCGTAACATTCTTTACTAAGTTGTCTAGGCCATAGCTTTCCTCCACAGGTGAAATTGTAGATGGTTCGCAGTATGATGATTGACCCATGTTTTTCTTAAACAGAGAAAGGGTTCCAATGATATCATTTTCTAGTAGTGTGGGGATTTTGACTTCAAAAGCAGAACAAAAGGATCTCCCATTAGAGTCACCATCCTTTCTCCTCTTAGGTACTTGTTGAGCATGAGAAATTCCTCTTTCCTGCAACAAAACAAGTTTCCCTAAGTTCATTTCAAACATGGTTAATAGAAGTGCAAGCACCATCAAATGAAAACTGGTCTCAGCAGGATTTACAAGTTCAAGGAGATCGCATAAATAAATCAGGTACTTAATTCTTGTAAAATATTATGAAGTAAAGAAAGTAGATAACGAGTTTGCATAAAAGGGCTTTAGCCGATCAAACCTTCAAGTCTTTCAGCAAATAAAGAGCAGCTTGGGCCTTCGCAGCTTTCCTATGTGCATCACATCCACATCTTACCAACAGATCATCCTCAAGCTGTAGAGATAGTTCAGCAATAACCATTTCCCCTTTATTTCTATATGCCATATTGATAGGATAACCTGGAATACTGCATAACTCAAGCAGTTCACGAAGCGGGGGTAATTCAAGTTTATCAGGAGTTACAATAGGAGAAAGTAGCGGTTCAAATACACCCCAGACTTTGTCGAGATCAATATCGGTATCTATTAGTACTGCCCCTGCAATACTTTCTAATATATCACCAAGAACCTGCACAAAGAAGAATAGTCTGAGGACCATAATAGATTATAAATAATATTACAATAGGAATGTAAGGGATGGAAAGGGTGCAACACATTCTTGCTTTTATTATAAAGGAAAAAAAAATCAAGCTACTTAAGTTTACTATTTATTGGCATCTTATATACTAAGAATAAAATAGTGTTACAAAAACAATTAGAATAGAGACTTGAACAATAACATGGATCCACCTTTGGTCCTTTAGGAACATCAAGAGGTAATACATCAGCCTCGTCTTCAAATATCTTCGATATGCAACTGACATATTCTGTGATTTGCCGAGAAAGTGCGTCAGAGGCAAGTTGAAGATGATGCTGCAAGTTATGCTTCACTGTAGTTTGAGCAAAATTCTCATTACTAACTGAAGCTGAGCGCAAGTCAGTTAATTCCCCTGGATCAATATCAGTATGAGTCCGGAAAAGATAATATGTGATAAGCAGGTCCAATATAGAATCACCAAGAAATTCAAGCCGCTGACAAAATGCAATTAAGTTAGAAATGGGAAAAATAGTCTCTATCTAATATTGAAATGATACTTGGCAACCAGTTAGGGGAAAACAATTCAAGGGACCAAAGATGAAAGCAATTGAATTATTGCATCAAACCTGATAGCTGTAATCAATTCTTGAGTCTTGATGAGATGGACTCGTGATGGCTTCCAGTAATAAACCTTTAACTGAAAACTTGTATTTAATTTTAGATTCCAATATATCGATTTCATCAGTTTTTGAGTGACACCAACAAAGAGATGCATTCCTCTTAGCCTCCTTAATCAATAATGGCTCAAGTGTAACATCCATACCCAACCACCTCATCAGTGAATCAGAAGCATTTAAACCTCCACCAATATAATATGCTCCTATCAACGCTTCGACACAGTCTGCAACAGTTTTAGAGCACATCCATCTGTGACCCTTATCGCATGCCTTTCCCAGTACAGTATTAGTGTCTTCTGTCAAATGTACTCTCTCTAAAGGCACCTCGAAAGTATCAACACCACAGCTACAAGGAAGAGGGTGCAAGGAAACCTGCCCAGGCGCAACCCAACGCCGTGGATCAAATGCACTGTCACGAATATATTCCTATAGTGCAGGAGATAATAATACTATTAGGCACAGAATGTTAAAGTTTGAGCAGGATCTAAGAGATCCAAATGAAATAACAGCAGTGTCATCTTTATCCATCAAAATGGAGGGGACTACGTATAACAGCTCAAAATAAGAATATACCAAAATTTGAAAAAGTTCAATGATTGACTAAGAACTGATCAATAAGGCCGCACGTCTCGAGTTATTGAAAAGGGAACTTTTGGCTAAATAGAGATTAGGAGTGAGTTCTAGAGATCATGAATAGAGGGTGAAGGATTTTCACCACAGGGTCCTCTCGTTGGCATCTAAAGAGAAAATAAGGTGAGTACACTCTTCTGCTTTTGAATATTGTAGCGATGTCTCAGAGAACCTCGACGCATACCACAAAGCATAGGAATGCATTGAACCATAAATCTAGTGTCTACTTCGCATTTATGCTAGCTGTATGTCTGACGGATTATGTATTACTTGGCAATTTATTAACAGACTGAGATCAAACTGATATGAGCTACAATTATGCACAAGTGATTGAAGATACATGATGAAAGATAAAGGCTGTAACAAATATGTTAAGGATACTCTTTGACCATGGCAGTTTTGGTGTAAAACATTTCCATCAAGTCAGAGCGACCATCTTCAAATTGAATATTGCATGCATCTTTATTGAATACATAGGTACATATGCATATAAATATACATATACTGATATACATTTCTAATTATGCACGTGTGTATATAGGCATACTGGTAATGAGCTGCCAATTCATTGAATCCTTTGTCTTTGGTTTCCTGTCACCTCTTTACAGCTATCTACTCCTGTTGTTTGGTGATGTCGTGTGTTTAGGAGTGAAGGGTATAACCAACCAGTTAATTTGACAGCGTCAAACAGAACCTGAAACTTTTAAAAAACATTTCCTACCATTAACCTGCCAAGCCAAGTTTCAGCTTGATGATTTGGCTGTTTGGATGTTTGTTACCTGAGTACTACACTTGGTTTCAGTAGGTTTAAAAATGTCAATTTCTACCTTTCCACATCAATTAATTTCATACTACGGACCTCACTCTAAGTTAGACCCCTTGAATCTTTTGCAAATAAATATATTTTCTCTTTAATGAGTTAAAGAGATGGCACATTTTGAAGTTTCATCATGAAAGAGTAGTTTGATCCATCTATGTTTGATTAATCCAAATGACTTTTGAAATCATAAAGACTAGTAGTTGTTAGGAAAGTAGTTTCATAGGATTCTTGTGAAATCCATAGTTTCTTGGTTCTCAAGGTGTGTCATAGGTATTTACTGAAATGCAGGACGAGACGCAACAAGGCACAAAAGATCTGGTATGAATTAATTGAGCTAATAGCTGAAGGATAGAGAATATTGTAGAATTCTCTAATTCGTAACTCCTCTGCTTAACTCCATAAAATGTCAGGTGATTTAATTAAATAATAACGCAAAACAAGCGACATAACATAAATTTTGGTACCTGCAAGGAGCGATTGGTTCCCAGTTTATGCAGCATTGAGTTACAAACTGCTGAAGCTCGGTGCTCAGTTAACTGGCCTTCGTGCATGGTAGGATTTTTCAAAAAGAGATGGCAACTAACAACAAATTTAAGGACAGAGTCCCCAAACAGCTCGAGGCGCTCCAGGGAAAAGTTCTCACAACATCTTAAAGTTGTAATTGCTTCCAGGATCTGATAAACAAATATTATTAATGAAATTAGGATATGGAAAATACTAACGATAAAGCATTATATCATATGTAAATACTAGCGATAAAGCATTACAAATTTGCTGAAGATGGTTACTCAAGTACAAACCAAAGCGCTTGATATTTGACAATTACTGTGACCAATATATTCACGTAGCTGGCAGGCCAGCATCATTGATGACAGTCGATGCATTACTGAAGGAAGTAAATAAAATGATCTCAGGACATTGGGCGATAAACTAAGATCAGCCAAGAGCTCGGGGGGAATGTGGACATGTGCTCTCTCGACCATCATGGAACCATCTGCCAAAAACATGAACATGTAATCAACTCTTAAATAATTAAGCCATTATTCTCTATCAACTTTAATTTGGTTAGTTTAATCCTAGACAGGTATACAGTAGGTATAAAAGCAACATCTAAAGAATTTGGTAAAGTTGAATGAAAACAATTAAAAGCATCATCTAGAACAATTGTTCTTGAGATCAGATAATAACAAATATTATAATTAAGGGTTATTTGCATATATCGGTTATTAAGGGTTACAATAACAAATATTCTAATTAAGCATTATTCTAGAGATAAGATACTAACAGAATACCTCTGTTATACAAATAAACAAACCTTCGCATTTAACAGTTGATGACAGAAGATTATGAGGGTGATAGCTTTGCTTTACCAATAATAATGGCTGTCCTGGATGCTGAAGCTCAATATTGTACCTGGACAAAGAATGTATAGATGACTAAATCTTTTCCTGATGCACTAAGAGAAGAGTAATATAATGAAAATCAAAATGCAAACCAGGGAAACCCACTTCTTACTATAGTAGTCTGCAAAAGAAACAAACTCTGACTGTCTACCCTTGTAGCGATCAAATGGACTTTCTGCAGATTTATCATGCATTACATCAAGGACAGAGTAGATCCTTCCTGTGTGAATGGCCAAAACCACCATATCCTTGACAGTATTGATGTTTTCAGATTTGTTGGCCATGTGAATGGTATCTGATCCTGTATCAGTTGACTGACATGAACCCTGGCTGCAAGTTAATAAACACTCAGGACATGAATATATATAAGCTGTTGAATAAACAGTTCTCAAAATCTCCACCACCGAAATGCATGCATCAATTCCATTCCAATTTATGTTCAAAGAACCAAGGCTATAGGAAGATGAGGGTTCCACAGGTAATAGCAGATACATATTTGATGAACTCCATAATAACCCTTTTCTATCCCTGAGCAAAAATTCTCTCTTTGTCCCCTGCGATTTGGATCCAACAAATAACTTGCCAAACAACCCATTGAAAAGAAGTTCTTGGAACAACTTTGATTTTTCCACCTGAAAAGGACATTTGACTGTTTGATAATGGCATATAGAGTAATGTGTTGCTTCTAGACGCCAAGTTCAAGTCCAAAACTGAAAGTCACAATAGCATACCTGATTAGCATTCAAATGAACTAGCCCACAGTGGGAAACGACAGCTTTGACTACCCTGTTTTTACGTACATATAGATCTATTTTCTGATCTATAACATCATTGTCTAATGTTGCCTCTATCAAGAGAACAAATCCACAATAGTCTTTATCAACTTGATCGCAAACAAATTTCATTTTATAAGCATTTAGAGTGATGTCACTGGGTTCATTGGCCCAGGTCCCAGATAGTCCACGAACATGAATCGTCCCATGAAGTTCTTTCCGTTTCGTTGTTCCTCCAAATATCAAAAGGAACACTCAGAATCATTAAATAATGTTAATCACATAACATGAGAAAAGAAATCTTACACAGTTCCAAACTACAACGTGAATGTAACATGCATAACTTGTTGATTTGGTCTGGGAAAGTGTAATATTATAGACAAAAGTTCTCTTGACCTACACCATAAGTTCAAATGGGAAAAAGGGAAAAGAGAACCATACTATTCTAACAAATCAATGCTTATATATGTATGACCTTGTGAGAGAATTTCAGTGACACATCTTTGTATGACTGCAACCATAACCTATGCAATTAATGTTAAATAAGTTTATCTATATACTGTACCGGGTGATATGAAATAGAAGAGAGGAAAGGGAGAGGAAGGAGGAAAGGAAAAGAAAACAGGTGTTTGAGGAGGAAACTCAACTCAATAGCACTTAAAAAAAAATCATCAAAGTTACACCGTTAATATTGAGAACAGTAATGTCCCTTGTATAACCATGAGACTGCCCTATTCTATTCTCAATCAAATACAAATTTAAGGCAACATATAAATTTTGTTTCTAAAACAACTCATAAAAGGAAAGTGGAAAAAACCTAAAAATTTCTATCTCATCAAATCTTCTCTGATCTTCTAGAATTTCTTAGAAAAATAATTTACATCAGCACACAAAGTAATACATTCTACTCTCAGGAAAGAGAACTACAGAAATGTTGCAAGGGAAAATTGGGAAAAGCCTATCTGATACAGAATGTTGTACGGGATGCGGTCTTTCATCTAACATTAATCTCTTCTCCAAGAGAAATATCACAAGCAAATGAGCAAGGATGTAAGGCTGAAGAATCCAACGTGAAGTTTAATGAGACAAACAGTCCTTTGTTTAAACTATTCACAAGTAAAAGTACTCAAAAATGTTTACAATGGGCAAATGAAAGAAGATGGAGATAGATGTTGACCGAGTAGGATGACTAGATGATCAACGCTCGTTTGGATAAGCAAGAAGAAGCCCACAATTAATAATTCAAAAGTAAATGTGGATTGTTCACCCAGGGTAACAGGTTTGCTTGAGCTGGTTAAATATCCTTTTCTCAGCCCTGTTCTCCCAGTGGAAAAACTTTGCCTAAAGTTATATGATAATCGAAAAAACAATCGTCTAGCAGAGAAACAACTCATCAGGATACTGCAAATAAAATTTTAAAAAAACTTGATTAGGGAGACAATGTAACAGCTCCCACAGGAAATATGCTTAAGTTACATTACCATCATCCATATTATATTCTAAAAATTTCGAGGAGTTATGTTTAACTTCACTAAAAGGTTGTCCAAGCCTCCTTTCCCATCTATTGTCTAAGTTCAGCATAGCTAACACCTATACTCTAAATACAAAATTAATAATAAATGTGCACTAGAAAGTATATTGCTTAACAAAAAAGAAAAAGAAAGAGAAAAATCACCTGCACCAACAGTGTAATCATAGTTTACATAAGCAGAGTCAGATTTCTGGGGCTCGTCAATGGAGAAAACAGAAGGGTCGTATTCTGCTCCCATTCTAGACAATTCTAAGAAAAAGCTTGCAAAAGCTGAGTTAAAAAATATCCTTCTTGGATGACAATTTCAAGAAATGCCTCAGTGAGAAGTTTAAGTTAATATGAAAGCATAGAACCTGCAGTTAAGATAATTCTAACATCAGGAGAATCATTAGCCAAAAGAAAAATGTTAGGACCTAAACTAACTTTATTCTTAAGTTACAATTTTGTTTTCCCCATTTAGGGGGGAAAAAAGGTAAAATGTGTTTGAAGAGAGTAAGGCCGAGATCTCCATGGCGCATGTAAATAATGTTTAGTAACAATGGGAAAATATCAAGGTTAGCTAGTATTTTCTTATTTGTTAAAGTTTGCATTGCCCCTTTTATTAGTGAACCACAAAGCAGAGCATGAAGTAAATCATTACAATTTCTAATACATACTAGAATGCTAATCATAACTAAATTCCTGGTTAAATTAATGTAATAAATCCCTAAAAAAATAAAATCCTGATAAAAGACGATGACTTTAAGGAATTATTATAAAGAAAAATGAGAAAAAGAGTTACCTTCAATCTGAAATTTACTTATAAATCTTTCTATGTCCTCAAAAACCCTAACCCCGAAGCTAACAAAATCCTCTCATCTCTTTGCTCCTAATTCTTCTTCCAAAGGGAGAGAGGCTCGACTCTGAAAATAGAAAATGATCTTTTTGACTTAAAGATCAATTCCCGCTGAGAAAACAGCTTCCTTAATTTGAAACCCTAGATTTCGATTTGACGATTTGAAGAGACTTTTGATTGATGGGAGAGAGAGAGAAAGGAGGAGGAATTCATCCCCACTTTCTTGAAATTCTCCCCCGAAAACGAGAGAGAATTTACAAATTCGGGAAAATTGAGGGGCGGGCTTAGTTCACTTTTATAACAAGTTTAAAGTTCTTTTATTTACTAGCATGCCACTATTGCGCATGGCGTTAAATAGGCGCGACGAGCGTTCCAGGCTACAAACGGTGGGGCTAGCACCGTGCACGTGCATAGCAGAAGGTTTTTCTTATTAAAAAAAGAAAACCCAGATGTTCACAAATAATTTATGGGTAAATTACTGAAAGTTCACTTTGAGGTTTGCATGATTTACGGGGAAAAACATATTATTATTTTTAAAATGACAATTTATTTCTCTTTGTTAATTTTTATAAAACTAACTTGGATGTAAAAGTTAATAATTCAAATATGACAAATATATGAATTCGCACGTAAACATATATATGACTATTACATGAAAATTTGATTTTACTTTTAAAAATTGATGCTTTTTATTAGAATTTGCGACTAGTAAGATTCGAACCTTTTTTATGGGTGAAAATTGGACTCATGTAGCGAAACATTTTTTAAACATCCACATAGAATTTGCGACTAGTAAGATTCGAACCTTTTTTATGGGTGAAAATTGGACTCATGTAGCGAAACATTTTTTAAACATCCACATAGAATTTGCGACTAGTAAGATTCGAACCTTTTTTATGGGTGAAAATTGGACTCATGTAGCGAAACATTTTTTAAACATCCACATAGAATTTGCGACTAGTAAGATTCGAACCTTTTTTATGGGTGAAAATTGGACTCATGTAGCGAAACATTTTTTAAACATCCACATAGAATTTGCGACTAGTAAGATTCGAACCTTTTTTATGGGTGAAAATTGGACTCATGTAGCGAAACATTTTTTAAACATCCACATAGAATTTGCGACTAGTAAGATTCGAACCTTTTTTTATGGGTGAAAATTGGACTCATGTAGCGTAAACATTTTTTAAACATCCACATAGAATTTGCGACTAGTAAGATTCGAACCTTTTTTTATGGGTGAAAATTGGACTCATGTAGCGTAAACATTTTTTAAACATCCACATAGAATTTGCGACTAGTAAGATTCGAACCTTTTTTTATGGGTGAAAATTGGACTCATGTAGCGTAAACATTTTTTAAACATCCACATAGAATTTGCGACTAGTAAGATTCGAACCTTTTTTTATGGGTGAAAATTGGACTCATGTAGCGTAAACATTTTTTAAACATCCACATAGAATTTGCGACTAGTAAGATTCGAACCTTTTTTTATGGGTGAAAATTGGACTCATGTAGCGTAAACATTTTTTAAACATCCACATAGAATTTGCGACTAGTAAGATTCGAACCTTTTTTTATGGGTGAAAATTGGACTCATGTAGCGTAAACATTTTTTAAACATCCACATAGAATTTGCGACTAGTAAGATTCGAACCTTTTTTTATGGGTGAAAATTGGACTCATGTAGCGTAAACATTTTTTAAACATCCACATAGAATTTGCGACTAGTAAGATTCGAACCTTTTTTTATGGGTGAAAATTGGACTCATGTAGCGTAAACATTTTTTAAACATCCACATAGAATTTGCGACTAGTAAGATTCGAACCTTTTTTTATGGGTGAAAATTGGACTCATGTAGCGTAAACATTTTTTAAACATCCACATAGAATTTGCGACTAGTAAGATTCGAACCTTTTTTTATGGGTGAAAATTGGACTCATGTAGCGTAAACATTTTTTAAACATCCACATAGAATTTGCGACTAGTAAGATTCGAACCTTTTTTTATGGGTGAAAATTGGACTCATGTAGCGTAAACATTTTTTAAACATCCACATAGAATTTGCGACTAGTAAGATTCGAACCTTTTTTTATGGGTGAAAATTGGACTCATGTAGCGTAAACATTTTTTAAACATCCACATAGAATTTGCGACTAGTAAGATTCGAACCTTTTTTATGGGTGAAAATTGGACTCATGTAGCGTAAACATTTTTAAACATCCACATAGAATTTGCGACTAGTAAGATTCGAACCTTTTTTATGGGTGAAAATTGGACTCATGTAGCGTAAACATTTTTAAACATCCACATAGAATTTGCGACTAGTAAGATTCGAACCTTTTTTATGGGTGAAAATTGGACTCATGTAGCGTAAACATTTTTAAACATCCACATAGAATTTGCGACTAGTAAGATTCGAACCTTTTTTATGGGTGAAAATTGGACTCATGTAGCGTAAACATTTTTAAACATCCACATAGAATTTGCGACTAGTAAGATTCGAACCTTTTTTATGGGTGAAAATTGGACTCATGTAGCGTAAACATTTTTAAACATCCACATAGAATTTGCGACTAGTAAGATTCGAACCTTTTTTATGGGTGAAAATTGGACTCATGTAGCGTAAACATTTTTAAACATCCACATAGAATTTGCGACTAGTAAGATTCGAACCTTTTTTATGGGTGAAAATTGGACTCATGTAGCGTAAACATTTTTAAACATCCACATAGAATTTGCGACTAGTAAGATTCGAACCTTTTTTATGGGTGAAAATTGGACTCATGTAGCGTAAACATTTTTAAACATCCACATAGAATTTGCGACTAGTAAGATTCGAACCTTTTTTATGGGTGAAAATTGGACTCATGTAGCGTAAACATTTTTAAACATCCACATAGAATTTGCGACTAGTAAGATTCGAACCTTTTTTATGGGTGAAAATTGGACTCATGTAGCGTAAACATTTTTAAACATCCACATAGAATTTGCGACTAGTAAGATTCGAACCTTTTTTATGGGTGAAAATTGGACTCATGTAGCGTAAACATTTTTAAACATCCACATAGAATTTGCGACTAGTAAGATTCGAACCTTTTTTATGGGTGAAAATTGGACTCATGTAGCGTAAACATTTTTAAACATCCACATAGAATTTGCGACTAGTAAGATTCGAACCTTTTTTATGGGTGAAAATTGGACTCATGTAGCGTAAACATTTTTAAACATCCACATAGAATTTGCGACTAGTAAGATTCGAACCTTTTTTATGGGTGAAAATTGGACTCATGTAGCGTAAACATTTTTAAACATCCACATAGAATTTGCGACTAGTAAGATTCGAACCTTTTTTATGGGTGAAAATTGGACTCATGTAGCGTAAACATTTTTAAACATCCACATAGAATTTGCGACTAGTAAGATTCGAACCTTTTTTATGGGTGAAAATTGGACTCATGTAGCGTAAACATTTTTAAACATCCACATAGAATTTGCGACTAGTAAGATTCGAACCTTTTTTATGGGTGAAAATTGGACTCATGTAGCGTAAACATTTTTAAACATCCACATAGAATTTGCGACTAGTAAGATTCGAACCTTTTTTATGGGTGAAAATTGGACTCATGTAGCGTAAACATTTTTAAACATCCACATAGAATTTGCGACTAGTAAGATTCGAACCTTTTTTATGGGTGAAAATTGGACTCATGTAGCGTAAACATTTTTAAACATCCACATAGAATTTGCGACTAGTAAGATTCGAACCTTTTTTATGGGTGAAAATTGGACTCATGTAGCGTAAACATTTTTAAACATCCACATAGAATTTGCGACTAGTAAGATTCGAACCTTTTTTATGGGTGAAAATTGGACTCATGTAGCGTAAACATTTTTAAACATCCACATAGAATTTGCGACTAGTAAGATTCGAACCTTTTTTATGGGTGAAAATTGGACTCATGTAGCGTAAACATTTTTAAACATCCACATAGAATTTGCGACTAGTAAGATTCGAACCTTTTTTATGGGTGAAAATTGGACTCATGTAGCGTAAACATTTTTAAACATCCACATAGAATTTGCGACTAGTAAGATTCGAACCTTTTTTATGGGTGAAAATTGGACTCATGTAGCGTAAACATTTTTAAACATCCACATAGAATTTGCGACTAGTAAGATTCGAACCTTTTTTATGGGTGAAAATTGGACTCATGTAGCGTAAACATTTTTAAACATCCACATAGAATTTGCGACTAGTAAGATTCGAACCTTTTTTATGGGTGAAAATTGGACTCATGTAGCGTAAACATTTTTAAACATCCACATAGAATTTGCGACTAGTAAGATTCGAACCTTTTTTATGGGTGAAAATTGGACTCATGTAGCGTAAACATTTTTAAACATCCACATAGAATTTGCGACTAGTAAGATTCGAACCTTTTTTTTATGGGCTGAAAATTGGACTCATGTAGCAGAAACATTTTTTTAAACATCCACATAGAATTTGCGACTAGTAAGATTCGAACCGGGGTTGGCTCTGATACTATATAAAAGTCCCTCTAACAATTATATCAAAATTCCAAAGTTATAGCAAGGGTTGAGAATTATATTTTTATATTCTAACACCGACCAGGATTGGAGCTTCAGGCTTGAACTCGGGCCTCCTCTATTGATATCCCTAACTAAGTTTCCCCTTATCACCCAAAAAAAATATTATATTTATTATTAGCTTACTTTATGTTTGAAATTTGAACAAACAAACTTAATTACATGCTAAATACTAAGAAATGCAAATTATTATGATCAAATCCATCATAGTAGCCTCATCGAGTAAGAAACTCATTCCAAGATGCCATAAACAAGCAACAGTTCAAATATTTTCAAATTGAAGAATATCACAGTGACCTGCAAGATTTTGCAGGCAGACGATATTATGCTTGCATACACAACTCACAGTGACTTTAAGCAGATGTACTTATTCACACACCATTTATGGCACCTGAAGTTTCAGAATTTTTGCACAAAATGTTCTTTAAGCATGTACCATTAGTACTTAAAAATAACATCCTGTCGATCTCTCAGGCTTCTCTTTCACAAACTAGGATCTCATATTCATCAATCAAGCAAATATTTGGCTTATGGAAAACATACAATGAAATGCGGGAAAAAATTTACCAATCAAGAAAAACAGCAAAAGGCTGTCCATGCATTCATTCATTCATTCAGCAGTACAACTTCACCACCAAAACAAAATGAGCCAAAATCATTCGTGAAGCTAAATTAGAGACTAACAAATTAAGTTCGACAAATATCTAAGTCAGAATAAGAAGCTTTATGTCACAGAAAGAAAAGGGCAAAGAACATAATTGTTAGCTAAGTGTGAAGTTCGAAAGTGCAGCTTCATTTTCATTTCATGGAGAAGTTAAGTTCCTGATCCTGCTCGATCGTCTGACTGGAGTCATTACTTCCTCATCTTTACATCCCTGATGAACATAAATGTACAGCAGAAGTTAGTACATAGTTCCATCTTCAGTTTGAGTTACAAAGGAAACAAATAAGATAACTATTACTTGCCTTTTTGGCTGATAGTCTCTCATAGGTGGTAAAACTTCCATAAGAAGTGGATGAAGATACTGCAGAGTCCCTTCTCGGGCTCCTCTCATTGCTCAAACGCCCGCTAGAAGATGAAGTGTGATTCCAGCTACTGCTCAATTCAGAAGTAGATTCCTTGGCTTGATCATAGGGCTGACTGCTTACAGAAATTGATCCGACTTTTTTTGTTTCTTCTCTTTTGTTTTCAATCCTTGGAGCTTGCCTCTGCTTCACATAAAGAACAGCCAAGGTGGCAGGCAACGCCGATACTGCTACAAATAATCCAACAATGGCTGCATATTTCATTGATTTTAGGTCAAGACCATGCGTGATTTCATAATCTTCTTGTAACTCTGGCTGGTTATCAATAAAACTAGCAGATTGGGCATGGTCACTGCAATCTTCATCCTCAATAAGTGCAGATTTGGCAATGATTTCAGAGATCTCGTCTTCTTTGTTGATGTGTGATGACTCTTGTTCCACTTCTCCATCATCTTCAATAATCCCTTTCTCCATCTCATAACCAACAGTATTTGCATCTACTGCATCTTCATACACCTCCATTTCAATTCCCTGAGAACCACTTTCACCTTCAATCAAATCTTCAGACACCGCAATCTCAATCTTCTCAGCTTCGCTTCAATGTTCATGGTATCTGTATCTAGCACATCTTGATAATGAACTTCACCTTCAATCAAATCTTCAGACACCGCAATCTCATCTTTAGAAACAGCTGTTTCAATTTCCTGAGAACCAGCATCACCTTTAGTCATATCTGCAGACACCACAATCTCAATCTTCTCAGCTTCGGCTTCAATGTTCATGGTATCTGTATCTAGCACATCTTGATAACAATCTTCACCTTCAATCACATCTTCCGACACCGCAATCTCAATCTTCTCAGCTTTGGCTTCAACGTAACTCAGCGTATCTGTATCCATCACATCTTTAAAAACAGCCGTTTCCATTTCCAGAGAACAAACATCACCTTTAGTCACATCTTCAGACACCACAATCTCAATCTTCTCAGCTTCGGCTTCAATGTTCCTGGTATTTGTATCTAGCACATCTTGATAATGAACTTCACCTTCAATCACATCTTCAGACACCACAATCTCACTCTTCTCAGGTTCATCTTCAGAAATCTCTTCTTGCAAATTTTGCTTGATAGCTTGTTTGGTTTCAGTCAGGGGCCGACAGCTGAGATCCAAGCCTTCAGTTTCATCTACAGCTGAGGATGTCATATTAGCTAAATGATAGAAACCAAAATCATCCTTTCGTGTGTCAGAGGTCATATAAGCAATTGAATCAGCTGACCACTCCTTGAATTTACTAGCTAGAACATTAAGATTCCCGTTAAAAACAGCCAAATAATCTTTCAGATACAGATCCTCAAACTCTCGAAAGGATGGGACATAAACTTTTGGAAGAGACTCTACTTTCACTATGGAAGAAGAAATGATGGGCGAATCCGACATGGGCATATAAATGGAAGCCATGACAAAAACCAACAGAAACAGGACCAATTTGGATCTCCTAAAAGAACCGGCCTCAAGGGTTCAGATTTAGATTCAGGTTCAGAAACAAGGGTTTCACTCAAAGACTTGAGTTCGAGTTCAGGTTCAGGTTCAGGGACAAAGGTTTCAGTCACCGGTTCGACCTCTTTTACCTCAGTTGGAAGCAACTCTTCTCCTGAAACAAGGGTTTCACTCACAGAATTGAGTTCAGGTTCAGGTTCAGGGACAAAGGTTTCAGTCACCGGTTCGACCTCTTTTACCTCAGTTGGAAGCAACTCTTCTTCTGAATCCTTCTCTTTGTCTTCAGCGAGTGAAGTCACACCGTCAGGTTCAGAAACTTGGGCTTCACTCACAGAATTGAGTTCAGGTTCAGAAACAAGGGTTTCGGTCACAGATTCAACCTCTCTTACCTCAAGTGGGAGAAACTCTTCTTCTGAATCATTCTCCTCAGTGAGTACATTCACATCATCATCCTCACTGCTCTCTGAAGAGAAGCCATCTTCGAGCCTTCTCCCTTCATTCACATCAAGAAACTCTCCTTCCCTACTGAGGTAGTGCTCGATACGAGCATTAGGCCTATAATGAAGATATTGAGGCCTAGGAGAAAGATAATTGATCTTGGGATCGTAAGGAGTAAGAGATCGGTCAGCATTCGTAGGAGCATTGAATGGCAAAGGGGAAACTTGGTGGTTATTGATTCTAGACTCCCCCTTCTTCAGCTCGCCACAATTCGAAACTTCTTGAAACCTTAAACCCATCTCTGATTTCGACCCAACTCCCTCACTCTCAACCCTGACATCTACTTCTTTGTTTGAAAACTCGAGAGAATGGGATGCTGAGTTTATTACCTCATTCCTCTCTTGAAGAATCCTCTTTCTTGGGGAAGCAGCAACGACCTTCGAAGCCGCAGAGATTGTAGGAGCCATGAAATTCTTGGACCCCTTTGAAGAAGAGATCGCAGGAGGTCTCGTCTTTACATTCTCTTTCTGCGAGTTCGGCGTCAAAGGCTTAGAAAAAGAGCTTCTTTGGGGATTTTCTACCAACGGAAAAAAATCAAAAGTTTAGATAAAGAAACAAAAGAGGCCATTTTTGTGAAAACAAGAAGTTGGGAAAAAGAGAGGATTTGATTACCTTTGCTCCTTCTGAGGCTGTTGCTGATCTCAGGGGTTTTGGGTCGGCTTGGATTGGGGGAAGGAGATCTTGCTGCCATTGATCTTTGCTGTTCTTTTCCTTTCTTTGGTAATTGGGATTTTTCCTCCTTTTCCCCTTTGATGCGAGGATATGAGATCTATGACTTGGATTGGAGACGGAGAGAGAGAGAGACTTGAAGAGATTTTTGAGAAAAGGAAAGAGTTTGAAGAGATTAAAAGAGATGAGAGAGATTTTCTTGCTACTTCTAAGTGTAACGTCCAACTTCTCCTTTCAAATTTTGATCTTTTTGCATATTTTTTTTAAAAAAAAGTGACCGTTGAGGCTTGCGTTCAAAATGCTGGGAGAAGCCTAGGATGATGAATTCGACCGTTTGGATTCTTTACCCGTTGCATTCTGTTGGACTGGGCTCTCAGTAGATAAGGATTCTTTACCCGTTGCATTCTGTTGGACTGGGCTCTCAGTAGATAAGGACCTAAACCCATTTCATTGTATTGGATTGGCTTTTGAAGGACTAGATGTTCTCATCATTCAGGAATCATAGAACCCCCTCAAATACTAGGTCAACCTAAGCTGTGAGCAATACCCATAATAATAACAAAAATATTGGCAATATTACAGCAATAAATGCTGATATTTACGTTACAGATTGGTAGACTGACCACTTAATACTGCTCACGGGCAAGAAGTTACTATAGGGTTAGCCTTGGATCAAGCAATTTAAGCTACTTGTCAAATAAATCAAAAGCCATAGAATGTAACAGTAAACGATCAACTTGGTGCTAATAATTTGACTATTTTATTGATAGTTTTACAATGCAATTACAAATTAGCTTATCAAAGTTGATGATTAATTGCTTTTAGGATATTTTTTTCCAAAATTGATGTTTTGAGAGGTAGTTTTGCAAATATTGAGGTTTGGAGGGAGTTTTTGCAAATACCAATGATTTAAGGAGTATATATGCAAATAACCCAAATAATAATTGGAAGAAAATAATCAACAATCAATCCATCCCACAAGGATCTTTAATTCAGTAATAGATAAAGTAATAGAGAGTTTAATATGCAAATACAAAAAGCAGAAGAAATGAAAAGGCAAAAATAAAAAAAAAGTCATACAAAAAGGTAAAAATGTAGCAAGTCCTGATGCCTTGATGACAATCCTCAGGCTCTTCACAGATACAAAAAATAACAGGGTTGCTCTCGGATGCTGGAATAGTTTTGCATCTTCAAAATTCAAAGAACCAAAAGCAAGAAGTCCTCCAAATAACTCAAATCCTTGATCTTTATAATGGCTGATTATTCTCTGTTGATCTTTGTAGCATCTGGACCACCTTCATTTTACATGGAGGTTTGCTCCAGTACCTCAAACCTCAAGAATCCGAGACACCGTTCAGTTCACAGCAAATGTTGTAGCCTTAAGCCTCACTAAAGTGTAAATTTGTAGCAAAAGCCAGTAGCAATTAACAACAGATGCATGATGAAGAGGCATGAATAACTGAGTAAACCAAAGAAAAAGAAAAACAATAGAAGATTAAGGTTAAGCCATAAAAATAACCAGCCTACCAAGTAGGTTATGCTGAAGAAATCATATCCTTCAACAAATTTGATCACAAAGGGATCCTTTTGGAAGAAGACATTTGTTGACTTCTGTATGGCTTCTGTATGGCTTCTGTATGACTATGAGATGTATCCTTCCACTATAACACTGTCATTTGAAACCCTCGACTGTAAATCCTTCAAACTCAATGATTTCTTTCCGAATGTCAAAATGGAGGACTCTTGATTTCTATCAAGAACCGGGCACAGTTCCATTACAACCTTTTGCACCAAATTCTCATTCAGACCGTCCTCTAGCAGATCACCAAGATACCCATCATCCCCTCTGATATCTAGTATCACACTACACAATCCCTGCTGGACACAGTAATCTAGAATGTTCCTCAAATTCATCTGTTCGATAACAACTACTTCAACACCTTCAGATTCTGGCTCTACAATTATTGGTTTTTCTGCCAAGACAACTATACGAGCTGAAGATTTAGAAATGGAATCGGGAATGTGTAATGAATCCCCTTTTGTTATAACAATTTGAAGAGGCTGATTGGCTCCAGTTTCATGTGATACTGGTAAATTGGAGGTTCTGGTATAAAAGTTACTAGAACTTACAATTCCATCATACTCCTCAAGAAGTTTGGAGTAGTATCCACCTGATTCCTCTGCTCCTCCACCGAGATGATTTAGAATTCTTCCATTAAATGACATCGAGTACCTGAAACTCATAGGGTTAGAATGCAGCAGCAAACTAATAGATTGAAGGATGCACAAAGTCAGACATGAGTAGCACGGCTAAATCCATAAGAAACTACAAAGTAGAGGAGTATGCCAAAGGATACTGTTGGAAATAATATGCAAATATATGAATGATATGGACCTAAATGTAAAATGTACACCTTGAATTCTATAAATAAAGATCTACAGAAGAGTCTCAGATTAAGCTCTCTAGAAATCCAAATCTCAGTGTTTACATGGTATCAGAGCCTCCCCTAACCCTAACCCTAAACCTAACCCTAAACATATCTTCTTCCTCAACCTAGACCTAACCCTAACCCTAACCCTAACCCTAACCATATTATTCGATTCAGATTTCTTCATCCAGACCATCGCTATTGGCTTTGTTGTTGTTGATTGTCCGCTATTCTTATTGGTCTCTCGTTGTTGTTGTTGTCGCCAGATTAATCGCTATTCTGCATTATTGTTGTTGTTAAGCATCTTTATTGTTTATTTGCTTATCTTTGTTGTTTCGTTTGCTCGCCATCTTTGCTTGTTATCCGCTATTATTGACGTCGTTATTTTGTTGTTGCGATTTCTGTTCTGAGAGCCGTTGGTTAACCTGACATCGGTCGCCGTCAGAACTCCCAAGATCCGATTTCTTCGAATCTATACTAATTAGGTATTAATTAATTAATTAATTAATTAATTTTAAAAATCAATCTGTTCTGCTACTAATGAACCAAATTTTTTTGCTATGATGTGTTAGAACTTGCTTCTATTTGATTAGATCTTTTCTTTGTGGGGTTTGGTATCTTAGTTTCATTTGGAGATTTATGGGAAGTTTATTTTTTGTTTGGGATTTGTTTAGGTGTGTATTTGGAGACAATTTCTTTGTAGTTATGACCGGTTCAGGAGATACCAAACCCACATCTAATGTTCAAGAAGTGGTTTCCTCGAAGCTTACTGATCGTAAGTTAGATGGAAACAATTACATGCAATGGAAAAGAATTGTAGAGATGAGCTTGAAGAGTAGGAGGAAGAGGCACCATATTATCTAGGAACTACCAAATCCGCTCACAGAAGACTGGGAGGGAGATGACGCCATCATCTACACCCAGATCCTCAACGCCATGGAGCATAGCATTCAAGATATGGTTCTTCACACCAAGACTACGAAGAAGCTATGGGACTATTTGGCTATCCTCTACTCTGGAAAGGACAATCTCTCTCGAGCCTATGATATCCACCAGGAGATGACCTGCCTCCAGAAAGGTGATCGAACTTGGAAAGACTATTATTCCGAGTTCAGGCGGATGCACGAGGAGTGGAACACCCTGTTTCCCATCACCACTGACATTCAGCAGATGCAGCTGCAGAGAGAGCAGATGTCGGCTTCAGACTTTCTCGGGTGGTGTCCTCAGAGTTTTCCTCACCTACCACGATCCTTGGGAGTTCTACTGCTAACTCACTGGCTGAGACATACAGCTTATTGCAGCGCTCCTTTCCTGACGGTTCTCAGCGTTCAGGAGATTCATCAGATTGCTTCGCCCTAGCGGCTTACACTCAGTCCTCAGGTGGACGGGAACTAGGTGGCTTTCCAGGCAGGGCAGCTGGAAGAGGAGGACGCACTGGTGGTCGCACTGGTGGTCCTTATACCAAGCAGAGTGGTGGTCCTATTTTTTACCGGTATTGTAAAAAGGAGAGTCACACCAAGTTCAATTGTCCTTTACTACAGGGCCGCTTCAAATCTTCAGCACATGTCGCGGCCACCACCGAGAACACACCGACTCCGGCTACTGTCCCTCAGACTCCGACTGCTGCCAGTACTCTACGATCACCATATCATATGATGAGTATGCACGGTACCAGATATTTCTTCAGATGCAGAACTCATCCTTGACACCGACCACCTCTACTGCCACACTCGCCAAGTCAGGTACTTCATTTGCTTGTCTCTCTTCGTCATCAGCACCCACTACTTAGATTATCGATTCAGGTGTAACTGATCACATGACTGAGAATTCAGGTATCTTGACATCCATTAAACTCATCAATTCCTTTCCAGATATAACTATTATTGATGGGTCTAAGTCTAAAGTTTGTGGCTTGAAACTGCAAATGCTTCATCAATGTTACCATTATCTTCTGTTTTATATGTTCCAAAATTTTCTTGTAACTTATTGTCTATTAGTAGAATTACTAGAGCTTTGAATTGCTCAGTAACATTCTTTCCTGATCGCTGCCTTTTTCAGGAACTTGGCACCCATTGGACGATTAGCACAGGGAGTGAGGCAGCAGGTCTGTACTATTTGGATGGACAACATGGACCTATGGCATGTATCAGTGACAGTGAAAATGCTTTTGAAATGCACTGTAAGCTGGGTCATCCATCGTTAGACAATTTAAGGAAGTTAGTTCCTGCTTTGAGTGTGAGTCGTTTGGAGTGTGAGTCATGTCAGATGGAAAAGCATCATAAAATGCCTTATCCGTCTAGAGTCAATAATCGTGTCAAACATTTGTTTAAACTTGTGCATTCTGATGTCTGGGGACCTTGTTCCACAGAATCATTGTTTGATTTTCGGTATTATGTTCTATTTATCGATGATTTTTCTCGTGCCACATGGCTTTACTTAATGAAAGATAGATTTGAGGTCTTTATGCATTTTAAACATATTTGTTCTGAGATTCACAATCAATTTGGGTTGAAAATAAAGTCTTTTAGATCTGACAATGCAAAATAGTATTTTAATCATGATTTTGATCACTACTTGTCTACACATAGCATTATTCACCAGTCATCATGTACTTATACACCTCAACAAAATGGAGTAGCAGAACGTAAAATTAGCATTTATTAGACGTTGCTCGCACTTTGTTATTTTATATGAACATGCCTAGACAGTATTGGGGAAATGCGATTTTAACTGCATGTCATCTGATTAACCGCACTCCTTCTGTATTGGATGGTAAAACCCCTTCTCAGTGTTTTATCCATCCAAACCAGCATTTCCCTTAACACTTCATGTCTTTGGTTGTGTATGCTTTGTTCATAATACCAATCCACAAAAATCTAAGCTTGATCCCCGTGCTATAAAATGTGTATTTTTAGGATATTCTTGAACACAAAAAGGATATAAATGTTATTATCCTATTATACGAAAATTCTTTGTGTCCTCTGATGTCACCTTCTTTGACAACACTTCATACTTCTCTCCACAAAGTAAGGATGTTATTCCTAACATTGTGTCAAATGAAGATGATGATGATACATTTCTTATACCTGTAACCTCATCATCCACTAGTGATGTAGACCCTCCTAACCAAGGTTTTTAATGTCGGATGTCGGGTTCATGTCGGACAGCTGAATTTCATATCGGATAGCGAAAATCGGGGATATGTCGGGGGACATGTACTAAATATCGGATTGCCATATCGGATGGATTTCTACTCAATTTTGGTCATGAAGATGGAATGCACTGGTCTTGTTATAGCTTATCCTACTTGAGTTGAGTATTCATCATCAAGACACTAGTTGTTTTGCATTTCTTAAAGGAAAACAGTGAAATATTATGCCAACAAATAAATAAAATACACATTGTCAAACTAAAACTTTCGAAGTGCGTTGCATAAAATTAACATAAAGTAAAGTGTCTTGCATAAAATTGACATAAAGTGTTAGAGTTTGGATTGATTTCAAGCTACAGTTCAAACTTATTGTTTACATCACGCTTATATGAATTCACAATTTCAATTTGTAGAGACGAAGACGAACGAGAGATCACGGTGGAAAAAAGAGCAATATTTTTTTTCTTTGCCCTAATCTGTATTATATGCTATCGGGTTACTATGGGAACAAAAGGCTAAAAAAAAATTAATCGGGTTTGGGTTTTGAATACTAAACCCAAACCCCAATACTTATCAACTCAAAAAAAATAAAAAATAAAAAATAAAAAAAAAAAAAAAAACAACCGATTTTCGATTTTTCAAGTCTGAAAATCGGCCGATATGTCCGCAATATCCCCCAACATGTCCGACATGGACCCCAAAAACGATATCCGACTTGAAATGGCCATATCCGTGTCGCTCTAGCCTCTAATCCGACATGTCGGCCGACATTTAAAACCATGCTCCTAACAGTGTAATTTCAGAACTACCCCCCACTGATACACAGCTTAAGGTCTACACTCGACATCCGAAGCAGTTACTATCTCCGTCTACACTTCCAGTGCCGACGACTGATACGATTCCAAGTCCTAGTGAGTCTTCTTCATCCGATGATCTTCCCATCGCACTCTGAAAGGAAACTCGCAGTTGTACACGACACCCTATTGTCAATTTTATCACATTCTCACATTTATCTGACTCTTATCGTACTTTTATTACATCCTTGAATTCTTACCAAATTCCCCAGTCTGTGTCAGAAGCTCTGTCTCATCCAGGTTGGCGGGCAGCTATGCAGGAAGAAATGCAAGTATTGAAAGACAATCAGACATGGAGGCTTGTAGCTCTTCCTGCTGGGAAGAAGACGGTTGGGTGCAAATAGGTCTTTATAATCAAACTACATCCAGACGGCTCGCTCTCAAGACTGAAAGCTCGTTTGGTTGCCAAGGGATTTCTAAAACCTATGGCATTAACTACATTGAGACTTTCTCTCCCGTCGCGAAGATGACATCCGTCTGTCTTCTCACATCTCTTGCTGCTCAGCATGACTGGCCTCTGTATCAGCTTGATGTGAAGAATGCGTTTTTGCATGGAACACTCGAGGAGGAGGTATACATGGAGCAACCTCTTGGGTTTATTGCTCAGGGGGAGTATAGCAAGATCTATCGTCTGAAGAAGGCCTTGTACGGCCTTAAACAGTCTCCACGTGCATGGTTTGATAAATTTACAGCTGTGGTTCAAGAATTTGGTCTCCATCGTAGCTCAGGCGATTATTCTGTGTTCTTTCGAAATCAAGCAGGGAAGAGGATTCTACTAGTGGTATATGTTGATGATATTGTTATTACAGGAGATGATGCAGCAGGTATCTATGCTTTGAAGAAGTTTATACAGCAGCACTTTCCAACCAAAGATCTGGGAGATCTTCTCTATTTTCTGGGCATTGAGATAGCCAGATCTACCAAAATGATTTTCATGTCCCAGAGAAAATACACATTGGATATGCTATCTGAAGTAGGGCTTCTTGGATGCAAACCAGTGGATGCACCAATGGACTCCAATCACAAATTAATACCAGGACAGGGGGAGCTACTGCATGATCTAGGAAAATACAAGAGGTTGATGGGAAAGTTGAATTACCTCACTGTGACCAGACCAGACATTGCATATTCAGTGAGTGTAGTAAGCCAGTTTATGGCAGAACCGCGGACTACTCACTTTGATGCAGTCATGAGAATTCTTTGATATTTGAAGAGTGCTCTTGGAAGAGGAATGTTATATTCTAATTATGGACATCTGAGAGTGGCTGGATTCTCAGATGCTGATTGGGCTGGATCCCTTGCTGATAGAAGATCGACTACATGCTATTGTGTGTTTGTGGGAGGAAATTTGGTCTCATGGAAGAGCAAGAAGCAGGCTGTTGTGTCAAGATCAAGTGCTGAATCAGAGTATCGTGTCATGGCTGACGTCACTTGTGAAATGATTTGGATACAATGGCTATTAAAGGAGTTGGGATGTGATCCTACTCTCCCATGCGGTTATACTGTGATAACCAGACAGCACTTCATATTGCAAACAATCTAGTCTTTCACGAGAGGGCTAAACATATTGAAGTGGATTGTCATATTGTGCGTAACCAAGTTGTAGAGCAGAAGAATATTGAGACTCAACATGTTGCTTCAGGAGATCAGCTAGTAGATATTCTCACCAAGTCATTAGGAAAATCACGTGTGCAATTCATCTGTAGCAAACTGGGATATATATGCTCCAGTTTGAGGGGGAGTGTTGGAAATAATATGCAAATATATGAATGATATGGACCTATATGTAAAATGTACACCTTGAATTCTATAAATAAAGATCTACAGAAGAGCCTCAGATTAAGCTCTCTAGAAATCCAAATCTCAGTGCTTACAGATACGTTTATGTTTTTAACTACAAGGGGAGTTTCTAAAATCTAGTGTAAGGTTCTCACATAAAATATTTTCAGAAACACGTATCACAATGTTGGAGAAGATGGAGCTATCTGCTTCAGCACACACAAATCTTAGGAGTGAACAGAGAAAACTAAGGTTACTTTCAATAATTTTGATAGAGAGATATACTTGTTATTTCCTCTACATACAACTTCAACTAGACATAGGCAATTTAAGGAGAACAAAGAGTAGTGGACTCTCCCACTCTCAACAACCTGACCACTAACTAGGAACCGCTCCTTCATGAACTTAGGGGTGTTTGTTTAGTTGTAAGTGAAAATTGTAAGTATGAAAGTCACTTATTTTTGAGGCTTTACTTGTTTGTTTTATTGAAAGTGATAGTGAAAGTGAGTTTCAAAAAATAGTCCACATCAGATTTTTTACAAGTACAACATCCCCTAAAAAAGTGCAGAAGTGAGCCATAAAAGTGAAAAATGGGGCCCACATAAATAGAATAAAAATATTATAATAATTATGCAGATCGGATTTCTTTCATCTTCAACAACCTATCTCCTAATTTTTCTCTCACGCCTCTCTTCCCGCTGTATTTTCCCCCCTTTTATTTTTTACCTCCATAGAACTAATCCCACCGATTTTCCCCGCGTTTTTTTCCAATTTTTTCCCTCCATAGAATTTATCCAACCGCCTTTGTTGATTTCTAGTATAAAATCTGCATCTCCTGTGGGATCAAGCTCAAAGAATTGAGCGGTGAAGTGAAGGATCTCAAGGTTTGTTTCTTTATAAATTTTTATCTTTAATTTTAGTTGTAGATTCATGAATATATTAAACTCCTTTTTTGGGAGGATTCTTATCTTTAATTTTAGATTTAGCTACATGAATCTATTAAATTCTTATTTGGGATTTTTATAACATATTAGGCTTATAATTTTCTTTTGATTTTAGTCCGAAATCTCAAAACTCTATTGATCTCTACTGCCAAACTCTTTTAATTTCTGATTTTATGAGAATTTTATTGAACCATTCATCTTTTATTCTGATAATTTACTTCATTAATGCTAACATAATATTCTTCATCTTTTGTACTGGGTCGCTTCATAGATGATCAATGCATTATGGTTAGAAAATTAAAATTGATCTTTTAAGATTCAAACACTAATCCTCACATGATTGTTAGCCATTAATTAGAGATAAGGACGATGTAGTTTAGTTGGATTCAGATTTTTTCTAGATAATTCCATGTATAGCTATAATAGCCAAATAGATTTCATTCTATCAATTTGTCATGAACTGATGGTTTGGAAAACAATATTGAGAACTTTTTCTCTGACATTCTACTCATTTTTGTGAGATCAAATCTGATGGTATGCTTTGTTTTTACTGGATAAATGCAATGAATAATACATACACTAAAACGGTACCTTTTTCTATTGTTCATCTTCAAGTTTGATAAAGTTGAGAAAACTAGTGTCTGCTACCAATTTCTAATGACGTATTAGGATGCAAATTGATGTATCTTCTAATGTGAACTAATTACTTAGATTATAACGGTTATGATATTCTTATTTTCGATTTATTTATAAAGCATATTCTTATTTTCAGTTTGCTTAATTGTACTAGATGGATCACAATCTTCAACGTCGTCTTTTGTTACAATGGGCAGTAGCAGCTTATGCAGGAGCAACTTGTGTAGTGGCGTACTATATTTTTTTCATATTAGATTCTAAGGACCACATTTGTCGAGAACCCTCTATGTACAGAGATCTACTTAGAAAAGCGCATATGCATAGAATATTTTATGGCGGGAATACAACATGCATAGATTACCTTAGAATGGCTCCTGTTCCTTTCTTTAGACTAGCAAGTATGTTTAGAGATAAACAATTATTAAAAGACACTATAAATGTATCCATTGAGGAACAGCTAGCAATGTTTCTTCACATAGTCGGACATAATGTAAAGAATAGGGTAATGAAGGTTGAGTTCATACGATCAGGGGAGACAATTAGTCGATATTTCAATTCTGTATTGCATGCTATTTGTGGTGTGAGGGATTTATTTGTACGACAACCTGGTTATGAAACGCCAGAAGAGATCACTTCCTCCTCAACTTGGTTTCCATGGTTCAAGGTAAATTCTATTCTATGAAATATGAGAACTAAATATACAATTACTTTATACGTTGAAATTGATACCTTCACAAAATATATTGAATCTAATTAGGATTGCATGGGTCTCATTGATGGTACCCATATTCAAGTTAGTGTTCCGGAGGAAATTGCTATTCGATTTATAGGAAGAAAGGGTGGGACTACCCAAAATGTTCTTGCAGCATGCTTGCCTAATAAGCAATTTACATATGTTTTGGCCGGTTGGGAGGGTTCCGCAGCGGATTTCACAGTCTTGAAAGATGCGTTATCTTTAGAACCACCAATGGGTCTGAAAGTGCTGCCAGGTATATAAAGAACATAGTCAAATAATTTTTTAAAAAAATTATTCTATCACTAATGATATATATTATTGAAATGTAGGAAAGTATTATCTTGTTGACACTGGCTATACAACAATGCCGGGATTTATTGCACCTTATCGCAAGGCGATATCATTTGAGAGAACAACATGGCGTAACACCCAAAATTCTAAAGAACTTTTTAATTTGAGGCACTCAAGTCTTCGAACAAAAATTGAGGCTTCTTTTGGGATATTGAAAATAGATTCAAAATCTTGTGCAGTCATCCATTCTTTCCTCTTGAATCTCAAATTGATATAGTTCTTGCATGTTGTGTTTTGCATAATTATATACTGCAGACCGATGCTGATGACTATTATGCAAATTTAGTATATGAGAATGAAGCTAGTGAAGAAGAGCTCTATAGTGAAACTCAATCCTATGCAACCAATCTCACTCAACGTGAGCAACGAGATCAAAATAGAATGTGGGTTGAGAAGAGAGAAAATATGGCTCAAGCAATGTGGCATGATTACTGCCAAGCTTATCAAATTGGAAACATGTTGGAGGGATAACTTGCTACAAAAGACGTTTTTATTTTTGTTTATTCCTTTGACTGTAGTACTTTGAATGATATATTTTGAGCTGTTGCTTTAAGAATGTTATTTGGTTTTATTTTTATCTTTAGAACAATGTAGGAACTCAGTATAAATATATGGTCTTTATCTTTTTTGAGTTTAGTTAAATTAGATCCTCATATTTTTTTTTATCTTCTCATGTTATATGATCAATAGTTTAATATGAAAAGTTTATAATTATGTTCACTTGCTCAGGACATGGCTGGGCCTCCGTATAAAAGCTTATGCCAAATGGGGTTAAGTCAAGATTCCACTAATTGGAGTCAAGGGATACCTGCATCTCTAAGTCAACTTGGAAGTCAAGCAAATCCTTTTACTCCTATTCTTGGAGGAATTGGAGATCCGACATATCAAAATGCTTTGTATCATGCAATGCTTGCTGGTTCTCAAGGGATGATGACACCACAATATAAGGAGCCAATTCATATTGAAGATGAAGAGGAAGGTAATATTATCCCTGATGAACCCATCTCTAAGAAATACAAAAAGAGTAAAAATGAAACAAAAGGAGAAGGAGGTATGAAGGGTTGTGGAACTCCGAACAAACGCTGGAGTAAAGAGGAAAGTGGTTTTCTCTTGGAATTTCTCGCCGAACAAGCTGCTAATGGAAACAAAAGTCAAAAAACATTTAAAAAGCCAATTTTAATTGTCAGCTTGTTTCGCCAAATCAAAAATTCACCAAAGGTTTACACTATTGAATCTGGAGAATCATCTTCGCGGCCTCAAAGCTAAGTGGAAGGATATTTGTCACTGCAGAGACAAAATAAGTGGAGCTGGTTGGGATGAGGATAAAAAAATGATAACCCTCGACGATCTCACTTATAAAACTTATGTTTTGGTATGTTGTCTAACCTCACACCAAAACTTATTTTGTCTCTTATAATTTGTTCTGTGAATTGCTAATATTTTCTGTTCTTATAGTTGTGGTAACTGACGAAGCCCTTGATTAATGTTATATACAAGTGTACTTCCTTTAATATTGGTGATAACTATGTTGTATTAAGGTGCTTGGAAGTTGCTTTTCAAAATTAAAATTTCTCATAAATATAATCTCTAATTCTACTTGTCATATTACTTTCAGGCACATGAAACTAGAAGAGCTTATCTTAATTGTCCTATTCCATTTTATGAGGAGATGAAGATTGTATGTGGGGAGGATTTTGCCACTGGATCATTTAGAAAGAACATATATGATTCATTTGGAGACCTTGATGAATCCGGTAACAAGGACTTCAACAGTGGATCTCCAGTAACTATGACTGAGTATGGCGATGTCGCTGATGGTGCTAACGAAAAGTAGAATGTCAGTAATGGTACAACTCCTCAAAAAGATTTTAAGAAGGCTAAGCATCCAAAGGAGAAGAAATCAAAAGATTCGAAAAATGATGTCCAAGTTAAAGAACTCAAGGAAGATCTTACTGTCATTGCCAAAGCAATTGAAAATGCTACGCCTGAAGATTGGAGGCTTAAACTTAATAAGGTCATCATGGCTATTGAGGGGCACAACGAGGATGATTTGGATGCCGTTTTTGAGCATTATGCAAATTGTGAGCATAAAGCGTTAACATTCATTGCAAAGCCTCCTACAAGACAAAAGAAGATTGTCGATGACTATATTAAAAACATGAAGCTTTAGCAAAATATGAGTCAGTATGTTTCCTACAGTAGTATTAGTATGTTTGGAAGTGACGTAGTTAGTAGCTTGTGGATTTTTTTTTAGAGTTTGATCACTATTTACTTCAGTTTAGGACTCTTTTCTATTTCTTTAGAGTTTGATAACTAGTATTAGTTTGTTTCGAAACTTTATTATCCTATGAATGAAATTGTAGTTTTTGTTTTGAATACTATTCTCATCATCTTTGGTTGCAGCAGTGGTTTGAAATATGTCAATGAAATTCGTTTTCATTGAAGATAAATAATTGGGTTATTTACATTTTGTAGCTTGGGTGCTCTTTGTGATTCTCTCGTCCTCGTTTACAAGTATTACAAAAATAATTTGATCATAATGTTAATAATAGCAAGGATTTATTTTTGCTGAAATTTTATCAGTGAGATTATACTTGAAGTATCCATGATGATTGCTTAGTTTTGGGTATATATGTCTTAGGTTTTATTTATTTTGTTAAATTAGTGTTTATGACTACATTATGTCGGTCCTGGATATGGTTCAAAATGGTAAATAGAGAAGGGCACTGATTTATATAAAAACATGATTTTTTAATATATAAATAAATAAAATAATGTTGCCACATCATCCTCACTTTTCTACTTTCAACAATAACTTGTTTTTGTAAACAAACAATGTATGTCACTTGCATGTTGACTTGGATGCATTTTTCCACTTACAAAAAAAAGTCACTTTCACACTTTTGAGTCACTTTCATTTAACCAAACACCCCCTTAACAATCAAAACAAACTCTAGCCATGTACACCATAAAACAAGGCAACTACACCTGAATACCTACAAACTAGGAATAAGCAACAACTTAGAAAAACTCATTCAAAACTAAACAGAACGTGCAAGCATGGAAATAGTATCACATGCCTCTTCCCGAGAATATGTCATCAGTTAAACTTAAAGTCCAAATTGGATAACTCATTATTGCCTTTTGAGCCAAAAGGCTATAAAGAACAATGAATCTATAAGGTAATACTTTGATGGCTTTGAGAGCTTATTGAACCACATCAATGTCATAATCACCATATTGTCATGTCATTTCAACAGGTTAGGAAAAATAAATAAATAAATAAATAAATAATAAAATAAAATTGAGAGATATGCATCCTAGTAGAATCTGAAACTCAAAATATGGCACCTAAAATAGATATGTATTAAATTAGGTATGTTTCCTCTTGAATTTAAATTCATGCGAATGGAAAAGCAAACAGCAAGAAGTGTTCTTACTTCCTAGCATTTTAAATGTTAAAAAGATGGCAAGACAAGGAGCATCAAATTGGTGTAAATATCCATCATATAAATATTATGATTGAAATTTGTCCTAACATCGGTGCCTCTTTTCAGATATGCATACTTGTGGAAAATCTAATTGGTTACAGCATATAAACTTTAAAAGCATGTCAGAGCCTGGATAATCTTGCCATCCATAACCTAAAAATAGCCTATTTGTAGTGTATGGATCATGCCTACTGCGTCTGACAAAGAAATCAGCATAAATTTTTTTTCTGAAAGAAGTGCTAGATGGCTTACCTTAGGGTCACAAATGGCTTTCCGGTAAGCATTCGATGTGTATATGCCTCAATGAGTTTCTGACATAACAATTCTTCTATACCTACTGTGACATCTATTCCTGATGCTCTGAGTTTTTCAACACCTTTTGAAGCTACAATTGGATTTGGATCCACCATTCCAATAACCACCCTTTTCACTTTCGCACGAATTAATGCTTCTGTACAAGGAGGGGTTCTCCCATAATGGTTACATGGTTCAAGGCTCACATAAGCAGTTGCATTCTCCGCCAGAGTGCCAGCATCCCTTAGAGCGAACACCTGTAAGTTTTAAATTTCTTATCAACTATATCAAATTAAAGCCTGAATCAATGAAAAAAAACAGTAAGTTTTAAATTTCTTATCAACTATATCAAATTAAAGCCTGAATCAATGACAAAAAAACAACAAACTCACCATCAGATGAATCATGCGTCAGTCATAGTTTAAAATTCAGGTTTATGACTAGATAAATATGCTCAGGAAAATAGGAATAGCATACATCTTGAAACCATACCAAAAAACAGATCGAAGTTGTACAGGCACTTTGAGAACATAGAATCATACCTTGATATTTTTTATGGAACAATCATGTATATTAAAACAACAAAAAGGTTATGTTCTCTAAAGGATCTCAATATATTGGTATTGAAGTTAGTGGATAGTTCTTGAATT